>OY728148.1:869337230-869977350 GCA_963277665.1 Viscum album
AAAAATTACAATGTAGACAGTTCTACTTAGTTTTTATTTTTTTATAAAATAAATTCAATTGAAGAAAGTTTCATGACAAGTTCTATGTTTTAGACAGCATGAATATTCTTTTATTCCATCCTTGACCCTATTCTTTTATATGTCCAGGTTAAAAACATTTCAAAACATGGGATGAGCATAAAAAGCCCAATAATGTTTATTAAATAATTAAATAACAGATCAGTCCAACAAAACATATGATTTTTAACATACCTCATGAAATAATAAGATGTATGAATATCACATAGAAATCATATGTCATAAAGGTAACTTGTGGCATCCATAACATACTTACATTGTAGGTTTCACAACTATGAATGGAGTTACATTTGGAATACCCCTCATAGTATATTTTGAGAATCCCTTTATAGAAACATTCAAATTAACCTTTGTCACATTAGCCAATTTATTAGAGATCTATCTCAGGCTCACCAACCCTAATTTTATCACAGAACCACCTGAATACATAAAAAATTTCCAAGAAACATTACATATTTCTATCACATAAAACAAACATAAATAAAATATATCATTTCCACATTTCATAGAAAATATATTATTTTAATATATTGAAATAACCAATCCATTATAAAAAGAATTTTGAATACCAAAGTATATAAATTAATGTATGGTATTATTTTATGTTTAAAAAAATTATATCTTGTTAAGGATGTAAAAAATAAAATAATTCTCATGTTGGAGGAAAATTATTCTGTCACCACTTACGTTAAAAAGAAACATTCTACTTTTTTTTGACATTTAGTGAAACTTATCAAAAAGAATATTCCATTTTAATGACATGAAAATTCATAGGTGTTTATACACCATAAAAAACAATGTCATGTATAAAAAAATATTCCTCAATGAAAGGAGATTGAGAGAACGTCCCCTGCCTCGTGTCCGACTTGACACGATCATTCATTAATCTCTTGAATAAAAAACTAAAGATAATTTATAATTTCTTAAGTAAAATATTCATGTTTACTATTCAATTTATAAGAATTATTACCTTGTTATAAACATTATTTAATCATTTATTGTAATAATGGTCTTTTTCTAGATATTTCGTACTTGAGTCAAATATGAAAATCTTATAATTACAAGTTGTTCTTGAGTTCAATAGTCCACTATATATATTATTATATTAATGATTTATATATAATATATATCATATATAGCTTGTATATATATTTATATATATATATATATTATAGTACCCAAAATTTAAAGATATCGAATGAAATGCACCATTCATGAAGATGGTAAGTTGTACGTACGTATGAAGTCTACTTCCATTAAATTTCATATTTCTAATGGAATGAAAACATAATGAAAAACAAGTATATTATAATCCCAATACAATATCAAATATATTTCTATTAACTCAATCATTTATATGTTCCACGTATGGCATGTATGAGTCATATAACATTGAGGGGGTGGAAGTCTGCACTTCCTCAAATGAAATTATCACATTTACCCATTATAGAAACCATAAAGGTATGATATAAATGAAAAACAAAGAATTATAGAGACAATATAAATATAATATATGTCACATATAAATACAGTGTCATTATAATGTCCACCATAATATGTGGTAAGAGAATATTGAACATTCATCATTTCGTGAGGTAGTAGCTCACCATCCACAGGAAAAAAATGTTCCTTAAACATTATACAGAGGATTGAATAAGTGTGGTATGAATAATTATCATAAAAATATATTAAATTGTGTATTCTGATATTTTTTAAAAATAATGTATTAAAAAGTGTTTTGGGGTAGGAGAAGTAAAATAAAATAATAGAACATAAGAGAAGATGTTAATTTTAAATCAGGCAACTCCCTTTGGTTTGAACCAAAAGGATTTCTTAATTTTCCCTTTGCCTAAAGTAAGGCATCTAGGATAAAGAGATTGATCATGAGAGATTATTTGGGTAGATGTAGGATGATTCAAGGGGTGTGAGAGGTGTGAGTAATGTGTAAGTGGTGAGGGATTTTAATAACTGGGAGGGGGGCTCTTTAGCGACGTGTGAAAATATTATTTTATTATATAATTGATTTTAAGTTCTAAAGGTCCAAAAAATATTGAAGTCGAATATAAGCTGACTCTTGTTCAAAATAAAATCATCCAATAATAATTTTACAAGTTTTGGATATTATTTTAATTTTTATAATATTATTATTTAGATCATTCATTGATGAGGTAAACAGTACATCATTATTGTGTCACAAATAAGATTATTTATTTTATATATAAATTTATTACAAAAAATTTTATGAAGTATTAACTATATGTTTATTTCAAATTAATATATATATTTAAATAGAACACATTTATTTCCCAATGCAAGAAATGATTTACTAAAAGATATATGATTATGTAATTTTTTCATTTTTTTAAATAAATTAATATAAAGTGTCGTTATAACCCTTAAGTAACTCCTTGTGGTCCTTAAATAGTCAAACATATTCCCATGGTTGGAAATTTATCAACCAATAAGACTAGAACACATTTTACAGTAATTTAATTTATTATAATATAAATTTACCTTGAATTACCCTATTCAGATTTAATCATGGTAAATAAAAGTCCAAAAGTAACTATTCAACAAAAATTATATTCACCTTATATATCCACATTTTACTTACTAATTACAACCATGTAAGTTGGATTTTTGAAATTTAATTCACAGAAGCTATAAAATTTCATTTAAATGATGATGTTGATTTTTTAACTACAACACAGTGTTTTCAATCTTTATAAAAATAATAATATTTTTCTGCAAAATACAAATAATTAAGCCTAATAAATATTTGATTTTATGAATTTAAAAATGATGTATATTTTACCTAATTAAAAACATAGAAATTCAATTATTTATTTTAAAATTATTTTACTTTTTCAAAACAAAAAGTTTGTTTTTTAGAAATAATAACTATCTAAATATTGACACTTGTTTTTGTCCAATTTCAAAGTGAAATTTCGTACAATGACCAAAATTTGATTAAATGGTAAAAATATAATATAATTAAACTTTAAAACCAATTATAAATATAATATTTCCACATAAATAA
Organism: Viscum album; assembly: GCA_963277665.1. NCBI lineage: Eukaryota > Viridiplantae > Streptophyta > Magnoliopsida > Santalales > Viscaceae > Viscum > Viscum album. The sequence continues at coordinate 869,340,349 of OY728148.1, forward strand.
ATTATATTAAAATGCAGTTTTGAATTTAAATAATGTATTTTTCACTATTCATTAAAAAACATTATTTTATCAGAAAATACCCAAAATATACCCCAAGTAAATTTTGATGTCCAAATTCTACATAATTATTATATTTTCTCAAATAGAACATATAAAATTGATAAAATTAATATTTAATATGGTCTCCCCATCAAAAGGTGGTAAATCATCATTTTAAAGAATATTAGAGTATTAATGTTTAAAAATAGATTAATTCACATTTTAAGCCTCTAAAATTTATTGGATAAATGAAAAAACATTTAACAAACATTTATAATCAAATTCAAGTTAGTTCTCTTCATTCCCACTAATACAATGACAAGGTGTAAACTACAGTCTTCCCATCTCATCAACTGAGAATGTCTCCTGAATTAGAATAAAGTGGGATGATTTTGTTAGTCGACCAATGACTACCCAGATAGAATCGGTACCCCTATAACACCTAGGAAACAAAATACTATATCCATTGAAATAGATTCCAATTTCTATTATGGGATTGGAAGTGGTTGTAAAAAGTCTTCAGATCTCTAGTGCTCCTTCATCACCTACTGACAGGTGGAACACATAGTGATGAAGCATGTAATCTAACGTTTAATCCCTTAGAACCAATACTAGTTTCACATATCTCAATACATATTTTAGATTCCTAGATGGCCTTCCAACTATGAATCATGGGGCACATTCATCAACTCATCTCTCACATATGTAAGATTCTAGATACGACCACATATACACCTGGCGTCATCATGGTCCACATACCAATTTGGTGATGTGTTATCTCTTGATATACTCTCACATTGAACCAAACATTAAAGATATGTATGATTCATAATCTTCACATTCTCTATGAGGGAAGAGGAAACGATTAAGGCTAAGAGGTAAGACTTCTCAGGACAATTTGGAATCTCTAGATAATGAACAGAAAAGTGGTCCATTAACTTCTATTCATCACTAACTTCATGTACAACCTGTGTTTGAGTTTTCCAATATTGTGCATCTATAACCACAATCCCTTTTCCAGACCTATAGGAAAGCTCAAAATCAATGTATTGTAGATATTAGGCCCATCATCACTATCAGAGGTTCAATTCATGCTGAAAAAATATATATTTGAGTTTCCTGTGATCTGTATACACCACAAAGCAATCAACAAAGAGATAAAGTCTCAAGAAATGTAAGGAATGGGCAACAACATATTGCTGTAGGTCATATGATGGGTAATATTTCTCGTTAGGTCACATATTCTGAGATTCATATGTAATTACTTTTTCATCCTGCATCCACACTCCTCCTTGGAAAATTCCTAAGGCATCACCGAAGATTATATAAACATTAAAAAGTTCTGGATGAATCAAAATAGGTGTCCTGACAAGCCACCCTTTCAAATCATCAAAGGCTTTATCACATGGTTCTGACCAAAGGAACATAACACCATTTATTCTATATCTAGTAAGAGGTGGAGAAAATGTGATATATCTTGTATGAATCCATTTTAATATTCAGTGAGACTTGAGAATTTTTTAAAATTAATCATGTTCATAGGATTCCCCCAAGAGATTACAATACTAACCTTTTAAAGGTCAAAAGATACTCCTAGTTCATAAATAATATAACACAATAAGTTGAACTTTTCAATCCAGAATTCACAATTAGCATGATCAGCATAAAGATGATGTTATCTCAGTGTAATAAAAGGGAACTCATGCTTTTTGGCATGGTCGTTACATGTGCACAAATATACCAAGATATTTCCCATAAATACAATAACAAAAGTTTCCCAATACTGATGGAAACACATATTCATCAAATCCATGAAAATGAAAGTCATGTTCGTAAGACCAATGTTATAAACCTGATACTCATATGGACCATACCTACTACGTAATGTTGTACGAGGTATGCCATATGGTCTGAATCACACTTGATGATAACCTATTCTAGGTCAATCTTAGAGAACATATTTTCTTATCATAACTGTCCAAAGAGATCATCTATTCAATGAATTAAATACTGGTTCTTGACCATAATATGGTTCATCAATTTGTAATCCCCACATAAATAGATAGTTTCATCTGCCTACTTAGAGAAAAGAACAGGTGACCCCCAAGAGGGTGACCTAGTCTATATAAATCATTTTGTCTTTATGTATTATATCTTCCACATATGTCACTGTAGCTTAATAGATTCCATCTAGAATGGAGGCATGGAAAATAGATCTACTCCTAGAATAAGATATTTTGAAAACTCTACCCCTCTCTTAAATGATAATATAGAAATATAATTTAGAATGTCTTTAATGAAATGATCAACTACTGGAGAAAAATAAGTTTTATGAAAACCCTGATCCTCTATGAAATGAATTTCAATATGGATTGTCAATCCACAAAGGTTGTGATTATTTAGTCCCACTCTACCAGCCTAGACATCACACTCAAACTTGAAAAGATAACTATTTAATTTTAGTGATGTAATAAAAACCATTTGGTGATAAAAATCTACAAAGGAGTGATAGTATACTAATTATTCTATCCTATGAATGACATAGAATCCCATAATCTATATAAAAAATAGATTCCACAATAAAGGTTAATTATTTACCTCAACGGGACAATAACTTCAATGACGTATTCCCTCCATCCATATTCCCAATGGTGTATCGAGGGTGTTTACATCATATATAAATATTGCACCTTTAGCTCGATACATTATACAATTGATATAGAAAAAAAGAGTTTTAAGCAAATATATCAAACCAATAAGAGACAATATTAGAGGTTACTATAAGAGTACCTCACTTAGTAGATGGTCCCGCAACCTGATCCTTGGGTGTCAACTGTAAGGAATGAATGTGTCATGATCCACGACCATGTGAAACAAATGGACAAGCATGTTCATGATTGCTCTGCTAGAACTACTGGAGATCAGGGACTGGACTACCATGACCATATCCTCCTCCTCAGCCTGACCTACAGGTGCTACTCTAACTCCCTGCCTAACACAATGCAAAAAATCTCTCTCCCGAAGGTGGAGAAGAAGATGATCCTTTTCCACTCAAAGATGGTGGAATGGTCTTGAACAACTGCTTATGATGACCCATATGGCCACAAAAACAACACTCCATAGGGTCTCTATCCCATTATGGCTTTTTATGGCATGGTTTTCCCCACTAATTAATCACCATAGAGCTATCAAGCTAGATTTTCTGGCATCCAGTGCCCTGACGATAAACCTCAAGGGTACATTTCCTACCACTGAAAGAACTACTAGAATGATGCATCAGAGATACTTTTAACCCATTACTCACTCTGTAATTAAGGATACACTCACTGAAAATTTCCAGATCAACTATTTTAGAGAATTATGGAATATTAAAGTCATTAAACTTAGTTCGGTTGATGTACTGGATCCGATGCTCAAATTGTTTAGCATGAAAAAGATCATCACTGACTAGAAGTGGTGAAAAGAACTGCAAATAAGTAAAACATACTGAATATTTCATAACTTACATAGAAACCTCATTCAGATTCATGAACTCTCTAGCTCTGTCAGCCCTCAATGACTATGTAATGAACTAAATATAGAATGTAGTCTAGAGGTCAACCTATAACATGCCCTAGTGAAGTCTATCCTGGGTAAATACATCCCACCAATGATTGGTAGAATCGAAAATCATGTGTGTAACATGCTTGAATATCCACTCTGGAGTCGTTTCTAGATTCTAAAAGATTGAAAGCATTATCACTATCCATGACATAGTATCCTGATATCTGTCATCACCAGAAAATGTAGGGGGTGCTGCTGCATGAACTCTCGGTTCAGATTAGCCATTGTAGCTGCAACTAGGGAAGAACGTTGCATGGAATACATCAGACGTAAGCGGCTATCAAGAACATAGGAATAAGTTCCCAGATTACGAATAGCAGGTGGTTCCTCATGTCGCACTGTTGGAATTAAGACTTGTGGCTCAGGTCCCACCATGTATGGAGCTTGGACATCACCACCCTCCTGGTTAAATACACAAGGACTTCATGGCGATATTGGTCTAAAAATTCCAATAACACACCATAATACAATATTATAATGAAGTATATACCATGAATTGTGTAATAATGTTCATAAGAATACTCACAACCCAAGACATACTACCCAATCTTCCCACATAGATGTCTAGATATCGGTGAGTGATCATGAATATGTTTTTTTTGTTTCATAGTTAATTCATCAGTCCACTCCTTTACCTTTAAAAAATTACATGGGGGATTATGATGTGAAACTAATTCATTTTTTATTTTAGTACTCACTTTATTATGGATAGTCCTTTCCAATGAATCAGTTATCATATACCTATCACCAAAACACACTAATTTAATTATAGCATAATCAATTAACTTGGTATATTACTGTTCCATACTACGAGGGACCATACACCTCAGGAATTGAGACATCAAATAACTCAATTGATGCCAAATTAATACCTGTAAAAGAAACTATCACTAAATAACGAGAATATCAAATAATGAAAACTCGTGAAATGCACATATATTTCATGGGAATAGGCATGAAATGTATATTCTATGTGCCGATGATAATAAATGTAGAAATACTCCTTGCCCTCATATCATCAGACCAAAGATGAAATAAATACTCAAAGAGTAATAATTAATAACATCAAACAAGATCTATGTTCCCCCAACAGTGAAATAATATCAACTGTAATAGGAAAAATTGAACAAAAATGCAATTATGGGTAACTTGTCCATTACCCCGAACATGGGTTCGCAACGCCCATGGATAGCTTATGACCAAGTCCTAGACATTCATATTCTCCAATATATTATATTAGAATATACATTCATGAAAATAAACCACCATTGAAACCACTTTGTGATGACCCAGACCTAGATGCCACGTAACGGGTGCCCCGAGCCTAGTGCGCCACATGGCCTAAAGCTCGTCATCCTGAACTCAAGATGTGGTCGAATAGTAGTGAGGGCCTAGGTTGTTTCTATAAGAAGACTATTCCCTCATTATAAGAGTGTATAATTTTGGAGAGAATATACAATAATATTAAACAGTATAAGAAAAAAATAAATAGAGGAAATAAGCTGATGCAACAGTTAATCAAGAATAATAGTAACTGTATCAACTAGAGTAGTGATGATGTAATGTCATCTTAGTAGAAAACAAAAAATAATGGATAGATGAAAACATGCATAAAATGTTCCACATGGTAGAAGAAAAAAATTCATACTCTAAGCATCCATAGATCCCACTCGGTCATCTACTATCAACCTCTGTTTTATGAGCACATAATCTAGTATTGGAAGTTTCATGCCTCCCCCTACCAATACCCGCATCCATGTAATCAACTTCGGGTACCAAACAAAGCCGAGAGAGGGTGTGAGATAATTCCAAGTGGGCCACCACCAGGGGTGTCAATAGTATTCATCCAGTGTAATGGAACATAGTAGTGTGCAAGCATACATATATAATGTAGAGCAAGAAGTACAATATTACTGAATAACCAAGCACCTTCTTCAACTCTTAGCTGGTGTATGAACATATAACATGTACAATAATTAATCAATTACCATTTAATGTTAATAGGTCCCATGCGACATTGCCAACAATGAAATCACATCATGATAGCATAAGTTGTGAATTTCCAAAGATGAAATAAGGAAATGAGACAATGAAATCTAGTGTGGGATTCCCATGTTAAAAATTGTGGTAACATAAAATCATAGAAAGCTAACTCAGTATTATATGGGTCTAGCTATATGGAAAGAGTGTAATACAAGGAGTGTAATTCAAGTCATTACACTATAAGGAGCTTTCCATGTCTATGGTTATTGACAAAGGAAAAATAGGGATATGAAATGAATGGGCCCTATGGGCTTTCACCATGTCACCTACTAGTCAATTTTGGAACCAAGGAGTGTATCTGAGGTGTCCTATAATAATCAAAGGTTCCCAATGGTAGTATACCTTGAATCCAATGATAATACAAGAATCAAAGAATAATTCGGTGTCATCCTAAGAAAACTGTATCCTTGAATCATAATTGGGTTCCTGAGACCCATGGTATTATCCTTTGAGAATGCAAGGTGAGCTCGAGTTATTACATTCTTATTTAATATATTAATCACATAGTAATTCATTTGGTTCATTTCATGACTTAAATTTGTTTGGATAGGTCATGTAGAGTTGAAACCACTTGTTTATCGGTCCATGTATTATATTCCATTAGTATGTACAGGATAACTAGTGTTTCAACCATTTAATCATGTTTTGGTTTCTATTAAGTCATAATAAATTATTGAGGTTCACTTTGATTCCTTTCATCAACAAGTAAATGGTTTATACGGGAATATAACCTTTATTCATTCTATTTTTATGTCCATGAATTATACTTAGAATACATTCCATTTCACATTTACATTTAATAATTATTTGAATGAACTTACCTTAGGTGGGTCAATTGGTGAGCATACATGGTACATTCCATTATAAAATGATAATAAATAATAATACGTTTATAATTCGAACACTACCTTTTAGAATGATTAAGTAAATTCACACCAGATCGGTGGCCCAAATATGCCAAATCACTAAAAACCCAATTAATGTAAAAACCATTTACATGAAACAGATTGAGTTGTGGGTGAAAAAACTAATAACAAATGACATATTTGGAAAGAGAATAACCTTATGATTCTAATGAGTATAATTTTGGCATGTTAATTTTAGAAAAGGTTTTTGATGAAACTAGTTGGACCCAAATGAACATTCCTAAAACAATGAAATTTAGGGATGAGTTATAAACCATACACCATAGTGTTGTGCGAGCCTTCTCCTCTGGTACAGACCCTTGACTTTCCTTGGGTTAGAGTATATATAAGAAAAGGTGAAAATCACTAACATGGTGTTATCTAGGCCGTTATTTAAAGATAATAAATGTGGATAAAGTGAAATGAAGTACTTACCTTTGAGCATCCAATGTGATGAATGAGATCTCGATCCAATGTCAGACGAAGGAGATCACATGATCACTAGCATTAGTCTTCAAAAATATCCAAGTGGGTGAAAATGGGGGAAAACACCCCTAGTTCTCAGATTATGAGGAATGATATGTATTGATATATAATTAAGGGTTTTATAGATATTTTACACATGTTTTTAACCTATGCACTATTTGCACGCATGGTTTTTGAAACCATGAAAAAATTGTGTGGGATGAATCTACCCGAAATGTATTACTCGGGAGTGTTTGATCATATCGTGTGCCACCCATGCAAGGTTAGCTGGGAATGTGACGTGTTCACACAGTTTGATTGCATAACTATGAGCCAACCATGTGAGGTGCCACATTCCAAAAAAATTACATTGCACACATTTACTCTAAACACTGTGCAAAGACAGCTTCTTCGAAAATGGTGGGTTCTGGGCTCCGAACAAGCCCCAAACACCCTCAGAACCATAACTAATTCCTTAATCATATATACAAGGTTCAAATGAAATATTTATACTGAACTATTAAATGATCAATACTTATGTGAAACATAGGGTTCTTATAGAGAACAATATCATTAAAAATAAATTGAAAACATATAAATAAATAAATAAAAATTGATTGGAAACATTTTATCTTGAAAACAAGTGATTTTTCTTGAAAAAAAATTTAGACACATTTGTTTCAAAATATATTGAGAACATATAAACATGTCTTGGGAACATTATAAAATCTATCTTCCCTGAATACCTATAAAAGAAGCTTGAAAAAAAATTCAACAGGATTTCCCTAGAAAACATATAAAAGATTCTTGATAATAGTTTATAAACAATTAACCATTAAAAATATAAAATAACATTGAAAACCTTTGAAAAATTATTCATTGAGAACATAAATTAAATATATTTTCCTAAAAAATAAAATTTAAGAAAGAATTGAAGGTTTAAAAGGATTGTCGGGGATAAATCCATACATGTTGTATGTGGATAAAAAGAACATTGCTTTTTCATGATGAAGATCTATGAAAACATCCTCATTATGAATGCAGAAGGTTTATTAATTCTAAAACATTGTAAACATAATAAATATATAAATATTTATTTTAATGATCATAATATATTTGTAGAATATTCTTGGAATCCATTTTATGAAAACATAACATTAAGGAAATACACTTTTCCGTCCAAAGACAGTGTATTGTAATGCATTCATCAAAAAATTCATAAATATCTTATTTACAAATTTTAGAAGAAATGGTGCTAATATATGAATAAATCACTAATAAACAGATGATAATAAATTGTGTGAATATTATTGAGATACACATCATTAAATTTCTTGATATCGATGAGATTGTTTCAAAAAAATCTTCTCACTTAGTAAAATTGAATCACGCTCTCCTTGTAAGAAAAAGAAATTAAATAAATATTATTACATAATTAATATAATGAAATTCATGATATAACCTATAAAACTGATTTATATGCACCTCTAATGATAATTAAGGTGCATTGGAAACCATGAGTCTCAATGAAGGAAAAATGAGAAAAAATAATTTCTTGATTTGGTATCTTTTGAAACATAAATCCCATCAAAGAAAGATCATAAAATTGATACATGAATACATATAAATCTATGTATAATATATATATAAGAAAATAATGGTGTTACATAGGCCACAGAAAAGGAAAGAGTAGTGAATCTAGAAAATATCTCATGAAGAAAGTGAGATTAAATCCCTTTACCTTTTGTCTCAACACTCGTCAAACTCATTCAAAACACCTATATACTAAATAAAATTTTTCATATATATTTTTTATAAGAATATTCGTATATATAAAAACATATATCACTTTATTATTACCTTATATTATCATTTAGTTAAAAATATTTTTTATGTGGTTATTTTGCAAAATATTCTCTTTGTTTTATTACATGCGACTTAATTTGATATATCATAGGTAATTATAATAATATTATGATTCAAATAAATTAAAAAATGACAATAATATCATGTATATATATTATATGTTTGTTATAATTATCTATAGAATATATATGAATGAAACAAAAGACACTACTATTATAGGTAATTGCTCATACATATGGATGAACATGATTTCCATTTAATTGGAATGTTGAATGAAATAATGTTAAAGACACACACAAACATACATATATAATTGTTATATTTGATTAATTACATAATATAAATCATATATATTCACTAAACCCATCATTAATACATTTCATGAAGGGTGAGAATGAATAACATTTCTTTGAATGGGTAGAAGTATAAAAATCCCTCAACAAAATTATCATATTAACAACAAATGCATTGTTAAAAGGATATGATTTTTAAAATTAACACCAAAGTTTATGGAAATAATAAATATAGTTTATTATATATATAAATTTAGTTTAAATGATAATTCTAAGGACCCGACCTTAAAAATTTCATAATATTTAATTAAACGAATAATTCACATTGAGGATATTTTCAGGTTTAATGTTTTAGAGAATTAGAACATAACTATTACATCTAAAAGTATTAAAATATAAAATCTTCTACTCAGTTTCCATTTTTTCATAAAATAAAAACTCTTGAAAAAAGAGCAATGTCTAGATCCATGTTATAGACAACATGACTTTTCCATGATCCCATGCATGACCATATTCATCTTTAAGTCCTGTGAAAACATTTCAAAACATGGGATGACCATAAAAATCTCAATAAAATTTATTAAACAAAGAAAGAAAGCATTTTTTCATAAATACATACAAAACATGAACTCTTATACTTAACTAATGAAAAATATGATTTATAAAGGACACATAGAAATCGAAAATCATAAAGGTAACATATAGAATACATAACATACTTAAATATCTTAAGAGAATCATTCACGTTTAACTCCGTCACGTTACCCAATGCATTGGAGAGCTATCTCAGACTCACCCACCCTAGTTTTATCACACCGTATACGTAACCAATGCCCACGAACCATAACATATTCAAAACACATTTAAAAAACATAAAGAAGAGATAAAACATATCATTAAAATATATTGAAATAATAAATACATTATAAATACCATTTCTAATACCCATGTATGTAAAATTTATATGGTATTTATTTTCTTTTAGAAAAACACTATGACTTGTTAAGGAAACCAAAGATCAAATAATACTCGCGGTAGTGGAAAAAGGTCGTTTTCACCGCTTAAGATAAAAAACATTCTATTTTGATGTTTAGTAAAATTATTCGTATAAAAATATTCCATTTGAATGAAATGAAAAGTCAAAGGTGTTTATACAACATATAAAAAAAGTCGTTTACTAGAACAAAATATGGCTCATTGAAATGAGATTAAGACGAATTCCCTTACCTCATGTCAGACTTGACTTGAAAATTATTTAATCTCTTGAATAATAAACTAAAGTTAATTTATAATTTATTAATAACCTTTTTTAAGTTTATGAATCCTTATATATCATGTATTACTATGTTATAAACATTATGTAATCATTTAAGTTAAAAATGTTTGTTTTGCCGATATTTGGTACTTGAGTAAAAAATGAACACCTTATTTTTAAATGTTATCCATGTGGTAAATAGTATATTATATTAAAGAAGATATTAATTATGTTGATATCATATATATCATATTTATCCAGTATATATATATATATATATATTTATAATAGTATATATCATTTGGAGGTAAGAAATGAAATGCACCATTCATGGAGATGGTAAGTCGTATGTACGGATGAACGCTACATTCATTTCTATTATTTAGTTTAATGGAATTAAAACATAATGATACATAGGTATATTATAATTACAGTATAATATTATATATAATATCATTATCCTCATACTTTATACATCCCACATATGGCATTAACGAGTTATATCACTTTGAGGGGGTGGTAGTCTGCATTTCCAAAAATGAAATTATCCCATTTACCCATAATGGAAACCATAAAGGTATGATATAATAGAAAAATAAAGAAGCATAAAGAAAACATAATCATATCATATATCATTTTTAAATATAGTTTCATCTTAATGTCCACCATGAGAGGCAGTAGGAGGTAATTGAACAATAATATTTTCGTGAGGTGTTAGTTTTTCATCCACAAAATATTATTTCTTCACCCATTCGATGGAGGTGTGTGTATGTTTAGTTAGAATAATTATCATAAAAATGTCCTAGTATATTGAGGATACTATTTTTTCTAAAAAATAACAGAATAAAAAGAGTTTATGGGGTTGAATAAATTAAATAAAAGAAAACAAATTAAGAGAAATTGTTACCTTAAATTTGGGTAACACCCTTTGGTTTGAACTAAAAGGACATCTAGAAGTGTCTTCTTCCTAAGTTAAGGCTTATAGGTGGAGGATAGAGATGTATGGAGATTAATGTGGCTGAGTTTGGATGAGAACAAACATTTTAGAGGTGTGAGGAATAGGTTATAAATTTTATTCTTTTATTAGGGGGAGGAGGGGCTTTTTAGGAAAGTGTGAAAATATTATTTTATTATATAATGATATTTGGTTTCTATATGTCCAAAAATCCATATAGATAAATATAAGTTGACTCATGGTCAAAATAAAATAATAAAAAAATAATTGGACATGTTTTTGGATGTTATTATAATATTTATAATCTAATTTATTTAAATGATTTATTAATAAGGTGAACACTGCCTTATTATTGTGTCATAAATAATTTAATTTATTCAATGTATAAAATTTATAAATAAAATACCATGATGTAGAAAAATTTTTTATAATACCAATGAATATTTATATTTGAAAAAAAAACTTATATAACAACATGAAAAAATTTATTTACATAGAGATATTTGTCCATGTCATTTTTCCCTTTACTTTAAATTAATTATTCTAAAGTGTCATTATCATTCATAAGTGGCTCCATGGGGTCCCAAAATTGAAACAAAGATTTCCATGGTTGGCCATTACTGATAAAATATTATTAGAAAAGTGTTATGGTAATTTTGAATTATTATAATATCTTTTTACCTTGAATTGCCTTATTTATCTTTAACCACGGTAAATAAAAGTGAAAATTTACTACTCACTAAAATTTATTGTTATCTTATTGAACCAAATTTTAATTAATAAAAATTACCATTTATGTCACAATTTCAAAATTAATTTCACAAAAGTGGTAAATGTTCATTTAACTGAGAAAGTCAGTTTATTTATCTTCTACTAAGTTGTTTAACTATTCATAAAATTGATGTTTTTCAGAAAAATACCAAAATTTCAGCCTAAGATATATTTGATATTTAAAATTAAAATATGATGAATATTTTACCAAATTATAATCATAGAATTTTCATTAATTAAATTTAAATTAATTTCGTTGTTAAAACAAATTTCCTATTTTTAAGAAACAATAACTATCAAAATATTGACACTTGTTTATGTCCAAATTCAAAGGTAAATTAATTAAAATGACTAAAATTGGAATAAATGGTAAAAATATAATCTAATTAAACTTTAAAAACAATTATAAATATAATATAACCATATAAATAAATAATATTAAAAGGCACGTTTGAATAAAAGTATAGTATACTTCAGTATTCATTAAAAAATGAACTTTATCAGAAAAATTCTAATAATTACACAAAGTAAATTTTGATGTCCTCATTATAAATATGGATTTTATTTGGTCATATTGATGTATTATAGTGAATAAAACTATATTTAAATAGTTTTATCTATTAAAAGGCGGTAAATCGACCTTTTAATGTAAATTATGCTTAAAATTAGATTTATTCACATTTAAAGCCTCTAACATTTTTTGGATGAAAGTTAATATATTTAACAAACATGTATAATTTTATTTTAGTTAGTTTTTTTCATTACCACCAATACAAGTCTAGGTGTAATCTACCATTTAAAATAATAATATTTTATTTTTATTGTGAAACATAAGATTTCAAGGGAACCCGTTTTTGCGTATCAGGTACGCTATCGAACATTGAAGATTTTTAATGTAAAATTAATATGTAGTTCAAAAATATTAATAAGTATGAAAATATATTATTCTTCATTTACCTAGGATGTTACAACCATCCCCCATTTTGGAAATAGCGTCCTCGTAATTTTTATTCACTTATCAAAATAAGTGGGGGTATTTATCCTTCAGAGAATATTTGGATTCCCGCATTACCTCTTCAACCATATGGTTTTTCCACAAAACTTTTACATGGTGAATTTCCTTTTCCTGCAACACTTTATCTCTACATTCAAGAACATGAACTGGTTGTTCATCATAAGAGTGATTCTATTCCAACAGAACAACCTCTAGAATCAAAACATGAGATGGATCTGGCATATACATTCTCAACATCAAAACATGAAAAACATTATGTACCTAGGATAAAAATAGATGTAAAGCCACTCTATATGAAACTGATACAAATTTCACCAGAATTACATATGGTCCACTGAACCTCGTACTCAAATTTCTATTCATAAGAAAATGCATCACACTTTGCAGGGAGAAACATTGAGAAAAACATGACCACCTACCTCAAAAGAATTATCCTTATCTAGTTATCTGTGTAACGTTTTTGTCTTCTCTGATCTGTTCTCATGTGATTATGAATCAATTGAACATTCTCTGCCATATCGTCTACCAATTATGGTCCCATCAGCTTCCTTTCACCTACTTCATCCCAAAAGGCCGATGTTCAACAACGCTTTCCATATAATTCATCAAATGGAGCCATTAGTAAACTGGAATGAAAACTATCCTTATATGAAAATTCAACAAAAGAAATATGTTAGTCCTACCATCTCTGGTAATCCAGCGAAAAAGCAGGTAGCATATCCTCCTTGGTTTTAATTGTTTGTTCTTACTACCCATCCGATTGAGGATGAAAACCTGAAGGGCTTTTTAAAATTCATCCTAGAAAGTTGATCTAGAGACAATGTATCTCGAATAGGATGGAAATGAGAAGATTTAGTTAATTGATCAACTATAACCCAGATTTCATTATTACCTCGAGATGTCTTCGGTAATCCTACAACAAAGTCCATGTATATATTTTCTCATTTCCACTCTGCCACTAGTAAAGCCTAAAGAATCCCTTTTGGTATCTTCTGCTCTGCTTTAACTGGCTGACAAGTCAAACACTTCATCGTAAAATCAGAAATATCTCTTTTGATTCCATTCAACTAGTAATACTCCTGAAGATCACTGTATATCTTAGTACAACTAGGATGAACTAAAAACGGGGAACTATGTGCTTCATATAACAACACATTCATCAACTTCTAGTCACAAATAATATATAATCTCCTCCCAAAACTCAAAATAAAATCATTATCAATGTTAAAATTAGGCAACATACCCTTCTGAACCAACTATACCTTTTTCTACAACTCACTGTCTTCTTTCTACACTTTCTTTATTCTGTCTGATAGAGAAGATATCACTGACACATGAAACAAAACAAAAGAATTTCATACACCAACAACTTCTATGCCAAATTTCATAAAATTAAAATCTAAAGGATCTTGTTTCAAACGTAGCATGGTTAATGAAGCATTAATTTTTTGACTCAAAGCATCAGCCACTTTATTTTCTTTTCCCGGATTGTAATGGATCGTGCAATCATAATCCTTGATTAATTCAATCTATCTCCTCTATCTCATGTTCAATTCATTCTATGTGAGTATATACTTTAAACTTCTGTGGTCAGTATATATTTTACATTTTACTCTATACAAATGAAGGCTTCATATTTTTAAAACAAAAAAACCGCAACTAATTTCAAATCATGTGTAGGGTAATTTATCTCATGAGGTTTCAACTGACGTGAACCATAATAAATTACTCCATCATTTTTCTTTAGGACAAAAACATGTCCTCTCAACGAAAAATCACTATAGATAACAAACTCACCATTTTTGGATGGTAGTGCCAAAACTAGAGCATTCAACAATCTTCTTTTCAATTCCTGAAAAAAAATCATTTCATTTTTTTCTCCAAATTAACCTAACACCATTACAAGTTATCATTGTCATTATAATAGATATCCGTGAAAAATTTTCAACAAAACAATGGTAAAAACCTTCCAAAACATGAAAACTACGGATCACAGTTATATTTGAGGGTATTGTTCATTCTTTAATAAGTTTTGTTTTAGTAGGATTAATAGTTATGCCATTTTTTGAAACAATGTGACCAAGGAAAAAACTTTTTATAACCAAAACTCACTGTTTCTGAATTTCCCATACAATTTATTCTCATTTAAGGTTTCTAAGACATCCCTTAAATGAATTTTATTCTCTTATTTACTTTTTGAATAAACCACAATATCATAAATTAAAAAAACCACCATTTATCACCTGAGTCAACTGATCGACCAATGCAAAAAATTGTTCAACTCTAATTCTGACCATACTAGGATGCTCATTTTGAAGGTCATTTCCCTCGGTATACCTTCCCAACACAGTTTCCCTATTTCCTCTGTAGAAAACTAATCTGAACATAGAAATATCCTAGGCAAAGAAACATGGTAATCTGTAAATGGTATATCATTTCAATATCACCATAAAATAATTTATGGGCATTTATTTAACATTACCCTAACTCCTAAAGTTGTCTAAACCGACCTCGGAAACCAAATATAAAGACCCAACCTTACACATTACATAATATTGAATTAAATAAATAATTCACATTGAGGATATTTTCAGGTTTAGAGTATTTAAGAATTAGGACATAACTATTACATCTAAAAGGATTACAAAGTAGACACTTCTAATACTTTTCCATATTTTCATAAAATAAAAACTCTTGAAAAATAGACTCATGTCTACTTTAATGTTAAAGACAACATGAATTTTCCTTGATCCCATCCTTGGCCCTATTCATCTTTAAGTCATGTGAAAACATATCAAAACATAGGATGAGCAAAAAAAGCTCATTAAGAATTATAAAACAAAGAAAGAAAACATTTGTTCATAAATACATACAAAACATGAACACTTATACTTACATCATGAAAACATAAGATTTATTTTGACACATAGAAATCATAAATCATAAAGTTAACTTTTGGAATCCAAAACATAATAAAATTGTAGTTATCACAGATACATAGGGAGTTACTTTGGAATACCCATCACAATATACTCTCTAAATTGATTATAAGAAACATTCATGTTTTCCTCCATCACGATACCCATAGTATTGGAGAGCTATTTCGAGTTCACCTGCCCTATGTTTATCACAGAACCACCAGTATATGTAAACAATTCCCAAGAACCATAACATTTTCATAACACATAAAGCATACATAAAGGAAAGATACCATATATCATTAAAATATATTGAAAAAATAAATCCATTATAAAAAACATTCTAAATACCAAAATATATAAAAAGTATATAGTATTTATTTTCTTTTAAAAAAATACTACAGTCTATTATGGAAGTCAAAGATCAAATAATACTTGCGGTGGTGAAAAATGTTGTTGTCACCACTTAAATTAAAAAAAATTCCACTTTTTCATTTAGTAAAATGAATTATATAAAAATATTCCCTTTGAATGAAATAAAAAGTCAAATGTGTTTATATAGACTATACAAGAGAGTCATGTATAGGAATAAAATATGACTCAATGAAGGAAGATTGAGACGAAGTCCATTACCTCTTGTCCGACTTGACTCGATCATTCTTTATCTACTGAATAATAAACTAATGTTAATTTCTAATTTTATAAGAAAATTATCCAAGAATATTATTCCATTTCTATCACTTATTACCTTGTTATAAAATACATGTAATATTTTATGTTAATAATGTTTATTTTTTCGATATTCGGTACTTGAGTGAAAAATGAACAACTTATATTTACATGTTTTCCGTGTGGTTAATTTTCCATTATATCCAAAATGATATTAATTATTTAGATATCAAATACATCATATATATCCAATATATATTTATAAATGTATAGATCATTTGGAGGTAAGAAATGAAACGCATCGTTCATGGAGACCAAAAGCCGTACGTACACAAGAATGCTACATTCATTTATATTTCTTATTTTAATGGAAATAAAACATAATGATACATAGTAATATTATACTTCTAGTATAATATTATATACAATATTATTAACTCCATCCTTTATATTTCCCACTTATGGCCTTAAAGAGTCATATCACTTTGAGGGGGCGGTAGTCCGCACTTCTTCAAATGAAATTATCTTTTTTCCCAGAATGGAAACCATAAAGGTATGCTATAAAACAAAAATACAGAATTATAAAGAATAAATAAACAGAACATATATCATATATAAATATAGTGTCATCTTAATGGCCACAATGAGAGGTGGTATGTGGTAATTGAACAATTATCATTTCGTGAGGCATTAGTTTTCCCTCCACAAAAACATTATAATCTTCCACCATTAGATGGATTTGTGTTTAATTATACATAGAATCCATCTCATAAAAATATCATAGTATATTGAGTATACGGTTGTTTCTATAAAACAAAAGAATAAAAAGATTTTAGGGGTTGGAGAAGTAAAATAAAAGAAAACAATTTAGGAGAAATTGTTAACTTTTATTTGGGTAACTCCCTTTGGGTTGAACAAAAGGCCATATTGAAGTGCCTTATACCTATTTTATGGCTTCTATGTGGAGGAGATGGAGGTAGGGAGCTTAATTGGGTAGTGTTTGGATGAGCCAAAAGGCTGAGAGGTGTGAGGAATTGGTTAGAAATGGTCTCTTTTTATAAGAAGGAGGAGGGGCACTTTAGGAATGTGTGAAAATATTATTTCATTATATAATGATATTCATTTTATAAAGGTCCAAAAATCCTTATAGTTGAAGATAAGGTGACTCATGGTTGAAATTAAATCATCCAATAATAATTGGACTGGTTTTGGATGTTATTTTAATATTTATAATCTTATTTTTTTAAATGATTTATTAATGAGGTGAACACTCTATCATTATTGTGTCATAAATAATTTAATTTATTCAATGTATAAAAATTATTAAAAAATTCCATGATTTAGGAAATATTCTTATCATTTAAATTAATATTTATAGTTTATAATACAACTTATATAACACCATGTATTAATTAATTTACCATGAAATATTTGTTTATGTCATCTTTGTCTTTACATTAAATTAATTAGTCTAAAGTGTCATTATTCATATGTGGCTCCCCGGGGTCCCAAAATTGACCTTAAGATGCCCATGGTCGTCCATTACTCATCCAAAAAGTTTTGGATAATTTTTAAGATAATTTTTAATTTCTATAACAATCTTTTTACCTTGATTTACCTTATTTACTTATAACCGCGGTAAATAAAATTCATAAGTTACTATTCATCAAATATTATTTTTATTTTATTGAACCACATATTACATACTAATAAAATCAATTTTTTTTGGATTTTTGAAATTCAATTTACAAAAGTGGTAAAAATTCATTTAAATGAAAAAGTCAGTTTTTTAACTACTACTAAGTGGTTTCACTATTAATCAAAATTTTCAGAAAAATATAAGAAATTAAGCCTAAGATATATATAATATTCTAAATTAAAAAATTATGTCTATTTTACCATATTATATATATATATAAGTTGAATTAATTAATTTAAAATTAATTCACTTTGTTAAAACAAAAAAGCGTCTTTTTAAGAAACAATAACTATCAAAATATTGACAGTTTTTTATGTCCAAATTCAAATTGACATTATTTCTAATGACCAATATAGGGTGAATTGTTAAAAACATATTGTAATTACACTTTAAAACCAATTTAAAAGACAATCTAACTATATAAATAAATTAGATTAAATGGAAACTTTTAATTATAATACAATATCTTTCACTATTCATTAAAAATTGAACATTATCGGAAAAATTCCAAAAATTTACACATAGAATATTTTGATGTCACCGTTATAAAGAATAATTTTATTTATTCAAATATAATGTATTAATGTTTCCAAAACTATATTTAATGAGGGTTCTCCATTAAAAGGTGATAAATCGACCTTTTAATTTAAAGTTTTCTTAGAATTAGATTCATTCACATATAAAGCCTCAAATTATTATTGGATAAAATTAATATACATTTATAAAACAAGTGTAAATATATTGTAGTTAGTTTTGACCATTCCCTCCAATATAATGGCTAGGAGTTAGCTTCCATTTAAAATAATAATATTCTATTATTAGTGTGCAACGTCAGATTTCAATGAAACCTATTGTTGCGTATCAGGTACGCTATCGAACATTAAAACCATTTTAAAGAAAAACTAAAATTTAATTCACAAATATTAATAATTATGAAAATCTTTAATTCTTCATTTACATGGTATGATAGAAAAATTTCCACCATGAGAGGTGGTATGTAAAATTAAACAATTATCGTTTAGTGAGGAGGTAGTTCATTGTTTAAATTAACAATATGATCGTTATCCATTAGAGGGAATATTGATAATTTTTAGGCTTAAAATTTATCATGAAGAATAAAATAATATTTATAATTTTTTTGTGATACAAGAATAACGAAACGAATGGGCGGGTTGGCAAAGCAAAATAAAAGAAACGACATGAGAGAATATGTCACCGCTAAATCATGTAAATCATTTTGGATTGTCCGAAACATCCTACATGAATTCCCTTAAACACAAAGATAAGACTATATTAGTATTTTTAATATTTTTAGAGCTTTTATGGGGTGAGTTTTTGGGAGCCAAGTGGTTTTATAGTTGTGAGAAAGTGGGAGGAGAGAAGAACTTTTTATTGTGGGGGAGGAGTGTAACTCTTGTAAAATTTTGAAAAAGGAAATACATACATGTGTTTCACATGTAATGTGAATAAAAATTAGTGACAAGGGATGATAATGTTGAAATAAATCCATAAAATTCCTCTTGGAAAAATTATATAGGTCATTTCCCCCTTAATTTTATTTTATTAGTGCCTAATTAATCTTAATTTACCCCTAATCACTGTGATTAATTTAAATCATTTTCACTAATATTTTTGGTCATCAATAATCAATTGATCATATTAGAAGAAAATTATTATCCTTATTAAAATGTTTTAAATTGTTTTTTAAAATTCAATTAATATATGTGGAAATTTTTTGATTAATGTTAATTCTACCGATAGAAAAAAGAGGGTTTTATAATAGAAATTTGTTCCAAAGATTATTTTTTTATATTAAATTTTAATTTGAAATTGTTTCTAATGACCTAAATTGAATTAATATATTTATAATTTATATAATTTGACCATAAAAAAATTATAATCTATAATTTACCATTAATAATAATTAAAATGAAAGGGAAGTTATTAAGTAAAAGGTTGTGTTGTTCAGTATTTATAAGAAATTGACGATTCTCAAAATAATCCAAACAATTTACAGTAATAAAATTTTGACATTATAAATTAAAAAACAAAATTTATTTTATGAGATTCAATTTATAAAAGTTTCTAAAAAGAATTTTATTATTTTTCATAGGAGGAAAATAAAAGCAATTCATTTGAGAAAATATTAGTTTTTAATATATAATTACATTACCAAAAATTATAATTTTCAATTTAAATATGTTTCATTACTGTTAAAACATTATTTATATTATTTTAAATATATATATTAATACTATTATTAATATTTCTTAATATATAGGTGATATTTGACTCATTTAGAAAATTATAAATATAAAATGATGTTTTATATAATCTTTGTATTGCATAAATCATATGCTTAGTTGGTGTGTTTTATTGTATAAACTAAGTCCTTATTGCATGTAGAGAAAGAAATGTCATTTTTTTAGCTCAATTGATGTTATTGTCATGTGAATGTAATTTTTTTAGTAAGTGTTTTAATATATATATATATATAGTGCTACAAGAATTGAATTATATGAATGAAATATTTTAATTAGATAAAAATATTTGAACACATATCTAGTTGTTACGTTCTACCCCCTTAAAATGATTTTCACTCTTGAAATTAGTTTTGATAATAAAAAGAGTAATAATTTAATGATTCATTCATAGAATCCCACGTTGTAAAAATGACTACCGGAACATCTCTTAAAGGGGATTGTTAAAACCATAATGGTTACACAACGTAACATATAACTTTAATCCCACATAAAAGAACATTGGTTGGGAGTGAATATTGGACATAGATGAAAAGCATAAATATTTATAGGGAGTGATTAATGTCATCAATCCCAGATATTTTTATGATTAATAAAAGATAATGGAATCGATGCCATGAATATATAATTATTTATAAATAAATATATTTAAAAAAATTTAATGAATTAAAGAACAATTAATATTTTTATCACTGGTAAAACCTTGAGTAATTATTGATATATTTCCATAAAAATTCATAAATTGGTTAGGCATTGAAATTTTTTTAATACATCTATTTCCTCTTTCATTGAATTTCATTAATTTATCATTGATTCTAGATGTATAAAAATACATATTTAGTAGTTATTGAGGAATATAAAATAATTAAAATAAAAAATATTAATCAATAAGTATTATTAAAAAATTATATATGGGTAATAAATTAATCTAATAAAATAAAACACTAATTTTTCATCATAAATATTTTTTAATCAAACTTAATTGTGCATCAAAAAGGATATTAGAAAATCTAGTAGTATGATGGAAACCCTCATCATCCATCAGTCATGGGATTATGTCCAAAGACCTTGATAGACATTATTGGTTTTCCCCCAAAAAAGTTGTCTAATTTCTAAAAAGACACAAATATTGTATTCAAAATATATAATATGGGAATCCCTGAATGTTTATCTTTTTAATGACAATTTTCAATACAAACATCGTGAAAAAATTATTTCTCTAGTGATTAACATAAAAATCCCACGAACTGTTAAAAATAATACCATTGTAAAATATAATGATTCAAAACCTTATAATCAATGTAATGAAATAAATTTAACATTGATTTATATATGTAACAATGCGGCTCTTGGATTTCACATTACAAACATGTGAATACCCTCCACATTTATTCTCATGAAATATGTTCACAACATAAATTACAATAAATACATCTAGAAAGTATTCATGATTTTTTATTACAATGATTGCTAGATATATACATTAAATTAATGATGTCAAAAACATTATCATTTATTACAATGTCCATTTTTTCAATTATTTGTTTTAGGGTAATCTGCCACGTCCAATTTATTTATTCATATCTAGCATATTTTTATCAAAAGAAAAATATCTCAATTTCAAGCAATACTTATGAGTAACTATACCATAATCAAAATATTAAAAATTATTGCAATAAGATATATTTTTATTCATCGCTATTAAAAATGTAGTTTTAAATACTTAATGAATGAATATACTAAAAATACTTATACATTTCATTATTCAAATAACAGATAATTTAAATTTCAAAATATAAATAATTCATTAATCAATCTTTCATCTTAAACCATCACTCAGTCTTCATCAACTTATTCCTTAATACCTCTTTCGTATAATATAAACTAAGAATAATTTCTTATTATTCCCCTATATTAATATAATAACGCTTCTTATGATCATTGTAAATAATACTTGAAGAACATCACATACCCTTCAGAAACCATTTGTTGTATCATTATCTTTAGAAGTATAATAAATACTCATATGACCTTCTTTTTGATCCTTATTATAGTACCACTATGAAAATATATTTACATATTCCACATACTATCCACATTTTAAATATTAAATATTTACCATGGAACTTGTAGTTGATACCATTAGATAGAAATCTCTGTATAATCTGAGCATTAATTATCATAGTTTATAACAACCTAGTCATGAATATAATTACTTATAGGATGTATATTCTATGAAACGTTGTTTAATCTATGAATCCATAGGTCCATCATATGTTATTCGTAGATAATGTATTCATAAATACATCATGATGGAACTTGATAATTTTTGAAATTACTAAATCATATCCCCAATGAATATCAAACCATAGGTGTTGTATGGCCCATTGTCATATACCATATTACCCTGGGTTGGGCCCAGAATAACTTGTTAGGGTTATTACCCATAGGTAAATCTATTCTCAATATAAATCAACTTTCATTCACTCTATTGGGATTTATTTCCCAAGAAACACTCAATATATCTTTTAAGAAAATTGCAGGAAATGTTTGTTTACATTTAATCATCTCTATATATTTTCTTAGAGACATTCTAAAACATATCAATAAAAATATACATAGGTATCTCACTAATGTTTTCTAAAAATAATTTATAAATTTTTACTAAATTGATACATTGATACCAAAAATAGAGACCCAATCATATAATACATGTATATTAAATCAATTTATTTGAATATTCAGTACATTACAAAAATTCAGGCATGTGTTTTGTCATAATTTAATGTCATTGGAAACATGGAAACAAAATCCTCTATTATGGTGAATGATTTCATATAATGATCTCCATATTTTATAATTCTACATAAATCCTTTTATTATAACCTTGAGAATAGAATTGTAAATAATGGAAGATCTTTTATTCTCTTTAAATGTAAATAATAGAAATGAATAAGAATATCATGAATAAAATGGTATTTAAAGTGAGAAAAACAATAAGAGATCGTAACATGCATATTATATATCATAATAATTATTCGCAATTCATATGACATTAATCAAATAGAAATAAAGAAAATAATCCAAAAAATCATAACATAGGAATAAAACAATAAATTTTTGAAAATACATAAGCATATAAAATTATTTCTATAATATCCAAAAGATCATTGTCATGACCATATTAGAAGTTTGTGTCCACTCCCCATACACTCTTGGTAGTCATGGTTCAATCACATAATCATGTTAGTAGCATAGGTTCATTCCTCATATCATCTTGGTATTTATGGTTCACTCTCATGGCAATATCTTTAGTAAGGGTTTCTCACCAATTCCATCTAAGTGTATATACAGATATATAAATCATTACACAATTCATGGGAATGATATATATGTCACACCCATCCCAAAATTACATCATACAAATATGTACCAAAAGCTATATATTATTATATCATAACCCCTGAAATAAAATCGTTTTTATACACATGTAATCATATCATAATCTATAGAAAGAGATAGTATTCTTTATAATTTCCCTAAAATCATAACAAAATAATTAAAAAATGGAATTTATAATCATATAATACATGAAAAAGAAATGAATTTTTGACACATATAACCATTGATACATAATGTGATTTCCCATTTATGTATCTCATGAAATAGAAAATGATTTATTTAACTTATAAAATGTGAAAGATAAAAAATTTTCACAAAAATAAAAATAAATAAATGGGAAAATGATTCAGAAGTATATAAAATTGTAGGTGCATTGCCTACCAGGAGTCTCAAAGAAGGAAATTTGAAAAAAAATCCTAATTTGGTATCTTTTGAAACATAAATATCATTAAAAAAGATCATTAAATGGATGTGGGAATACATATAAATATATGTATAGGATATATAGAAGAAAATCATGGTATTACATACACCACCCAAAAGGAAAAAATCTGGAACCTAGAAAATATCTCAGGGAAATAAAAAGTGAGTTAACATCCTTTTACCTATTGTCTCAACACTCGTCAAACCCATTCAAAAAACATATATAATAAATAAATAAGTATAATATTTATTTTATATAATAATATTCATATATCTAAAAACATATATCTCATTATTAATTCATTATATAATCTTTTATTTAACAATCCTTCTTAAGGTGTTATTTTTAGAAATGTTCTCTTAATTTTTTACATTGGCCTTTATTTGATATTTCAATTGTAATTATAAAAATATTATGATTCTAATAAATTTAAACATGATATAAATATCATTTATATATATTATATGTTTTTATAATTATCTGTAGAATATATATCTATGAAACAAAAGACACTGTAATTGGAGGTAGCAGATCATACATATGCATGAACTCAATTTCCTTTTAATTAGCTTATTGGATGAAATAATGTTAAATAAACACACATAAAAATATATATAATTGTTATAGTAGATTTATTATATCATATATATCATATAAATTCAATAAACCCAACATTAACAAATTTTATGTAGTGTGCGAATGAATTACATCTCTTTGAGTGGGTAGAAGTATAAAAATCCTTGAACGAAATTATCATATTAACACAAAATGGAATGTAAAAAAGATATGAATTTTAAAATTAATATATAAGCATATAGAAATCATAAATATAATGTATTATATATATAAATTGATATTCAATAATAATTTCCACCATGAGAGGTGGTATGTAAACTTGAACAATTATCGTTTTGTGAGGAGGTATTTCATTGTAAACATTAACATCATGTTCGTTATCTATTATAGGGAAGATTGATTAAGTTTAGGCTGAAAATTTATCATTAAAAATCATATAATGTTGATAATTTTTTTTGTGATTAAAGTATGACAAAATGAATGTGGAGGGTTAGAGAATGAAATTAAAAGAAACGACATGGGAGAAGATGTTACCTCTAAATCATGTAAATCGTTTTGGTTTGTCCGAAACACCATACATGGATTCCCATATACCCAAAGATAATACTATATGATTATGGTAAAGATGATTTGAGATTTTTGGGCGAGTTTGGGTGAGCCACGTGGCTTGATTGGTGTGAGGAAGTGGGAGGAGAGCAAAACTTTTAATAGTCAAGGAGGAGTGACACTCCTATAAAATTTTGAAAAACGAATTCCATACATGTGTTTTACATTTCAAGTGAATAAAAATTAGTTAAAAGAGAAGATATTGTTAATATATATATATAGAATTTCTCTTTGATGAACTATATTGGTCATTTCTCCCATAATTTCATTTTTCTAGTCCTTAATTAATAATAATTTACCCATAATCACTGTGATTAATTTTAATTCTTTTCACTAATATTTTTGGGCAAAAATATTTACTTGATCTTATTAAAATTAATGTTTAAAAAATAATAAATAAATCATATGGTGTTATTATATTTAAATTAATAGATATGGAAAAATTTAGATTAATGTAAAATCTACCAATTGAAAAATATAGGGTTTTAATGTAGAATGATGTTCAAAACTTGTTATTTTTTTATATTAAATTTTAATGTGAAATTGATTATATTGACTTAAATTAAATTAATATATTTTTTATTTATATAATGTGACCTTAAATCAATTTAAATCTATAATTCACCTTTAATAATAATTCAAATGAAAGGGAAGTTGTTAAATGAAAGGCTGTATTTTTAACTATTTATAAAAAATTGATGTTTCTCAGAAAAATAACAAAAATTCACACTAATATAATATCAACATTCTCTATTAAAAAATTAAATTAATTTTTATAATATTCTTTTTCTAAATGTTTCTGAGATTAACTTCAACATTTTTCATAAGTGGACAACAAGAGCAATTTATTTGAGAAATTATTATTTTTTAAAATATAAGGAATTTATAACAAATTATAAATTTAAATATAGATAAGTTTCATTAATATTAAACAACTATATATATTATTTAAAAATATATATTAATACTCATATTAATATTTCTTAATGTATAGGTGATATATGACTCTTTTAGATAATTATAACTATAAATGATGTTATGTAGAAACATAGTATTGCATAAAATATATGGTTAGTTGGTGTGTTGTATTGAATAATCCCAGAAATTATTGTGTGTAGAGAAAAGAATGTCATTGTTGATTGTATCTCAATTGATGTTGGTGTCATGTGAATGGAATTTTTATACATAGTGTTTTCATATATATATATAGTGCTACATGAAATGAATAATATAAAAGATATAAATTAATTTGAAAAAAATATTTCACAACATATCAGGGTGTTAAATATTACCCCCATAAAATGAATTTATCCCTCGAAATTATTTTGGATAATAAAAATATTAATAATTGAATGATTCTTTCATAGAAACCCACTTTGTAAAAATGAATACCAGAACATCCCATAAAAATGGAATGTTGGGACCATAATTGTTACACAATGTATCATATAACTTGGATCCTACATAAACAAACATAGGTTGGTAGTCAATATTGGACATGGATGAAATGTGTAAATATTTATAGGGAGTCTTTGACGTCCGTAATCCAAAAAAAATTAATGATTAATAAAATTGAAGGGACTCGATGGCATTAATATATATTTATTTAAAAATACATCAATTTAACATAATTTAAGGAATTAGGAAAAAATTATTATTTTTATCACTATTATAACATTGAGTAATTATTGATATATTTCTATAAAAAATCCTCAATTGGATAGGATTTGATCAATTTTTCATAGATCTACTTCCTCATTCATTGAATGTGATGAATTTAACATTGATTCTAGATGTATGAAAATAAATATTTAGTAGTAATTAAGGAATATAAAAGAATTAAAATCAAAAATATTAACAATAAGTATTCCAAAAAATTTATATATGGTTAATAAATTAATCTATAAAAATAAATGTAATACAAATTTTTCATCATAAATATTTATTCATCAAACATAATTTTGTATTAAAAAGGATATTATATAAGCCTGTAGTATGCATGAAACCCTTATTATCCATCCGTCACGGGATCATGTCTGGTGGCATTGATAGACATTATTGGTTGTCCCCACAAAACAAAGATATCGATTTTCTAAAATGACACAAATATTTTTTTCAAAATAAACATGATGAGAATCCTTTAAAATGTATTTTTAATGAAGGTTTTCAATACAAACATCATCCATAAATTATTCATCTAGCGATTAACATAAAAATCCACGAATGGTTAAAAAGAATACCCCTTAAAATATAATGATCTAAAACCTTATAACCAATGTGACAAAATAAAATTAACATTTATTATATATATATATTAAATAGTAGCTCTTGGATTTCACATTACGAACATGTGAATACCCACATCATTTATTCTCATGAAATATGCTCACAAACAATATTACAATAAATACATCAAGAAAGCATTTTTGATTAAATATTTCAATGATTACTAGATATATACATTATATCCAAGATCTCAAAATCATTATCCTTGATTACATAGTCCATTTTTTCACTTATTTGTTTTAGGGTAATCTGCACCATTCAATTTATTTATTCATATCCAAGATATTATAATCAAAAGAACATTATCTCGATTTCATGAATTACATTTGGTTAACCATAACATAATAAAAATATTAAAATTCCATGTAATAACATGTAATAACATGTATTTTCTTTCATCACTATTAAACATGAACTTTTAAATACTTAATAAAAACATATACTGAATGTACTTATACATTTCATGATTCAAATAACAGAAAAGTTTAATGTCAAAACATAAATAATTCTTTAATCAATCCTTCATCTTAATCCATTACTCAGGATTCATCAACTTATTCAATAATTTATATTTTATATAATATTAAATAGGAATAATTTCCTAATATTCCTCAATATTAACCTAATAACACATCTTATGATTAGTGTAAATAATACTTGAAAAACATCACATACCATTCAAAAGACATTTGTTGTATCATTATCTTCAATAGTATAACAAATAATAATATGTGCTTATTTTTTATCCTTATTATATTTTCACCTCGGAAATATATTTTCATAGTCTAAATACTATCCACATTTAAAATACTAAGTATTAACCAAGGATCTTCTAGTTTATACCAATTGATAAAACTATATGTACAATGTGAGAATTCCTTATTATAGTAGATAACCACCTAGTCATGAATATAATTACATATAGGATGTATAAACAATTACACATTGTCTAATATATGAATCCATCAGTCCATCGAAGGTTATTAATATCCAACTTATACATAAATACATTATGATGTATCATTATGATATTGAAAATTACTGAATCATATCCCCTGAGATTGTCAAATAGTCATTATGGTATGACCTGTTGTTGTATACTAGATTACCATGAGATGGGACCAAAACAACTTTTCAGGGTTATTACCCATAGGTACATCTATTCACAATCTAAATCCAAATTTTTTACTCTATTGGGATGTATTTCTTGAGTTCCACTGAATATATACTTTACCAAAATTGCAAGAAGTGTTTCATAACATTAACTTATCTGTATACATTCAGTTAGAGACATCCCAAGACATATCCTTAAAAATATACCTGGGTATCTCACTAATTTATTCTAAAAATAATTTACAAATTTTTACTAAACTATTAAATTGATACCAAATATAGATATTCAGTCATATTATACATGGAGATTACACTATTTTATTTGAATATTTGGCACATTAATAATATTCATACCTGTGTGTTGTCATAATTTTGTGTTATTGGAAACATGTAAACAAAATCCTTTATTATGGTGAAAGATCATCATAATTTCATATAATGATCTCTATATTTTGTAATTATTCATAAATCCATTCATTATAACATGGGGAATGGAATGGTAAATAAGGGATGATCTTATATTCTCATTAACAGTAAATAATAGAAATGAATAAGAATTTCATGAATAAAATTGTATAGAAAATGAGAAAAACCATTGGATATTGTAACATGAATATTGTAGATCTTAATAATTATTGGCAGTTCATATAAAATTAATCATATGCCAATAATGAAAATAATCCATGAAATCATAATATTAGTATATGACAATGAATTTTGGAAAAAACATAAGCATATAAAATGATTTCCATAATATCCAATAGATCATTTTCATAACTATATTGGTAGTATGTGTCCACTCCCCCTACACTCTAGGTAGTTTTTGTTCTATCATATGTTCATGTTAGTTGAATAGGTTCATTACTTATAACATCTTTGTATTTTTGGTTCACTTTCATGCCCATCTCGATTTTCAAGGTTCATACCCAATTCAATCTTACTCAATGTAAAGATATTCATATCATTACCCAATTCATGTGAATGAGATATAGGAAACACCAATACCATAATTAAATTATACAAAAATGTAAAAAAATCTATACATAATTATATCATAACCCCTGAAATGAAATTGTTTTTATACACAAGTAATTGTATAATAAACTACAGAAAAAGACAGGTTTCATTATCATTTAATTATAATCATAAGCAATGAATAAAAAAAGGATTTCATAATCATATAATAAATGAAATAGAAATGGATTTTATTGTCATATAACCATTTAAAGGGAAATGGATTTCACAAACATGTTTCTCATGAAATAGAAAATGATTTATTTAACATATAACAAGTGAAACAAAAAAAAATTCACAAATATACAAACAATGAAAGGATAAAATGATTTAGAATCATATACAATTAATTTATGTGCATCCTCAAGTCCATTGTTCGAAACCAGGTAGAGGAATATTTCCAGGTACTATAGTAGTATTATAGCAGGTACTGTAATAGCACTATAGCGGCACTGTACATTTTGTGGTACTGTAGCAGTACTGTACAATGTTTAAGTACTGTAGAAGAACTGTACACTTTGTGGGTACTATAGCAGGCACTATAGAAGGTATTATTCAGTACTATAGAAGCTAAAACTATTCACCTTGGTCTACCGGTTTGTGCTTGGAGTCCTTAAGGCTTTCGGGTCACCCAGGCCATTAGGTCAGTAGGGCTTTCATGCCACCTTTAAGGCCCTTGGGCTAGCTCAAAGCCTTCAGGACACATGCAGTTTCCATAGACACACTATAAAAAAGGAGCAGAACCAGAAGGGGATTCTGAGAAGGTGAACTTACTAGATCAAAGACAAATGGATTTTTCAGAATGAGAGGGTATGGATATGACATCAGGACCAGCCTGTGCTTGCACGGGAAGCATCACCATGTTGCCAAGCAAAGGTGGAGAGAAACTATCATAATGATGATGCTGGGGAGGGTAGTTCATTGTAGATAGTCTAGATTAATTCCCTAGACCTTTGGGTCATGTAATCTCCAAATCCTACATGCCTTGTAGTCACTTAGCCTACAGGCCTTTTAAGGGCACCTACTCTTCCCTTGAAACATGGGTTATCAAAAGTTAATAAAAAATGAAGGCCATCGGGTCATTCGGGCTAGATGGTATTGAGTAAAATGCATATATGGAATATTACATGGAAAATATTATTAAAATATATTTAACAAATATTTCTTATGTAAAATATAAATTCATATTTTAAAAAGGATTTGTAATACAGAAAAAAAATATTAAATTAATTTTCTAATAATTTATATTGACAATATATAAAGTGGACCCGAATTAATTTTCAAATACATTTCCTTGAATTCTTATAAAGTAAGAATTATCATATTTTAAAAGCCTTTATCTTTGAAAAAACATTTATCATATAATGATAGATTGAATAATTTTTAATCAAAATCATTAAAAAAACATAGAAATCATATAAATAAAGCGTGAAATTGTGTTTAAAACATTTTTACACGAAATCATGTGAATTATTTAATGTTTTTGATTAATATAAATGAAATAAAATTTAACACATTTAAATAATGATTTAATAAATTTAAATAATAATTTTTCATGAATACTTATTAAAAATGCATGAACTTTTTTTGGTAAAAAATACATTTAAAAAATATATATGAATCATTAATAGATTTTGAAAATAGTTTTCTATAAAAATTTATAAACGAATACTGAAAAAAATTGAAAACAATTTCATTCACAAAATTATTTAAAAAAAATTATTCAAAATTATTCATTAATCATGAAGATAAGTCTTTAAAAAATTGACAGTGTGTAAATTCATAGTTGTCATTCAAATTAAAAAAAATTCCATTTTCAAGATAATAAGATTAAAAAATGTATTCATTCTGAATGAAACAATAATATTTATTTTGAAACATTTTCAATTGCATAAGAGGAAAATCTCTTTTATTGATAATTATATAATAGTATAAATATATTGGAATACGTTTTTAGAAAACATGATTTCAAGGAACAGAAATTTCTTACTGAGGAAAGGGTAAAGGCGGGAATTCATAAAAAATTAAAATATTATATACCATATAGTGAAATAATAGTATGAATATATGAATGAATAATTAATTCCTAGTGTAAATAAATGTGGGGAATGATCTTGAGAGATGGATTGTAAACAATATTGGAGAGTGATGCGATTGTTTCAATGAAATATTATCACTTGGTAACATAATATCATACTCTCCATGTAAGAAAATTAAATC
Source organism: Viscum album (assembly GCA_963277665.1). NCBI lineage: Eukaryota > Viridiplantae > Streptophyta > Magnoliopsida > Santalales > Viscaceae > Viscum > Viscum album. Next base: position 869,372,747 of record OY728148.1, read on the forward strand.
ACATAAAGCATAGAGTTTCATTAAAATAATAATATTCATGAAATATCCTATAAAATGTATGTATAAAAACATTAAATGGAATTTATATTCATAATAATAGTTCAATATCAAAGAAGGAAATTAGAGACAAACCAATTTCACCATCATGGTAACATTTGAAACATAATCCCAATGAATAAATGATGATAAAATTAATTATCGAACACCTCTAATTTTATGTATAATATACATAAAATACAATAATGTCCATTACAGACACCATACACATGTAATTATTGGTGAACATATCATGTACCTCATAGAAATAAAATGTGACATGAAATCCCCTTACCATGTACCTTTACTCTCATTGTACTCATTAACCTCACGTGTGTTAGAAATATATATTTTATATACATATATTAGTGAATGTATTATTATATCATATATTATATATAGTTTTATTATGAACATATACTACCCTCTTGGTAACAATCATATGTTAAGGTTTTATTTCATTTATTGTTTTCTTTATTCTTCGTAAGCGACTTAATCTGTTTTATATATTGTCTATAGAAATAATATCATGATTTGTAATATTATAACCATGATATAAATATCATTCATATACTTTATATTTTATAATAATAATCAGTATAATATATAATTCTGAAAGCGAATAACTAATTCTAGGGGATGATAGGATGTACATATACATGAATAATATTTCCATTTAATTGGAGTGTTGAAATAATTAAATTAAAATACACATATAAGAATATACATCATTATTAATTCATCATTATTATATAATATATATAATATATAATCTCTAAACTCATCCTTAATATATTCCATGTAGTTTGTGAATGTATCACATCGCTCTGAGATGGAGATAGTCCACACATATTAAGATGAAACTATAATATTTACACAAATTGGAATGTAAAAATATATTAATTATAAAATTATTTAATATGATTAACTAAATAATAAATATAATATATGACATATATAAATATATTTCCCATTATAATTTCCACCATGATATGCTATATGTAAAATTAAATGATTTTCATTTGGTGAGGCGGTAGTTCACCACACACAAAATCAATATGTTCATTTGAAATTAGATGAAGGTGTGTATATGTTTTGGATAAAACCATAGAATAAAAAAACTAGTATATTTATTTTGTTTTAGTTTTAAGGAATTCATTTAAAATATAAAATTGAGGAGGTTGTGAATGAAATTAAAAGAATGGTCTTCAGAGAAGACATTACATCTTAATCGGGTAAATCCTATTGGTTTGAGCCAAAATACATCCTTGGATTTCTTAATTCTTAATTGGATGATTTTAAGAGTATGGTAGGGATTATGGGATATAATTTGATTAGATATTTGTGAGAAAAGGGGCTTGAAAATATTGAGATGTTGGTGTAGAGGAGGCCATTATATACTGAACAATGATTGCCACTCTTGTAATATTTTTATAATGGAATTACGTACACGTGTTTTACATGTCTCGTGGATAAAAGACCGTTCCAATGGATTATTGGGTCAAGATATATCCAAAAAATGGATCTTAGACAAGGGGATATTTCATCTAGCCCCCTATGTTTATGTTTTCCGGCTTTATTATGCCCTATTATATCGTAATAACTGTGATTAATTTTAAACAATTTCACAAATATTTTTTGTCTTAAAATTAATCATTATATTTTTAGACATTAACTATTATAATTATAACAATGGTATATATTGGTTTTTTAAAATTAAATTCATTGAATATAAAAAATTAACATTAATTATTATCTCAAAGACGGGAAGGCATAATGGGGTTTTAATGATGAAATAAGTTCAAATGGTTATGAATTTTTATATTCAATTTCAATGTGAAATTGTTTCTTATAACAATATTTTCATTAATATATGTTTAATTTATCATCTATTTGCATAAAAAATTTACTCTATAATTTATCATTTATAATTAATTAAAAAATGGACTTATTGTGATTTTTTTCATTTTTAACTATTTATCAATAAATGATGTTTTTCATAAAAATCCCAAACATTGATGCTAAGCTAAATTAGAAATTTAAAAAAATTGAAATTTATTTTATCTAATTAATAATTTAAATATGCCTAAAATTAATTTCATTATTTTTCAAAATAGGCATTCAAAAATATTATGTTTGAGAGAATAATATTTCTTATCATACAAGGAATTTAACAAAAATTAATAAATTCATTATAATATTTTTTATTAATATAAAATATTATATATATATATAATTTAAAAATTAGTTATAACTATTTATATTAATAGGTTTTAATGTTTAGGTTATAAAGGACCTGTTTAAAAATTATAATTATAAATTGAGGGTTAATAGAAACACAGTATTGAATGTAACAAACACTATGTTGGTATTTTATATAGTGAAAGACATGATATTATTCCCTATATATACAAGAATTTTAGTGTTTCATGTAGTTCATTCCATGTTGGTGTCGGGTGAATGGAATATTTTACTTAGTATGTCAATATATGTATATATGCAATTCATAGTGAAACATGTAATAGAGAATACTAAAACAAATTAATTCAAAAAAATATTTCTCAAAATATCATGGTGTTAAAATATTGAATATATATGTATTTAGAGTAATCAATAAAATATAGTAATAGAAAATGTATTACACTATTCATGGATATAGTAAGCAGTACATATGCATCGATGGTGATTACATTTTCACTATAGATGAAATAAATAAAATTTAAATAATATAGTAAAATTGAAGAAAAAAATTAATTTTATATAAATGAAGTATATGCAATAAATTTACCCTAATTACCTTCAAATAAATTAGGAAGTAAAAAAAATCTCATCGCATCATGAGTTAGTAACCTATTGTACACATTAAAAACATTATATTATTTCCAATTTAATATAAATTAAAAAGTATTATATGATATATTAATTCAAGTTGTATTATTAGGTAAAATACATCATATATATTAATTTAATATCCCATAATTAACATACATGTATAACATAAATAAAAAATACCTAACATCGGTCCCTAAGGTGGTAGTCAACAGTACACTAGATATTTATTATTCATTTATTTTAAGTAGACTGGAAATAAATAATATGTGGTATTATAATTCAATAGGTATAAACATATTATTAAAAAAAATTAATATAAAATAATATCTATCTGTGAGTTGTGGTGATGGAAAATAGATAACATCAGTTCATGAGGCAGTAATTCGTCGAACACACAAATGAAGATGTCATATCCAAATTGATGTAATTGTAGATTGATATAAGGTATTTCATTAACAAAAAAACATCAAAATTATAGTTTATCTACTAATATAATTATACTATAAATATATAACTTCATATAATTTTGGTATACAATGAAATAATATAAAAACAACTGTTTAATAAGATTTCATATTATTCAAGTTAACTCTTTATTATTTCTCTAAAATCCATCATTTGATGGATTTATATTAAATAAAAAGGAACTATAATATGGTTATTTGAAAATGATTTTATTTGGGAAGGTATTGGCAAGAATTATGGCTTCGTTAGTGTGATGATGGATGGATATGTGGAGGCCTTTTATAAGTGGAGGTATGAAAAACAATGAATGTTTTAATAGAATCCAATAAATCCAAATTTATGAAATTATAAAATAATATTAAATTGTTCAAAATAAACTATTATATATGAAAAGGTGGAAATATTTCTATAAAATGTGTTTTGGACAATTTAGTAGATTCTTTTATCCCTTACCATCATATATTAATACCACGAAATTTTTATTGTGCCCTAACCACGATAATTAATTTTTTATGCATTACTATTATTACTTCTCAATAATATAGTTTATATGATTCTAAAATATAAATATATATTAATTAAAATATTGATTTTTTTCCAAAATTTAATTAATATAATTACTAGTATCCAACATAAAATTATACCTGCTGACATGGTGAAAAAGTTTGTTTGTGCAGTGAAATGTATAATAAGAATAGAATGTTTTCATTCGGATAGTTAACATAAAATTATCATAATTACCTAAATATGATAATAATTATTAATAATTATCCAATTTTACAATGAAGTAAATTTTTTATATCTTAGAAATGTGTAAATAATTTATATGAAAATGTTGTTTTTAATAAAAATCACCATTCCTCGTTATGAATAGATGAATGAAACCAATATAAAATACAAAATATTCATTATATGATAATTTTACTATTTTTTTTTACAATTTTTTTTTAATTTTTTAAATAATATAATATTCATTAAAAAATAAAAATTTTCTAATTTTTCACAAAGGGTGACAATACCACCCATTACAATGATACAGTTTTTTAGAAAACTATTTTTTTCATTCAAACAATACTTATTTTAGTTAAAAAAATTTATAACAATTTATTGTTATATAGATATATATAAAATTTAATTTTCATGATTTATTTGGGACTATAATGATTATTCATCTTAATTTATAGGTTATAATTGACATATTTAATAAATATTATTTTAGTAGGTTATTTTGTTTTGATAATACTCGATGTTTTGTGCATAAAAAGAAATTAAAGAGATTAAATTTATTTAAAAAAACATTTTTAAAAATTTATCTTGATGTTATATTATCTTCTAATCATGGTGTTTCTTTTCATATACACTATCATATATGATGTTCATGTTTTAAAGTATTTTGGTGATATATTCTACACCCCCTAAAAAATTTTGTCTTCACACATAAATCATGATATCCGAAATCACATGTTTGGAATTTTTACATGCCATTCTTAAAATACCAAATTTTGAAAGTAGTGACAATTAAATCATATTAATAAGGTAGAAGGGGACATATGAAATTCATTTGTGGTATTCACATAACTGGGCATTTAGAGAGTAGATTTGTCTAGATATTGATGATATTGATATAGAAAGAAATATTAATTCCTAATGAATCATCAAGAATTATGGAGATATTTTATTATATGAAATTGAATGATTAGAAGAATATTAAAAAAGATAAATATATAAATGTGTGATGGAACCAAATTAAATAGAAATCCAGTTTCATTTTAAATATTTTTCTCTTAAGATGATTGATTATATTAAAATAAATGCTAATTCGATAAGTAATTTTACAAACATGAAATAATTTTATTATGAAGGAAAATATTAATATTTTCATTATGATATGAACATTTTCCACCTCATTTCATACCCTATGTATTGGATACATATGATAAAATTATCGTGCCTGATGAGATAAAAGAATCTTTTATTAGATTACAATATCCTAAAATGAGTAACATGCCCTCCCTGATACCTTAATCTATAATAATTAATATAAAGAAAATGATTAACAATATTCACTAAAGAAGTATTTTTCCATCATTTTTTATGTTTAAAAATATATTATTAACTGAATCGTCATATATGTAATGACTCATATATTTTAAAATTATTACATTATAATATTTTATGGATTTTTTGTAATTATTTAATGAGAAAAAATGATATTATATGGTATGGATTTATTAAAACAAATTCTTCAAAAATATTAAAAATACTAATCTTCGCACACATGTAATTTTCAATAAAAAGTCTAATAACTATCAAATTGATTGTTAGGTCATAAATATGATGTCGTAGTTGGTGTCGCATCATTGTTTTTAACCACAACACGGTATAGTCTTGGAGCGCATTAGATGCTCAGGTTGGGATTGATAATGGGTGGATTTTTATAATATTAACTAAATGAAATTAACAATAATAATAATTTCAAATGACTTATAATCCAATAAAAATACACCAATATTCATCAACGAAAAAGATATATATACAATATATGTTTTTTTGAATTTGTTAGGGATTAGTAATTGGAGGATTATTGGTAGAAGACATCAGATAAATATAAAATTGTGGATTGTGATCCAATGAAGTACATGGATTTTTCTAATGATTGATGCTCTGATCATTAATTTATCAGTTATAATTAATAACTCTAGGTGTGGTGATTTATTGTTGAAAATATGTACCATTATTTTATCCCTTGTAAATGATGATAAATTTAATGAATATAATTGATTCGTGCATAAATGGTTTAATTATTTATGATGTATATATTTTGGTTTAATATGTATACATATCTTCATTTATCATTTAATTTATGAAAATGTGTTGTATTAATGAAAAAAATCCAAATTTCCATACTAAAATAATCCATTATATGGATTTATCCCCCTATTTAATTGAATATTTTTGGTTGGGATTTTCATTGGCCAACTAATTGATGAAATCTTGATATTTGATAATTGGAAAACCATTCATAAAAAAGTATCAATACAATGTGTGAGGTTCAGGATCGATGGATAAATTTCATTGGGATGACATTGGAGGATGATTTGAGGTGGATCTTAATGGATTGAAATTTCCTATTAAAACTATATTTGACATTACAATTACTGATTGCACATGTGGATACATATGATGTGTATTTAAATCCTATTTTTATGATGACTAGTAACATGAAGGCATTCCCACCATAATATATAACATATACTGATGATGTATTAAGTAGAGGTATGCATGATGTTTTAATATAAGAACCATCGTGATCTAGAAATCATGGATTTCAAGGGGTGTAATTCAGAATTACATGCTATGTGGGACCTTGTAGCACCCCCAGTTTTATGTAAGATATCTTAATTTTATGTATTGTAAGTAGATATAGAGTTTGGGTGATTTTTGAGGGGTTTGATACCTTTTGAAATGTTTTTTAGGAGTTTCTAAAGGTGCATGATTGGTTCCTATTTTGTTGAAACCATGAAATATACACGGGAAACATTTCAGAATGGGACAAATGGGTCTCTATTGTTACATGGTTAAGGAGAACTGTTTGGAGAAATCATGTGGCCACACAGTAGATATGGGTCATGATTATGTTTAACCCCATATGTTTTTCTAAAATCGACCCCACGTGGGGATTTTATTATCCTAAATGATAATGAGGCGTCTCCCCTCATGTAAAAGGTTATATAAATGATTCTCTTGGTGAATTGAATCCATATTATCATGTTAAGTCATAGTTTAGGTTGGGTTTCCTAGGTTATTCTTTAATCTAAATCTCCCTCTCTCTAGGATTCATATATCTATGTCTGTTGTGGAATGATATTATGTATCTAATTAAAAATATCGGGGTGTTTTCCTTTGTTGATGATACGAGAAATATAAATGGATTTATTTTCAGATTCGACTCATTTCAATTGATGTTTTAATGTTGTTTTCCATTTTTATATCATGTATCATGGTTTTTTGAATCACTATCAACTCATATATTTTTATCATTAATTTAAAGTTTCAAACTGATTAAACTGATTAGAAATGATTCTGAAATCGGTGTGAAATGCATGGTATAACACTTCATCAATGAAAATTTGTAGATTTTTGTAAAATAGAAAAATATTTATGAAAATTTAGTTTATAAATTATATTAAAATTTTGATTTTAAAATTGAATATTGGTTTAATTAATGTAAAAGATTTTTCAATAAAAATATTGATCAATAGAAATGGGTTTTCATTGAAATGTAATTTTTAGGATCGTATTGTCCTTATTTTTAAGAATACATGGTGGTGTGGGATCATATTACATTTTCACGATGCCCAGTTGAAATATGACATGGTGAATGATTCCAAAGGTGTAGTGGAAAATTGGATGAAAATGTCTTATTATGATTTGAATGATTAATAATAAAACACTCATGATATTGGAAAATTAATAACAAACAATTTATGTGAGGACATGTGGATATATGGTTTGGAAGTTAATTTCCCAAATGAATTGGGAAGTGGTTGGGAAATAATTATTGGTTTACTTTCATGTAAAAATGTATTGAATTGGAACACTATTTTTCATATAATTTTTCTTGGTGTTGAGATAATTTTTACTAAATGTTTTATATAGAGGTGATAACATGTTTGTCCTAGTGGAGCGAGAATAAATGTAATTTGGCGAATTCATATTTAGTTTCCTTAATCACCATTGCATTGTAATTGTGGGGATTTTATAGATTTTTTTAATTTAAAAATTTCGAAATGTAATGTCTAAAACATCAATAGTGGTTCTTAGTGATACATGCTATTTTTTGTGAAGCATGGAGCTTGTTGGATCTTGGGAGTTACATTTGTGATTGATTTTCTTTTGGTATTGTATACATTTTTAATGTACATGAATATTTTTTAGTCTTCTTCTATAGTACTCATTATAGTGTTTATGATATAAAATGTGTTGGATGTATTTCAATGTTCTCCTGCATCATTTTTTTTATTTGGTTATGGAATCTTTTGTTGGTTTATTTTTTTCAAAGGGAAAATCATCCCCCAATTGTAAATAACACCTTTAGAATTTATTTATAGCCTTTGTATTCCTAGATATTTCACTTAAGGCCATGTCACATCCTCTCATCTTCACGAGACAATGACAAGCGGAAAAGTGTTATTGTCCCCTATTTGGAGATATGGATTCCAAGTGAGGGAAAATATTACATGGTGTGTAACATATATTACATGACATATAACAATTAAAAAATGGATTGACGTATACCACATAGGGTACATGGACATGGTTTGTAGTACAAGGGATTGAGCATAATGTTTACAATGATATAAACACGTCCTAGAATATGTATATATGCAGAGCCACATACATGGATGTGGGTAATATTTCACAATATATGAAAATATGGGTACTCATACCCAAACACAATTACAATCATGAAAATATTTTTAGAACCATTTTCCTATGGTAATGGATGTTTACTTCCCATACAAACATTTCTCATATAAAAAAATGTGTTGGGGAGACATTCCTCTTTATATTATACACATTTCTTTTGTGTATGTTCCATTTATTTGTTCCCTAGTTGTTTAGTATGGATTCATATCCACTAAATAGGACGATAATCCCTAATCAGGATATTCAGCCCGGGAATGATTTTTGGGAATCCATTGATGCCAAATAGACTACATTCGTCAACCATTATCATTATTTATATCATTCTGGTTCATCATTCGTCATCCACTATTAATAGAGACACCAACAATGAATGATATCCTGGATGGATTCCATCTTTGTTATATAATTCAGGGATTGTGTTTTCTAGTGCAATATCTATGTAAATTTACAAAGAATGAATCAAATGATATAAATACGGTTATTGTGTTCCTTATGGCGGTGTGTTTACATTGAGTGCATATAGATGTACATGTTGTATATAATGTTTTCATATTCATGTAATTTGATGACTCAAATTATTCATGATGGAATATTCATAATTAATTTTTGGTGTCCTATTTGTATTTTTTATAATTTCCAATTCTTGTTATTTTCCCAAGTGGGTCATGTATTATGAAACTGATTATCTATTGGGTAGAGTCCTAGAGGGACCTAGAGCTAGTGTATTTCAGTGATGAATGAAGACTGAGGTTAGTCCCTATAGTTACCATAACAGAAGTCCTCACTCACATTATAGGATGGACATTCATAGTTTTCATTAGGGTTGGATTTTATGTGACCATTTTTTTCTTTCTAATACTTTTTTTCATACTTGAATTTGTAATTTTAGATTTATGATCGAACAATTATCAATAGTTTTTCATATTATCAATGTGTGGGATTTGAGCTATGTGTGTGTTTGTGTGTGTGTGTATAGTTACATTAGTATATGGGCAATTGGGTGTTTGATATTGCAATATGTTAATTGTTTCAAAACTTTGGCCTTCTAGTGGATATATTAGGGCAGTCCAAATGTACAACCATTTATCAAAGGTCATGAATGTGTGGTATCATAGAGTTTGTTTTACCATAGGTTAGAGTTTGTGGTAGTGGTTTGGGAAAATATAGATTATTGTTTCTGTATTGTTTCTTTGGTTAAAGCCATTAAAGATGAAACAAATATTGATGTATCCATTCTATAGGATCATGGAAACCTGCATATTGACTTGGTACATTAAAATATTATTTTCAAGGAAAACACTAGTACATTAACCATAAATTAATGTGTTGTGTTTCCTATATTATTTTTATGTATGCTATGTATAAATCACCATTCACTGTGTTACATATTTTCAATTTGAGGATTCCACCATGTTTTATTCTATTAAAGATTCAACATAAATAACATGAGTGTGATAACCACCATTAAGAGGCTTTGAAAAAATGAAATTCATGAGATGTTACATATAGGTGGTTGATTTTTTAAACATAAACCTATTAATCATATGATGGTACCAATATTACAAACAGATGAGGGACGTAGTATAGAACACATATTGGGTCTTAGTGATAATGATCCCTGACATTACCACCAATCGATTGAGGAGTAGCATGATGTGGTTACTAAATTCTTCCATCATATCATGACAACCATATATAAGATGGTGGTCCTAGATGTGAGCCACCTCCATGGATCTATATAACTTCCATTGGGTTTAATGACCTAATCATACCAATATGCTACCAAACCATAACCATATTTAGAATTCCTATTTAGATAATAGTTATCTCAAGATATATTGATGGGTGTTCATTTCCAATAGGTTATATAATTTCAGTAGGGTATTATTAATGTTTATCATTATTCATCAAGGTTCACTAAAATCCCTCAATAATCAATGGATATAGTGCTTGATATGTTATTTGTTCTCATATCATTGAATGAGGACTAATAAATGACATATTAGTCATCACATTTCATCTTAAATATTATACAAATGATGGGTTGATAATTTATTCTATGGTGGTTGAATGTTTCATGTGTGAGATGGACTTGAAATTTTTTGTTTTTAGTCATAATAACCGTTATGAGACATTGAAGGAAGATAAAAAACAATATGAATATTTTCATAAACATGGAGAATGTTTCAGGAGTAGACCAAAATATAGAAAGTCATTGGTACTAGTGTCACATTATGGTTCTAGTTAGCTTAGAGTGAGTTAGTGCTGCTATTATGATGAAATAGGATATATCAAATAATATTTTTTAAAGCTTAATAAATATGATAGGAAAATAGAGGACGGGAAGCCAAGGAATTGGAAAACGTTGTGATAATAGGTTGGTTTGGAATATGATGTTAAAGAGGAGACGGAATAGAAGATGATGGTTGTGGATGATTATAAATTCAACCACCACCAGCCCTAGGTGATCCCTACCGAGCTTAGGTAGTTTCTAGATAGGGGAGAGGGTAGATGAAGGTGTTATAGGATTTTCAATATGAGTCTCTAGAGATAATACATGGTATTATATGTGATGTTTATACCTTAGATATTGTATTTATCTTCACAAGTGTGAGTCATTATTTTAATATCTTATATGTGGTTCGAGACATCGTTATTTTGGTTGCATCATTGGATTCACCCTTGTACATTGAGAATCCTACTGGAGGTTGATTAGTGATCAAACACTTCTTCAAATGGTGTCACCTAACCCTTGGAAGATCTAGGTTTTTTTATATCTTTATAGAAATTATTTGTCTATATGACATCATATTAGGTATGTACAGCTTATATATATGTCTTTACATGATATTCTATTTTATAAGGATTGTGTATTGTGTCTATAGTAATTTTATAAGGTTTTACATTATTGGGGAAAATTAAACCATGACAGAGTAGGGTGAAATTTTTCATAGGAGGGTGTGAAATTTCACTCACTAGTTGGCTACTATGACCCTTATAACATTGGATTCTATTAGTTTATAGTTTCTTGTAGTGGAGATAGAGTGTGAGGAAATTTTTCCTGAGAATGTCCTGGGATTACCTTCCATCATTGAGATATATATCAACATCAATCTAAATCTATATAAGACCCTGATATCTAAAAATAATAATATTGGATCCATCTAGAGAATCATTATATGGGGAGGTATTTGGGTGACCTATAGAAGAAGGGTTTAGATAAATGTATTATTTCTCCCAGGGAAGAACCAATGTTTTTTCACTGAGGATGAGAGCTCGAGACAGTGTGCATATTATAATAACATGAACCACTTGACCATAAAATTTGAATCCAATACCATGGATTGACTAAAATTTGATCAGTGGTGAGTATAAAATGATTTTCATGTGTTGGATTTTTTTAGGACATCATCAACTACATGTTCGTGATGAAGATATAATTATGATTTAAATTATATGTATCTATCATAAATTTGAGAACATGGTAGTTCCCTTCGATATGACAAACCCTCTAGAATTTTTCGTACACTCATGATAAATATATTTCATCATTTCATATATGAGTTTTTACATATCATTATTGAAGCCATCTTAGAGTAATAATTTTATGATTTAGAGAACACATGAAAACTAAGGATGGATCAAGATACACTATGAGATAACACTATTTAAGTATTTCTATGGAATTTATAGTTCTCAATTCCAAAGGATAACTTTTTGGGACTTTTTATCTCACCAAATTGTTTAGAAATAGACCCTACAATGGTCAATGTAGTCTATATTTGGAAGTCACCTATGAAAATGATTGATTTGAAAAGATTATATGCGATGGAAGAATACTATTAAATGTTCATAGAAAATATCTAAAGGATATTTGAACCATGGAAATAATTTAATTTAAATAGTAATACATTCATGTGGATAAATATTTTCCAATTGTATTTTCAATTGACAAGAGAGAGATGGACTATCAATCTCATATTGAAATTTCAATAGGATGGTGTCATGTATATAGTGCCCCAGGATTAATCAAGTAACAATTTAGGTTTTGATATGATGTAGAGTAAATAGGTTGTTCATTATCATTAACATTAATTGAAACAACCAGAGAATAATAATGTGATCTGTGGTCTTCTGTTAGTAGTGGTAGTCATTGAAATGGACATGTGGTGACACTACCTTATGGCTGGGTTGTTTATCATATATTATGAAAAGAAGATTCTATATTATATCATCATAGTGAAGTATCATAACAACAGATAGTAGTTATCGATATAGTAACCAATAATTAAGAGTTATTGATTTTTAATACAGATGATAAGTGGAATATTGGAGAATATTCCCTTAGTAATAATTATTTTTCATTGTTATTAGGTGGGACATCAGAGTAGGTATCATTCTGGGATGAATCAATAGTGGTTGGTAATTAAGTAGAATACATCCTATTAGGTTTTTTTCACATCATCTTAATGAGCTGGTATTGTATGCAAAGAATGGGGACACTAACATTGTGACTATAACTACTTATATATACTATACATGTTCCTATTTGACATTCTTATTGGGGTATCATGTTGTTATTTTTAACGTACATATGATGATACCTATTTCGTAGATATGGGAGGAGATGATTGAGTTTTATGAATCACCCTTAGTGTTACATTTAGGTGTGGAGAAATGTATCAGGACCATTAGAGTCAATTATAGTGTACATAATTGAAGATGTTAGTTATAGATATTGTCTCATAATGTCATAATATTCATAAAGAGTGGGTCGAGTAGACTGTTCTAGTGGTTTTAGCTCAACCGCTTAAGGTTCCATCATTTAAGGAGGGTGACATATATATAGACTATTTGATGGGGTTACCAAATATTTCTAATGAAATGAAGCCATTTATGACATTTTTGTTTAAGTCACCTAGTAGGCCCACATCCCAGATATTTGAGAGAAGAGATTAGTTGAGATCATGGGACACCATTACATATATAACGCCATTCAACTACATCGTGTTCCCTAAACAACATTATATGATGATAATTCTCATTTAAAAAAATCATTATAGAAGGATTTGAAGCAGGACATTTGGATTCAATTTCATTTCAGTGTTTTTTTCACCCCCACACCAACGATTGTGCTAAGTGGACCATTGAGGTCGTGGAGGAAATGTTGCAGTTTTTTATATTTGATTTTGGCCATATTTGGGAGAAACACCTACACATAGTGAATTATTAGCACAACAACTCCTATCATTAAACAATTGGAACAGAACCATTTGGAAAAATTTACATGTGACCCTAATGGTCGCCACTATACTAGAATAACCATGATGTGTGATACACCATAATTTTAAAATATGAACATCATATTTGATAGTTTTCCTGATAGGAAACCGCAAACATAAAAGGTAAAATAACCTCCTAGAACATTACTATGTATTTACTAATTCATATAAATTAAATATATCAAATAATATTCAACGAATGAGTCACTAGTTGTATCTTGTGTTACACACAACAAAACATTTCAGCAATAGCATGTCTTACATATAATGTTGTGTTTTAACTCACAAAATAATAATATTAAAATTAATTGTTAATGTGAGAATTATCTCATAACCATTATAATGGAGGGTAAGAATATGATTAAATAACATATTGAAATTTATATTTTACACATAATTATAATATACATTTTTATTATATATGATAAAATAATCATTTTATATAAAAATAGATGTTTTTGAAGAAAATATATTTTCCTATATTCCTAGAAGATACACATGATGGACATAATTTATTTTTAATTTTTATTAATTTTATAAAATATATATTACAGAAAAACTAAATTTTAAAAATTGGATTACAAAAAATAGATTTGTGTGAATATTTGAGATTTTTCTAAGATGCCCCATTTGTTGATTAATAGATAGAAATACAATATTTTACTTGAAAACATTAGTTTTATTAAATAATATAGAATAATAATTTATATTTTTAATTATTATTAATGTCATAATAGATACATTATACATTTATAACTCCATTTTTTGTAATTTTAATTATATTAAAATTAAATTATTATATAAATAAATTTATAAATTTTATTATTTTCACATTAAAATCAATTTTTGTTTTCAGGCCTCTTCGGTTGATTTTAAAATAAATTCTTTCAGTTATGTAATATAAATTTCCCCATATCGAATGATTATTTTAAATCCAAATAATTTTTTTTATCTAATAAGTTTAATTTAATTATTACCGTAATTATATGTGGTATAATATTTAACTAATTATAATGATTATGTTAAATCAAGTTTATATAGTGGTTAAAATAGAAATATACAGTTCAATAAGGACCGAAAACATTTCTAAAACAATTTAGATGGAAAAAATACTCAAACTAATACCTTACAGTCTCAATAATTTACCATTATTATGGAATGATGACATAATAAAATGTAGTTAGATTTTAATCATTATAAAATACAAAATTTGTGCCACTCACCCCCATATAAAATTGCTCCCTCTCCCCACCACATCACATATTAAAAACACATTTTATTTGACAAGACCTAACTAACTACTTAAAAAATTCCATATAATCATCCCAGATTTGTTATCTCGGGAATAATTCCAACTAGTAAAGTACATGGTGAATTCCTTATAAAACTACATGATAAATAGGTTTTGTTATTCAACAAGAATATTTATTTTCCTTCTTCTCGTCCTACTTCGATGTTTATTATACCATGATAATATTATAAAATAGGTATATTACATATAATGAGATGTTTTTATAAATATTTAATGTCCTATAAAAATCTCATATTCCATCAAATGGGATACAAAATCATCATGCTTTTGTATGGAGGACTACCGCTTCAAAAACTGATGTCCTTCATTTTTCCATTACTATTTTTCAAGTATGGGTAATATGATTGATATATAGTGTATATATATAAGTAATTTATTAAATATTTATAAATATATAGTCACAATGTCATATATATATATATATATATTACCTTATATTCCAATGATATTACTATAATGTTGATTGTGGGTACTATAGACTACAGCCACACAAAATGATGCATATCATCATTCACTAACGCTTCACAAATAAAGAGATAAATATAATTTAATTACAATATGTGATATATGTGAAATAATTATGATCATAGATATATATTTATTATTTTTTAAATAAAATACATATCATTTTTAGTAATTCTTTTTGAATCACTTAATTATGGTAACACCATTGATGTACTTGTGGACTACTACCTTTACAATGTGATGTGACTCTATTTTCAAAACCACAACACATGGATGATATATATAATAATATAATAGGGTATGTATGATTTTATTTTAAATATTTTTCTATAATATATTAACTATTTCCTCTTTTTAATTATAATTGAATATGAAATCTTTACTGAGGCATTCGTAAGACCTACCATCTCTAATATCATAACATACATAGTTTTTTGAAGATTCATACATGGTTTTTTAACATTATAATTGATGTAGAAATATGATAATTATTTTAGTAGAATTTTTTTAAATTTAAATAAATAAATATATTATGCACAAGATCCAAAACATTCATTTCAAAAATCACATTATAGAATATGTAACTGTCTCCCAAAAGAATGAAAATAATTAATTTTTACTAACGAATAGTTAAAAACAGGATGTAAAAGTATCATATATTATTTTATAATTATTAATTTGTTTTCTGTAAAATTTAATATCATTTATGAAAAAAGGATACATGAGGTCAAATCACATTCAACCTCGAGGGAGCTTAATGTGTGTTATTTGACTTCAATTTACATTCAATTGATTCTTACTAATTTTCATGCACCAAATCACAATTATTTGGTGTATATGCCTTCAATTTTACATGTAATATATTTATTAATTCATACATCATGGATAATTTTGTTTCATGTTTTACAATATCAACCAATAGGGTTTTCCAGGAATATTTCCAAATGGTAACAATTATTATGTGTTCTCACCAATTTGTTATTGGGAACATTCTCTTGAAATAAAACATTTCACGTGTTAATTTTTTCATTGAAATTAATCATTTATTTTATATCAATATTATTTTATATGGTATATTATTATTTTTTAAAAGATATACCATGTGTACCTATAGTGATTATATTGAAAGTTATTTGATTAACTATGGATATATTGATAAATCTCTATCTTTTACTCAAATATGATATTTGTTAATTCACATTTTTTATTTATTAAATCAATTATTTGATATATATATCTAATGATTTTGATACAAAATAAATGACTTTGGGACATGTTAATGTAACCCCTTCAATGCATCAATACTCATAGGGGATGATTAAGTATGATAGCCATGACTATGTGTGTTTTTACCTAGTACATTTTAAATAATCTTGATGATTGATATTAACAATGATAGTATCATGTTATTTGGAATCCTAACATCGAATAATTGTATATTTATATAATTATGTATTCAGTTGTTACTATCAAAGATATTTTTACAGTGAAATTATTTGAGGATGAATATCATATTATTATTATTAATATGTAACATGTTTTTAGATATTTACGTTTCCAAAATTGATTATTATATATCTATTTATTTAAATTTAATGTGCACATATTAATTTACCTTTACATGTTAATTATTATTATTATTTAAATATTTATACCTCAATACAGAAAAAATACTGATAATTTCAAATTAATATTGTATTGTTTTCCTCCCTTAGGATTACATTGTTTTACATTAATAATATGATGGGATATTATATATGTAATAAAGTTATTTTTAAGAAAATAATTTATTAATATTTGAATTAAAATGTAATGAGAGAATAATGTATGTATATAGTTTACTCAATTTTCTATGTTATTCAGTTCTTCATTTTGTGATTCTTTAAAGAGTATTCCATAGTAATTGTATAGGCCATCAGATACCTTTTACATGTGTTTGTGTCGCTATAGATTATTTCACATCATGTTTAATAGAAACCATAAAAAAAATATTTATAAAATATTATATTAGTTTACATAAACATATGATAGTATTTAAGGAAATGTATATAATAAAATCCAAATGTTATGGATGGAAATTGATATTGAGTTTTTTCTTTTCAATGCATCCCTTTCTGGATACTACAAGTAGTTTTACTTCCGAAATAGATATACATATATATAATAACTCAAAAAAGTGAACATGGGTATTTACAAAAGAGTTTCTTTTTACACGAAAACATTTCATATTTTTTACCGTGTTTGGAACACAGTCTAGATACTATTATAATAAATCAATTTTTTTTTATTAAATCAATATTGGATCACTTGAATAGATTATGAAAATTAATGAACATGTTAAAATCTTTGATGTCAGAAATTGAAAGTAATGATAAATGATTTAGACATACTAAACATTATTATATGGTTTTCACACTACAAATATTATTATACACACTTTGGTTTTTATATTTATTTTATTTCTAGAATACAAATGAATAATAAAATCATTAATAATAATAAAAGTTTGTGAGTATGAGAAATCAAATGAAATAATGATTTGGGTGATAGATATATTATTAATGCCAAACTAGTTGTACAAAACATGATTAACAAAATAAAACATAACCAACTCTCAAGAAACACTATAATTCCACTTGATTTTTATTCAATGATATTACATAATTTTAACTGTATATTAATTTCATCACACAAACACATGCACAAGAATAGAAATATTATACTACCTTTGAAAACATGGAACAAAATCTCATAATTTGATGAATGATATTAAATATCTCATAGAAATACCTTCACATTTAAATGTTATAATTTAACCAATTTTATATAACTTGAGTAAGGGAAACACAATAATATGTGAGTTCATATTATTATAGATGGTTATAAAGGGTGACACTGAATCGTAATCATAAACACAAGTGTTTGAGAACCTCACATTAAAATTAGAAAATCATACCGTACATATCAAGGATAATATAATTGGATAATTTGATATGTTTTGATAGTTTAAAATACTTGATTCACCAAAAAATTAGGACACATGATCCGTGAGAGTATAAAAATTACAATATGACATGGAATTTGTGGGATAAGCGAAAACATGTAATTGTAGTCCCTATATGTTAGGGAACACTATAAAAACATTATGAGGAACACCATTGTGACTAAAAATAATAAAAGGGATACAAAACCATCCCCAGTAATGGTCCATCATATGTAAGGGATCCTATTTCCCCATTTTATCATAGTGGGTCGGGTTTTCCCATATTCACATAGTTGATCGGGTTTCCCCATATTACATAGTGGATCGGGTTACAACATCAATCTTAGTATATCAGGCCCTTTGACTTGATTCCATCATTTTATCACGAGAAACAAATAATTACCCAATACATTGTAAGGAGATATTGTTTCATGAAATTAAAAAATGAAAACCACACATATAAGTTCCCAAAAAATGTAAATCATTCATCATATCATAACCTATAAATAAAAATCAGTTTTATAAAAAATGTATCATAATATAATCAATAGAAATGAAATGGAGCTGATAAATAAAAAAATAAACCTACCATAAATGAATAAAGATAAAATCAATTAATAATATACATATTAAATAATAATTAATATAAAATAATATTAACTTATATGTAAAATAATTTTTAAATATTTCTTGATATATTTCATACGGAAAATAAAATTTCTATTTTTTGATATGAAAAACCAATTTAAATATTAAAATATTTAGATAATATTATTCATTTAAAATAAACTATAACACTTATAATGTATAATTTGGAAAATATATAAAATTTCCTTCAAATTGAATGCATTTATACTTATTTACTAAACATTCAAAACAACTATACACACTATTGGAATACATTATTTTATAGGAATATAGATTTCTGACTGAATAAAATTTAACATTATATGAAGCATATACTATCATGAAAATAATGATCTTAATTATAATAGTTTCTAAAGTTAATTATATAAATTATGTAAAATAAAATATATTCATAGTATATCATGCATCAGAAAAAAGAAAAATGAAGACAAAATGACTTTTTTTTTTAATTTTGAATCACAAACTCTATGAAATAGAAAATATAATATTGATATGAAAATACCCATTATTTTTCATAATAACACTAATATTTTTTTAATATATAAAAAAACCATTAGTTCAGTATATGTTATGTGGCGTACATTAAAAATGAAAAAAATACCTAATGTCTAGACTCTCATCGTACTCATGAAAACCTACTATATAATAAATATATTTTTATAATAAATATATTAAATAACCATATTAATATATATATATATAACTATATATATAAAAATATCAAAATAAATTACAAACTTGTTAACTATTCTATTTTTATGTCATGTTTTAGGTAATAACTACTTCGTTTCGCATTCATGTAATGTATTGTTATTCATGGTCCTAATACATAGATATTTATTTCCTTATTCTAGGAATGAAAACTATGATATAAATATAATATTAATTCATTATATATAAAATCATTTTTATCTTTCGAAACTATAAACATAGAATGAAATACACAGTTCTTGGAGACGATAAACTGTAAATATGGATGAACACTGCTTACTTTTCATGTATTATTGAAATAATTAATGTAAACGACGCAAATATATATATATATAATCATTAAAATAACATTATTATTTATAATATATCATATAATTTCCTTAATCAATCCTAAATACATTCTAAATAATGTTTGAATGTGTCACATCATTTTGAGGATCTAGTAGTCTACACGTTCAAAAATTATGTTGTCACATTTCTTAAAAATAGAAAACATAAAGTTATGTTTTATATAATATTTATGAATAAAGAATAATTCATAAATACCATATATATCAAATAAAATTATTTTTTCCATCATAAATCCAATACATGAGAGGTGGTAATGTAAAAGAAACATAATCATTTGATGAGGTAAAAGTTCACCGTACACAGAAACTATATATTTTTTGTCCATTAGATGAAATATTATGTATGTGTATGTGTGACAATTGTAATATAAATATATCTATATATTGTTAATGATGATGTTATTATATAATCATGGAATAATAATAAATTAGTTCACGAGAAAATTAAAAGAAAATATTTATTGATAAATTTAATTTCTTTTTTCGTATCTCCTTTTGATTTTCACAAAAAATAATTATTTGTTATATTTATTCCTAATGTAATGTTTATATGATAATAAGATCTATTTTGGAAGTATATTTGGGAATATTTTTTCAAAAATAAAATGGGTATGAAGTGTTAATAATATATTATTTATTTTAAACTGGTTTTTTAAATCATTTATAAAAATTTATGTGTAATACATAATTTCATAATTCAGTTGATCATATTCAAAACATTTATTATAACTTATAGGATATAAATTTCTTGTTTCAATAATTATAATTAAAAAATAAGGATTGATATAAAATTAGTGCTTCATATAATGTATGACAATATAGTGTTGCATGTAGTTTCCCCTTAATATGGTGTAGAAAATAAAAAAAGGCATCAATGAAATTAAATTTATTTGGGAAGAAAAAATGGTTAAAAAATATAGTTGGTACACACACTAAAGAAGATATTAATGAAGTTTGATATGATCTCAAGTGGTGGAGACCATGAATAATGTAATGTTTAACTTTTATCTTGAAAAAATCTGTAAGGAGACATTCATGGAGGTGTCTTAATAGAATAGGGAAATTAATTATTTATTGAATAGGATGGAATAAAGAAAACAATTTATGAGTGAAAAATGATGATTAAAGTGTATAGAAATTAATATTATATGAGGTATCCATTTATTAATTACAATGTAATAACAGTTAAATAATATTATAATAATTTTTAAACTAAATATAAAAATTATGTTTACAATTATAACTAGATGATTATCAAATGGTTTTTTTCAAGTATGAATATCATATTATATTTTTTAATTTTAATAGTTAAATTAATATAAATATAAAAAATTGAAAACCTTCAATTAATGTTAAAACTCATCATGTCTAGCATGTCTATGTTGAATTAACCCATGATAAAAGGATGTTATGGGTTTCACGCCTACCACTATCCCATGTGACGAACAAGTTAAGGAAAATATTACAAGGAGAAATACCCAGATAGGGGGATGAATCCGTGTATGACATATTAAAACAAATACCCCTTCATATCTTATTTTGTTGTTAGAAACTACTACCTTATATCCATTTCCCATTTAAATGCATTAATATAAATTAAATAATGCACAGGACACAATATATAGTCATGGTTCGCCTATATTGGGATACATAAATGTAGAATACAATAGAAATATTACTATGCAACAAATCAACTATAGTAAACTACTATTATAATGTTTATATTAGACTCACTATCCATCCTAGTTTACAGCCGATAACAACTATAATTCCCATTGATCTCTCTTCTAAATTGTTATCAATGATCCCTTATATTATTCTTGTTTATATCATTTGTATCAATATTTTTTATAGAACATTTGGGGAATCACTATGTCCCCATTTTATCCTCTAGATGGATACCCCTATATGACATATTTAATCTAGAAATCCCTTTTCAACACATTCACAAAAATTACTTCTTTCATAATGCACACACATCACTCATAAAAATGGAAAATTCGTCACAGGATTAAATATATGGTTTGATCAACACAATATTCATGAATCACACTATTTTTTTAAATATAAAACATCCTTCTTGAAGAATCCACCTTTCACAATTATCGATTTTATTTCATAAAATACAATACATTAATGAACATCACTTAGAGTTTAATAATCACAAAACATCTATGATACTTAAATAATTTAGTTAGATTACAAATACTTGTATTACATCCTTTCTCCATTAACATTATTTTCAGATCATCCTTCACAGATGAACATTAAAAACTCAGAGACATCTGAATTTTATCATGTATATCTCACCTCAAATGTGTGTGATAGATTTTTATGTACAAAAGTTTAATCCCTCACACAATACTTCCATGATTGCAGCTATATTTTTTCAAAAGTACTGTCTATTATTCGAGAACCTCCACATAATTTTGAATGTTCTATAAAATTATCATTTTACCAAGATTCTCAAATTCATAGAGAATTAATATAAACCCTTTACACTCATCCTCCTTTAATGATTATCCAAACCTTCATGAAAGACCAAAATTTTACAAAGTCCCGGACCTTTATGAAACACAAAACGATGTGAAATTATTTTCATTTACCTATTTTGCTTATGAATTCATGGAAATATATTTTTTCAGATTATTGACCCATCCTCCATATTTTGTGACCTAAAAAAGGTATTTAATGGGATATGGAGCCACATTATACCCCCAAAATTAGATACTTACTATACTGTATACATTCAAATATCTTGGATCTTTTTAAACACACATACAAAATAATTATGAAGGTGCACAAAATAAATTTGAAACAAATTTTTCTACATTCAATGTCAATCAAAAAATATTTTGTAGATTCCAATAAACATTTTTTACAAACATTTTACATGTCATCAGATAAAATATTTAAAAAATAATTATATATTATGAACATGTGTCATTATATTTGATGTATATATTGTAATTTATTATAAATTACACTACCCATATTGGTTTATATAAATATTTAGAGACAAATGGATCAACTTTTCACACATTAGGGGTCTTATGATATATGAAGAATTAAATTATTATTATTCAAAAATAATTAATTAATATTAAGATATTTAATTTTTATAGTTATCAATCAATGCAAAACTAATTGTTGAATTCCTATTAAAAAATATAAACAAATAAATTACGTTAATTTTCATACATTCATAAATAAGAAAATAATTCCTAAAAATTAGTAAAAGGGACTTTAAATAAAAAATTTATCTTATTTCATTCATATTAAATGAATCCCATTGTAATTTAAATCATCATTGATTTATGGTTTTGAGGCCCTTAAATTTTCATTTATCATCCAATTTCATTGGATTAATAGAAAAAATAAATTTGTATAATTATTTATGGTTTTTCACCATGTCTATATATTAATATTAAATAAAGGTTATATTACATTGAATCATAGTTATGGGTCACTCAACATAACATTCATACTTTATTTTATTACTTATTAAAATTATATTTTTTAACACTTTTGTGATGTTATTTTAAAAAACATATTTCCAAATTTCAAAACGATTGATATCTGCATAAAATTCAAATTGAAAGGATATGATTTATTTATTTTGGAGATAATGTTACCCCTATAGATTTTATAATATTAAAAAAATATTTGATAGGGTATTTGACACACAAAACCAAGCATATAATGGAATATAATATCATGATACCTATTTATATGTGTAATATATTTTATTATTTAAATTAATTTTATTTCATTAAATTTATCCAACAATATTTTAATCTTGTGTTAAACATACCAATAAGTTTCATCAATAGTTTTCATTACAATTTTACTGGAGTTTTATAAAATAACAAAACACTATTAATATTATTATTTAATATAAATAAAAACACATTGACTTTGGAACAATATGTAAAAATAGTAATAACCAATATAGGAAAAAAATTTCTTAAAAAAATTATTATCCATTTATTATTTAAATATAATTACATGAATCAGTTTAAAATATAAATGTTTCCAGAGAAACTATATTTTCCTAAAAGATGCATTGTGGTGTTTGTTTCACATATTATAAAATTAAATATTAACAAATTTATAAAATTTAAATGAAAAAATTAACATAATATTTAAATAATTATATTAAAATAATCAAATAGTGAAATTTTTGGATTTATTCGAGAGGCTTAATTTTTTGATGAATTTTGAAAAAAAAGATTTTAATTGAATAGTTCATTTTTGAAAAAAATATCATATTATTGAATATTTTTATTTTATAAAAAATAAAACATTTAAAATATTTTAATTATAAATATATGCATCCAATTATTTTCATTGGAATAATTCTATAATGAAATTCAATATAAAAACATTTAAAACTATTGAACATTTTCACATTAAAACCACTCTTCCTTATCACATTTATTAGATTAATTTTAAAATAAATTTTGTTACTTCAATGTGTTTAATTTAAAAAAATTTATTCCATAATTGAAATAGTCATATATTATATAATCTAATATGGTTATCATAATTATTACTAAAATTATTAGTTAAAGGAGTTAAAATTAATTAGAGGGATTATGGTAAAACTCGATTTCACATTGATGTTAAACATAGAATAAACGATGTATGAAGGACACAAAACCAATACAAACCCCATTCTATGGAATGAAAATGATCTTATTACATATAATACGCACAATTTTAAATTATTTTGTACCTGGTGGATAACAAAAACATTAGTGGAATTAATCATTTGAAAACAGTAGATGAGGTTTACCCATTCAACCTTAATATGCCTTCCTTTATCCAATCGACGTCACACAATCACACAAAATTGAATTAGAAAATACCTACACATATCACTTCCCAAAATACCAATACTCAGCCAATATGAAATATATATGGATTAAATTAATCAAAAGAAGTATTTAGTGCAATCCTATATTGGATACCCAAAGGATAAGTAACGTTCTAAAACAAGATTCATTATTTTCAATCTGTTAAAAATCCTCATTGTTTTTTATAAAGTTATGAGATTATTGAATCAGGATAATAAATATACTATTATCTTCTCATTATAATGATTCAACCTATTAAAATACCAAATTCAATTAAATGGGTTTGGGAGTCATCATTTTTATGTACGAAGGACTACAACCACACGAATAGATGTCATTCTTTTTTTCCATTACCTCCTCTCAAATATGGTTATTTTGATGGATATAAATTATTTATATGAAGTTGATATGTAATATAAACATCTTCAGTCAATATATCATACATATATTTTTTACCTTCAATTTGTTAGGATATACAACATCGTCTCTCCTTTGTATGATATACTAACACCTCACGAAGTGATGAATCTCGTCTGTCACTGACACATCCCATGGAAGGTAACAAATATAATTTGAGTGATTATTTGTGATATTAATGGAATAATTATTTTATTTATGAATCATTAATATTTCTATAGAAATAATATATATCATTAATTTTTTTTATATTCACTCACTTATATATGCAATAATTTATTTTTTATTTAAGGACTGCCACCTTCCATAATGTATGTGACATTCATTTAATCACCACACAACTTGAATAATATAAATAAATATATAATATGATATATATGATATTGTGGTCATTATGGAAAGGTAAAATAATACATGCTATTATTCCATTTTTATAATTGAAATTGGAAAATCGTACTCATGCGTACATACAATCTTTAGTTTTTATGAGGATATAATATATTATTTTTCATAACTATCATTCGTGAAAAATATTAAATGTAATATTGTATAAAAATATTATAATTATGTAATTATGATTATTTTAATAATGATGATAATACATTATATGTGCACGATCCAAAACATTCATAACCAAACGCACATGTGAAAACAAAGAAATTAACACATAAAACAATGAAAATAATGAATGATAATTAACTAGTAGGATATATAATGTTTTAGAACTATAATATCAGTTTTTATAAATATATATTTGGGACTAGAATATATTACAACCATATTAAAACCACTATAGATGTAGATAAACAACATTCACTTATAGATAAGTATACAATATGTTATTTCATCCCAATTTATATTCCATTATGAATTTTTCGTTTTGATTTAAAAATTCTCAATTTATGTCATGAATATACATCTATATTGATATATAATATCATGGATCATCCATACATCATAATGTTTCATGTTTTTTACTGGATTATCTCATCTAATGCTATATAGTATGAAAATAACAAAATGGTAAACGATATTTTTCGATCTAACATTCTTTTTTGAATGTCAACATTCACTCAAAACACAAGATATATTATAAAAAATTATTCTAAATAACATTCAAATTAAAAATAATGTTTCTTAGTTTATGGATTTTAATATATCATAACCAAAATTCAACATTTATATAGAATTTTTACATTGATGGTTATTTTATTAACTAGGAAATATTTATTAATATATATCCTTTAGTATATAAAGATATAGGATAAGGCATATTATTTATGAATTCAATTGAATATGTAATATTTCGAGAATTTATTGTTCATGAAATACCTAGGTTGGGTATTAGTCACTATTAGACCCTCAGTTCAACTATATTAACATTGGATGAATCCATTTTCATACCTCAACTATGCAGGTTTATACAAAGTACGTATTAGAATGTGTTATGGATTGATATTGATTGTAAAGGTATTATGTTCCTAGTGTATATTAAATCCAAGAATTAATAATTTCATTAATTTAATGTTTTGTTATTTTAATACCAGAAAATATCACTATGATATTAAATTTGGATTCATTTCATTCTCAGTTTATTGATTAAATGGAACATAGTTTTATTTATTTATATTATCATATTGATTATTCCTTATAAAATTATTTAAATGGAATCTATTCTTAGTTATTTTCTTATTAATTATAATATTATTACAAATTCATGATAACATCCACTTATCATAAAGATTACAATGTTTCTGGTCTCATCCTTATTTTGATTAATTTCCCTTGGATCCAATAATGTTTACTATTACAAATATAAAGGGATACTCAAAATTGAATAAGATTATTATACACCAATTATGTCATTATTTTTTATTAATTTTTACTGTGATATTCAATTATTTATCTACTTTACCAAGACTATTAATTTATTCTTATATTTGGGATGTGATTCTGAGTGTCTCTTTACAATGTAATAGTATCGAGAACATGGTTCAAGCTATTACTGTCAGGGTTACAATATAGAGAGTCAATAACTATTGTCCTGGAGATGATATGATCCACAACATAGATTGTGTGGATATTCTAGCAGTATACGAGTACTTAACAGAGCTGTTAAATGTCAACTTTAGATTGATGACGGAGGCCAATGGAGTTCTAGGTGGGAGAAAATGTATTCCTAAGGGTCTCAATTCAATGTGGAATTATATCATTGTATTTTGGAATCAAGTGATATCTAAGATTTATTTTCAATATCATTATACAAGTAATGTTTTCTAGGTTTCACTCCTATTAGTTATATCATTTCATTTTGATGAGTTAAACTACATATTTTGTTACTTCTAGCTATGGAGGTGTGTTCTTGACCCATCACATGTAATCACCTAGGGAGAGATGGACAACAATGACGATTCTACCATTATTGATGATCTTGTAGTTGTTGAGGATCAGAAATAGAGGATCATCCTTGGGTGATTCATTCACATTAGTGTGTTTTCATAGGTAGTGTGGGAAACATTAAATGTGTACGTGGGAGCCGGAGACACATATGCCTGATTTGTACCCAGATTGTTTTGGGTATCCTCAATTTTTTTCCATTCAAGACATATATCCCCATAGTGAGGATAATTTAATTACCCTAAATAATTATATATTACTTTATAAAGTAATATGGAATATCATCACAGCGTGGTACTGATATGGAGTGAGATAATGATGCTTGATGCTCCTAAATTTAATTATGACTTGTATTAAAAAATAAAATATGGAAGACATGATGTCTTCTTAAAAAATTGTGATAAAACTCTAAAAGAGTCTTGATTCATAAGTCTTATTCCAGTAATGGGTATAGATCATGGATTTATCACTAGGAACAACACAACTATGGAGCATGTGTCAAACATTGTATGGGTTGGGTTATCTGTTAAATTTTAAATTAATAATTTAAATTAAATTAATATACATTAAGAATATTTCATCATCTAGAATCCTCAATAAATATATGGACATGTCTAAATCTATATAGAGCCTAAATACCAAAATATTTAGATTATCCTTTTGAGATAATCCATATGATGATCATTGGAAGATGACATCATATCAACACTAGATCAATGATATCTTCCAATGAAGTTCGTTGATCTCACTAAAAATAGAATCATAGGGCAATTTTTTAAAATTGATCGATCCAAACACCCGTTATCATATTATATTTGATACATTTCGTCACATACATTTATCCAAATAGAACATGGATTTAATTATTGTGTATAATTAATTCGTGGATCAATAATATACAATATTATGATGGATTTGTGTCTTATATTAGATATTTTCCTATTTTATATATATTTATTCTTTATCATATTTAGATAAAATGTAAAAATGTTATTTTTTATTTCCCACATATTCTAGTTTTTCAATTAATCAAAATTTTTCATCACACATTCAACAATTATTTTTTCATTAGGATACATTTTGACGAATACCCAATATCTGATCACTGTACAAATATTCATTATCATAAAAGATCAATACCTGAACTGTATTTTTTTAATTAGTGTACGATTGAGGTGTGATGGTGATAGGGGATGGTCATGGGTAGATCAAAATAAATTTTTGTTCCCTATTATTTGTTAATTAGACAATTTAGATTATTATGACGCATTTGAATGCTTATCAAGTTGGTTTAAACCCCCTTATCCCAATATACAACATCAATAATTGAGGTTGACCTCGAATACCTTACATCGTGTGTGGATGGAGGAAGCAGATATGTAGAGGATAACCCAAATGTGTAACCATTGATATTTATAAGTCACAGGTTACAAAATTTATAATATATAATTTAATGTTATGTGTGACACCCTATGTGGCACATGGGTTTTTTTAGAAAATAATAATATATAATGGTGTGTGGAATCAACAACATGGTGTGTGACATCAATCACATAGTGTGTGGTCATACCTAGAAGGTCTGAATGTTCCTATAGGGTATATAGACATGGTTATGAGTAACAAGGCCCAAAAATTCCATTTACTCATATATGTACATGGCTTGGATGTGTGTAAATGAGTCAGTTAATATAAATAGAAATAATTTAGAGAACATGGGAATGGAAACACAATGTATTAACAAACATACATAGACACATGCTGTGATACATTCATAGTAATTAGTGGCGATCATATTTACCATTTATTTATTCATAAATGGATTGGAATCCTCATTCTCTTCATATTCGACATTTTTTTGGGTATGTTCCCTTGATCCATTCCATAAGGTTTTTCTATAATGTCTTGTACTCTACATAATATGGTGATCGCCTATAAAGAACTTTATTTTTAGATGGAGTTGTGGAATACATCCATGATTCATAAATTATGATCCTTTATTAGTATAATTTCTCTTGGTGGGGTTCATTATATTATCATGGCCAAAACTAAATATGTGTTGATCCCTTACATAGAAGGTTAATTCAGTATGGAGTATTGGTAAAACATGTGTACTTTGGGTATGATCTCCATTTTTTGTATCATTCTCTTCAAACACCTAGAAAGTTCATGTTAGGGAAATACCCAATGAAGATGAAATTGTGGATGAATGAAAAAATAACAATAAAAATAGGGGACCTAGTTATCCTGAAATAAATTATATGTGGAACCATTAAGAAATAATCATAGGATTTATGTATAGTTTTGACCAAACTTGTTCTTTTTTGTCTATATCGATTATATTTTAATGTTCTTGATAATTTTTTTCATATAAATATAATGCATAACTATTGTTAATCATTATTTTATATACTTCTTGCTTTCTATTTACCATACTGAGTATTATTTCACACACCACATTAAGGTATTTCCCTACATATATCATGTCTTTTAAAAAAGATCAATCATTTGATAGAGTCATAGAGGGATTGGGACATGATAAAGCCTTGTTATCTATGTAATCAATGGTGTGATCATACGGTTACATTTTAGTAGTCCTCACTCACTTTACAAGTTAGAAATTTTTTTTTCTTATTAGATGAATTGTATTTGGACCTTAAATATTCCACTATTTTTACTCTACTTTTGGAAATATAATATATTCCAATGGACTGGGATTAATATTGTTATAAATTTTTTATATTTCTCTTATATCAAATATTTCGAGATATTATTTGTTATATGTAATGATTCTATAATAGGGTTATCAAAGCGTTGGTATATATATTGTTTTAGAATACCTATAACAACATAATTACAAAACCCATGGTATTTTTATTGATTTTGGAAACATCTACCAAAGATTTGACCAAATACTTTGTTTAAAGATGGTTTATGAGAATCTATAATAATGGTTTTGGACATGGCTTTGGTATAATTCCTTATAATTGACACATATACCTAATATTTATTTTAACCGCTTGTATAAGTGGTTTTGGTATTTATTAGTTTAAATAACAGTAATCATAAATAATATAATTTTAAAAATTTTAATTTTAGGATCCCACATAGATATAATTATATATATATTTGTATCGTTTAAAAAAATATGACAGATGTAATATGTTGTTAATAGAATTTGAAGGTTGTGGGATCTATACAAAATGCGGTATTTATTTTTCCAATAGAATACATTTTCCAATAGTTTGTTGAAATTTTTTTTGTAGGTTTTTCCATTTAAATTTATTATTTATATGGTTTGATAACTATTGGTATATGTGATCTATACCAATTAAAAATCAGAAAATTTAAATTAAATATTTTTTATTGGTAATAATGATGGTTTTAGGGGCTATACCAATGTTTCCAATCCATTTTTATAGAAAATTGTTTCAATAGTGTTCATGCTCTAATGGTGGGATTATAGATTTATGTGTGAATGGTTTTCATCATTTTAAATTTTAGTTTTTTATTGTCTTAGAGGTGTTTTTTGGGATTTATGGTACACTATACTATTGAATACCATGTTTTTAATATTCATTCTTAATAATAGTCTTAATAACCATGCCTATTGTAGGCGGGATTTTGGATGTTTTATAAAGGACCCTATTGCAATGGGTCATGAAATTGTTTAATAGTGATAGGAACTTCAGAAATATTTTCCTTTGTTTTTCTATCTAATATTAAAGTCCATTCCAGATGAAATTGGTTTCCACACAATATATATATTTCCATTTTCCAGAAATAGTATTATTATAACTACTATAATGTTCCAAATTTTTCATATACCTTAATTATATTAATTTAAAGGAATATATGTTCATTAATAGTTATTGATATATTCATAAAAACCAATTTTTTAATAACTATCTCTATGTGAGACATGTATTATGATTGAACTACAATCAATCATGTGTTTCCCAAAACATTTATGAAGATAATTAATTACATTTTAGATTTTTTAGTGCCATTTAAAATATACTCTCAAATCCTTAATGAAATAGTGTTTCAGTACAATCCATACAGATTTTGTAATTCTAATATACCAAATAACAAACACTAAAATCCAAAAATAATATAATTATTGAATTTTTAAATGAGAAGAATCATTAATAAAATTTTTCTATAGTAATAACATTATATTAAGAATGGTCACTTTTCTCATATTGAGGTATATTCACATGAAAATGTGGTATTTAAAATGTGTAATGACCTATCTCATTATAGTGGTATAACTAAATAATGGGTTACTATTACATTCTATTAGAAAAACATGATTTGTGGATATTTTCTCATCCCTTGGTGTAAAATACTTTTCAATTAACGAATTTAATAATGATTTTACTTTAACGAAAATAACATTTTCTAAAATACTAATTTCCAATAATATATTTACATTTATTTTTTTCACTTACCCTCTTCATATTTTTCATCCATGAGAAGAAAAATGGAATTGATAATTCATTGTTTAAATTTATACCACATTATATTATATCCTTTAATGATGAGAAAATGTATTATAGTAGTTCCATTTAGAGGATTGGATTAATAAAATCAAAGATAAAATCAATCAATCTATTTTGATTATTTTTTACAAACCATCTGATTATTTACATTCAATGTTTTCTTCATATATAGTGACATTTTAATATTTTATTTTTATCATAAATTGAAAATTTATATTAATAATTACGTGTTCATCTTGTGAAATATATTTTCCTAATATGAGTACCTAATAATCATTCCACTCAATTCTTGTTATTAGCATCTCATAATTATTGTATTGATATAATGTAAACCATTGATCTAAATTTTCAGAGAAATGAAAATTTCCATGAAAACCTTATACAATTCATTACTTCTAGAAGTTATAATTATTATATCTAAGGAACATATCCATTTATTAGCTATAATATTTTTTCAGTTCCATTTAATGATAATTTTATTATCATTCATCAAATAGACTAAAATTGTCACAACAAATGGTATATAAGTAGGACAATACATACATTCAGTGATATTTATCATAACCTAATATAGATTCTATATTATGGATATTACATAATAAGTTCGAGATATACCTCTCGATCCATCATCATTATCTTTTGAAGAGGGTAGTTTCCACATGGGGTATGTGAATTGATATTTTATCTATTTCTTCCACTAGGTAATAATTATAAAAAATGTAATACCATATATTATATCATAACCTCACGAAACATAATATTCAAGTCCAAAATAATTGAACTAGATAAGATAAACTGAATATATTTTCATAGATAATATCATAATCATATATATCCTTATTTTGGGTATGTTTTCAAAGAATGAAAATACTATAAAATCATACATAATGGTTTGAAAATATAATTTGAATTAAACCAAGAATATCCAATGATGGTTTATCACAAATTCCATAGTAAGACACCTTTTCTTGTACCAGGTAATGCTCGAGTCTATATTATTGTGCATTTTTTGAGTTATTACACCTTATAACATATATTTAAAAACATATCATCATATATGTTCAAGATAGGGATTTATTTCCTTTTAGACAATAATCAATACCTTAATAAAATATTTTGTAGTTATCGTATACTTATCAACAATTTTTATCATAGGATTTAAATTTTAATCCACGTAATCCTAAATATTATTCCCAATTTTTATAATAATATACATAAAATAAAAATTGTAAAGACCCTTAAATATGGGTACATGTGTCTTGGGATACATAATTTCATTAATACTAGATATAATTCATGACATCCTAAAGGAATGAATAGTTTCGTAATATTTTTAAAATTGATAAGTATTTTAATCTCTCCCTAAAATTTTAAAAAAAATATACATCATAAAATTTTTTAGTACACCACTTCTTCTTAAACAATAAACTAATATTAAAAATAGTATACACTCCCTTATATCATATGGAAAATAAAACATAAGATAATGAATGATATTATATGATCATAAATGGTTTTTATAAATTTTAATCTATCATTAATATTTATAAAATAACTAATATCAGTAGAAAAATAATTGAAACTCATTTCATTAATGAATAACATTAATATAGTATTAAAGGAATAACTATTATACAAATAAAGGGATATAATTAATCTACATATCTTGAAACATAACCATGGATATTATAACAAGTCAAATAATTTTATAGAATACAAATAACTAAAATAATGATGACATAATTTTTAATCTTAGACCATGGAAACATATTATAATGTACGTTTAAAAATAAATATATTGAAATTATAAAGGACTTCACAAAGACCCAATCTATTATGTCTATTGAGACATAGAGATGCATCGAGGGGAAAATTATAAATTATACAATCCCATAACATACTAATTTATTTTTGTTACTTATTAGAAAGGGGTGAATCCAAATCCACATAATCATTCATTTTTTAAAATTATCATAAAAATGAGAATACATACTCCAATAAAATAAACATAATAATAAACAATCATGACTAATATGTTCAATGGTAATAAAATTGTACATCATCAATAAAAATAAAAAAACCATGAAAAGAAATATTACAGATTATTTAAATAACATATAACCCTATTTTACCATTTGTATTATTAACTTTTCTTGTCATTAATGAACTCAAATACGTAAAAATGTAATTAATATTATTTTTTGGTACATATAATTTTCTACTTGAAACTAATTTTAAAATAATAGGTTCTCATTATTTTTTTAATATAATTTTATTTTAAAATAATCTCAAAAAATTCTATAGATGTTCAAAACATTTATTGTTCATGATTGAGGAAATTTCCATTTAATCATCACATTTTAAAATATTGATTCCAATCATATTTTTTTGTAGAATATTATTATGAAATTTTTGGAAATATCCATTAAGATTTCATTCAGTTTTTCATAAAAAAAATAATGGTAAAAAAAATTTAGATTAATTTTAAATGACAAATTCATATTTGGAATATATATTTTGAAATTAATGGTTTATGAGAAAATTTATTTTTGAAATAAATAGAAATATTGAGGAATGCTCATAAGAACATTTTAAAAATAATTTTATGTAAAAAAGTTTTAAATAATGAAAATATTTCCTAACATGTTCTAATATATATATAGGACACGGAAATTTATATTCATTATGATTGTAATAAAAAATAGTTTTCATAATTGATACATAAACAATAGAAATCTTGAATAATAATGAAATTGTGACGTAAAACATTTCCCCTTCTATAATATTTCAATAATAAACACCACAATTAGAATAATATAAAATTATATATTAAATATTGTGGAGTGAAACATATTATAAACATATCATCTCAAAATGGGTTTAATATACAGTAAACAATGGAATATTTTTTTAATACAAGATATGTCTCACTGAAATAAAAATTAGACATCAAACCATTAACTCTGGTTCAAATTCCCTTATATATGTATGTGAATATAATACTCTAATTATATATATTATATATATGTTTTATATAACAATTATTATATATATCTAATAATATATAATTTACTTTTTTATTCCTTATCACATATTTATTATTAATTCTCTATTAAAATTACAGGATAAGGTGATAATCCCTTCATTATTCATGTAAGTTTAACATCAGTAATTTTGAAAATTTTAATTGTTTCATGTTTAAGTAATTTCCACAATGTCAAACATGAAATAAATATAATAAATTTTAATAATGAATTAATATATTTTAGTATATAAATTGTAAGGGCATAAAATGGACTACAGCTTTCTTGTAGATAATAAACTATGTTTAGGCATGAATGATGATTCTATTTCCTTGACAGATATAGTGAATTAAATCTAAATAATATATTATATTTTAAAAAATGTATTTTTAGGTCATATATATCAAATATTTTAACTAAACAGGACATAATTACCTTCCATGAAAAGAGTTAGTGAATAATTTATCATGATGCATCGTCAGGTGGTAGTATGTCACACTTATGAACATTGTTATTATATCCCACATAGAATGTAATATAATAAAATATATGGGATACAATAATTAAATAATTATTATTATGTTAAAAATATAATATATTATATTAATCTATCCATACTACCATCTATGTAAAATAAAATTTATAAACACTCTACATTGGTTCGTAAGGTAGAAGTAATCCATACACATGAGCGCCACTATTATTTTCCAGTGGGTCGTGAGTTGAGAAAATAGATGAGTTATTTTAATTTAATTTGTTTAATAAAAATATAAATATAGTATAAAAATATTCTATCCATAATTAAATACATAATTTACTTCTAGTGAATGATATTATGTAACATTGATTCACGAGGTGGTAGTACATCACACACACAAAAGATGATTTTGAATAAAATTTGAAAAAACTGGTGCTAGATATAGTTTATTAGATTACCATAAAAAACGAAATATGTGATATATATTTGTTTTAGTTTACTATCATGAGTAAATATTATTTTAATCTGGTGGAAGAAATAAAACTAAAACTATTGTTTAAGAATATTTAATCTTCCTCGAACTTCCTCATGTTGTTTTCTCAAAAAACTATTTGAGAGTGGGTTTATAATATTTACAGTAACTCTAAGATGTTTTATAGGAAATAAGGATATGATTATATCTATAATTTTACTAACCAATACTATATAGAAGTGTGAAGTGGGTAGGATAAGGACATACCTTTATAAGAAGGGGAGAAGAAAAATATATAATTTTTTAAAGTTATCAATTACACTTAGTTTCTTATTATTCCATAATTTTCCAACAGAATTTCATTTTTTGAGATTGGACTAATTTTTTCATTTTAAAACTTTACTTTTTATATTATCCACCCTATATTTCAGTTTTTAAATTAACCATCGTTGTTAATATTTTCTAATTTTTTGTTAATAATGGTCAATAATTAAGATAATATAAGTAGATAATTTATAATATCATGATTCCAAAAAATAGGATCTGTTTCCCCGAATCAAATTTAAATATGTTATTGTATCCAATTAAAAACTGGCCTATTAAATGTGATTAATAATTTGTTTCCAACAAGTGAATTATAATAAGAATGAGATGTTTTCATATTGAAATAGGAAAAAAACATAACGTAAAGACCTAAATTAGTAAAATTATATTATAATTGATGAAAATTTAATTTTAAAACAATTTAATATATAATTTACTATTTTTTTTATTTAAAAAAATATCAATTTTCAATATAAGCTTATATATTTCTTTTTTCTATCAGAAAATGAAACGTTTCATATAAATCCAAAAAATTAACATAATTATATTTTTAAAATGATAATTTTTCATCATTGTTTTTCTAATTGTTGTAGAAAATAATTTAAAATAATTTTTAAAAGAGATACTATAATTTCGTTTATAAAAATTCAATTTTTTTTTCAAAATGACATACATTTTCATCATACTTTATATTATTTATATTGCATTTATCACAATATAATTTATTTGAAACATTTATAAAAACATATTTTTCAAATTTTTGTATTAATATTATTACCTCTATATTAATTGATAGGTTATAATTGCCATTTTTAAATTATTTTTTTTAATATATTATATTGTAGGGAATTATAATAATAATAAATAAATTAATATATTATAATGAAAATGAATATATTCTAAAATAATTGTCAAAAAGATATTATAATAAATATATTGTAATATTTCTCGGTGTGAAAATTGCATCTAATATTCTTTTTTCATTTCATATATTCTATCTAATTCGATTATCTTAATTAAAAATACAGGGGTGTCACACATGTTGTGTTAAGAATATGTAGGAGGGGTACACATTATAATTCACGGGTTGAGATCCTATTATATTTATAAAATATTAAAATATATCCAATTAATTTTCATAAAAAATGGTTCTTATTATCATATATATAGTTAAAAAATACAATTTTTCACTATATATTTTCCATATTTATTATTTTAGTTATATTATTTAATTTAATAAATAAAACATTTATAAAATATAAATATTTCCAAATTAAAAATTAAAAATTTAATTTTACTTAAATGTAATTTAGATTATTTTTTAATAATAATCAAAATCAATAACATAACCCAAATATTTCAGATTAATATAAAAATTTCATGGAACACATTTACTAAATCAATTTATTTTACAATTATTATTTTCCAAATCAATTGAGATTTTTCTAATAATTATTGAAATATTCCATAGAGGTATCAAAATAATTTGAGGTATTTTATATTTAAAAAAATAATGAAATATATATCCTAAAAATAAATTTATTGTTCTCAATATAGACACTTTTATTCATCTATAAAATTTATTTTTTTGTGGACACATATAAGATATTTAAAACTAAAGGGGTGAAAATGATTACCTTTAAATGCATTATATATTTCATAGAACATTTTCATGGAAATGTGTACATTAATAATATCACTTTAGAACCTAATGGGGTTTTGATGTAATTCTATTCACATAATAAGTATTTCAAATAAAAAATATGGAATTATCAATGTATTTTGACAGTGATTATTTTCATTTACCATCTACCTGTCATGACCCATCCCCCGAGGCCCATGCCGTGACTACCTGAAGCCCGCCTTCCAAAGGCTAGGGATTGGTGACTACCACCAAAAGCGTAATTACCTAAATCTGGGAAGGCATTAACTTTATAACCTGAAACGTACACAACATAGCACACATATGGATATAGAACACTAAGTAAACTGTTTAACAAAATGGTGCTGAAATGTAAAATGGGCCAGAAATAAAAGCCCAACTATAAAGTACAAGGAACTATAAATACAAGTACAACTGGGGAATGGAAAAATAGCTGATGGGTCATCCTCCAAGATTCCTACATAAAATGTAGGTACAAATAGCCTCCTCAGCACTCCACTTTTGTAAGTCTCCTTGGACTAGTGACTTTTCATATATTCCACCTCCGGGTATCATCAAGTCCTAGTACTCTCATCCTCAGTCGGTGTTTTCCATCATCTGCAACCAACACAACGAGGCTAAGAGGTATCCTATGAATGGGTGAGTATAACTACACTCAGTAGGGACCCAAAGATCCTCAATTTCTCACAAAAATCCAAAAAGAATGAAGCATAAGGTAAGAAATCAACAGATAACCCTACATAGGTATATACCCATACATATACCTATGTTATCAAGAAATACATCTCAATCATGAGGAAAACACAAAAGTTACTGCCTCAGCTCAACCAGGATTTAATTCACATTATCATAACCCAGACTACTAGAGAAATCCTCCTATGTCAAGTAAAGTGGGTCTACCCCGACTCCATGGTTCTTCCCACTAACATTGGACTACTGTGGGAATCATCCTGTCGAGTACTGTGGGCATACTACGTCACCAAGGAACTCCCCTACGTCGGTATGTCGCCACCACCAAGCACTCCCTCTAATGGCCTATAGAGGTACTCTTCCAGTTGAGTACCGCAGGTCTCCCTCCGCAACTAGGTGCTCCTCCACAATGGGTCTGCCACGACACCAAGGTGCTCCAAACCAATCTAGTCGAGTCACATCGAGTTAATCAATCGACATTCATCAAGTCTCAACATGCAACTAGGTCTCTACACTATACTCGCCCATCACAGGAAGGATCGGCTGGACGAGCTACTGGTCAAAACTCCAACTTTCACGAAGTCCCATGAAGATGTATCTAAATGGTATTCCATGTCATAGAGGTATCACCTCAATAGATGAAACATCAATCATACACTCGGTATGTGAGTTATTATCCTTTTAGTCTCAGGGACCAGGTTGGATTAGTGCATGATCCAACCTTACTGTATCATAACTATACCCCAAACTACAGTAAGGTATAATGAAAGGGACTAACATGATCCAAGATTACCTGCACTGCTGACAGTTTTTCAATCAGACGTATGGTTCCATAGATATGGATAAAATAAAGTAAAGCGTCGGCTATAGACTCGGGTGCAGTCCGACCCGGTCAGACTGACCCAGCATGACCCAGTCAGCAATGACCTGGTTCGGGTCGTCTAGGTCTGACCCTTTGTGTCTATCCAGGACCGTTGGGCTGGCCGGCCCTTTAGGGGTAGCCTGGCCGACTGCGCCCATCCCAGCTGGCCGTAAGGGTGGATTGTCCCAGGTAGGGGCCACGTAGGAGGGTCGACACTATGGATTAGAGTCGGTTCAGTCTAGAGCTCTATGAGGGGCACGACTGTCTGACTCAGCTGGGGTGTTGTGAGGGGTACAACTTGGGTGGCTCGGCCCAGAGTTGTGGGGTAGAAGACCAAGTCTTGGGGTAGAATACAGTCCCCCTACTTGATCATTTTTCATCGATGGATTCATGTGGTATAAGACAGAGTTGTCATCATTCGTCATGTCTACAACACACTTCCAATCCTAGCTCATGCCTCAGTTCGTTAACAATGATGAAGAGGGAATGTTGGTCATTGAAGACATACCATTTCAGTTTCTTCACAAGGTTCTTCTGAAGAATAATTTGAAGACTCTCCATGATGGCGTTATTCATTATAATAACGCGTTCTTCGTTCTTCGTTCTTCTTTGGCGAGATCTTTTCTCTCAAAATCTCCTTCCTCATTTTCCAAAAAATGAAAACGGTATCCAAGAAAAATATATTATAAAATCTATTATTTGATTGGTATAATAATTAAAAATGGGTAAATTAATTATGTTTTATCCACATAATTAATTAATGAGCTTGGCATAATTAAAAGAGGGGAAGGGTTGACACTATTAATGGAGGAGGTGGAGAGACACTGATTCATTAATGAGGGGAGTTGAGAGTTTTTCTCCTCCCACCATTATTAGGGGGGTTCAGTCATGGGTGGTCCCCACATCGCTACCAGTCATGGGAGTTTAGGTACGAATGGTCCCCACCACCATAACCTCTCTTTGGAGGTTAAGGTGTGGTTTTCCCCACCTCTAACTTCCACTTGGGTTTTTATAACAGATAAAAATAAAATAAAACCCCTGGTTGGGCTGAGTCACTAACTGTTGTGTTTTTCTCATGATTGAGATGGATCACTTGATAACTTAGGTATATGTATGTGCATATACTTATGTAAGGTTATATGTTGATTTAATACATTTTTGTTTATCCATTTTGGATTTTTTGAGTCCTTGAGGGTCTCGGGGTCCCTACTGTGTATCATTATACTCACCCCTACATGGGATATGCACGCAACTCATTGTGGGGGATGCAGACGATGGACAACACTGACTGAGGTAGGGACTTCCAGGACCAGATGGTTCCTGGAGGTGTACCATAAGGCATGATGGTACTCGGAGGAAACAGACATACCTAGAGTGTTGAGGAAGCGATCTGTACCGAACATTCAGGTAGGATCCATAGAGGACGAACCAACGATAGTTTTTCTTTTCTCCATTTGTATTTTAAATTTCTTGTTCTTAATAGTTGGGCTTGTATTTCTGGCCCCTTTAACTTTCAGCAAACCTTTTTTATAAAGTTTTACATAGTGTTTTGTTTCCATCTTGTTCTTTATTGTGTGTGTTTAAAGGTAATAAAGCCAATTACATCCCAATTTTAGAGAATCATTCCTTTGGTGCTAGTCGCTAGCCCCTGGCCTATGGCCGACGAGCTTGGGGAAGTCATGGAATGGGCCCCAAGGGAAGTGTCATGAAAAATTGGTATCAGAGGTTATAACCAACCTTAAGTGCATGAAAACACTAATTTAATGTGTGTTTTTAAAATAGTTCACTAAGTTAGGTCAACCATGTTAGCTCACCAGGTTTAATATTTAATTTGTCACGACTCATCCCCTGAGGCTCATGCTGTGACTACACCAAGCCCACCTTCCATAGGCCATGGGCTGGTGACTTGGACCAATGGCGTAATTTCCTAAAAAATGGGATGGCATTGCCTTTATAACCTAAAACGCACACAACAGAGCACACAACTGGATACAAAACACTATTTAAACAATATAACAAAATAATTCTGAAAAGTAAAAGGGACCAAAAATACAAGCCAAACTGTAAAGAACAAGGAACTCAAAATACAATTACAACTGAATAATGGAAAAACATATGATGGGGGAATCCTGCAGGATTCCTACCTGAAGGGTATGTATATATAGCCTCCTCATCACACCACGTCTACTAGCCTTATTTGTGTACAAACTCATCGTAAGGTCCACCTCCGGGTGCTGTCCAATCCTAGTACTCTCAACCTCAATCAGTATTTTCCATCATCTTCAAGAAGTACAATGAGGTGCAGGCATATCCCATATAGGGATGAGAATAACGATACTCTATATAGACCCCGAGACCCTCAAAGTCTCACAAAATCAAACTAGTATAAACCACAAGGTATAAAATTAACTAATAATTCCACATAGGTATATGAAAATACATATACCTATGTTATCATGTAATCCTTCTCAATCAAGAGGTAAACACAAAAGTTACAGAATTAGCTGAACCAGGATTTTATT
This sequence comes from Viscum album, assembly GCA_963277665.1. Taxonomy (NCBI): domain Eukaryota; kingdom Viridiplantae; phylum Streptophyta; class Magnoliopsida; order Santalales; family Viscaceae; genus Viscum; species Viscum album. The sequence continues at coordinate 869,415,470 of OY728148.1, forward strand.
CACATTATTGAAACCACAGCTGCTGGAAAACTCCTCCTCTATCAAGGTTAGTGGGAAGCACGTTCGTGTTGTGGCAGGCCCTAAGTACTTGACAGAGGAGGAGTTCTCAATAAAAACCTAATCAAGATAAGTCAGTAACTTTTATGTTTTTCTCATGATTGAAATGGATTACGTGATAACCTAGGAATATGTATTGGCATATACCTATGTGAGGTTATCTATTGATTTATTACAATTTGGTTTTTCATTTTTAAATTTTCTGAGACCTTGACGGCCTCAGTGTCCCTACTAAGGATCATTATACTCACCTCTACATGGGATACCCCTACACCTCATTGTGTTGGATGTAGATGATAAACAAAGATAACTAAAGCTGAGAGTACTAGGGCATGACAATACCTAGAGGTGGACAATATGTGTAGTCGGTACATGGAGGAGACAAACAGACGTGGAGTGCATAGGAGGCTATCTCTACCTACCATTCAGGTAGGAATCCCGGAGGATGACCCATTAGTTGCTGATACTTTCTTCAGTTGTACTTGTATTTCCAGTTCCTTGTACTTTATAGTTGGGATGGTATTTCCAACCCCTTTTACTTTTCAGCACTCTTTTGTAATACAGTTTACTTAGAGTTTTGTATCCATCTATGTTCATTTTTTGTGTGTTTTAGGTTATAAAGGCAATACCTTCATAGATTTTAAGGAATTACTGCTTTGGTTCTAGTCGCCAGCCCCTGGCCTAGGGAAGGCAGGATTAGGGTATTCACGGCACGGGCCCTGGGTGACGGGTAATAAAATGGTTGGATTTTGTTTTTGTGGTAATAATAAAATAAAAATCCTGGATGAGCTGAGACATTAAAATATAGTTATTGATGTTATAATTTTAATTAATTAATACAAAAATAAATAATATATATATATATGTAACCCTACAGATTTTATTTTTTATTAATTTTTATTCATATTATCTAATATGGTTGACAGTAAATTACTATAGTGCCATAGTGTATCATGATTCGTTTAATCCCTATGGTTCATGTCAAAGAAATTGATCAAAAAATTTAATTAATTAGAAATAAATATTTCATAAAATCTCATTGGGTTACATAAAATGATAAAATTAATTTATTCAAAAAATACAATCTACACTAGTAAAAATAAATTATAATTTTAGGGTCTTGTTAAATCATTTGATTCCCATATAGCATCTTTTAGTTTATGATTTCTCCAACAATCATTCACTTTGTAGTTAATCTTAACATAGAGACAATTACCCTTATAATCCAACATTTATATTATTTTTTCTTCATAATAATGATCATATTAGTCATATTCTCTTTTATTAGAACATATTATTTAATTGGTATGCCCTTATTAGGAGATAAACATGGATCAAATGGTGATGTTAACAGAGTTTGGGGGACAACACTAAGTAATAAGCTAACATCCATAAAATATTAAGAATAAGAAAATGTATTACATTCTTTAAAAACAAATTTCACTTATTTTTTAATATATTTATAAAATATACGGTGATATTTTTAGAATTGCCTTCTCCCCAACATCGTATTCTAGTTCAGAGAAACAATATTTTGTATATCATTTATGTCAACACTTAAATTATTTTATGTGATACTGAGTGGTTATAAATTTATCAATAATTTCATTAATGAGTTATGAACCCAATAGATTTCCTTATTTAATATCATTATTTTAAGAGTTTTAATCAAAATCAAATTTATTTTTTCTTAAGGAAATTATTGATTATGATTATTTTATTTTTTAACTCTTAATTTAATTTAATTAAATTAAATTAATCATCTGATCCAAAAATAATTCGTTATGTCTCTACATAAGACTCACTATCAAAATATCAGAAATATGATTTCAAATAACATCCATGGTTAAAAATTAATTCCATACCTTTTTAACATTAATATATTTTAATATATGATGGATAAAAAATTATTCTCAATTATTTAAATTATGCGATCTCATATCATTCCATGATGAACATAAAAAATCTCTTGAAATGATTTTAATATATCATAATTTCATAGTAAAAATATTGTAACCTATTCATTTCCTATTATCAATTAATAATAAAATCATAAATTTTTTCATTTAAAACTCTAATTTTATTCCTTAAATATTATCATTAATTGAACAAAAAAATTAAATATTTTTTTAATATTTTTCATTTCACCAATATAATATACATTAAATCAGAATAAAAAATATGGTTTCATTATACAAAAATCTATATACAGTGAGTTTTTCTATAATTCGTTCCATAGAAATATTCACTAATGTATGTAAAATATTATATACATAGTTTGAATTCATTTAAACTTCAATAATAATTCCTCAACCATGGAGGTGAGGGTAAATATTCCCAAATTATCATGTTCCACTTATAATATTTTTATTGCATAAGACTTCAATTTTAATTTTAATTTATAGGCTAATTTAGATTACTAAACCCATTATCACTTCAATTAGGTAATTTATTAACATAGTTTCTATACTCCTTGAATTTGTTTTACATGATTGTGCATTATGCTTTTAGTAAAGAATTATTATTATTGATGTCACTATATGACTTCCTCACATCACATCAGTATTCAATTGCTTGATAATATTTTCATCCACATGTGAAGAATTACTATTTCACACAAGTCAACTATATCCTTGTTTCTTTACATAGTTTGATCATATATAATTGTTAATCTTCTTCTCCCTTTTTTTTTGAATTTAATTTTAATTCTATATTTCATTTATATTAATCACCATAAGGTTTATGTGTAACTCTAATCTATATCTAAACCATGACTTCACATCGACTGGTTACATCATAGTAGGTAATGTCATTTATTTTTAACTCCCTTCAAAGGCTTGGGAATTTGTCAATATATAATTAATAATACATTATTCTATTTTTTATGAAAATATTGACTATGTACATCACATGTATTGTAAAATTTGTATCATTGAAAACAACATATTCATAATACATATTATTTATCTCAATGTATTCCTTCCAAATTTTCATGTGATGAATAATACTGATGTAATTGTTGAAAACAATGCCCTTAAACTCATCTCACACCATGGTGTTAACATAATCATGTTGCCTCAAATTCTTATTTAGATTTCTCAATTTTTCTTAAATATCTTTTCAAATTATATAAATTAATGATTAATTTATCTTAATATTAACACTATATAATTGAAAATGGCATTTTACTGGTATATATATACATTGATCATTGACTAGTGAAACACTAGATCAAATAATAAAATGTTAACATTGTCTGAGGAAGGAATCCAAAGACTTTTTTTTTGCACAGAACATTTTTAATTTCATCTAGAATTATAGCCTTTCAATGATGTGTAAAAATATAAATGAAATTTAAAATACCATATCCCATAGAAATGGGTTTATCCTGATTGGAATATTTTTATTTTCCATCTCATTCAACATTTATATGTTCTGTATTTTCAATCAATGATTAAAATAAAAAAACATATTGTGAGAAAAAATATCATTATCGGAAATCCCTTTTACAAGAAAGATATTGTATATTATTTCTAAATATTTAGATATACTTTTTTTATATCATATATTAACATTTATTATTCATTATAATTACTAAATAAGTAGGATTTTATCATATAAACAGACCTATCCCCAGTGTTCCTGCTATTTTTATATCATCTCATTTTATTAAGTTTAACAAAACATTGATCATATACCAATTATAGATACTTATAATTATCATACATGGATATCACACCAAAATAGTTTAATACCTAATAAAAAACATAATGATTCATAATATAATCACATATGTCTAAAACATTTGTAAACATGTATAAATAAAAAACATTTCATAAAATATCTATATCCTTCCCAATAAATCACTTTATAAATGCTACAGATTGCAGACATATAATACATAATAGCTTTCTTCGTAATGTTGGTATAATCATAATAATGTGACAGCTTAGATGATCTGTAGGTGTAGAGATGTGATATATCGGCAATAAATTATCAAAAAATTAACATAAGTGTATATGAACATGATACTATAATTATTAAATTAAACCATTAATATAGTATTTTATATTCCAATGTCATGTAATATATCATTTTTGTTATTAATAAATAAATCATAATGGAATCTAATATCTCGTGTAATGAGAGATATCATTGGAATATGAAATACATTATTAGAAGAAATATATTAATAGAAAATAACAAAAATAAGAGTCATGTATAATTTCTAGGACTATGATAGTGGAATGGTTTTGCTCGCAAAACCGTCATATTATTCTTTAATCACACAAAATTCAATCATAGTCGAAAAACCACATAATTAACATGGTTGAAATTCCATTCCAGTCATATTACTATTTGATATATCAATAATCATCTAATGAAATTGAGGGATATATAGTTCCTACCCATCATTTTTTATAATGTGACCAACATCCATAGTTACAATTCACCACCTTCTAGTGTCAAATTTTTACCACATTCCTAGGTTATATCATAAACACCACCTTCAGATATTAGGTGAACACCTTCCACTATGATGATATAACTAATTTCAAATAATGAAGACCAAACATATGTGATATAGAATATCATAATAATTCAATATATAATCACACCATACCGAATTAATATAACAAGAGATTCATAAAAATATATTCAACTCACTATTCCATTGTCCATTGAAAATATATGGGTTTCATAAAATTATAATCAAATTAAAACATGTTAATCAATAAAAATAAAAATAAATTTATTAAACTATCATACCCCCATGAAATAAAAAATAAAATTAATATTTTGGAAGACCCACCCATATTCCCTCTAAAACTGGTATAAGATCCAAATCATCACATACCTCAAGGGAACTCCCAATGTCCATGGGATGTAAACGATCTCTAAGTAATCATAAACATTAAGGGGACCAATTTATCCCAAAAATAAAGAGAAAAATCATCACATATATATTTTAAAGAGAGATAAAACAACAAATATAATTGGAAATATATTCTGAATTAATTAGGAAATTGTATAAGTGATTCAATATAAAAGTTATTAATCTACCTCTAAGTTACAATTCCATCTAAAATTTTACTATAGACACAAAAATATATAAATAATATATATCATAGGAGACTTCCACCATCTAAACCTCTTTTTACTAGATATACATTACCTAGTACATTCTTCCTCACTACGGTGCCTTGAAATTCCTAGTTCCATAGTACATAACAATTTCTATACACCACTTAAGTGTTTTATCGGGTTTGAGGTAAAACAAATTAGTACGATCCCACCTAGGTTTTCTTTATCACAAGTTTGTGAAATAATATGACCATACTCACCATAATATTGACCATAAAATGGTAAAATAGTAATAAATTGTTTCAAAATATTGTTAAAAAATATCCAATATTTCCCTGTATTTCTAAATAGTGTAGGTAAAATAGTTCCAAAAGAATTCATATAAATCAGTGTAGTTAAAAATATTATGTATCTCATATCATACCAAATATGAAGTAGTAACATTTATATCACATGTAAAATCATGAAATTTACCACTAATGTTTAATATAATATGAATCCTCATACACAATTATAGACAATTATGAACATAATGACAAAAAATATATGAATAAAATATTGAGAGATTAGAAACTCCTTAACATTTGATCCTCCAAAAAGGCCAAATATATCTCTAAAAATTTAGAATTACAAGGAAGAGGAAAATCCCATGACTGAACCCAAAAACAATATAATCAAATTTAAGCTATTACTATAGCTTCAAAATAAATAGTTAAGGCATCCCATGTGCTACATATTCCAAACTGTTTTATAAAACTATTCATTTTACTATAACCCAAAAATTTATTTCATAATTTTATTAAATTACATATTCTTTTAAGAAATCATTTTGAAACCACCATTCATCAAATTATCCATTTAAGCACATTAAATTCAATCATTACAATTAATTTATAAAATAACATAAAATACTAGATAAATATTTTTCACCCATCTTTTACCTAAGATGGATCTACCTACCATTAGCATGGTCCTCTCATTAATTCTATGGGAATATCCAAAAAAGAATAACTGAAACACATCAAAATTATCCCAAATATATATCTTTTTATGTCATAATAAATTAAATTATAAAATATCTTTATTTATAGGACAACAAAACACGGAACTTAACAGACTCATTTGTTACACCACAAAAAACAAAGAGGTTTTCCGGTAGAGTAGGATCACTAAAATAATCTAAATGGGATTAACATAAACAATACCAAAATAACAAGGGTTAAAAAAATGTATATAAATTAAAATTTAATGACTAATGAAAATGATAGTGAAAAAATACAACATACCTAGAGAGATTCTGCATATCCACGATGAAGATAAATCAATGAATGAAATTAAATATATAAAGATGATATATCAAAAATTTCTTGGGATTCCTCCAGGTATTATAGGGGAATGGATATAGAATAATTATAAATATTCTAGACATAAAATGCATTAAATCCTATATACTACGAACATTTTAATATATCAATCCTATATTCACAACATGAAATCAATGAATGCAATATATGAAGAAAAATGTGTTACCTTAGTTACAATCATCAATAAAAAATTTCAATATGTGATATAGTATCATGATATATAAAACATTCATGCTTTTTAATAGTTCATGACATCAGACTAGTAATAGTATTAGGATGGTTAACCCTTTCATGATGTTAAATCATCCTGTAGATATGTTCAGAACCAACACTTCAAAAATTCAAATATTTAAAACCCTATATCAATTGATATCCTCTTAAGATGTCACGACAATTATTGAAGGTGTAAATTATTTCCAAAAAAATATTACCCCAATAATTTGGTTTTTTTACTATAAAATCTTATCTATCCTCAAATTCCCTTTTAATGCACCAAAATAAAATAGAAAAGGAAATGAGATATGATTAAAATATGAATAAAGGTAATTGGATTTTCAAAATCATTAACATATGACTCTACATCCCCATGAAGTAATTAGTATAAATGGTGTACTTAATGTGATTATTCCACTTATTTTTCATTAATGACTCACACAAACAAGTCTTCGGTGAATCAAATTCCAATCACAAGAATAATATGAATAATGGGACTGTATTTCCACTAAATTATGTGACTGAAGATTCAAAATTCATCATTTGTTTCTCTAGAATAGAAATATCTTTATTCATCTTGATCTTTTTCCATCTCATAACTTGAATGATATTTTGATTTTACTTATTGAGTTGAGAAATTTGTAAATCAACATGAATACCTTTCAACAGAGCATGAAATTCATACTGATAATAAATCTATCATAGCCATCTGGTAACCTAAATTGTACAAATATATCATAAAAAGCATATGATGTTTTCCAAGAAAATTATTACCCAAAAAAGCTGAAAATTAAAAAAAATTATAATAAGGAAATAAACCAAATAAAAACACTAACTATCCGTATTTGATTTCATTGAAAACCGATATTATACCAAGTGTTCATATATACACTAAATCATTTTCAATGACTCATGAATGAGATGTTGTTCTAAAAGAGATTCATTACCCACCTATACACAAAAAAATAATTCTAGTTTTATTAAAATACACATCCTCTAAAAGATCTATTTTGGTTGTCTTTTGTTAACTGTTTTTATATTAAATCCAAAAAAATTCATAGATATTTATTCCATGAAACACTAAAATCAATGAATCGTGAATGGATACATCTATCATGATATATCTATAAATCTATTCTTGGAAATATTTCTATGGATGTTATCATTTACTCAAGAATACAATAGTCCCCATAATGTTGTGGAGACATTTCAAGATCCATAAGGTAATGGTAGATATATGTCCAAAATAATTTATTCGGGATCCTATTGCGCCCTCAACCCCTTTTACTCATAAATCATACCCATGTCTTCAGTTTTACCAGTTCCCCTAATCAACATAATTTGAGTATACATAATTAAACAATTAATCACATCCTATAATGTATTATACCTTCATGGAGACCATGTCAATATAATAATAAACTTCAAGGTCACCATATACATTTTCCAAACTGACACAATAAGTATTTCGAGAAACCATGGAGGTTTATTATACTCATAATATATATTATAATAGTTCTAACAACAATACAAATAATATAAAAAGTTACACATCATACACCGAAAATAAAATTGATGTCCCGTGTCATAATAAATCATAATTGTTACCAGTTCAATGTACCACAATGAACTATTGAATCTCAACAAAACTGTGTGCCACATAGATTCTAGGAAATCATATTGATCCATAGAAAAAATAATTCCATCAGAAGTGGGAGACCAAAATGAAATCATCTTAACCCCATATAGGGTTTTTCAAATTTCTTGAACTAACTATCCTTCTCTAATCCAGTAGAATTAGATATATGAGAGCTGCTGATAACTAAATACATTTTTGAAAAATACATGAAACATCATCATAAGTATCAATATTAAACAAAAATAAGATACCCATATGATTCTAATCCCAATTTCATTCTATAATATCTTCTAATAATATATTCCTCTAGAGAGACTACAAAATTACATTCTCATTCCCCGGTGTGTGTGTGTTTGTGTGCATCTGATTTCAAAGTTAATTGTCTAAAAGGATTATATCAAGTGCCTCTATCAATGATTCAATACATTCAATGAAAATACATATCTCACACTCTTGTGTTTATAAAATACCTTGATTAACATCTAAAAAGGAAATTGTCACTAATATGAATGTGCATTCATATCCTCATGTTTCATTAAATTATTATTAGGGGAAATTCATCTCATTTCATTGATGATGTTGAGATCCAATTACAACAACATTATCATCCTACATAATCACAAAAACTATATCAGTACAAGAAGAAACACTGAAAATTTATACCACTTAATTTTCTAAAATAAGAACAAAAAAATAGATAATGAAAAAAAATTCCTATCAAATAAATATTATTTATATTATTAATAAAAACTGATTTTTTCCCGTGAGCATGAAAAATTAGTCAATCATGACCCCGTCTTTGAGATATCATAAATGATATATCTGTAGTATTCAGGCTTCCCTTGGAATTTATAAATTTCTATGATATTTCATGGCACATCACATTTCTATATAGTATTCACCTTTTCATGATAAATTTATATTCAATGAGTAGAAATCATGTTACCAGCAAACATAAAATTATTGATATAGTATCTACATTTTTAAATACATCCATAAAATGGTGATTCCATATGATCTGTAGAACTAATTTCAAATGGTTCTTGTTCTAAGTATATGATCTTTAAAAATCCAAAATATCATCCATTAGAACAATAAAAAAATTGATTATATTATCATGAAATATATGGTGTTTCATGTATGTTCAAATTATAGGATAGTCACAATAAATAAAATGAATACATGATATACATAATTTCTAAATTGTCTATTGAATTTTTTATTCTATATATTAGTATTCTAAACAATTATTTAATCATTACCTAACTAAATATAAATCAACAATACCCATACTTTCTATCTAAATTTTCAATAAAATAATTAATAAAGGGTATATAATTATTATTATTAAGTATTACCCTATTAATCCACTCATAGTCCAAAAATTAAAATATTGATCCATTTTCAATCAATAAAAAGATGATGGGGGATTCCATAGGGGAAAAAATATTGAATGAAACCATTATCTATAATATTAAAAAACTAAATCTTGTTCAGTTGTTGCTCTATAGGTTCTATATTATAAAAGTGTATAAATATCTTCTATGATCCAAAAATAAATTCTATAATACACTATCCGTACTTATTTAGAGGAAAACATGAAAATTATATAGAAAAATATCTAAAAATCCCAAACAAAAGTTTGAAGATCAATAATGGAATAAATTTCATTGGGATCAACTGATACAATAGTGAAAAACTCATAATCTCAGGGTGGAATTGTTCTACATGAAAATTCATCACATCCCATTCTCCATAGAACACCTTATATCTACCATCAGTGGTATTAAAAAAATCATTCCAATTGTAGAAATCAACCTTAGAGTGATGATTCAAAAGAAAATCAATCCTAATGAATTTGAAAAAAAAATAAATAAACAGGGAACTATGATATCCAAGACAAACTCTAAATACGTTATCAACACCAAATATAAAGGACATGAAAACCCTTTCTCTATCCATATCCCAAGGTGTTTTTATGAATAATTTTAAAAAAACTGTATCCATTGGATGATTCATCATTTAAATAAAATGGTAAGTTATAATGAAATTTTAGACAACTGTATCGTTGTATATAGTCAACATTGAAGATGAAATAGTTATGGTAAATATGTCTTTTATTGGACCCACATATACATATTTTAGAAACTTATCCAATATATGATGGTTCTTCACTATGGGGGATAGTGGTTGGATCCCTATAGTACATAAAGATTTCAACTATGTCATAATAACGTAATTAGATAACAATACTTGACCACAATGGGGTGTGGACTTAACAATATAGAATCATTGCGGATGATCATTGTGTCTATAACTATTACAAATCATCAATGAGCTGGATGAATAATTCCATGTGTTACCTTCCATGACACACTAATATCAATATAGGATTACACTATATAGTGTAGTAATTGGTTCACTAGAGGACTGCAGATGGGAGGCATCCCGAAAAACCTAGCTATAATACATCCACATACACATTCTCAAGTACAAGACACTAAAAACCTAAAACGAGGTGCAACTGATGTCCATAAATAACCAACCTTAATATCCATATCAATATCATCCATAATTATTGTATTTACATATACATATACTTAGAATATTGTTTATAAATACATGTGATATGATATCCGGTCTCGAACCTTTCAGTACTTCTGATCATTCAACTATTCAGTCTTTACTATATTTAATGAAAAATGAACAACATACAAAATTATATAGGTATATCCCATCAATAAAATATATCCCTTTATTATGGATAACAACTCTAGAAACATTTATATCATCATTGAATCATGACAAATATTTTTGGAATATGTTGGTCAAGAAACCATCCAACCCAATCCAACATGTCTATCTTACTGTAACATAGAACCCCACAATCGGTTGATGGGACCCTCTAGTGTGATCACAATGATTGTCCCTATGATATTATATGGTTTTTCTATTAATTAAATTATCTTATCGATATTTTATAAATAATCCTATACCCCTTATTGTTAATTGGTACGCTTAATTGAAAGTGAATTATCATGTAAAAACAACTATAATCAAGATATTTCTCCTATAATTCTTGGTTTTCCATCAAATACTATACTATTTATGTGCGGTACTTTTTGGTTTACATCAAAATTTCTACCAAAATATCCTCAATATTAATTTGATATATATATGGATTCCCCGAAGGAGAATCCACTACACCCATCCTGATTAACTCATGGAAGAATAAACATAAGTATTCCATTTCACCCTAAAATAGAGGTATCAATTAGTGAACACAATAATCACTATTAAAACCAAATAACCCTAAAAATAGAGACTAATATAATGAACTCATAAAATTAGACAATAATCTAATCATTACATGGTATCATAACTATTTAAATTGAAACACCTGGATAGATTACCACAACGATATGCCTCTCATGTCCCAACAGTCCAATATCGAATCTACCAACATCCCAAAACATGGAATGAAATAAACCATTGATACATCCGAATATCATTTTTTACTTATTCAGAAAAATAATTTGTTTCTGGATTTATTGGGATCCTCACATTAATCGAATATTCCCTAAACATGTTATACCAGACAAAAAATAGGAGGAACCTACTCATAGTGCACAACAGACACATGGACATTTAAGAAACAACAACATGCATCGGCATCTGAGAACCTCGTGAATAACCCCTATGTACATATCACCATATTAATCTTATAAACCATATGTATGGTAGAGACCCTACAAATATTATTCACATCATTGAATATTGTCACTAATATACTGAAATCTTATTCAATATAATATACCATCACTTTTGAGTCCAAGCAAACTGGATACTGAATATCCATTCCTTCAAGGATAAATAGAATCTGAAATTTAAAAAAAATTGAAACATATTTAGAAAAGAAATATAATATTAACTACATAGTGACAAAAACAGTCATCAACAACTAGGATGCACCCCATGAAAATCCCACCATAGCTCAAATATCACCATCCCAAAGCATTACCATGGATGAAACATCAGTTAAAATCTCAGGCCGGTACATGATCCAAAACACGATATACCTAAAGGTCATTACAGATCAATGTTAGTTGGTGGAAATCCTCCAAGAATAAAAAATAACCAATTTGAATGATTACACACATCCTAATGTAGAAAACATGGAAAATATATATATATTACATATCTAAATAGAAATAGATGATTTTATAAAACTAAAATTTATATAAACAATATATGATGTATTTTACATTTATAAATGTAAATATCAATAACAAAACAAAAAAACCCTATGTGATAGAGTATAATAATATTACATTCACCCAACTAGCTACCCAAACATAGCTAAAATAATGCTTATTTTCTCACTCAATCTCTTTGCCATTTCTTACATTTAATGATTGTACAAGGTCTAAAACCCAAAAATTTGGTAGATAGACTGCCTATTGTATTGGATTTATAGGATACCATCCATCTGTTACATGTCTTTTCTACAAATAACAATATTGAAATTATGAAAATTAATGAAAACATGTCATGATAAATTATATAAGAGTATTTATATCAAAATTATTGTAAATATATTTCCTCCCACATTCACCATTTACATTAGTCAAGGTTAACTAATATCAATGAATTTCATATACATATAAGTAGTTATAATAAATCATGTATCAAATATAATTTCAAATCTAATGTAGAAAAGTCCAGAGCATAAGTAAAATCGTTCCAATGACCACTAAAGGGTAGGAGAGTGAGCTAACCCAAGCAAAATAATATAAAATTTCACCCATAATGCCTCTAGATATATGCATGGAGTACAGATATAAAAGGAGTAATGAAACACAAGAACCTCATAATAGGGATAACAAGTCAATAAGAAAATGTTCAATGGGAGTAGATAAACACCCCATAATTTAGCCCCCCAACTATATTAAAAAATGAGTCTTATATCTATGTCGTCCAACTATATAAACATGTATTACATTGATATTAATTTTTCAAAACCCTTTCACAAATATATTCCATAAAAATAATTTCATAAATCCATTTCAAAGTGTATTCAATATATTTTTTTCTTTTACCAATAAAATGGTAAAAGAATTTTTCCTTAATAAAACACATTATCACAAAAAAAATTCGTTAAACCAATTAATTTATTCATTTTTATCACTTATATATAAATTTCATCCATCACAATATAGAGAATAACAAACCAGCCTCAAATGCAGCTCTCGCATAACCACAAAGAGATCGAACAACATGGGGAAACAAAAAGATATTACAATAATATCTTAATTAATCCCTTACATCTTAGAATTAATTAAATAATAAAAATGTCTATTAGAGAATATTATAATAAAAATTCCTTATGAATCAAAAATTCCACACCACAACCAACACAATGGTTATCCATCAGTGGAAGATCACACAAATAATCTAAAATGGATGAAGTGAAATAAAATCATAATACAAAAAAATTAGAAAAGGTATAAAAACACTACTAAGACAAATGGAAATGGATAATCAAAATTATCACTTACGTGGGGATATGATGTAAATCCATGATTATGGTCATTCATGGAATAAAATGATCTGAAATGGGTTAAGATCCCCAAAATATCATCATAGTTATCTGGGGTTTTTAGAATGCTGGTTGTGTTTGAATATATTAAATGAAATGTGTAGCACATAAAAACTTATAAACCAATAAATTTTCGTATGCAACCACTTTATTCACATGGTGAATTCCAAAAAATCCATATAGATTATAAAATAAGTATCCTTGATTAAAATAAACCCCATTTATGAATCTCACAACATGGACTAGTCTCACAATGTGTAACCATTTCTCACTCTAACATTTTATGACATGATATTAGTAATAGATTCACATCATGTAACCCTTTCACAATTTGAAACAGTCTGATAGATATTTTTTCCTCATTCACATATAAAACCCCCCCATTAAACTCTAACCCCAAATGACATCATCTTATGATGATTTCACATTTAAAAATGGACTCCCTTATTTCCAAATAATATGCATCCTTACGTATTTGGTCATTTTAAACAGAAAAATATCTATATCTTAATAATTAATTAAACACACCCAATGAATGAATATATGTAAGCTATAGATGAAAAAAACTTGAAAAAAGTTAGTGTTTTGTTACAAAATGTTTTTATCAATTAGAAACATCTATTAAAAAATCACTACATTTTTTTAAAGAGAAATAATATTTTCATTTTGAAATTCACATTCAAAATTAAAATATTTACAAGAAACTTTGTATATAATTAATATAAAATAAAATTGTAAAAAAACCAATAATTATTTTAGTAGTCATGGAGGTGGATAAAACTCTTCAATCCGTATATGTTATAATAAAATAATATGTTCACATTTTTTCTAATATTTTTAGAAGTACCATAATATTTAAAATATTGTAAGAATCTTCTATAATCTTTAATTAAAAAGTACAAAATGGTTAAAAATTACATTAAAAACATTTTCTATTAATAAAACACTTTTTTAATCAATTATTAGAATATATTGACATATTAAAAAAATAGTATTTTCTACTGAAGATAGAAATAATGTCAATATTTCAAGAAAAATTGTTTTATTATGTGTACATAAGGTAATAAAAATTATGGAAAGACATGGAATTTCAAGAAATTAACCAAGAAAAAGAAAATTAATTATATTAAAATATCATAAAAATTCACAACGGTTAACACAATAATAATCCATCCCTATAAACAATGATATTGTAATAGAATACACTTTACTACTACGGTAACATTTGAATCATTATCACCACGAATTAAATAACCTTGTCTATAAATTTAAATCCCATGAAATTTCATATTATGTATCATTAATTAGAATTATTTGTATTATATACACCACATAGAAAAATAAATGATGAATATGGAATTTGTCCCACAAAAATAACAGTTGGAAGAAAATAAT
Source organism: Viscum album (assembly GCA_963277665.1). Taxonomy (NCBI): domain Eukaryota; kingdom Viridiplantae; phylum Streptophyta; class Magnoliopsida; order Santalales; family Viscaceae; genus Viscum; species Viscum album. The sequence goes on from OY728148.1 coordinate 869,430,822, forward strand.
TTACCTTAGGTCTAACATCCTTTATATGAATATGACTATCATTTACAAAGAATAAATATTTATTATACATTTATAATTAATACATAATCCTATATATATTTACAAAATTATATACTTTCAGACTTTTTTACAGATTTGTTAAATAATCATTTTGGAAACCACTACTCGTTTGATATTTTCTTCAATTTTGATGTGTGTTCTGGTTTTGTAGTTTTGGTCCGTGTATTTTAATCCTGGTTTTATCAAATATATAATTCTAATCATGATATAAATTAAAAATATGTTTACCTTATATATATATATATAATTATTCATAATTAAATATATATATATATATATATATAATAACATACTATTATATTCATGGTGATGGTTGTTCCTATCTAGACATGAGCAATATTTTCATTTATTGATGGATTTATAGAATGAACGTTAAAAAATCACTAATATGGATTAATTATTAAATAATATGTGTTATATATATAATTTTAATCCATTGACACTACCATCCATTTATATCATAAATGAAAAATTAATCACATTTCATTAGGGCGATGATATTCAACACAAAAAATTGATCAACATCATTGTTTTACAATTGTGAGGAATGTAACAATATAAATGGGCCATTTTCATTGTAAAATAATAATTACGTCATATTTTTAATATATAATAATCAAAACCATCATAATAATAATTCATAAAATATATGTAGGATAAATTATTTGTATATCTATGTGGAAGTGAAATGTTTTATGTTTTCTCTAGAGATGATTTCGGATTCCATTTCTTGAAAATATGATATATGAAGGTGTTTTATTAATAATAAAAAATAGTCAATATATATTGGATTCTAGGTTCATTTTTCATTGATTAATCTAATATATTTATTGAATCTAAATTGATAATTTAAAATGATGTTATATTTTGAGGAAATTATAACTTAAATTAAATAACTCTATTAGATCTCCTCTTATGGGTTCTAGGGATAGTAATCTTTAAATAAACGGCCATTCATAATGTGTATAACTAATTGTAAAAGAAATAATATATTATTATTATTGATATAGAAGTAATAAAGTGTTGTGAAGAAGATAAATGATAGGTGCCTTTTTATAATTGTGAGGATGGGAACCCTGTGAAACATCCTCTGAGTAGAGTCTCTCTCCTTTCTCCGTGATCAGGGGTTCCTTCAGGGGAGTTCTGGTGGGAGAGGCATGCATGACGCTTCAACAGTGTTGTCTTCTCTTTCTTCTTTCTATCCTACCATGCCCTCTTTTCCTCTCTTATTCTTCATTGGGTTATTTTATTCCCCCTTTCTCTCATTCTTATGTATTAGTTCCTGACTCCTTGTGGAAGCTCACCCGTTTTTACTCTTCTCTTAACATCTAGTTATTTTGTTTCAAACTGTAATATGGTTCGTTGCGCTTGTTTTCATGAGGAGGTTTGAGACATCTACATAGAATATTTTTTATTTCCAATGATCCCAACCACGTCAATGGTTTATTCGATAGTCAGGGGTGGTAGTTTCGGGTGAGGACATGCTTTGTTGTGTAGACACCACTTCTTCAAACTCTACACTGGCATCATTCTACCACTTATCCCTCCATATAATTTTTTTGAATGGATGTATGATTCAATGGGTTCTGTTTTTATTTTGGACCATGGTTTTCAAGGAGGAATGCCCTTCGATATCTTCGATTTATTTTGTAGTTGTTTCAGATGTTTTTTTCAATTCATATCAATGGAATGTGCTTGTTCACTATAACAGGATCATGTTTTTTTATTTCTGTTCATTTCAATGGTTAATTCGAGGATTGATGATAGTGAGGTTTCTTTGTTTGTATATGGTTTTATATTTGTATTTTCTTTTCTATGATGATGAAATCTATGCTTCTCATAATCGATATAATGAATCTATTCTGTGGTTTTGTGTGTGATGAATATGTGATCTCAAAACATTATATTGTGGTGTTGGTGACGATAAGATAAGATTTCATGGGTGCTATCTCTGGTGGGGTTTTCACCGGTGTGGTGACCATGGAGGTGATGGATCGATGTTTGTTGTGGACGATAATGTCATTATGATGATAATGGATTTTTAATGATGAGGTGATGCACATTTTTCAGACAACAATGAGATTTGTGGGATTTTACTTTTTTCAAATTTTAAATATGGGACCTAGTTATAATTTTGAATATATAAGGGGTGATTTGCTTTTTAGGGTTCCAACTATTCCATAAAAGATGATTTTTCCTAGAAGTAACAAAAAAATGACTTCAAGGGATGGTCACCCTCAAAATTTACATAAAGATAAAAATATATTGAGATTATTCTCAATAAAAATGGTTCTAAATTAATACTAAATGGTAATCTGAGTACATTGGATTCATTCCCTTATGCACATAGTTATAATTTAATAATTATATGATTTTTATGTAATTTAATATTAAAAAATTTCATTAAATATTATTATTTCTTATTTAGACACTATTTATTTAATTTGACATAAAAGAATTGAAGAAAACAATTGAAATAGATTATTATTATTTAACATAATAATATTATATAATATTCATTTAAAATACACTTTAACTGATTGAATCACTTGAATATAAAATATTTAATTCTCTTTAAATTCTTTTTATAATATTTTTTAGGAAGTATAGAAATACAAAATTGGTGTTTCATATGAATTTATGTTCAATATATAATATAAAAAATAAAAATAAATGTATAACAGGAATATATTTTCATTAATCTCAAAATAAAAACACATATTCATTCACAACATTTTTTCAATATATTATTTCACAATATATATTCCAAACTAGTTCAGTGAAAGCTAGAAATAAATGGTTTTTTAAATATTATATTTTTCATTTTAACTAAAAGGCGTTCATTAAACAACTCAACATCAACCCTATGGTGATATGGGTAGAATTTAAAAAAATATAAAATGAATTATTCTTTAAAAAAAATAGTCATATCAGTTATACTCATCTAAGATTGATCTGGTTTACCCTTTAACATGACACCCCAAAATAATGTGAATTATGTTTTTAGAATTAATTTATTCTTTTTTATATTTTTAAATTTAAGAAAAACTAAAAATAGTTTATTCTTTTATTAAATTACTATGTTTGGATTACATTATATGCAAAACCACGTTAATATAGCATTATAAACAACAAAAATTTTATCTTTTCCAACATAGAACACAGAGGATGTGTTTTATTACATACAAAAATGACATTCCAAGATGACTTTCATAAAACGCATGATAGGGGTTAATAAAGCAATAATATATTTTTAAAATATTATGATTTAAAATAATAAAATAAAAATTACATGATAAGTTAGGAGTTATGAATAATATAAATTAATTTATGAAAACATATAGTTTACAAAAATATATGATGAATTCATATGATACTAATTATATAAAAATGATTATAAAAATTACAATATAAAGGCAAATATTATTATTTTTTTGGTCACAAAGATATTTATGATAATAAATCAAATTAATAACAATTAGTGACTGATATTAATCTAATACATACGTTATGTATTCAGTAAATTATTTTTTATAAGTAATAAACATATTAGATAGACATAATATTATAACAAACCCTATTTTATATATAAAAACCTATATTATTATTAAGGTTGTTTTACATATTTTTAATGGCCAACCCATTTTATGTCGAAATACTAGAAATTTAATAGATTTAAAATACCAAATTAATCATTAAATTTTATAGTGAAACATAATAATTAGGTATTGATAACATTTGGTATGTTTTTGTATGGTTTCAATTTTAATTGAATTCATAAAAATAATGAATTTTAATTAAAAACTTCATTATTATTTCTTTAAATTATAATGGAAAATTATATTTGAAATTGGGTTCCTTTTTTATGTAGAATCCATTATAATAAATTATCCCATTTTAGGTCATTAGAACCAATTTCACATTGAAATTGTATATAAAAACATAGAAATATTTTGATCATTTATTACATTAATAACTTTTTATATTGTCCCATCAACATTTTAAATATAAATTAATTTCTCCCACTTATGTTATTAGAATTTGGAAAAATATATTCCATAATTTGAATAATAATAATTTCTAATATTTTCACATGAATTTTTTTCCAAAAAAAATATTTAATGATATTAAAATTAATTACATCCATTAAGATAAAATTTGTCTTAAACAGTGTCTAAACCATAAATTTAAGAAAAACAAACAACCTATAAAATTTCAATAGAGTCATATTCACATCATATTTAGACTATATAATCTCCTAAAACGAATTGGTTACATTATTGGATATAATTATCAATAGGGAAACGTTCATCTATTTCTGTTTTCAAAATATTACAAGAGTGGAACACCTCAGCCACAATAGATGGCCGCCTCTCCTCCCCAAGCATGTCACCAATCAAGCCCATTGTTCCCAAAAAATTAATAAAAAATAAACTCTCAAAAAATATCTAATCCACATTTAATCCTCCCCATGAAATGAACTAAACCCACAAGTTCCATTAGGCACAAACCTTATTGAGTTACCCGAGTAAGAGTTAACGTCTTATCTCATGATCATTTCTATTATTTTAATTATGTTCCCCAACCAATATATATATTACATTATAATATAGAAAATAGTATACTAAATATAATATTCTATTTTTTGATATTTCTTTGACCTACACATACACACACCTCCATATAATGTGTACCAAACATCATGTTTACATATATGGGGATCCACCGCCTCTCTAAATGCTATTTATCACTTTTCCATTAGCACACCTTGTGGTAGAAATTATAATGGAAACAATATTTCTATATATCATATATTTTGTTTCTTAACTAACAAAACATATTTATTAAATTTATGAAAAAATTATATTTACTTTCGATTAGGTAAAAATATTCTAATTTAGTTTGTGGAAGTGTGGAAAACCTCCCCCTCAAAGTGACGTGATTCCATCACACACTATATGAAATGTATTAAAAATATGTATGATTAAATTAAAGGGTGTATATGGTATAATAATTATAATATTATAAATATATATATGTACACGTATATTTCATTTACCATCATACATTCAATACTATAAATAAACAAATACAACATTCATATATACGTATGACATACCTTCTGAACGAATTGTGTATTGAATTTCATTCTTATATATTATCAAAATTATTATAATACACATATAAAAAATATTAAAGAAATTTATATCCATTTTAATATTTGGAAATTCATGATATTCTTATATGGAATTAATATTTAAGAAATTTTTATGCATGAGAAAAATGAAAATATTACATGAAGCATAACTTTAACATGAAATTTTTAAGAAGAGAGTAATATAAAGACAAAATTATTCCATATATTGAAAAAGATAAAATAATATGGTTCCATAATATATTTATTGAAATTTATACAAATTATGTAGTTGTGTTTTATTAGTATGGAGGGATTCATGGGAAAACCTAAGGGGATTTCATCTCACATTTTATTTACAAGAGATAAAAGCTTTAATCCCCAACCATTCATTTTCAGTAGTATATATAATACCCAATGATTTATTGTTTGGTTAAGAAGAATAAAATTATGTGTATTTAAATATAAATTTTATGTTCCTTAAATCATATGACATAGGTTTTAAAACATAACATTTCGACAACAATATTTTATCTGAATTTTCCTTATTTGAGAGACATGATATATATTGAACCTATATATTTCCATGAGGTGTATGTAATAACATTGAAATGTTTTATCATGCATCTCATAATTTTCATGATATTTAATCTTCATGTAATAACATTTTCATATATGGGGAGTACGGTTCAGAGTTACTATTTGTTAAGAGTTCATTGAAATAATCTCATTTCTTATTGAGGTATTTATGATTACATTAACATAAATGATTTATTATGATCCATATATTAAGAAAATTCATGAATATTATTAAAAAATGTTTATTCATGAATTTTTCCATGAATTGGTACCATTTTTTTACTCTTTAATACATAATATAGTTAATAATTTTTTTGTTTAGTCACCACATTACCCTACCGTCAATAAAAAACTTGCATTTCTTAAAAGTTGTGATTCCTAAATGGGCTTCCAATAATATTCTTTTATTCTCCTATAATCCTTAAAATTCATTTTCCCTTTCATGTATTTTACCAATTTTTTCAATGGAATATTCCAACTAGTTTCCAAACAATTCATTTTTCTAACCTATTACCTTGAAATAATAATGTCCATTTTACCTCATACAACATGTATAGATTTACCACCATCATTTTTGGGAATATCCCTTTTCGTGTCTCAAAGGATAATTTTTTTTGAATTATTATAAAATTTATTTTACAGAAATGGTTTTCAAAATATATTTATGATTCTTTCATAACATTTCATGCAAATAGTTTTCCAAATCATTTTCATGACTTCATAATATGTTTTAAAGGTTATTTTAAATGAAATGGTTTCCACAAAAATTTAAACATTTCTATATATGTTTTAAAAGTTAATTTTTTTTGGAAAATTTTTAAAAAATTATTTCTCTAATTTATTATATGTTTTCAAAATTTACAGTGATAAAATTATTTGAATATTTATTATATTCATTAAAGAAAAAATGTTTTGGATCATATTTTTTATGATTTAAAAGAATTTTATTTAAATAATTATTTAAATAATAATTTGTATATTTTCATGTAAAATTTATTTAAAAATTATTTCAAATCTTCTTTATATGATTTCAATATATATACCATTAAAATTATATTCAAATAGTTTTATGTAATAAAGTAACATTATCGTAGAAGAAATTATTTTTTTCCTCAAGAATTAATTTTTAATGATATTTAGAAATTATTTTCAATACAATATGAAATCTATTATTGATACTCATTATTATATAGGAAATGATTGATTGGTTCAATTAATATTATTTCTTTGAATGGGTTATGATTATTTGAATGGTCTTTGTGAATCCCATTTTTTTCATAGAAAATACATTCATGAAATCTGATTCCCATTCAGGAGTTATTCTTATGTTCATATGATTATGAATATTATATATTTTTCTATAGGTTATGACATTATTACATGTTTATGATAACTATTTCATTTCATGGGGTATGAGATGATTATTTAGAACCCGTTGGTATGATTTCATTATGATATTGGTTAGACCTATACAACCCTCAAATTCATTGGTAAATATTTATATCTCATGATATTGACTAATATGATCTTGAATGCGATCAATGAATTATATTATGTCCACACGAATGAACCATGACTACCAAGATGATATGAGAATCAATCTCATGTTTCTATGATTTACATAATTATGAAGCATGACTACCGTGATGTTAGGAGGAGTGATATCATTCTACTAAAATGGAAATGGGTGTGAACTATAATTAAAAATATGATATTCGTATTGAACCTGTGCTATTATGAATGTCTTGTAAGTGATTCCTTAGATACTATGGAATTACTTTTATATTATTGTTTGTATACCATAATTCCATTTTTATTCCTCTGTTATTATATCATGGAATTTGTTCATTGGTTCATTATGAATAATCTCTTATATAGTACTAATAATTATGTGACAATTCATGAATATTATCCTTGATATGAATGTAATGATCATCTATTTTCACAAGAATTTTCTTACACTCTTATGCTCAGGATTCTATTTACATATTTTCCTTATTTACCCAAATTAGGCATCTCATCTCACCCCTTTTTAGTTTCCTTCCTGTGATTATGTTGAAATTTATTATGTTTAATTTTTATAAGAAATTTTTTGGTTAATATGAACCTTATATGAGATAATTCCGCTCACTTATATACCAATTTTTACATTTTCATGCTTCCAGAGGCTATATACTATCACAGACTTTATGGATTTACTTGTTTAATGTTTTATGTATTCCAAAAAATATATGTAATTATTATAAAAAAAATATACGGTATATATAGTTTGTATCATAGAAACTCTATACTTTATCATCATTAGGTATACTTTTATTATAGGAAAGAGATAGGGACAAGAAAGTCAAGCCAAGCCCCCACCTAACCCTTAGGGTTACAGTTGACTAATGTAATGGAAACAAAGGGAACCCATTTTATAAAATTCACCCTCTAGGCCTTCATGTTGTCCATGTTATGAAAAAAGACATCCTCTCACCCAATGATGTCCAGAGAGGTCAAGTGATCTGCCACCTTGTTCCACACCCACTAAGCGTGAGACCCATTAATCATGAAATTAAGAATTCCCAAAAAAAATCCATGTGTTATAGATGATCTCCCATGGGGAATTCCTAAGACTCTAATGAAAAATGTGAAGGGGAAAGGAATCCATTTCAAATTCTATAATTTGTTACTAACTTTGGATGCATAAGGTGAGGCTCATAAACATATTCAATGCCTCTTCTTAGAGGGAACTCCCCTGCCCCAGCCAGATTGAGAATGCTAAATAAAATGAGAAATTTCCATCCCCAACACCCCCACCCACACATAGATAACAAGGTATATGAACCATCAGTGTTATGTTTTAAACCACTTATCTGGGGGTGACAACAAACCCATATACCCCCATTATTTCTATAAAGGGAGGGACAGTGTGAGAATATGGTTTAAAATAGAGATGATATTGAGCCTCACATACATTGCTGAGAATTATAAACATGTCAATGTTGATATTTCTAATCCATGTGATAATCGATATAGCCAATGGAGACACACAATCATGTTGTGACATATTTCTTGTTTCCCATAGGTTCTAACTACCTATGTTCATGACCACCATTCAAGCCAAGCTCTACATGCTAGAATCACATATGTCATGGTACCGATGATCCAGAAAGGGAATATCAGTGATGTATGGCTATGAAAAATCTATGAATTTATTGAATAAGATCCACACATAGCCTTCCCAATCACTTTTTGAATACATTTTTTGTGTATATTTCCTCCAGATGATATTTTTCTCAAATAAAATGCGAAACAAAATAGTTCCTACACCATCAGACGTTATAATTCATCAGTACCTCCCAATTTCATAACCATCAGGTGAGAAAGTTAAACTTGGTGTGGATGATTTTAATCTAACGTGTCACATTCCGTGTATCTGCATGAAACTTCATGTCATTGATTCTATGAAAAACATTCAATGTGATGTGGGTTGAGGAGGGCATGGTGAAGATACGTCTTTTGGGAACCATGTTTAACTCATTGAGGTTGTAGAGACCCTTCATCCCCTTATCATGCACTAATGAAATTAATAGTAGTTAAAGGTTGGATTACATGAAGGAGAAGTTGTAAGCCCGATAACTGGGAAAACAAATGAAAAAACAACTCCAGTTATGTTGCCAAAAATATCTATATTGCCCATCCCAACTAACCAACAGGAGTGCAGACGAAGAGTAGAAATGAGAGGACTGATCATCATCTCGGTGGCGGGAAACACAGTCCTCCACATCACAATGAATGATTTCCCCCATAAATAATGAATATCCAAGACTCCCCAAGAATTCCTAGCATGCATGCGGTGAAGACAGTCATAGAGACTATAGACATTGATCCCACCTTCTTAAAATGGTTTCTCCATCCTGTTCTAGGTGGTACAGTGCCCTTGGAATTCAAAAAATGTGTACCATAAATATCTCAAATAGATCATATCAGTACTCTTGATGAAGGTTATTAGAACCTTGATAGATGCATGAGAATTCCCTAGAGTAGCGTGGATTTCACTATTGACTAGTGAATTCAGACCGCAGATGTATAAAAACGTTTTCTTCTAGTTAATCGCATAATTTTTAATTTTGATAAGGATGTGATCAAAATATTTAATGCGTAAAATCTTAAGAGAAATGGGTTAACCCATGTTGTCCATAGGAAAAAACAATTTTAATTCCTTGGGTGTGACTCTTTGAAGATGTACGACTAGTGGAGAAACATATTTAGATATAAAAACTAATCAGTTTGATATTATTAATTTGTCCACTCTATCAGTTTTAATCCCCAAAACTCCTGATCAAACTGTTTATATATCTTCTAGACACAATCATGCCGACTATATATTCATCTACAAATATACCATGGGACACAACTGGGGATCTCATCTTTTTGTGGTATGGAACAATATCTCTGTTGGTGATATATATATGAATGAGTTGACTAAATGCACCTTGAACCATAATGAACAAAATTGATGTTCTTATGTCCCCTTATATTAGTACATTTTTAGTTTCCAAAAAACTATAGGATTCCCCAATGAAGAATACAAGAAGCCACATTGAACTAAAGAAATATAAAATTTTATCAATATTATATAAGGAGAATCAAATACTTACTATCCTCTATTTGATGAAAATCCATTCCACATGGTCATTACATTTTTTAAAATCATGATTTATGATCATTTTGAAACCACAGTATTTAAATTTTAGGTCTCCATGCATCTATTGTCCCATATAAATCCCCTCCTATATCGATTGAACATTCAAAAAACCACGTTTCTCCAATGAGATCCACTAGTGAAGATGATAGGTGGTTTTGGTATTAATAATATTGGAAAATATCATATATGAAACATCACACATACTCACTGGCCTATACAATGAGATGGAGGATGGATTCCTCAGCCTGGTGAGGAGGATTAGGGTGGTGGAACAATCCTCCCATGGAATGAAACCCCAACAAAATAAGTCACTCATCCCTACTGACAATTCATCTTTCACAATGTTATAGAAGATCTATAAAATGAATCAAGGAACCCATCCATACCCACCAAATTGTTGTGGTCCAGGTGCATAATGGCCACATGTATCTCCATTCCCATGGGAATGTCCCCAGATTAATATTATCCTCATGAAAAACAAGGGTGGTAAATACCTCAAAATGTAATGAGGTCTCAAATGGTGTAATGTTCAACATGTTCTCGTTAGGATCAACATGGATATCAAAAAAGTAGATGTTGGCCAATCGTCCTACAACATTTCATTCCTACATATAGAAACCATCATCTTGTAAAATATCTGGATTTTCTAACCTATTAACATACTCTATGGTATCATGGAAATATGATGTGTTCTGGTCCCCCTATTTAAGACATTTGATCCCTGCCCCATCTCTGGACTAGCATTCCTACATCATGATTTTGTCTGTAAGGATGTCCTTCTTCCCAATATACTACTTGATGGTGCGGTCATCAATTACTACCTCAACACATCTCTCTAGATATTAATCATCTTGTAAGACATCCTTCATGTACCTATCAGTAGAATTAATGTCATATATCCACAGATGATGCCTCGACCTGAGCATATTCATCTTGTTATGAATCATGGTTCAATAGTGACTTTAAATGGTTCCTTCCATGTTGTCCTAAACAGTTCATGGATACCTTGTGTATTGCCAAAACTGGATGTGCTAAAAATAGATAGTATGTTGTTTCTTGGGGGCCGATGATACTAAAAAATTAGTATGGTTGAAATTTATCTTGAGAGAATCCAATATCTGAAAAACCCTTACCTGATATAATATGGTTTAAATCCAAGCTCTCTTTCTAGGGAAAATGACTCCTTCCACTACATTCATCAATTTCCATTACATCATTGATTTCCACACCAAATATCCAAGGACTTGGACCCATATCAAATTCTTTATGATCCATCTACATGGTCCCTCTCTGGATAGAGACACAACTCACAGAAACAAAGGTCTCCAAAAAAAATACTATCAATGGGTAGCATTAGTAGTAATAAAATGTTTAGTTAGAGTTTTTAATATATAATGATAAAACAATGCATAAATATCTATGTAAATTTCTAAGGATATTTCTCAGGATGTATCTATTGATTAGTAAAAGGACTAGTCATTTCTTAGGAAAATTTCATTGAATTTAGCTAAATGTTGGAGTGACTGGTGTCCTACCAATAAATCTATTTTTCTATACTAGAAGTGGATACAACTCTATAAATGATGTATTTAGTGGTGAAAACTTTGAATATATGTCTCGAGCATAACATGGTGTAATCTGGTACAAGAATATATGCCTTACTGCACACCTAGTTTGACACACACATGTTATATGCTTCAGGAATTCACAAAAACATCACAAAGCATCTTGAAATATTTAAATATTTGTTGGATATGAATAACATGGGATAAAATTAGGGTTTTTTATGATTAACAATGGTTTCATGATTTTTACATCCTATAAATAATTATTTTCATGAATATATTGTCTTATGGTAATTTATGTAATGCTCATAGAATGAATTTGTTTTTAGTCAATGATGGGAACCTAAAGGAAATTAAAACATGTTTAATGTGATGAAATACATTCTAGTGAATATTATAGTAAGATAACCCAATGTGTGAATGATGTTTTGATCATGCCTAATTAGTTAATAGAATATGATTAACTACATATACCTTAAAAAACTTTTAAAATAACAATATATAAAGACTTAATACTTTTACACATATCATTACAAGATTTTAAGAATAATAAGACATCATATTACATGATGTGTATTGTGAAGTATATTATCTTGGATGACTGGGCATATAAAACTAAAAACACGGAACTAAATAATAAATTTCACTATTTATTATTCAAAAAGAGATCTTAGAATGCTTTTTTCACATACATCATCAATGTGCTACCCATTTATGACATGAAAAATGGGATTACATAAAATACAAGGGAAAAAAATAGTAATAAATATTGAGCACAAGTGTTACAAGGCATGGAATATTGAAAATAAAATTCATGGGGCACAACGAATCATAACATTAAAACATGGGATCATATAAGGATATATTAATAGTAATTTGACACAAACATAAAACATAAAATTAGCAAGATTCAATGCACATTTGACATAGATGATCCAAATTAATGGATTTCCACTATGACCTATTCAAATGGTAGCATGAGTAATGGATAACCTTAAAGAAAATTTGACATAACATCTCATGAAATAAAACATTACACAATGTATTAGAGTTTGATATGGTCACACCCATCAGAACATGTTTTTTAATATTCATTCCATGTATTGAATCATAAATAATCCATCATAACAATAAGGGAACCCATGGAATGAAATGAGTATCATAATCATGTTATAATGCATAATAAATGGGTAAAATTTCAGGAAGTATCTTAAATGGGTTTTCATTTCAATAGGCATTGAAGAAAAGACATAAATACATGTATATCCCAAAAAGATAATTGTTATTGCACCCCGATACATGAGTTTGAACGTATAAATAGAAAAAATATGTTTTATATAAATAGTATATTTGATTTCAGTTGTGTAAAAAGAGTATAAAAATGACATGAAGGAATATTGGTGGTTTGGGTAAAATCCCTTATGGAATATTGACATGGTATCAGGTTTACATATGAGGGATTAATTATAAGGCCCCATCCGTACACATAAAATTATCATGAATTAAGTAAATAATTAAAATTGAGTATTTTTTTGGGTTTAGTGCTTCATATATTTAGGTGATAACTTATAAAAAACATCTTGAATATTACATGTAGACACTGCTTCTCAGTATCCATTTTTCCATAAAATAAGAACTCTTAATTGAAATATAACATGTTAATATTAATGTTTTAAACTAAATGTCTTTTTCATTATCCCATCCATGACCATATTCCACCTTAAATACTGTGAATAACTTTTAAAAAACATGGGATGATAATAAAAATATCAATAAAATTTACACAAATAAGGAAAACTCTTAGTTTTCAAAATAACATGTAAATCATTCATACATAATCATAAATTTATACTTATCACATTAATGAAGTTGGAACACCATTTACTAAATATTAGATCATTTATTACCCTTTTTGTATCCAAAACCTGACCATAAAACTAATAGAAAACAATGTATAACATATAAAAGGTTTCTTTAGACATAAACATACTGAAATGGAATAAAAATACAGTTTACATCCACACATATCACAAAATGAAATTACCATATAGCCAAATCTCATACATAATGCATTAGTGTAACAACCCTTCAATGATTTATCACGAAATGACCCATTATTTTGTTTATTGGGTTAACACATGTCAAATGTCCATGTTCCATTAAATAATCATAAGACATAAAATATTGCAAATATCATCATTTATGTAATAGCATTTCATTTGAAATCAGTATAAATCATTTAATGATATTGAAATACTTAATACATTTCAAATACAAAAACTCCCAAAAACTAAATAAGGGGTTTCTTTTTTCCTTTTAAAAAATTAAGGCTTTAAAATGAAGCCAAATAATTATTATTACAAAAGGGAGTTCATTATCAACGCAATATTTAAAAAGAAAAATTCTATTTGACATTTCGTAAAAATATATGTAGAAAAAAGATTCAATTTGAATGAATTTAAATTTCATATGGTTTTATTATACATCCTATAAAATAAGGAGTTATATATTATTCAAATATTCCACAATGAAAGGACATTGAGATGAAGTCCCTCACCTCGTGTCCGAATTGAGTCATTCGTTTTTTGATATCCTAAAAAATATAATGAAGTAAATTTCAACATTCATTAGAATGTTTCTAATATTTATTATTCCTTTTATATCACTTGTTACCATGCCAAAACAATTAGTTTACTTTTAAATTCACATCAGACATTTGGTCGATGTTTGGAAATTCAGTCAAAAATAAACTTGTTATAATTATAAACTATCCATGTGCTCAAAATTACATTATCACCATAATGTTATCAATGATTTAGATAACATACATATCATATACTTATACAGTTTATAGGTATTTAGAATAGTATATAGAATTTGGTTATAATAAATGAAATGCATTGTTTAAGGAGACGGTAATCCGTAAGTACTCGTGAACAATAATTTCATTTATTTTTCATATTTAACAAAATTAAAACTAAATTATACATTGTAATATTATAATTATAATATAATATATATGTTATATATTTTAAAATAATGCATAAATTCGATCCATTATATGTTCCATTCATAGAATGAACAAGTTATATCACTTTGAGTGGGTGGTAGTCTACACTTCCTCAAATGAAATTGTCGTATTTATACATAATGAAAATCTAAAATTTATGATATAAATAATAATTAAATAAGAAAAGAGATATAAAAAATATAAAAAATATCATATATAATAACATTTCTTTCATAATGGGAATCATAAGAGGTGGTAGGATGATATTGAACAATCATCATTTTGTGAGGTAGTGGTTCACCATCCACAGATACATAATGTTCTATACCCATTAGAAGAAGGTGTGTGTAAGTGTAGATTGAATAATTATCCTAAAAATAACCTAATATATTTTGGATACTGGTGTTTTTATTTAAACAAAGAATAATAATTAAATAGACAGTGGTGAAGGAAAAATAATGGAATGAATCTTGAGAGAAGATGTTACATAAAATCATGTAACTTCTTTAGATTTGAACTAAAGGGGTCTATTGAATATCATTCTTCCTAGTGGAATGATTATAAGAATAATATAAGGATATTGTGAGCTTATTTGATCAATGTTTTGATGATCCAATGGGATAGAGAGGTGAGTAATGTGTAATAGATGATGACCTTTTATAAGGGGGAGGCTCTTTACGAATGTTTGAAATTTTCATTTTATTATAAAATTATATTCACATACCAAAGCTCCACAACTAATATAAATATAATATAAGTTGACTCTTCATAGAAATAATATCATAAAATATGAATTGGACCCATTTGGATATTTTTTAATCTTAATCATTTTTATTTATCCCTTTCTTAAACACACCATTTAATCAAGAATTTAACACTTTGAGAATCGAAATAATTTCCAAAACATGAAAAATATCAAATTAATGAATCAATAATAAAATTTTAGAAAAATGAAAACTATTTGGAGTAATCTATTATTTTTTTAAATTTTATAATATGTGATAATTTTTTTTAATTTTAAAATATGAATTATTTCAAATTAGAAACTATTCATATCATGACTTTAAAAAATCAATAAAAGCTTAATTTATTAAATAATATACCCATTAATACTAATATAACATGTAAATATCATCCATAAAATACATGTATCACATCAAAATTAAAAAATTACTTTTATTTTAACATTTATAATACAATTTATTTGAATCATTTATTATTAAAGTAATCACTGTATCATCATTATGTTATAAATAAAATTATATATCTAATCTCTAAACATTATAAATAAAATCACATGATGTAGGAAATATTTCCATATTTATAATTACTATTTATATTTGAAACAATCACTTGTATAACCCCTTTTAATTTTTTTATTAACATATATTTTTTAGGTTATATATTCCGTAGCTTTAAATTACATGTCATTTTTAAACAAATCTGGCTCCATGAGATCCTAAAATAAAAACAAATCATTAAATGTTCATAAATATTTCATAAAATGATATTAATTCATTAGTTATGATTATTTAAAAATATTATAATATTATTTATTACCATTATTTACTAGATTTACCATTTATCAATGGTAAATAAAATATTAACTCATGTTACTATCCATAATGTCTGAAAATTAAAAGACCCCTTTTAACACAATTTAGACATCATGAATCTAAATATGGAATCATTTTTTCAAAATTAAAAAAACAGTAGTTATAGAAATTTAGTCAAAAATAATTTCTATTTTTAATATCAAAAAACGTGTTTTTAATAAATAATAGCTATCGAAATATGGACATGTGTTTATGTCTATTTTAAAAGTAAAATTACTTCCAATGATAAAAATTGAATTAAATAGTAAAAAAATAATATAATTACACTTTTATAAAAATTAAATGTATAATATATCAATATAAATAAATCATATGGAAGGATAGTTTTGACATAAAATGCAATACTTTCACTATTCATAAAAATGATCTTTATTAGAAAAATACAATATTTCACCCAAAGTAATTATTGATTCTCCAATTATAAATAAGAATATAATTTTGTCAATCGCAACATATTAAACTAAAAAAACTATATTTAAAAATGGACCCCCATCTAAAGGTTGTAAATATACCTTTTAATGAATATTAGAGTATTTTATTTTTAAAATCGGCTTTATACTTATTTTAATAATATAAAATTCATTGTATAAATGTTATAACATTTTATAAACATATGTAACCATAATATGGTTTATTCTGATGATTCCCACCAATACAAAGAATAAAAGATAAATAAAATTTAAAATAATATTATATTATTAATTTTCAATATGACTCAGCCTTGTGTGCCACATGTGATTTCAGAGAAACCAATTATTGTGTGTCAGGAATTTCATCGAACATCGAATCCCCATTGAAATGAAATTAATATATAAATAAAAAATGTTAATAATTATTAAAATTATTATTATTTAATTACCTAGGATGTTTCAACCTTCCACCCTTTTGGAAATTACATCCTCGCAATTTTATTCACTTATAAAATATGTGTAGAGAATTTATCCCACATACGAATTTTATGATTCCCATGATATCTCTTCAACAATATATTTTTCCACAAAAACTTTACCTGATGAAGTTCCTTTTTCCACAACACTTGTTCTCTACTATCATGAATCTGGACTGGTTGTTCCTCAAAATTAAGATTCTCTTCCAACTGAACATCCAATGGACTCAAAACATGAGATGAACCCAACATATAATTTATCATCATTGAAACAAGAAAATTATTGTGTACCTAGGATA
Source organism: Viscum album (assembly GCA_963277665.1). Taxonomy (NCBI): domain Eukaryota; kingdom Viridiplantae; phylum Streptophyta; class Magnoliopsida; order Santalales; family Viscaceae; genus Viscum; species Viscum album. The sequence goes on from OY728148.1 coordinate 869,448,661, forward strand.
AGCCTAGAGGTAAAGCCATTTTTTAGGCAACATGTCAAACATTATCAAGGATTTCATAGGGTCTAATGAATCGCAGACTCAACTCTCCCTTCTTACCAAAATGCATCACACATTTCTAAGGAGAAAAATCAGAAAGACATGATAACCTACCTTAAAAGAAATATACTTCCTCCAGTTATCCATATAACCATTCTACCTTCTCTACATTGTCCACATGTTCTTCTAAATTAACTAAATTTTTTCTGACATATCTTCTATCAATTCTGGTCCCATTTAAATTCTCTCACCTATAACATCGTAAAAAGCTGGAGTTTGAAAAGTAATTCCAGATAATGACTCAATAGGAGACATCTATATATCGGAATTAAAATTTTTATAATAATAAAACTACACAAAAAAATATTTTGGTCTCAACATTCATTGTAATCCATTGAGAAAGAACATAATACATCTTCCAAATTCTGAATTTTTTTTAACATCACATATTACTATGGATAAAAAGCTTTAGTAAAATTTAATTCATCATCCAATGACTAATAAAGTCATTTCAAAAAGTTATAATTTAACCTTAGATCATGATAAGATATAATAGATAGAGGAACATCATGTAACAAGACTATCTATTTAACATACAAATGAGAATGCTGATCAATAGATAGAGTGTCACGAATATGAATAAAATGATAATATTTACTATATCAATCAACAACAACATAGATTGTGTTATTACCTAGATATTTCTTTGGTAATCCCATAATAAAGTCCATGAATATATTTCTACCATTTCTACTCATTCACCGGTAAAGGATAAAGCATCCATTTCGATATCTTCTGCTCTTCTTCAATCTATTGACAAGTCAATCCCTTCATCTTAATGTCAGCAATATCTATTTTCATTCCATCCCACAAGTAATACTCCAAAAGATCTGTGTATATTTTTGTAATTCATGGATGAACTATAAATGGAGATCTATGAGCTTCACATAACAACTATTTCTTCTATTACGAATCACAAAGAACACATAATCTCTTCCCAAACCTCAAAACACATTCTTTATCAATGTTAAATTCAGGTAACAAACCAATATAAACCATTGATACCTTTTTATAAAATTCAATTTATTCTTTAAGCTCTTGCTTTATTCTGTCCAGAAGACATGATTTGAATACTACCATAAACAAAACAGATGAATTTCCCGCACCAAGAAATTATATTCCAAAGTTCATCAAATCGTAATTCAAACGATTTTGTTCCAATCATATCATGGTTGATGTATCATTAGACTTTATTTTCAAAGAATCAACCACTTTATTTTCCATTAATGGAAGGTAAGGGACCGTTTAATCATAATATTTGATTAATTCTAACTATATCCTATATCTCATGTTTAACCCTTTCTAAAAGAATACATACTTCTTACTTGTATGATTAGTATATATTTAACACATTATGCGATATAAATGATCCCTCAAAATTTTTAACAAAATAAAAACAACAGAAAATTAAAAATCATGTGCAGGGTATTTTAACTCATCAGGTTTCAACTTAAGTGAAACATAAGCAATTTCCTGATCATTCTACATTAGGACACAACAAATTCCATTCAACAAAGCATCATTGTAGATAAAAACTCACCATTTAGGGTAGGTAAACTCAATACTAGAGCCTTAACACAATCTTCATTTCAATTCTTAAAAACTATCATCACATTATTTTGTCCAATTAAACATAACACCATTTCATGTTAACTTTTTCTATGGGAAATATTACTGGGAAAAATTCTCAAAAAACGATCTGTAATAGCATTCCAAACCAGGAAAACTATGAATCTTGATTATATTTTAAGGTCATTTACATTATTTAACAATATTAGTTTTATATGGTTCAATAGTTATGCAATTATTTGAAACTATGTGATGATGGATTTAAATTTTTTGTTACAAAAAATCGCACTTTCTGAAATTCAAATAAAACTGCTTTTCATTTAAGGATTTTAAGACAACCCTTAAATATCATTCATGTTCCTCTTGGACTTTTTAATATACCAAAATGTTATCAATAAACATGACCACAAAATTATCAAAGAAATCCCATAAATTATATTCATAAGATCCATGAATACAACAGGTGCATTTGTTAACCCAGAATTCATAACTCAAAATTCATAATGGCCATATCTAGTACAAAACGCGGTCTTCGAAACATATGCATCCTTTTATTTAAACTAATGGTATAACAACTAGAAGCCAATCTTTGAAAAATATATTCCACCCTGTAGGTGATAAAAAATCATTTATATGAGGCAAAGGATAAGTTTTCTTAATAGTGTAATTATTCAAATCTATATAATCAATGAAATATATCCTTGAACCATTTAATTTTGACAAATACGACTAGATCACCCAATGTTGATGTGCTTGGTAGATTGAACCCTTTATCTAACAAATCTGGAAAGAGTTTATTTAACTCTAAAAGATCAATTTGAGCTATTTGATAAGGGGGTTTTGAAATTGTCCAAGCATCCGGAACGTATTCAGTAGTAAATTCAACTTCTCGATCAGGTATAATATGATTCAAATAATCATGAAAAACATCATGATACTCATTTACTGTTAGAAAATACTTAATTTGAACAGTTCCATTGTTTTCATCAATATTTTGAAGGTAACATTCATTTCCATCATTAAATGATTTCTCAACATCCTAATATGTTATCAGTGGTAAGTTTCAATTATTGTACACAAACTTAATTTCTTTCTTAAATGAATAATCATTAAAAATATATTCAATTTTATCACGGTAAAAATAAATCCAATAAATTCCAAAAATTATAAAAAACTCTAATATAGGTAGAACAATAACGAAAGATGGTAAATTATTTACACAAATAAAGATACAAATATTTTTAAAATTTCTTTCTGCTTTATCAATTACCCAAGGTATTTTTACCAGTAGTTCTATATTCGCATCATGAGATAGAATTACCAGTTTATTAGCGATATTCTTAGAAATAAAACAATGTGTTGATTCTGAATCAAACAACACATTGACATAATCTGGACAAAAAAAGAACCTGATAAAAATTCATTTGATTGTTCCACATCGAACATAGTAGTATCAAATGTTTTCCCCACACTTCTACATTTGATCTATCTGGTTTCCACACTGTGTAATCAAATTTAGAAACAAATTGTCATAAATTCCAATCTCATTGCAACTAAAACACCTTACTACTAGATTTTCATTTCCTCCATGATCATATTCCTTACAATTATAAGAAATATTACAAGTCTTACGTCATTAAAGGCACTATACAGATTTTGAGATTCATTCTCCAGGATGCATTTTACCACACTTCTCACAAGATGGAAATTTAATTTTCAAACCTCTATGATTATTTGATGAATTATTTCCCTTTTTGTTCCAATGGTAAAACTTCTTTTTCCTACTCTATTGGAAAACCTAATCATCAAAAACTCCATTTATACCCTCTTGACACATATGAATAGTTTCTCATAGTTTTTAAATTCAAAACGAGTAATACACATCGATATTGGGGCTTCAGATATGAGTATAATAAATTTACCAGAATATCAATATCTCAGATGAAATTTGCTGCTCACCTTTCCAGTTGAGTATTCATTTATTTGTATGTAGCCACTACGTCACACTCTTACATCAATTACAAGAATTGTTCTTCCATCCTTATTCGAATAGTATTATGAAAATATTTCTCAACAAACATACTTTTAAATTATTCCCAACAAAGAGCATAAATCCCTTCATTTTCAATGATATTTAAACCATCTACCCTCACTGATCTACTTATCCTTCAAAATGAAAAACAGTAGGATAAGAATTTTGATTGTCTGTACAACCCATGCCATTGAAAATATTTTCCAGTTCATTGATCCACCCTCAGCTTGAATAGTGTCAGTTGATCTTCTGAATCATGTGGGGTGTTGTTTTATAAATCTTTCCACCATATACATGTTCATTTGGGGTTTATATAGTTGATCATTTTCATGTATACCACTTTTTTTATAGCTTGGTTCAACTATTCAATCACTACAACAAATAATCCAATTCTAATTCCAACAATCTTAGGATGCTAATTTTGATGGTAATACTCTATATCATGGCATTCCCAAATAGATTCCATATTTCCTATATATAAATACATTATAATCATTGAAATAATTTAGGATATACATCATGATAACATTTAAATGATATATAATTTAGATTTTACCATAGTGTGATAATCATTAATCAATATTCTATTAAAAAAATACTAACTCCTAATATTTTCTAAACTGACCTCTGAAACGAACTGTATGGCCCCAACCATAAACACAATGTAATCTTAAATTAGTTTAATAATTCACATTGAAGTTCTTTTCATGTTTAAAGAATTATATATTTATTTCATAACTTATATAAAACATCATGAATGTTATATATAGACAATTCAACTGAGTATTTATTTTTTACGAATTAAAAACTCTTAAATGAAAACAAACATGTTTACTTAATTTTTTTAAACAGCATGACAATTACATGATCACATCCTTGACCTTATTCCAACTTATGTCATGTGAAAACATTTCAAAAAATGGTATGATATTGAAAATCTTTGTAAGGGATACATAATGAAGGAATGTTGTTTGTTTTCAAAAAAAACATGTAAACCATGAATATATAATCCTATAGTAACACATTTCTACTTAAAGAATTATTAAAAACACTTTCATTAATATAATATCAATTCTTAAAATATTATTAACAAAATATTAAAGTAAATCTGATTTAAAATAATGTATATAAAAGAATGGTATATTCGGACATAATCATACTAAAATGGAACAACCATATAGTCGACATCTAAATGTATCACTAAATGGATTAGCCATATGTCCGACATCCAAAACCAATTCATTAGAGGTTATAATATAACATCCCATCCATTGTTTTTCATGGAACCACCAATAATTTTTTTATCAAATAAAAACCTGTCAAATGTCTATGTAACATTATATAATCATAACACATAAAATATTGAAAATATCAACATTTCCCTAATAACACTTCATTTTAAATTTTAATAAATAATTTAAATAAATTGTAATAATCAATCAATTTAAAATATAAAAACCCACAAAATACAATAAAGGGATTCTTTTTTACATTAAAAAAATTAATTCTTATAGATGATTCCAAAAAACAATTAAAGTCGTAGAGATGGCATTATCACAGAAAATGTAAAAATGAAACATTCCCTTTCTCGTTTAGTGAAACTCTACATATAAAAATGAAACCATATTAATTAAGTTAAAATTAAATGTGTTTTATTATACACTGTATAAAATAAATAGGTTTATATTATCAAAATATGCCTCAATTAAAGTAAATTAAGACGATATCCCTTTTACTCGTGTCCAACATTACTTGTTCATTATTTAATTTCCTGAGTAATAAACATAAGATAATTTTTTATTTATTTTAGAATCATTTTCAAGTTTATTATTAATTTTTATCACTTAATACCTTTCAATAAAAATTAGTTAATTATTTTTGTTTATATCAAAAAAAATATGATGTTCAGAACATGAGTGAAAAATGAACTTGTTATAATTATAAATTGTCCATGTTGTCTAAATTCCATTACCAATGGATTGATATTCATGTTTTAGATATCATATATGTCATATAAATTCAGTATATATGTATTTAGAATATTTTAAATCATTTGGATATGAGAAATGAAATACACCATTACTGGAGATGGTAAGCCATTTGTACGAATGAATGCTAATTAAATTTATTTTTCATATTTAAAGGAAAGAAAACTTAATAATAACTAATTATATTATAATTATATTATATTATATATGATATATATGTTACATAATTTTATTAATTCCATCTTTTATATGTTCTATATATAGCATGAACGAGTCATATCCCATTGGTGGGGCGGTAGTCTACACTTTCTCAAATAAATTATCCTATATAAAAAAATGAGAAGTATAAAGATATTTTATAAATGAGAAATATAGAATCATATATAAAAAAGAAATACAATTAATATCATATATAATTATAGTTCCATCATAATATCAACTATAAGAGGTGTTAGTAGAAGATTGATCAATCATAGTTTTGTGAGGTAGTAGTTCACCGTCCACATTAAGAGTATGATATATACCAAATAGACAGAGGTTTGTATGTGTGTATTTTTAATAAATATAATAATAACTACATATAATATTTGTATAGAGAGGTTTTAATGTAATAATATTATAATAATATCATAGAGAGTGGAGAAAGAAAAATAATTTAAAGAAACTCAAGAGAAAACATTACCTCAAATCGGGTATCTACTTTTGATTTGATCCAAATGGATATTTTGAATATCATTAATCCCAAGGAATGTCTCCTAGGAGAAATATATGAATTTTTGGAGCTTATTATGGTAGGTTTTTTATGATCCATGGGGATTGAGTGGTGTGAGTAATGGGTAAGTGGTGATGGCCTTTTATAAGGGGTGATGTGAGGCTCTTTAGGATTGTTTTAATGTATTATTTTATTATCAAATTATATTTGGTTTAAAAAAGAATAAAACATATATAATTTGAATATAAGACGACTAGTTTTTTAAATAATATTATTCCATAAGAATAGGATATGTTTTAGATATTTTTTAATCCTTATATTTGTTATTTAACCATTTTTTACATTTACAATTTTATCATGAATTTAACACATTGAGATTGAAAATACATACAAAAATATAAAATATATCTAATTAATGAGTAAATAATATAATTTTAAACTTATGATAACTTTCGGATAGAATATTATTATTTTTTGATTTTATAATATTTAATAAAATAGGTTATATTTTTTAAAATGAATTATGATAATTTTGACAATATTCATATCGTGATTTTAAAAATCCATAAAAACAGGATTAGTTCAAAAACAATAATTAATACATATATAAAAATTAACGGTAATCCATAAAACTCGTTTATGAAATCAAAATACCTCAATTTCATTTATATTAATATTTATAATAACAATTATTTTAATATTTGTTTATGAAGCAATCACTGCATCATTAGTGCATCATTAATAAATAAATTTACTCAATCTCTATAAATTATTATTAATTTATATTCTGTAGTAAATAGTTTTATCTTTATAATATCTATTTATTGTCGATATTATAACTTATAAAACCACATATAAATTTTTTTTACTGAATGATATATGTTTAGATTATATTTTACTTAACATTAAATTAAATGTAGTTAAATTTCATTTTAAAACACATGTGGTAACATGGGGTTCTAAAATAGAACAAAGGATGACAATGGTCAGACATAATTCATCCAATAGGGTTAGGTCACAAGGTAAGGTAATTTAATATTATTATAATATTATTTTTCACCCTTAGTTACAAAATTGACTCTTTAACCATGGTAAATAAAATATTTTCTAAAGATACATTTCATAATTTCTAAAAATAAAAGATACATATTTAAAAAAATTGGACAAAAGAAATTCAAATAAGGAATAAATTTCTCCAAATTCAAAACACAAAACATGATGAAATTTATTTTGAATTAAATCTCATTGTTAAAACCAAAAATCATGTTTTTAAAAATAAAATCAACCCAATGTTTTACATGTGTTTATATCAAATTTAGAATTTATATTACATAAATTCCATTATTGGATTAAATCACAGAAAATTAAAATAATTAAACATTAAAACTAATTAAAATGATAATCTATCCATAAAAATAAATCATAAGAAAAGACAGTTTTGACTTAAAATGGAAATATTTTCCCCTATTAATAAAAAATGAACTTCATCAGAAAAAAAACAAAAATTTACCCAAAAGAAATTTTTATGTTCACCATCTAAAAAAGAAGTTTATTTTTTCCAATCTAACAGATAATGATGAAAAAAAGATTTAAAAAGGATTCTTCATCAAAAGGAAGTTATTCGACAATTTAATTATTATTAGAGAATTTAATTCTTAAAATCATATTCATTATTATTTTAAGCTTCTAAAATTTATTTGATAAATGTAATAACATTTAACAAACATTTCACATAATAATATGGTTATTTCAGTTCATTCATGCCAATAAAATGACACGAGATTAACTACGATTTAAAATAATATTGTATTACTTTTTTCAGTATGACTCAGCCTTGTGCGCAATAAGAGATTTAGGAGAATCCCATTGTTTTGTGTCGGGTACGCCATAAAAATTATAATCCCATTTAATATAAATTTTTTAATTAAATCAAAAATATTAATAAATATAAAAATTTCATTTTCTATATTTACATAGGATGTTATATTAATGAGAGTGAAATGGGTTTCCCTTAATTTATAAATCATGAGGGAAATATGGGGTGGGAGTGAAATCATACCCCATAATTTGGAAATAAACATAAAATATATTATTTAACACCCCAATATTCAATATTATGATACTAATTAAATAATTATATGCCTTTTTTTACGCAACCCCAAGATCAAGCTCACCATGACCTATCAATGTACCCATTTTAACAAGAATTTATGAATAGTATTAACCATATTTTAAAAATTTATAAACATTATTTTTAAAAATATACTTCTCTTTTTAATTTGTAATATAAAAATTATCACAAGGTGAAAATTTTGTAATTTTTTAAAAAGTATCAATTTTTGATTAATAGTAAAAAATATTGCATTATAATCTAATTATGCATTTTCACCTAATTTATTTATAAATCTAGGATGTATTTTAAATTGTTTTTAATGTATAAATGGATAAATATTTTTTAATTTAATATAATTAGGTTCATTAGAAGTAACTTCACATTTAAATTGTACAAAAAAACATTTCAATCTTATGAATGTTTATTCTTCTTAAAAACGACATTCTGGTTTTTAGCACAGGAAATAATTTTAAATTAATTACAAAAAATTCTATGTTTTGAATTTGGAAAAATGGATTCCATATTTTGAATGATATGTTGCCAATTTTTTAAATAGTTTCCTTTTATTATTTGACATTGGGAATAGAAACTTCAGTATTTATTTTTAATTACCATTGTTAAAGGTTAAATAAATTAAACATGTATAATAATATAATATTATAATAATATTAAACTACCCTATCACATGTCATAATCATATTTGATGAGATATTTAGATCAATTTGTATCCATGGGTTAATTTTAGGACCCCATGGGACCACATGATGTTGATAATGACATGTTTTGAAAATTAATTTAAAGTAATGATAAATATAATATAAAATTGTATCTTTTACTAAAACATTTTTAATATGGGGATATATGGCATATCACTTTGACTAAAAATAATAATTAAAAAGGTAAAAATATATCATACTTTATTGTATTTTATTTATTTATTTTTATATATTAAAAATAGATAAATTTAAATATGACACAATGATAATACAGCGCGTACATTATTAATGAATGATTCAAACAAATGATATTATAAATATTAAAATAAATAAATTTGAATATTTTTTTCTATCCAAAAAATTTATGGTTGATATTTGACATATTATTTTTGATTTAATTCCATTTTAAGTAAGTAATCATGTTTTTAGGACTTTGAAAAAATTCCTAAATAGTGTCAAAATTTACAAAAATGAGTTTAAAAAAAATACAAATTTATTAAATGATACAATAGTCCTAAAACCCTAATATTATGTCAACTGACTTATATAATGGTACAAAGGAAATAAACGATGCACATCTATTACACTGGGTATTTTATTGTATATAAATTAACCATATGGTGTAAAAAAACAAGAAGACATGGAAAGAGTTTAGTTTTTTTAAAAATGGTTAATGCTAAAAGATAATGTTAATTTTCTTTAAGATTTATAATACCAATTATTTTTGAGTACTTAATCCAATTTTAATGTTAACCTAGAAATATTTCACCTTGTAACTATTAGATTTTGAAATTTAATTTATAATAAATTAAATTTTCATTCTTTTCTAAAAAGTTCCCCTCACCACTTTTAGGAAAGGGAACATCACCTTCACTTTAATGTCCAAATCCTATCCTTTTTTATTAGAAAAACCCTGACCATTTATCCTACCTAAATAAATAACATATTCTTAGATTAAAAACATTGGGAATAAACACAACTTAAGGTGTCCTTTTGTGGAAATCAAAAGGAGACTCTTGAAAAAGAGGTAATCGTTTTATATCTTCTTTCAATGATCATTTCATTTAAACATATTCATACTAATTTGATCCCATAATAAAATAATAAATCCATAATATACTCTATTTTGATTTTTTTTATTATGAGATAACCATATTCCACTTTTTACACATCTTATGAAAAATTATACCACCATGCATGAGTGCGTACGACTTACCGTCTCCACGTTGTGGTGTAAATTTTTTTCATCAATAAATTATTTCAATGTGTTTAATGATGAATAATAATAACCTAAATAATAAATATAACATTTTATTATTTCTTTAAAATTCATATTCCATACAAATTCATATCATTTAACCATTAAGAAAATGATATTGTCCCTCGTTCGTATGTTGGACTTACCCCCTCCCCGACACGATGAGACTCAGGTTCAACATTCACAATCCATGACTTATTATTGAAATATATGTTATAAATACTGATGAAATATATGAAATAATAATTCAACATCAATAATATATATATATATTTGTCATTCAAATAATTCCATTCAATACGATAGGAAAACGAAAACACTGTTCATGCATACTTATGACATACTGATTCCATTAAACATTTTTTTATTTAATATATATATATATATATATTATATATATTTATATAATGAATAAATATTATATAAAATTAATATTATATATTATATAATTAATTATATCATGATCTGTGTAATATGATCAAGAATAACAAGTCAAAAAACAAATGATAAACTAAGTGATAATTACCTGATATATTGCATTAACATGTAATTGTTAATAAAAGGGTAATATAATGTCCTAAAAATATCATATATGATATCATAAATATTATTATGATTCTAATATATGGTAATATTTGGTTTAAAACCATCATAAATGAGTTTTTGATAATTATATATAGTATCAAACAAAAGTTAAGGGATATTTTCTCAATTTCATTTCATTGATGTATATTGTAATATTATGCACATAATTTCTTTTTATATGGTTTATATTCAATCTTTTGACTTGTTATATCATGAATACAAATATTTTCCTGACATTATCTTATTTAATTCAGGGGAATTGTGGGTAGATCCATATTACTCATTTAATATGGTTATATGATAATGAATATTATACATTTTTGGTTATTCAATATGAGAAATAAATTAGGCTGATGATAATGTGTGGTTCATGGAATATATATTTCTCTTTAGTGCACAGACAGGTTCTCATGAGATAAATATGTTGGCCAAATGGGTTTCTACGCATAGTTTTAAACTGTATTTTGAATGGTTTTTAAGGTAAAGGGTTTTCATCTTCATGATACATAACATATTTAAAAATGGTATTTCAGTCATTTAATTTCTGTATTTATTTATGTAGATGATTTTTTATTGACATATCTATGGAATTGGATCATTATTAATATAGTGATTTATGTAATATTTTTCCATTAATTACATACCATACTATTTTTTGTTATCCAGTTATGTAAGTTGAAAGGGTTCTTAGATATTTACAATTCCATGTAGATTGATTATTTTTCCCATTAAGCATAACCTTACTGATAATTTGATCAGAACCTTATTATGCTTCTCTCCCCCAATTATGAAGAATAGAACTTTGATTAATTATTCATGGATGCATTATATTTCAGTTATTATGTAGCATGTTTATTTTTTTCCCAATGTATTATGGGTATCATATATGTAATCCGGATCTCTAATACTGTTAAACTGTACGGTCATTTAGGATTTTATTCCATTTTTAATTCATATAAAATGTTATAATGAATTGTATTTAGGTTACCTAGCGATGGGCCATTACATTTGGTTTGAAATGGTCATTAGAAACAACCTTAGAAACTATATTTAGAAAATATATATTAAAAAAGATACCCTATGACAGTCTTTGAGGATAGATATCTAATAATTCACCAAAATTAATAAATTAATTTTATTTATGATGCATTAATTTTAAATTTATATTGATTTGTTTAAGCTTATCTGAAAGTCAATATTTTATGAGATAATCTTGTTGATCCCTCTGGAAGATTGTTGAATTCTTCCTATGATTGATGTTTTAATAATCACAAATCATCGATTACTTAATCCAGTAGGATTTCTCATTTACATAATCACAAATTCTTAGTGAATCTATGTATATTGGATGGATCGTGTTTTTATCTCTTTGTTATTGATTAACAAGTATTCTGGAAGTCCTCTGGATCAAACAGACAATGGTCTCACTGATCCTTATCAAAGGACAACGGTCGCACCAATCCATATCGAAGGACAACGGCCTCACCGATCCTTATCAAAGGACAACGGTCTCATTGATCCATATCAATGGACAACGGTCACACCAATCCATATCAAAGGAAAACGGTCTCACCGATACCTATCAATGGACAACGGTCACATCGATCGATATCGAAGGACAACGGTCTCACCGATCCATATCGAAGGACAACGGTCTCACCGATCCATATCGAAGGACAACGGTCTCACCGATCCATATCGAAGGACAACGGTCTCACCGATCCATATCAAAGGACAACGGTCACACATATCCATATCAAAGGACATCGGTCTCACCGATGCTATTCAAATGAGTCGCCGATCATGACACACTGATGCTGATCATCTGAGTCACCGAAGATGTCTCCCCGATGCTGATCAAATGAGTCACCAAGGATGACACACCGATCCAGATCAAATGAGTCGCTGATCATGACACACCGATGCTGATCATCTAAGTCACTGAAGATGTCGCACCGATGCTGATGCTGATGACCTACCGATCACTTGACTCACCGATAGTCATAAACATATGTTTGAATTTATTTATCTTTATTTAATCTAACCAAATTTCATATTAGGAATATTTTAATGCTCTATCATTTATTTAATAAAGGTTGTTGGATGTCAGGGAACCGTACCTCGTACCTGCAAAAAGAAATCATTTCTTTTACTAGAGCTCATGCTATAAATACAAGAAGTCCCTGCTGGTGCTGAAACACAGGTGTAACAACGACGACACATATATGAGTGAAAAGAGTGGTGGATGAGATAGTTGTAGAATACACAGAACCTCATACACACTCAATCTTACTCAAGAAGAGTTATGTAAATTCACGAGGACATTGAAGAACTTCATCCACTATATTTCTCACTATCTCTTAATCTGGATGCCAAGCAGACGACACTCTGTTTTTCAGACAAAAACTAGAAGAGGACTCAAGAATCATCTCTGATAAAACTCAACGAGTCCAAAGCTTCACTGCAATCACTAGATCCATTTATAGACTATACATCTCTGATCTGTGATTCATTATTTCACATTTCGAGTAGTGTGTGTTATCAGCTGTATTTAACACACACGCTGTCTCCTCTACATTAATTGGAGGATCTGTAAATCCTCACTCAAACTCTTAAATCATTTATTTCCCACTGAGATAGTGGTAGAGGTCATGTGTGACCTAGACAGCTGGTTGTTTTTGTTTTGTTTTCCACGAATAACAGTGGTAGATGTCTTGGACATGGACAGTTGTAAACGGTTGTGAACCCCGATCCAGGGTGTGGATCAAATTTATACAAAATGTTGAGAGGACTAAGTCTCGGCTTGAGACTGAACCTCTTGGTTATATCTGCTATGTTATATCTTTCAAAGTTATTCTATTATTCCACTGCTAATTACGTTAAATCCAAAACTATTTTAAAGTCACATTGATAATTAAATTCGCAAGTGTTTATATTAGTTGTAAATCAGAAATTTGGTTTCCAAAGTTAATCAACCTTTCTGTTTTGATTAACTGGGAAATAATCAATCCCTTGAGAACCCAACAGAACCTTTACTTTGATATAAATTCACTACAGCTTAATCCAGTATTTTATTTGGGGATTTTTAAGACAAAGTTTTAAAACATAAATTTTAATTGGAACTCAATTCACCCCCCACATGAGTATCCACTCCGACCAACAATTGGTATTAGAGGTTGTTTAAATATATTCTAAAGTACTCTGTTTTTCAACTGTGATTTTAGTTGTATTTTAAAGTTCTTACAATTTCTGTTATTTCTAAATTTTTATCTTTTTAAAATGTTTTCTTTAAGTAAGCTATCATGGATAATAGACTTGAAGGTGTTTCTACCAAAAGACCACCATTTTCCAATGGAACTAAATATGCTCAGTAGAAAATCAAGATAAAAATTCTTTTAGAAAGCATGGGTTTTGATATTTGGACTGCTATAGAATCGTAATATAAAATTCCCACTACTGTTAGAACTACTTGGAATGAAGCTACTAAGGCTGCCTTCAATAATAATTGCAAAGATATGAATTCCTTGCACTATGCTTTAGGAGTTGAGGAATTTAATCGAATATCTACTTGTAAAACTGCTTATGAAATTTGGGATACCTTAGCTATTTCTCATGAAGGAACAACTAATGTTATGGAAATGATATGGAACACTTATACTATTAAGTATGATAATTAATAGATAAAGCCTGATAAACCCATTTCTGACATGTATCTCAGGTTTAATGAAAATTTCAACACAATGACTTCTCTGGGAAAGGATGTTCCATCAAAAGAACAAATTATGATAATTATGAGATGTCTACCTGAATGATGGAGGGGAACTTCTGTCTCAATTAGAGAATCATGTGATATTGGTGAACTACCAGTCAAGGAACTAATTGGAAAGTTGATGATGTATGAAGTGGAACTCAAGGTTAACAAAGAATAAGAAGATGAACCTAGAAGGAATTCAGTTTCCTTCAAGACTTCAACTTCAAAGAACAAGGATAATGAGAAGATTCAAGCTATAAATGAGAGTTCAAGCTGTGAAGACAATGAAAGTGCTTCTGATAGTGATGCTGAGATGGCTCACATTGCCAGAAGGTTTAAAAATTATTATATGATGAAGATGTTTTTCAAAAAATAAAATTATAAAGGTAAGTATGATAGTAAGGGTCATTGGAAAAAGAATTGGAAGAAATCTGACAAATCAGATGATGTTGTTTGCTATGAGTGGAAAAGAAAGGGACATATAAAAGCAGACTGTCCAAAGTTGAAATACAAGAAGAGGTATGAATACAATAACAATAGGTTTAAGAAATCCATGAAGGCTACTTGGTGTGCTTATGAGGATAACTCCACTGAATCTGATGTTTCTGAAACTGAAAACAGAAATAAGGCAAACATGTGTTTTATGAGAAACTCTTCTGAGGTAACATCTGAAACTCCTGCTTTAAATTCATAATATTTTGAAGATGATTATGACTCCGAAAACATGTCAAAATCTGAACTATTTGAATACTGTGATATATTAGAAGAAACCTATAATGAGCTGGAAGACAAATACAAAGGTTTAATGAAACAATATGTTTTAACTGTTAAACATATATCTGATCTTGTTATTGAAATGGAAAATAATTCTCAGTTTCTTAAAGAGAATACTGAACTAAAATTATCTAATGAGAAACTCAAGAATGACTTATAGAAATTTACAAACGGTAATGATACTCTTACTCAGATGCTAGGAAAAAAAATATCACCGAGATACACTACTGGTATAGGATATCAACCTAGACAAAGGAAAATTACCAAAACTAACTTCATTCCTAAATCTAGACAGAATGTAGCTATTTCTGAAACTTTATATGCTTGAACTAGTTATATTCATAGTTATGGATCTAATAAGGTTTATCCTTCAAAATCTTTAAACTCTAAAAATCTTATGAGACCCATTAGACAAATATGGGTACCTAAAGTTTTATTGGCTAACCTGTCTAGACCCAAGAAGATCTGGGTACCAAAATCATTTCCTATCTAAATCTATTTTGTAGGGAACCTGCTTAAAGAGATCCTATATAAAGACTTGTTATTTGGACAGTGGATGTTCAAGACATATGTCAGGAGACTTCTCATGCTTTTAAAGCTTAGTCAGAGCTGATGGAGGCTTTTTCACCTTTGGTGATAACTCAAAAGGAAAAAACATCGGCTTATGCTAGATTGGTAACACTGACTAAGTATTAATTTCTAAGGATTTATATTGTTGATGGACCTAAAAACAATTTTTTAAGTGTTTCTCAGTTATGTGATGATGGTTTTTATGTTAAATTTGAAAATGATTCTTGAAATGTTTTTAAATCTAAAAATTCTTTAGTGTTTTCTACTTTAAGAAATGAAAATGTTTATGCTGTTGATTTAAATTCTTTAGATAAGAAAAATATTACATGTTTAAATTCTTTTCCTATAGAGTATTGGATTTGGAACAGAAGATTAGGACACTGCAATGTGCATTCACTTAGAAAACATGCTAGGAATAACTTAGTTAGCGACCTACCCAAACTTGAATTTCTAGCAGACAAAGTTTGTAATCCCTGTCAAAAGGGAAAGAAACATAATGTTTATTTTAAATCAATGAAAGAAGTTTCAACTTCTCAACCTCTCGAGTTGGTTCATAGGGATTTATTTAGACCTTCTAGTGTTTCTAGTTTAAATGGGAAGCATTATGTCTATTTTCTTGTAGATTACTTTTCTAGATATACTTGGTTATATTTTCTAGATCACAAAAGTGAAGCTTGTTCATGCTTTGTAAAATATTCCAAGTCTGTAGAAAACCATAGTGGACTTAAAATTAAAACCCTAAGAAGTGATCATGGCCATGAGTTTGAAAATCATGAGTTTGAATCTTACTGCTCACACAATGGCTATAGTCACAATTTCTCTTCCCCTAGGACACCTCAACAGAATGGTGTAGTAGAAAGGAGGAATAGAACCCTGCAAGAAATTGCTAGGACTATGCTTAATGAGTATGACCTACCTGTTTATTTTTGGGCTAAAGCTGTAAATACAGCTTGTTATGTTATCAATAGAGTCTTGATCAGACCTGTTCTTAAGTGGACCCCTTATGAGTTGTGGAACCATAGGAAACCTATGGTTAACTACTTCAAAGTTTTTAGCAGCAATTTTTTTATTCTTAATACTAAAGACAATACCGATAAATTTGCATCCAATAGTGATGAAGGAATTTTCATAGGTTACTCTACTTATAGTAAAGCATATAGAGTTTTCAATAAAATAACCAAATGTGTGGAAGAATCTGTTCACATCAAATTTGATGAAACTGATCCCCATGAACCTAAGACCTCTCTTGAAAATCTTGAAGATGATCTCTCTAGATTAAACCTTAATGATAAAGACAGTGGACCTGTAATTTAAACATCCAGTTCTGGAAATTTTCCATAACTTACTTCTGTTGAACCTCAACCTGTAGATGAACCTGAAATATCGATTCCTACATTTTTATACCAACTAGGATTATAAAGAACCATCCGTTAGATGCTGTTGTAGGTAATTTAGATAGAGGAACACCGACTAGTGCATCACTAAGAAATCAGGTTGAACATAAAGCTTTTCTATCATAGTTAGAACCTAAAAATATCAATGATTCTATCAATGATGAATTTTTGGTAATGGCTATGTAAGAGGAACTAAATCAATTTGAAAGGCACAAAGTCTGGAAATTAGTAGAATGGCCCAAGGAAACTATAACCATAGGCACAAAATGGGTGTTTAGAAACAAAGTTGATGAATCTGGAAACATCATTAGAAACAAATCTAGGCTAGTTACACAGGGTTACAATCAAGAATAAGGAATTGACTATGAGGAAACATTTACACCTGTAGCTAGATTAGAGGCTATTAGGATCTTACATGCCTATGCATCACATCTATATTTCATGTTAATTCAAATGGATGTGAAAAGTTCCTTTTTAAATGATTTTATTGATGAAGATGTTTTTATAGAACAACCACCTGGTTTCTCAAATCCTCATTTTCAAAATCATGTTTTTAAACTTTCTAAAGATTTATATGGTTTAAAACAAGCTCGAAGAGCATGGTATGAAAGACATTAAAAATTTGATATTTCAAAAGGATTTACAAAAGGAATAGTTGATCCCACTCTTTTTATAAAAATTATTGCAAAAGATGTGTTAATAGTACAAATCTATGTTGATGATATTATTTTTGGATCTTCTAGAAATTCTTTATCTACTTAATTTTCCAAGGTAATGAAAAATTAGTTTGAAATGAGCATAATTGGAGAGCATAAGTATTTTATTGGATTTCAAATATTTCTAACTAAATATGGTATTATTCTGAATCAATGTAAATATACTAAGGATTTATTAAAACATTTTGGTTTAGATAGTATTAAGGAAAGTGATATACCTATGAGTACTACCTGTAAATTGGATTTTGATGAAAATGGGAAACCAGTTGATCAAACCTATTACAGAGGAATGATTGGGAGTTTACTTTATCTTACTGCTAGTCATCCAGATATTATGTTTAGTGTGTGTATGTGTGATAGATTTCAAGATAATCCTAAATAATCACACTTACTGGATGTTAAAAGGATTTTTAAATATATTAAGTATACCGTGAATTTAAGTTTGTTTTATCCAAATGGTCAATCATTTTACCTAACTAGTTATTCAGATGCTGACTTTGCTGGATGTAAGTTAGATAGGAAAAGCACATCTGGAACATGTCATTTACTTGGAATGTCCCTAGTATCATGGTGTAGTATGAAGTAGAACTCAGTTGCATTGTCATTTGCTGAAGCAGAATATATTGCTGCTGGTAGTTGTTGTGCACAGATTTTGTGGACGAAACACACTTTATTGGACTATGGATTTTATTTTAAATAGGTTTCAATTAACTATGACAATACTAGTGCGATCAACATATCTATGTACCATGTGTCTCACTCTAGGACTAAGAACATTGATATCATAAATCACATTCTAAGAGATCATTATCAAAAAGGTGATATTTCTCTAGAATTTATTAGTTCTAAAAATCAATTAGCTAATAATTTTTTAATGCCTTTACATTCTAAAAGAATGAATTTTATTAAACAAGAATTTTGTATGATAGATCTATGAAACTGATCTGTGAAACTGATCTGTGAAAATGATCTGTGAAACTGATCTATGAAACTGATCTGTGAAATGGATATGTGAAACGGATCTCTGAAAGAGATCTGTGAAACTGATCTGTGAAACAGATCTGTGAAACAGATCTGTGAAACCGATCTGTGAAACTGATCTGTGAAACATATCTGTGAAACCGATCTTTCTTTTTATTACTTTTTATTTTTTTGTTATTAATTAACTACTTTTATCTTTATTATGGGAACCCTAAATGATGAAATAAATGATACATGACTATTTCTATTCCACTAGCCGTCGACCATTCATTTGTTTCCCGCCAAACCATTTTTCCTCTCTTCTCCTCTACATTGAACCTTACAACTCCTGCTTTCCCCAGAATCGTCAAATTGCTAAGCAGAAGAGACCGAGAAAAGGATCAGAAAGTCCTGTACCATCAAAGAGTTCTCGAGGCGAGTCAAGTAGTACCACTCAAAGATCAGTAAATCCGAACCTGGAAACTCGGATTGTTGCTGTAGAAACGGAAGTCAGATCTGCCTGGCTTTTGACAAGTAAGTCACTATTGTTACAAGTTTTAGATTCACAAGGATGGAAAGCCTTGTTCTCAGATAACACTCATGTATACTACCCAAAGCTAGTGCATGAGTTTTATATAAATCTGCAAGTTACTTTAGATGGTGTCGAGGCTGCCAGAATGTCTTCTGTAGTGAAAGGAAAGAAAATATCTTTTTCATCTAAACAATGGGTTGAATGTTTGAATGTACCCCATGAGGGTCGATATGAGGATTATGCTAGAGATATTCCTCCGAAAACTGAATACTTCTCTTATGAGTTAACTTTAGAGATTTTGACTGGAAATAGAGAGTCAAGGAGAATCACAGCCTCAGAGCTGGATGGTGAATGTAGACTTCTCTTTAAGTTTATTTAGCACCAAATTTGCCCCAAGAAAAGAGATTTTGCTGCTGTAAGATACAAGGATGTTTTTCTATTCTTTTTACTAAAGACCCATGAGAAGATCAATTTGTGTAGATATCTAATGGTGCACATAGCTGGAATGGTGAAACCTTCTAAGAAAGACAATGCCCTGTTCTATTCCAAAATGATCTCTGCTATGTTAAAGAATCTGGAATGTGTTGATGAAGCTGATGAGATAGCCGAATCTGATAGTGATTCTTGTATTGACAAAAAAAATTTGTAAACGGATGCAAATAAACTGGAACCCATAGAAGAAATGCTTGGTTGCAGATGAGTAAAAGTTGTATGAATATTACAATCCCAGTGATCATGATAAGAGGCCGATGTTTTTGAGAGACCCTGGTTTGAAATCAGATGAGCAGTTAATTTATTCTGATGATAAGGAAGAATTAGATGTTGAAAGGAATAAAGTCAATGAAGAGTATGGTAAACAAGGGATGGAAGAAGCTGAAACAGAAGAAGGAAATATGTCACCTCCTGATAATAGGAGTGATCTTGATACTGTGATCCCTAAGAGAAGAATAGACTTTGGATCTTCCATTCCACATTTACCCTTACCAGAATTAGAACATGTTCTCGGTGATGAAGAAGCTAGTGACACTGAAGTATCTGACAGTGAGGTTTTTGTGAAGAATAGAAATGGGAATGGAGATGATGATGATTATGATAATAATGATGATGGTGATAACCGACCAGTGGATGGTCTTAATGTACCACCAACAGAAGCACATCAAACTGTACCAGAAACAAATTCCAATGGCATGAGAGATTATCTTGAAATCAATTGAAAATCAAGTTATGATAAACCAAAATATACTCTGTGTTCTGCTGTCTGGGATGATTACCCTGGTTTTGCTATTTTGGGTTTAGAGTATTCTGAAGAAGAAGAAGAAGAAGAATCAGAATCTACTGCAGATATGATGGAAAGCCAACCAGTTGAGGCATGGTCTACTCATGCTGTTGATGCTGCAGATGCTCATCTACCTAGTTCTACTGTCTCTCAGTCTGATTTTGATAAGTTCAAAAGAGAGTTTCTTACTACTGTGAGAGATACAGTCAGAGAAGAAATTTAAAATTCTATTAAACCAGACCTGGCCAATACTGTTGAGTTTATTGGCAGGCACATACCCTCTCTAAATCAGATTCCGAAGGATCTACAATCTGGATTAGTTTCTTTATCCAAAGAATTTAGATCCACTATCTCTGGTATGATGGAAGTGTTGAGGAATCTGATTGAACATCTTAAGAAGTCTGATCTGAGAAATTTGAAAGCTGAGATAACTTAGATAATCGCTCAAGACAGTACAGCCAAAGTAACCAAGATCACTACTTGTGAGCTAGAGGCTCTAAGGAAGATTGTGCATGATGAATTGGTCACCATTAGACAAGTTCTTGATTTGGACTACTTGAGGAAGATGAAGGATCACAATGATCACATTCATAAGATGGTAACAGTATATTCAGTAGATGCCACTAAAGCTCAGAGAGAGATCAAGGAAAAGGTTGATCATTACTTTTCAAAAATCTATACCAATCATGAGATGACCGCAAATTTAAAAGTGTTAGATGAAAATCTGAGACTACCTCCAGTAACTCAATCTTTCAAGACTCAAGTTCGACAGTTGCAAGATTTTACTCCTACCTTGGAACGGTTCATTGAGAATAAGGATGATTTACAGAAGGCTATGTAGTATGGTGCAATTGTTATTCAGAATTTCATAAATCTTTTGAAGCCTTATCTGAATGCACAAGCCACCGCCATTGTGCTTCGTACTGGTGACCCTCTCAGTGCCTCTGATGTTGCTCCAAATCAGATCTCCATTGCTCAAGATCTATCTCAACTCCGACCAGTTCCTCAGCAATCTTCTCAACCATTTCTTACACCTCCACAACAAATCCTAGTGGCATCCTCTCCTCCACCCTCCAGAGTCATCTTGCCACCTTTTCAAATTCGCCCAGTTCAACCTACATCCAAGCCTTCCAACATACCAACCATTGATCCTTCTGACAATGGAAAAGCCCTGTTACATCCCATGAAATGTTTGTGTGTTTTTGTTGATAGGGTGAACCCTGTTGTTATTGTACTGTGATGTATTATAAACTTAATTCTCTTTTCTATTTATTCTCACTGATTCCTTCGTTTAATCTCTTCTTTATCTGTTTTCCCTCCTTTTTGATTATCCCAAAGGGGTAGAAATATGTATATCTATGGATATATGGAATCTGTATATCTATGCATCTATGGGGGATATGGGGGAGATGCATCTCTAAAGGGGGAGATTTTTTATCCCTGGGGGAGAAACTTTCTATGGCAATGCTTTCATGAGGATTTAAAGGTATAAATTCAGGGGGAGGTTTATATATCATTATGTTTTTATGCTTATTATGACTTATTATTGATGATATATTATTTTTGTTTATGGCTACGATTTTTGATTATCAAAAGTGGGGAGATTGTTGATCCCTCTAGAAGATTTTTGAATTCTTCCTATGATTGCTGTTTAAATAATCAGAAATCATCAATTACTTAATCCGGTTGGATTTCTCATATACATAATCACAACCCCTTAGTGAATCTGTGTATACTGGTTCGATCACGTTTATATCTCTTTGTTATTAATTTACAAGTATTCTGGAAGTCATCTGGATCAAACAGACAACGGTCTCACTGATCCTTATCAAAGGACAACGGTCGCACCAATCCATATCAAAGGAAAACGGTCTCACTGATCCATATCAAAGGACAATAGTATCACCGATCCATATCAAAGGACAAAGGTCAAACCCATCCATATCGAAGGAAAACAGTCTCACCAATCCATATCAAAGGACAACAATCACACCAATCCATATCGAAGGACAACGGTCTCACCAATCCATATCTAAGGACAACAGTCTCACCAATCCATATCGAAGGACAACGGTCTCACCGATCCATATCAAAGGACAATAGTCACACCAATCCATATCAAAGGAAAACGGTCTCAAAGATGCTGATCAAATGAGTCACCCATCATGACACACTGATGCTGATCATCTGAGTCACTGAAGATGTCTCACCGATGCTGATCAAATGAGTCACTGAAGATGAAACACTGATCCAGATCAAATGAGTCACTGATCATGACACACCGATGCTGATCATCTGAGTCAGCGAAGATGTCTCACCAATGCTGATGTTGATGACCTACCGATCACTTGACTCACTGATAGTCATAAAAATCTGTTTGAATTTAATTATCTTTATTTAATCTAACAAATGGTCATATTAGGAACATTTTTAATGCTCTGTCATTTATTTAACTAAGGTTGTTGGATGTCAGGGAACCGTACCTCGTACCTGCAAAAAGAAATAATTTCTTTTACTGGAGCGCGTGCCATAAATACAAGAAGTCCCTGCTGGTGCAAAAACACTGGTGTAACAACGACGAGACATATATGAGTGAAAAGAGTGGTGGATGAGATATTTATAGAATACACAGAACCTCATACACACTCAATCTTACTCATGAAGAGTTATGTACATTCACAAGGACATTGAAGAACTTCATCCACTACATTTCTCACTATCTCTGAATCTGGATGCCAAGCAGACGACACTCTATTTTTCAGACAAAAACCAGAAGAGGACTCAGAATCCTCTTTGATCAAACTCAAGGAGTCGAAAGCTTCAATGCAATCACTAGAGCCATTTCTAAACTCTACATATCTGCTCTGTGATTCATTATTTCACATTTCGAGCAGTGTGTGTTATCTTTTGTTTTTAACACACACACTATCTCTTATACTTTAACTGGAGGATCTGTAAATCCTCACTCAAACTCTTACATAATTTATTTCACACTGAGATAGTGGTAGAGGTCGTTTTTGACCTGGATAGCTGGTTTTTGTTGTTATGTTTCCCACGAATAACAGTGGTAGAGTTCTTGGACCAGGACAGTTGTAAACTGTTGTGAACCCCGATCCAGGGTGTGGATCAAATTTATACAAATTGTTGAGAGGACTAAGTCTCAGCTTCAGACTAAACCTCTTGTTTATATATGCTGTGCTATAACTTTCAATGTTATTCTTTTATTCCGCTTATAATTACTTTAAAACCAAAACTATTTTAAAGTCACTTTGATAAATAAATTCGCAAGTGTTTATATTAGTTGTAAATCAGTAAGTTGGTTTCAAAAGTTAATCAACCTTTCTGTTTTGCTTAACTGGGAAATAATCAATCCCTTGAGAACCCAACAGAACCTTTACTTTGATATAAATTCACTACAGTTTAATTCAATATTTTATTTGGGGGTTTTTAAGACAATGTTTTAAAACAGAAATATTAATTGGAACTCAATTCACCCCCCTCTTGAGTATCCACTCTGACCAACAAATCTTATATGGGTCATAATATATAAATATCACCTGGAAGGAAGAATTGCTTCAATACTCAAGGAAATTATAAGGGATTACCAACATAAGAATACAATAAATCTACCATTAGAATAGATAAAATTTTATATATACTATTGAATCATAATCAGGCTATGAAAAATAACCTTTCCTAGATGGAATAACTAATTAAACATAGTTAGTATTCTATAAAAGATCTCTTGATGCAAAAACATCTGCCAAAATTTAGTGCGAATACTAATTCATTTTTAGGAGAGAAATGGATTATGTCTCTAGAAAAGATATTTATGGAATTGGGATGCTGTGAAATTGAAATGATTACTTCTGTGATACATTGTCACTAAGGTGATGCTGATCAATGGTGGAAGTTGATCCAAAATACTAGGGATGAAGAATAAATAGCACTTACAGAATAGAGAACATTTAAGGAGACATTGGTCAACATATAAATTCCTTGTGACCCACAAATTTAGATGAAGAGGATGCTTCTTTTCTTAAATAAAAAGAAATAATATAGTGTTGTAGATTATGAAGCTACCTTTACAAGGTTATCAATGTTTTCTATAGATTATATATGTAATAATGATTAAATCACTGATCATTTAATTTTAGTTATTAAGAAATATATCCCAAGGGAATGATTTCACTTAATTTTTCATCATAAGATGAAATCGTATTATGTGCCATCAAGGAAACGAAGGAATTTTCTAAGATAAATACATTCAATGAAAAACAAGAAAATAATATTCCATACGAGAATAATGAAAAAGGTAATACTTCAATGAATTAGAAGTAGTTTGAATGATTTTAATCTCGTGAAGACTATGCGAAAATGCTCCATGGGAAATGATTAAATTGATTAAGAGTTTGTAATAGGTTTATTGAGAAGTAACACCGGGATCATTAATTAATAAGGAAGAATCAAAAAATGTTCTATACTGCTAAAATTGTAATGTTTTGGGATACTATTTAAATGAATGCCCCAAATATCAAGGAAAACAACCAAAGAAGATTCTAAAGAGAGATGGCCATGATTTGCGATCAAAAATGATGAGGATGAAGTTCCTAATGATGTAGTGGCAGTTAAATTAATTATTTTATAAAATTTTGTAAAATCATTATATGATTCTGGATTATCGCTTTCCTTCATTTCATCGTAGTTTTCTTTAAAAATAGATATTTCAAATTCACCATGATAAGATAATTGTCAGTCAGAAATCCAAGTGGGAACCTTATCACAACATTGATGTGTCAATAATTTCCATTTATTTCATTTAAACTTTCATTAACTAATAATTTTGTTTATCATACCTATGGTTGATTTCGATTTAATCCCCATTATGGATTGGATTTCAAAATATCATTCAAAAATATATTGTAAGATAAAAGAAGTTGTGATTTGTGAGAAAGATGTTGAATCCATTATATTTAGAATAGAAGCCTCATCAAATGATTCTTATCAAAATCCACCATAATATATATAATAATTGATATTATTGAGGTGGAATATAAAGAAATGTCTAGGGATGAAGGATATAATCATCAAATTGAGGATGTACCTATCGTAAAGGAATATATTGATGATTTTCATGATGACACAATTGGAACCACCCCCCTATAGCATGATATACAGTTTTTTATTAATTTAATCCCTTATGCAATAAAAATATCAAAAAGTACCTATAGAATTTCCACTATGGAATTACTAGAGCTAAAAAAAACCTAAACAGTTGGTTCAAAATGGATTTATCCTCTCTAGTGTTTCTCCATGGGTTGACCATGATCTATTTGTATTGAAGAAAGATAGATATATGATTTTGTGTATTTATTATAGGGAAATCAATGAGATTACAATAAAGAACCACATTCCTTGACATTGATTCAAATACTTATTTAATCATGTTCAATGATATCAATTGTTTTCAAAGATTGACCTTTATTCTTGATATCATCAATTTTGAGTGGTGAAGGAAAACATTCTGAAGTCATATTTTAAGATGAGTTATGATCATTAAGAATTTACTAAAATTCAATTTTTATTGACTAATTCACCCCCAATTTTTATGAATCTCATGAATATATTATTTAAGTTATATCATGATGATTTTGTTTCATACATATTGATGATATTTTGATATATTATAGATTCTTTCAAGACCATTGGAATAACATGAGAATCATTGTTGATAATATTAGGAGTGAAAATTATATGGTAAATTTATCAATTGAGTATTATCGATTTAGGATATGTCAATCCTTAGACATATAGTCTCCAATGATATAATTTGTATTGATCCTTCAAAGATATAGGCAATTCATGAATGGCCAGCACTGACATGTAAAACTAATGTACACATTTTTATTTGTTTAATAGGTTACTATCGGTGTTTCATCCAAAATTTCACTCGATAGGCTAACCCATTATCCATGATCACATGTAAAAGGGTTAAATGTTTTTGAAAAAAAGAGTTTAATTTTTTTGATGAAATTATGGGATGAATATTTAACTTCCCTATCTTGAAATTACCATCTGAAAAAGTTTGGATTGTTATTTATAAGGATGCATCAAAGAAAGGAATGGGTTGTGTCATTATGAATAATGATAGGGTTATAAATTTGCACCAAGTTAAATAAAAATGCATGACCAAAACTATCTAATTCATGATCTTGAGTTTGTAGTAGTAATAGTTTCACAAAATATTTGGACACACAATCTCAACAATGAAAAAAATGAGATATATATTGATCAAAAGTGTTTGAAACATATTTTCTCATAGAAAGAACCCATCATGAGACAAAGGATATAGATTGAGCTACTAATGAATTATGATTTCACCATACACTACCACCCAAGTAAGGAAAAGAAGTTGGACGATGCCTTGAGAATAATGGACACTGGATTTTTAAAGGAGATGTGAGTGGAAAGAGATCCTATATTCTTGGATCTGGTAAAGATGGATATAGTAATTCAAATTGACAGTGAAGCATCACTATTTATTCAAATGGATACCAATCCATAATTAATGTAAATGATAAAATGATCTAAGACTGATTATTACGAGATTTTAAATTAAATTAATGCTATGAATAAAGGTATATTGATTGATTTCATATTTGAAATGGAATTTTGATTATGGGAAGAGTCCTTCTATTCCTTCTATACTTGATATAAACATGGAAGTATTGGATGATGCTAAATCCCGCAATTTCTCAATACTCCCATGTGGAAATTAGATATATAGTGATTTGAAGGAACATTTTTTTGTACAACATAATGAAAGAAATTTATTATTATGTGTTGAAATATTTGTTTTGACAATAGAATATGTCATAGGATACCAAAGACAACATGAATGAAATGTATTATTGGATTTTTTTTGATCATTATACCATGTTAGAAAATTTTCAAACAATATTATAAGATTTTCACTTGAATGATAAGAAAGACTATATAGTAATGAAGTTAAAAGACTATATGGTATACCCCTATTGATTATTTCTGATCATTATCCCCATTTTACATCATGATTGTGGAAATGTATTCATAAGGATTTATATATTGATCTTAGTTTGAGCATTGAATACCACCCTCAAACAGATGGATAATCATAATGGATTTTTCAATCATTAGAATACATGTGGATATCTTTCTCACATGAAATTTATGTTTTGTGAGATCTGTATTAAGCTCTTGTAGAATTTTCTTATAACTATATCATCCATTATTGTATTCAAATTGTACCATATTAAGCATCATATAGAAAGAGATGTTGTGGAAAATATCTTTGGGATGATGTTAGTGAAAGAAAAGAGGTAATATGATAATCGATGGAAGGATTTGGAATTTCAAGGAGGAGATCATATTTATTAATAGAATCTCCATGGAAGGGTGCAATATGATTTGGTAGGAAGGGTAAATTTACACCCATGTATATTGGTCCTTTTTAAATTATTGAACTAATAGGAGCTATAGAATATTTTTTGGCAATGACTCGAAGTCTCTCGAAAGTTCATGTCTTTTTCCAAATATCACTATTAAGGAAATATAGGTCATACCCAACTCAAGTACTAAATTTTGGTTGAAATTTAAATATTACCATATCTATCTTATTCTTATGATCCTATAAATAATTTTGATACTAGAGAACATTTTGTTTTGAAATTTGAAAACTCATATTGTAAAATTACATTGGAGAAACCATAAAATGGAAGAGGTGATGTGGGAACCTAAAGAACATATGATGAATATCTACATAAATAAGATTATTTCATGATATTATCTACATTTCAAAGAAGAAATTATCTAATGGTGGGAATAATGTAACATCACATGATTACATGGTATGATAATTTTAAAATAATTGAATAACTTGTGTTGTAACAAACCCCGACTTCAAGAACACTATGACTATCAATGTGTTGAGGGTATGTTTGAGTATGATATACTCTATAATACCAAATATAGGATCGAAATATTGGTGATAATGAATAATGTATCTAGTGATTCTGAAAATACAAGAGGGTGGTGAATTATATAATTATAAAAAAAATTGGAACATTTAATGATGGTTTTGTTTAACAAGATTAAACAAGGTAATTCACAAAACCTCTAGTTATACACACTTGGTAGAATCTGAAAATTTGATTCTGAGAAAGATAATCCAGAAATATGGTTCTGGAAAATGAATCATAATGAATGTTTAGAATGATAAGGATTTTACCTTAATGTGTATTGAAACTCACTAATTCAGAGTACATGTATAAGGAAGTATAAGATAGTTATACTATCCTCAAGAAATAAAATGAAGCAGAAAATTTTAACAAAACATGTTACAAGTAGTAAATATTTTATCCCAAAAAGAAGAGTATCCAACAACCGTGGATAAAAGTCTCTTGATTTATACATTCATGAAAGTCTATCTTACCCACATCAGGGTACGCCCTCGATATGAGGATCAATGTCTGTCTTTCTATCCCTGCAAGCCCACAACTTCATGGTAGTTCACACCTATGTCTTCCTCATCTTGGAAGCCCTCATATTGAAGACAGTCGGCACCTCTGTCTTCCTATCTATGGAGGAACTTGAATGTACTCAGCAACATCTGAAGCTGTACAAAACAATTCTGAACAAGATGTTCTATATTCAAAAATTAATGAGAGTCTCTCTCTAGAAATCAAATCAAAAACATGTAATATCTAGAGTCTTAGAATAATATTGAGATCATTCAAATGAGATACTATTTATTGGCATGGATTTAATATTCATCTCCCTCCTCCAACGTTCATATTTTTTCTTGAATTTTGGAGGGGCCTGTAAAAGTGTCACTCAAAAAACGGTTAGTTAATAATTGAAAGCACGACAAAGTTTTATAACAAAAAACATGTGTAAGAAAAAATATGGTAACATAACTGAAATCCAATATTATGAATGTAATGAAATGGAAGTTCAGAGTCTAATAAAAAATGAATTTGGATTCTATAATAAAAGGATATTTGGATTCTGTTTTATAAGAATTCAGAACCTAAAATCTATAAAATTCTTGAGTCTGAATTTCAAGGAATTTCTGAATTTGGATTCACATGAATTTGGAACCAGAACATTACAATGTGTGGAGTGAGAGTTCATGAGAATAAGGAGTCATAACTCATATGAGTTTGGAGTCTGTATTTAGAGAACTCGAAGTCAGAACTCCGAAGAGTTCGTAATCATAATTTTTTTTTAGAATTTGTAGTCAGAACTCATAAGAATCCGTCTCAAGAATTCTCATTTAGAATTTGGATCCTAAAACGTAATTCTTCATATCTAGGTATTTATAGGATTATGAGGTTTGGTTACAAATAAAATTTTATACATGGAAAAATTATGATATGAAAAATAATAAAATGGTGAGGATAAATTTCCTTGGGGAAATAAACTTTTCCAAATAAAAGTAAAACACGGGGTAAAATGAGTTTTTCCTAGAGATAAGGTGTTTGTGATTTTCAAAACTAAAAGGAATTGTAATGTCATAACGAATACTTTAATGACTCAACAATATCTCCTAAGTATGATGGAATGGAAAATTCATAGGGAAACCCATATTGACTCAACAATCTCCCCCATTTTAGAAAGCACAAACAGCTTTACAAAAAAGAATAAAAGGTCATAGACAATATTTTTCTAAACATTGAAATAAAATTTATCTACCTTTTCACATTGGGAAATGTGAATACGACTAACTCCCCCTTAGGATTCAGAACACTAATGACCGTATTCAAGATTTCTGGAATGATATTTTTCATTATCTTGAGTATGGAAATTTATTGTAATAAAAACTCCTCCTCAGATAAAATCCCCCTTACATAGGGATTTTTCTTCTTTACGTAGCATTATTTTTCCAATATCCCCCTTTGTGATTTTGAAAATGCATTTTATGGAATTGAAAATATATTAGTACCTAAAATATTAGTATGAAGAATGCAAAAAAAATCAACAACCAAAATTTCATTAGGATTGGAAGAATTTTAACAATGAAAGAAAATACAACCAAATATCTGATTGGATCTATTTTCCTTTTTTCTTCTTTGGTATCAATTTCTTCACTATGGTTTTCAGTATCTTTAGATCCTTGTGATATTACTCTATTTCCTTCTCTAGGGGTTTGATCCTATCATCCTGAGCCTTCAGAGCCTCTACCTAAACCTTGAACGAGCCATCTTGATTCACTAGCTTCTCTTCAATCTCATTTTGGATATCCCATTATCTCTTCCAGCTTTGAGCATCAAATTACAACTTCCCATTCTGATCCTTTACCTTTTGAATCCTAGTATTCTATTCATGGTTTATATCTTACTCAAATCTAGTTGTGAGATTCATGATTTTTCTATCTTCAGAATCAAAAGCTTCATTAACATCATCTTTAATCATATCAAGTTCTCTCAATTCTTCAACTATATTCATTGACCAGGTGACCAATTTATTAAAAGATTTTCAATGGGCATCATATTTTATAAGGAATTTATTATAATCAGCCTCAATCTTTACATACCTATACATAATCGTGGATATAGAATCTGATTTTTTATTTAAGCTATGTTAGAGCATATGAAATATGGAGTCAATGGTTGGAAAGATCGGAATTGTTTCAACAAGCTTCTTCAGTGATTGAATGACAAAATCATCTACCATAGATGATGATTCTAAAAATGAAACATTCTGTGGTGATGGTTCATCCTCTAGATCAACA
Organism: Viscum album; assembly: GCA_963277665.1. Lineage (NCBI taxonomy): Eukaryota > Viridiplantae > Streptophyta > Magnoliopsida > Santalales > Viscaceae > Viscum > Viscum album. The sequence goes on from OY728148.1 coordinate 869,480,474, forward strand.
ATCATCCTATTAGATGATCCACAAGATTCTGTTTTTATTGAAACAGCTTCGGTAGGAGTACTTGCAATCACCTGTTTTCCCTTGTAAGTTCTCGGAACAAATTCTTTATCTTGAGACTCATGCTCACTTTCAGACAACTGAACAATTATATCTCTATCAATTTATTCCTTCTCAGCACCTACCTCAATATACGTAGGATGAATGAATTATTGATTATGACTATATTCCTTGGATAATTTCTTCACTTACTCTTCAACATTCTCATCAATTACAGGGGTAGCATTTTTTGAAGATCTGTCTTGAGAAGTCCTGATTGCAAATTTTTGGGAAGGAAACTCCTTCTCATGAAATCCTTAATCATTCATTATCAGATCAGCTATATCATCAATGATTTAAATTCTTTTTACATTATCCACAACTTCCTTTTGGTCAACATCATTTTCATGTACTTCTTCCAGAGTGAGAGATTTTGTCCCCGGTGTCTCAGGTAGGGGTTCTACCAAAAAGGATTTTGATACATGGATATTCTCGGATGCTATGTCAGTATCCCTCTTATGTTATTTGAAAATCGTATCCTTTTAAATCTTCTTCTTTTGCTTCTTCTATTTTGATTTCTTTTTAATCTCTTCAGCAGTGTTATATTTTAAAGCCATGGCCTCAACATGATCTAGACCAAACTATGGCTCCCCTTCCTTCCATTATTTCTTATACTCCCTCCACATTGCAACAACCTCATACAGATAGGCTTTCTGCTTTTTGGTCTTTGGAGGTTCGGTTTGAGCATCGTTAGCTTTAGGTGTTTCACATTCAACTTCTACTTCCTTCAATTTTCTTTTCTTTCCAGCAAATTTTGATGATTCAGTCGCTTCTTGCTTCTTCAGAACGTCTTCTGCATCCTTTTCTGATAGGTCATAGAATTCTCCAGACACTTTAGAGAACCCAATATTCATTCTCTTTAGATTGTAATCGCATAACAACATAACATTTATATTCATCGACATGGAATTATAAGGGATCTTGAAGGATTATAAGAACCGAACAATAAGCTTAGAATGAATGGTCGGGTAAATTATAATATGAGCTTTCAGATTTCCATTATTGATATTCTCTATCATAATGAGAATATGATTCATCAGGTTGATCTTCCTTAGATTTACCATAAAATCAAGGATATACATATCACCCATATTCAAGGTGTCCTTATCACCTTTTCTCGGAATTATGAATCCCTGTACCTGTAACTCAGGGATCCGATTGTTTATAGAAAAATGAGTGGTTTTCTAAGTCTTCACATTTGAAAGTCCAAGACACTCCATAGATTTTACTTTGAAAAAACATCTATGTACATCTCGTAATTTTTTGGAACAAAATTCTGCATCTCCTTAATAAGATAGCCACATCAAACTAGTAGCCTTGGTATATAAATGTGCATATGTTTGACCATTTATTTTGAAGGAAAATTTTTCTCTTCCATCTTCCTTGAAAAAACAAACTGACTCATAAAATTCCATAAGAAGATCTGGATATACTACATCCTAAGATTCTAGATTTTATATGAAAACACTTTACCATCCATTACGCTTGATATTCTCTAAAATAATAGAATCATACATGTTTAAGATGTTCAGATGCACCAACCTCTCGCTGTAAATTTTCCCCACCAAAATCGACTTAACAGTTGACATCCCTTGAGAAGGAACTTCAACAAACATTCAAATTTGAGCACTTATGAAAAGATTAGAATGACCTTTTTAATTGGGGGAAGAGCTTTTTCATGCAATGGCTTCAACTTGATGTGGGACAACCCTTCGGGGGTCCTTTACGTAGGCATTTTTGTGACAGTTTATCTTCTAAATATAATCCAATGAATGAAAATTCTTCTGATCAGATCTGATAGTTGAAATGATATCCGCAAGGTAATTATGTTAGTATCTGATCTTTTGAGGTTTTAAAAGGAAAACATTCAGATTTTTGGAAAATAGAATCTGAAATTTTTTTAAAAAATGAAACTTCCATCATGTAAATATTGATTACAAAAACTCAACAAATGAAACAAACCTTTCAGATTTCCAGGAGAATTATTCGTAATAGGTAAAATTCCTCTTCAAGAACATTAGAAAAAAACAACTACGAAAACCTTCATTACAGAAATTTACATTACGAAAATTTTATCTACGAAAATCATCATTAAGAAAAACATGAAAAACATCATTATGAAAAAAATTAAAAACGTCATTATGAAAAACATTAAAATCTTCATTACGAAAAACATAACAAACTTCATTATGAAAACATGAAAAAATTCATTATGAAAAAAATGATAAACTTCATAATGAAAAACATGAAAAACATCATTAAGAAAAACATGAAAAACATCATTGAAAAAAACATGAAAAAACTCACTACAAAAAACATGAAAACATCATTGAATAAAACAAGAAAAAAATCATTATAAAATACATGAAATTTTTTTTTCAAAAAACACGAAAAACTAACAAGAAAATGTACTCCCCCAATGAAAATGAGTTTATTACTATAAGGATATTGGTTTAAAATGAATGTTAACAAGGAAGATTACCTTATGGTTATCATTCCTAACTTTTTTTAATGTATTCAAATCTGTCGGAGGGTAATGATTTTGTGAAAAAATCAGTATGTTGGTCTTGATTTTAAGTAAATTGATGAATGATATCTCCTTTAAGTGTGTGATCCCTAAGAAAATGATGCCTAATATCTATGTGTTTTGAACTAGAGTGATGTGCAAGCTTTTTACTAAGTGCAATGGCACTTGTATTATAACACAAAATTTGTTTGTTTGGTAAAAATAAAACCATAGTATGTGAGTGTGTGTTTTATCCACAACACTTAAGCACAAAAACTTCCAGCTACTATATATTCAACTTCAGCAGTGGAAAATGCTACTAAGTGTTTCTTTATTGCATGAAAAAGAAACTAATGAATCTCCTATGAAATGACAAGTTCCAGATGTAATCTTTCTATCCATTCAACAGCCACAAAAATCAGCATCTGTATAACTGTTTAGAAAATTACATTTCACATCCATTTGAAAAAGTTTGAAATATAAGAATGGTGCAAAGGCATGTACGATACTAATAGATTCAATTCTAGCTAATGGAATATAGTTTTCATCATAGTTTATTCCCTCTTTTTGTTTATAGCCTTTAGAAAATAATATAGATTTATTTTTATCTAAGATTCCATTTTCATAAAACTTATTTCTGAAAACCAATTTTACTCTAATAATAGAAGTTTCCTTGTGTCTTTCAACCATGATCCATACATTATTCCTTTCGAATTAATTTAGTTCATCTTGCATAGATTTTATCCATCCATCACCACCTAAAGCTTCATCGACGCTTTTTGGTATAATTGGGAAAGAAATGCTATATGTTATACTTCATTTTATAAGGAACTTCTAGTCTTTACTGGATGATTCACATCACCAATGATACTATCACTGGGATGATTCTTGAGAAACACCTAATTTTGGTTTTATAAAACTTGTTCATCAACACAGGGTATAAAATCATGCGGGTTAAATATTTCAGAAACATCTTCTTGGACAATTTCCTTATCAAAATTATCTTCTAGCAAAGGTTGATAATCAGTTTTTGAAAACACATGTGAAGATTTAGGTTGGGTCTGTTTAAAATCCAATGGATTGGTTTCATCAATTTTCACATGTTGTGTCTATTCAACAGTACTAGAGTTTTTTTTGAAAACTCTATAATCCTTAGTAGGTTAGGAGTATTCTATGAAAATTCTTTCATTATATTTTAGTGTGAATTTTTGTAGTTTTTCATTGTTATTCATAATGAATACTTTGTAACCAAAAACCTTATAGTATTAATGTCAAGGATTTCTACCATTACATAACCCATACAGAGTTTTATTAAGAAAATTTCTAACCAAAACTCTATTTATAGTAAAACAATCAGTACATACATCTTCATCCCAAAAAATATCTTGCTAAATAATATTCCCACAACATTTTTCTTGTTATCTCGTGAAGAATTTTATTTCTTCTTTCAACAATAGCACTCGGTTGAGGAGTTCTCAGTGCTGAGAAATTGTGAGTAATTCATTTTATACTACAAAAAGATTAAAAATCAGAATTTTAATATTCTCCACCATGATCCCTATGAATAGTTTTAAATGGTTGGTTTTTTCTCTTTTTTAACATGGTCTCTAAAACTATTATAATACAAGAAGGCTTTCTAATTCATTACTATAAAATAGGCCAACCTAAATCTAGTATAATCATCAACTAAAAAAAACATAACACTTTCATCCAATGCTTCCAGTTTGTGTATGACCAATGTGATCCATATGCACTAACTGTAATGCATCATTATTTAAGACTTCACCGATTGATTTAAAAATTCATTGATGTTGCTTTCCATATTGAAATGGGTCAAAAACATTTGAAAAATCAAATATAAGCTCCAGTAGATACTTAAATAATATTTTCATATAAAGCTTGCATAAGTCCCTAAGGATAAAGTGTATTAAAATTATATTCCATAACCAAGAATGATCATTCATTTCACTGAGGAAAAGTAGTTCTTTGTTCCTACGGTCTTTTATGTTTATTGTATATACATTCTCTTCCCTATGGGCAGAAAGAATAAACTCTACTGTGGAATTTTGTACTAAGAAATTGTCATTCTTATAATTCACAAGATAACCTTCATCACATAATTTACTTATGCTAATGAGGTTGTGCTTAAAACCCTTAACATATAAAACAATTGAAATTGATGTTTTTCCAAGAAGAATGATGTTACCGATACCAATAATTTCTCCCTAAGCATTATCTCTAAAAGTTACTTTTCCTCCTTTCGTCTTGATGATCTTTTCAAAAAAAATTTAGTGGCCAGTAATATTCTAGGAACATCCACTATCAATGTACCATGTATTTCTATAGGTACTCTCTCTATTTTTCATGGAAACAAACGAGTTAGACTTTCGGAATCCAAACATTCTTGGATCCAGAAATTTTAGAAAACAAAATCTTTGGCACCCATATTTTCATTGAAAAATAGGATTTATGAAATCCTAAAGACTGAGTTTTGTTTAAGGAAATATTTTTGGCCTAGTTTCCACCACACTGACACTTAGTAAAGAAAAGAGCACTTTGTGGGAGTATATAATTGTTACTAAAAATCAGTTTTAGAACAAGTATAACCAAAACTCGAACTATTCCTTAGAGGTTAGATTTGAGAATACATTTTATCAAAATTTTCATTACATATTTATAGTTTGACAAACAATTACTTAAGGAGAAAATCTTATATTTTAGTTTGATAACCATGTTCTTGTCTTCTAAAACATTCGATTTGGAGATAGAGTTAGGCTCGAAAACATTTTTATTAGAATTTAGTTTTTCTAGATCATTAAAAAGTTTATTATTATGAGAATTAACTTCATCAATATTTTTTGAAATAATTTGAAAATCAACAATTTTCTTATCAATATCGTTATTTTGATCTGATATTTCCTTTGTATTAATAGTATTCCTAGATTTTATTTATCATGTTTTTTCATTAGTTCTGAGTTTTCAATGTTAAGGAGTTTGGAAAATCTAGAAACATCTACATAGGTATGTAAAGTATCAATTTCATCTAAAAATAATTCTTCATCATAAGAGATATAGTAATTACTATAATTTCTATAATTTGAATTTAAAAAACCATTGGTCCTTGATTCAGCATTGTGAACCTTATCCATTAAAAAATGAATGCCAATAGGTAGTATGGATATTAGACCAAGATTCTTCTGTCCAGAAGATTCAGAATCTATAGATTCATCTAAATAATCACCACCATTGGCACTCCAGGTATCATTCTCTTTCAAAATATTCTTAGAGTAAGCTTTGTATTACTTCATTCTATTTCTCATATAATACATTTACATTATTTCCATTCTCTTAAGCCTAGGACAATAATATATTATATGTCTAGCTCTCTTACATTCATATCATGTGACTTCTGAATAATTATTATCATTCCTTTCCTTTTTCATATAACTAGATTGAATGTTCTTCTATCTAACAATCTTGTTCATCCTATGAGAAATATTAGGAAATTCATTCACTAAGGATTCAGTTTCACTAGATTCAGATTGAATAAAATCCTTCTTAGATTTGGATCTTGTAACTATATTAGGAGTCTTTGCATTCATATGATTTGAAGTTGTATTAAAAGCAACGTTGCTATTCCCATTCTTCTTTTTAACATTATCAGCATCTCTCTTCATTTTGTTCTCAGGTTAATGAAGAGTTACAAAAAGTTAATCAAGAGTAATCTGAGTTACCATTCTTTTCTCATTTAAAGTATTCCTCTTAGATTCCCACTCAATGGGCATGATGTCTATGATCATATACACAGGAGCTTCATCTTATAATAATTTTTCACCCATGGATTGTATACTATTTACAATAGTAATAAATATTTGTTGCACCTTACATATGGGTTCTCTATAAGGATAGAAAAAACCATGATATTCATCTCTAAGCATTTATCTTCTAGTTTCAATAACATTGGAAGTACCAAAATGTGTGACTTAATGTTTCTTACATATATTGATTGTAGCTTCTCAAAAAGATATCTGGATGTATATATTTCTAGTCACAGAACAAAGAAATATATTTCATAACTTATAATTCTATTGATATTCATTCTTTTCGTGATTGTTGAAGGTACTAACTTCCTTGTCAATAATTTTATACACTCCAGTAATCATATCAAAATTATCAACCCTTGTATTGATAATGAATGTCTTCATGCGATCCCTCTAGTAATCGTAACCATTCCCATAAAAAATAGGTGGTCTTGTTGGATTTACATTGTCAGTAGAACAAAAATTGAATCGTTCTATCTTAAAGAAAAATTCATTCCACAAAAATTTGTTAATAGAAAAAAATATTAAACACGAAAAATATTATTCAGTAATGAAAAAGATAGAACAAGAGTAACTCTATTCAAAAATGAATCTTAACATTATAAGTATAAAATAAATATGATTTCGAAAATAAAAGGTAGAATAATTCTCTTTTGAATCTAATCATGAGATTAATTTCAATTGAACCAAAATTCTGATGCCAATTATTAGATTGGTTCAGGATTCAAGGTCACCTCCTCTAATACCAATTGTTGAGATGGTATGTTTGAGTATGATATACTCTATAATACCTAATGCAGGATTGAAATAATTGAGATACTAAATAAAGTATATAGTGATGCTCAATATACAAGAGGGGGGGGGGGGTTAATTGTATACTTTTAAAAATTCCTTTTGAATGTTTAATGATGGTTATGTTTAACAAGGTAATTCACAAAATCTATAGTTCTAGACACTTTATAGAATACAGAAATATGATTCCAAGAAAGTGAATCTGGAAAGATGGTTCTAGAAAATGAATCATAATGAATGTTTAGAATGATAATGATTCTACCTTAAATCATATATAATCTCACTATGTAACAAAACAAGTAATAAGTAGTAAATCATTTAACGCAGAGAGAAGGGTATCCAATAACCATGTATAAAGCTCCCTTGATTTATACATTAATGAATGTTTGTCTCACCCACACTAGGGTAATCCCTCGATATGAACATAGGAGTCTATTTTGTTATCCCCACAAAGCTTCAACTTCAACGTAGTTGGCACGTCTGCCTTCCTCAGTATGGAAGCCCTCAACATCAAGGTAGTCGTCAGCTATGTCCTCTGATGCCTAGAAGCTCTCAAATATACCCAGCAACATTTGGAGTCACATAAAGAAAATATGAATAGGAAGTTTAGTAGGCACAAAACAGTGATAGTCTCTCTCTAGAAATCACTTCAACATCACGCAATCTATAGATTCTTAGAATAGTATAGAGCCCTTTCAATTGTGCTCCTATTTATAGGCACGAATTCAATGGTCGGATCCCTTCTCCAATAGTCATACTTTTCCTTGAATTTCGGAAAGACCTATAAATGTGTCACTCAAACAACTATTATTAATAACAGAAAGCACGACACCATTTTATAACAAAAAAAGTGTAAGAAAAAATTTGGTAACAGAACTGAAATCCAATATTCAGAATGTAAGAAAATGAATTTTCGAAGTCTAACCAAAAAATGAATTTGGTGTCAATAATACAAGTATATTTAGATTCTATTTTCTAGGAATTCAGAACCTGAACTCTATAAAATAACGGATTCTGAATTTCATGGAAATTCAGAATCTGGATTCAAAAGAATTCATAATCAGAACATTTCAACAATCGGAGTTAGAGTTCATGAGAATTCGGAGTCATAACTTACAATAGTTCAGAGTCTGTATTCAAAGAACTCAGAGTCATGAACTCGAAAGAGATTGTAACCAGAATTCATATTCATAATTCGGATTCAGAACTCAGAAGAATTTGTAACTAGAATTCATATTCAGAATTCAGATCCTAAAACAGAATTATTCATATCTAGGTATTTATAGGATTCTGAGGTTTTGGTTACAAACCTAATATTATAGAAAGGGAAATTATGATATGAACAATAAAAACCTTATAAGATAAATTTCCTTGGGGAAGGAAATGTTTCCTTATAAATGTAAAACACATGGTAAAATGATATTTTCCTTGAGATAAGGTGTTTGTGATTTTCAAAAAGAGAAGGAAAGGTAAACTCACTAGAAAACTATAATGACTCAACAATCTTCATTAAGTATCAAGGAATGGAAAATTCATAAAGAAAACCTTATTTACTCAACAATCTCCCCCTTTTTAGGAAGCACAAAAATATTTATGAAAGTGAATAAAAGGTCTTAGACAATATTTTTCTAGACATCAAAATGAAACATATCTCTCATTTCACATTAGAAAAAGGGAATACGACTAACCCCCCCCCCCCCTTAATCTTTGGAACAGTAAGGATCATATTCTATATTTCTATAATTATATTTTTTATTATATTAAGTACAAAAATATCTTGAAAGGAAAACTCCCCCATAGATAAACTCCCCCTTACATAGGGATAATTATTCTCTACTTAGAATTAATTTTCCTTTCTCCACCTTGGTGATTTTTAAAATGAATTTGAGAGGATGAAACTGGAATCAGTACATAAAATATTAGTACAAAGCATGAAAAAATAAATAATCAACCAAAATTACATTAGGATTAGAAGAATTTTTACAAGGAAATAAAATAAAAAAAAGATCATATTGGATCTATTTTCCTTCCTTCTCCTTTGGTATCAATTTCTTCACTATGGGTTTCAGGTTATTTAGCTCCTTGTGATGTTCCTATGTTTGCATCTCTAAGGCTTTGATCATATCATCCTGAGCCTTTAGATATTATTCCCACACCTTTAAAAAGTCCTCTTTCTCCACTCACTTCTCTACAATCTCAATCTGGAGATCACTTTCTCTCTTCCCTCATTGAGCAAAGAGTACAACTTTCAATTCAGTTCTTTGACCTCTTGAATCCGAGTATTCTGTTCAAGGAATATATTTTTCTCATATCTAGTTGTGAGATCCATGGTTTTCCTATCTTCAAAATCAAATGCATCCTTAACATAATCTGGAAACTTATCCTGATCTCTTCTGTCTTCAATTATATTCTTTTTCCAACTGACCACGTTCTTACACGATATTCTATGGGCATCATAGTTGAAAAGGAATATCTTGAAATCATCCTCAATCTTTACATATTTATCCTTCACCATGGATACAGATTTAGATTTTTGAATTAAGATATATTGGAGAATCAGACAACTGGATTTAATGGTTGGAATGATCGGAATCGTGTCAAGAAGCTGATTTAGTGATTGAATGACAAAATCATGTCCCAGAGCTGAGGATTCTAAATCTCACACTTTTCATGGTGATGGTTCTTCCTCTAGCTGAAAAATATTCCTCTCTGAAGATCCACTAGCTTCTCTTTTCATTAAAACAGCTTTGGTATGAGTAATAGAAATTACATGTTTTCCCATGTCAGTTCTCAGAACAGCTACTTAATCTGGAGACTCATGCTCACTTTCAAGAAACTGAAAAATTCTATATCCATAAATTTTTTCCTTCTTAGCTCATGCCTCAATATCATCAGGATGAATGATGTCATGATTATGGCTCTCTTCCTCAGATACATTGTTCACTTCCTCTTCATCCTTATCATCAAATCCAGGGGTAGAATGTTTTGAATATCCATCTTGAGAAGTCTAGATAACCAATTTTTCAAATGCACTCTTCTTCTCATGAAAGTATTCAACTTGATTTATCAGATCAGCATCATCCTCAGTGCTTTTAACTTTTTGTACATCATCCACAACTTCCTTTTCATCACCAATAATTTCATGTACTTTTTCCAAAGTGAGAATTTTCTTCCCTGGTGTCTCAGGTAGGGGTTCTACCAAAAAAAATTTGGTACATGGATATTCTCGAATGCTATCTAAGTATCCCATAGAATGGATTGGAAAATCATATCCTATGACATATTCTTCTCTTTCTTCTTCTATTTGGATTTATTATTAAGCTCTTCAGTAGTAATTTATTTTAAATCCTTGCCTTAGAAGAATATAGACCAATCTTTGGCTCCCCTTCATTTCGGTTTTTATTATCCTCCCTCCACATTGCAACAGTCTCATCCCGCCAGGCTTTTTGATTCTTGGGATTTGGAGGTGTGATTTGAGGTTCCTTAGATTTATGGGTTTCAACTTCATCATCTAATTCATTCTATTTCCTTTTCATTCTATCCTTTTTGATGATTCAGCCGATTCTTGCTTCTTCGGAATGACTTCTACATCCTCTTTCGGTAGGTTCAATAATTCTTCGGACTCTTTAGAGAACCCTATATTCATTCTATATAGAGTGTCATCACTTTCTATCATATCTTTTCTATTCATCTGCTTGTAAATGAAGGGCACATTAAGGATTCCAAGCACTAAACCATAAGCATTGAAATAATGGTCGGGTATATTATAATCGGAGCATTCAGATTTCCATTCTTGATATTCACTATCATAATGAGAAACTGTATCATCAGGTTGTTCTTTCTCAGATTTACTAGAAAATTCTGGATATATATATTGCTCTTCTACAAGGTGTACTTATCACCTTTTTGTGTAATTATGAATCTCTAAACCCATATATCAAGGATGGATTGTTTGTAGACAAATGAGCAATTTTTTCAGTCATAACATCTGTAAGATCAAAAAACTCCATAGATTTTTCTTTGATAAAAATTCCTTGTACATCTGTTTATTTGTGGGAAAGAATTTCGGCATCTCCTTCTTATGATAACCCTGCCAAACTAAAATCATTGGTATATGAATGTGCATATTTTTTACCATTGGTTTTGAAGTAAATTTTCTCTCTACCATATTCCTTGATAAAACAAACTGATTCATAAAATTCCACAAGCAGACTCGGATATACAACATCCTAATCTCCTAGAATTGATATGCAATCACATTCCAATTCATTAAGAATAATATTCTTAGAAATAATAGAATCGTACTTGTTGAAGAAGTGAGGATGTACCAACCTCTCCATGCAAATCCGACACTCTGGAATCGATTAAATAGCTAACATCTCTTGAGAAGGAACTTCACCAGACATTTGATTTTAGCACTTCTAAAAAGTACAGAATGATCCTTTGAAAGGGGGGAGAGATCATCAGCATGAAAAGTATTGAAATCGATGTGGGACACCCCTTGGGGGGGGGCCTTTTTATAGGCATTGATGAGACGGTTCATCTTGTGAAGATAATCCCATGACTAAAAATTATTTTGACTAGATCTGACAGTTGAAATGAGAGCAGCAAGGAAAATTTCATAGGATTTGATCTTTTGAGGTTTATGAAGGAATGAATTATGATTATTGAAAAATAGAATTAGAAAATTTTAAATAAAATGAAACTACCAACATGTAAATAATTATTACTTAAACTCAAGAAAGGAAACATACATTTCAGATTTCCAAGAGGATTGTTCACAATAGGTAATATTCCTCTTGAAGAACATTAGAAAAAACAACTACAGAAACCTCTATTACAAAAATTTCCATTACTAAAATTTTATTTACGAAAATCTTCATTACGAAAAACTAGAAAAACATCACTATGAAAAACATTAAAAACATCATTACAAAAAACATGAAAAACTTCATTATTAAAAACATGAAAAACTTCATTATGGAAAACATGAAAAAAATCATTACGAAAAACATTAAAAACATCATTGGGAAAATCATGAAAAACATCATTACAAAAAACATGAAAAACATAATTCCAAAATACATGAAAACCCTTATTACAGAAAACATGAAAAACCCCATTAAGAAAATCATGAAAAATTTATTTACAAAAAACATGAAAAACTAAAAAACCATTGTACTCCTCCTATGAAAAAGAGTTTATTACTCTAAAGAGATTGGTTTCAACGTATAGTTAACAAGGTAGATTACTTTATGGTTATTATTCCTATCTTCTGTTTAATGTATTCAAATCTATCAGAGGGTAATGATTTTTTAAAAATATCATCAAGTTGGTCTTGTGTTTCGATAAATTGAAGAATTATATATTCTTTAAGTGTGTCATCCCTAAGAAAATGATGAATAATATCTATGTTTTATGCACAAGAGTGATGTTTAGGGTTTTTACTAAGGGAAATGACACATGTATTATCACAGGAGATTTATTTCTTGGTAAAACTCATAACATTGTCTGTAAGTGTGTGTTCCATCCACAACACATGATCACAAGAATTTATAGCTGCTACATATTCAACATCAGTGGTGGAAAGTGATATTATGTGTTTCTTCATTCATGACCATGAAACAAATGAATCTCTTATGAAATGACAAGTTGGAGATGTACTCTTTCTTTCCATTATACAACCACAAAAATCAGCATCTGAAAAACTTTTAAAAAAATCATTTCTAGAAGTATAAAAGAGTCCTAAATACATGATTCCCATTAAGTAGGGGAAAATTCTGTTCACTAAATTTAAATGAGATTCCGTATGATTAGATTAAAATCTTTCGCATAATAACACTGAAAACATTATGTCTGGATGACTAGATGTAATGTAAAGTGAACTTCCTATCATACCTCTACAAGATGTTTGATCTAATAATTTCCTAGATTCATCATGATCAAGTGTGTTTGAGGTACCGATAGGAGTACTTATACTCTTTGTTTTTTAATATCCATATGTTTAAAGAAGATCATTAATATACTTGTGTTTGGATATATAGATTTATTCTAGTTTTTGAGAGATTTGATAACCACAGAAAAATGTTTACTCACTCGTCATACTTATTTCTAACTACTATTTCATTAGATCCGCAAAGGAATCAGTTAATGATTACAGAGTAGAACCAAATAAAATGTCATTAACATAAATTTAATCAATCAAATCATTTTATTATCTTTCATTATAAAAATATTTGAATCTGCATTTTTACCTTAATGTAATTATTTTGATGCAAAAATCATGTATGTCTATCATACCAGGAATGAGGGGCTTGCATAAGTCCATACAAATATTTGGTATGTTTAAAAATGTGATTAGGATGTCTTGTATCATTGCAACCCGGAGGTTGATCAACAAAAAAACCTCTTGAACATAACCATTTAGAAAATCAAATTTCACGCCCATTTGAAAAAGTTTGAAATTGTAGAATGCTGTAAAGGAATGTATGATACGAATAGATTCATTTCAATCTACTAGAGAAAAGGCTCCTTCATATACTATTCCCTCTTGTTTATTATAGACTATAGAAAGTAATCTAGAATTATTTTTAACAATGTTTCAATTTTCATCACACTTATTTCTAAAAAGCTATTTTTCTCCAACAACAGAAGTTTCCTTATGTCTTTCAACCAAGATCTAGACATTTTTCCTTTCGAATTCATTTAGCCCAATTTTCATAGATTTTATCAAATAATAATCACCTAAAGCCTCATTAGTTCTTTTTGGTTCAATTTGGGAAAGAAATGCTAGATGTTATACTTCATTTCATAAAGAACTTATAGTCCTTATAGGTTGATTCACATCACCAATGATACTATAACTAGGATAATTCTTGAGAAACACCTAATTTGGGTTTTGTAAAACTTTTTCATCAACATAGGGTAGAAAATATTCTAGGGTAAATGCTTCAAGAAAAATCTTCTTGGACATTTTCTCTATTAGATGGATCTTATAATAAAGGATGATAATCAATTTTTTAATGCACATCCAAAGATGTAGGTTGGGTTGTTTAATAACAAAAGGATCAGTTTCATCAAATTTCACATGTACTATCTCATCAACAGTACAAGTGTTTTTATAGAAAACTATATAAGCCTTATATGTTGTGCAGTAGCCTAAGAAAATTCATTCATCAGATTTTTGTGTGAATTTTTGTAGATTATATTTGGTATTCGGAAAGAATAATTCATAACCAAAAACCTTGAAGTAGGAAATTCTAGGTTTTCTGACATTTTATAACCCATAATGTGTTTTATTAAGAAAAGGACTGACCATAACCCGATTAATACTATAACAACCAGTACTTAGAGTTTCAGCCCAAAACCTTCTTGCTAAAGAATATTCACTTGACATGGTTCTTGTTATCTCTTAAAGAAAACTACTTCTTCTTCCAACAACACCATTCTGTTGAGGAGTTCTCAGGGTTGTGAAATTGTGAGAATTTATTTTCTACTAAAAAAAGATTCAAAATAAGAATTTTTAAATTTTCCACCATGATCACTATAAATTGTTTTCAATGGAAGATTTTTCTCATTTTTAACTTGGTCCCTAAAACATTTAAAATACAAGAAGTCTTTGGACTTCTTCACTAGAAAATAAACCCACGTAAATCTAGTGTAATCATAAAATAAAAAAACACATAATACATTCCTCCAACTATTCTTGTTTGACTAGGACCAAAGGGATCCATATGCACTAATTGTAATGAATCAGTAGTTGTGACCTCACTGATTGATTTAAAACTTCATTTATATTACTTTCTATATTGACAATGGTTAAAAACTTTAAAATAATCAAATCTACGCTCTTGTATATCCTTAAATAATATTTTCATTGAAATTTTGCATAAGTTCCTAAGAATACAATGTCTGAACCGTCTATAGCATTACCAAGAATGATCCTCCATTTCCTTAAGGAGAGGTAGATCATTTCTCCTAAGGTCACTTAAGTTTAGTTTCTATACATTCTATTTCCTATGGGCATAATGAATAAACTATTCCTTGGAATTGTGTACTAAGAACTTGTCATTACTAAAATTCAGAAGAAAACCTTCATCACAAAATTGAATTATGATAATGAATTTGTGATGAGGAAACGTAACAAATAAAACATTTGAAATTAATGTTTTTCAAGAAGAATGATGTTACCTATAATAATAATTTCATCCTAAGAATTATCTCTGAAAGTTAATTTTCCTCCTTTCATCTTGTTGATCTTTTCAAATTTGTTTTTGTTACCAGTCATATTCTTGGAACATCCAATATCCATGTACCTCGTATTGTGCTTGGTACTCTCTCTATTTTCCTGAAAAAAATAATTAGACATTCAAAACCCAATATTTCTTGGATACAAGAGTTTATTAAACACAAATCATTGGCACAAACATTTTCATAGAAAAATTGGCTTTATGAAATCCTAAATATTTAATTTTGATTAAAAAAATATTTTTTTCCTAGTGTCCACCACATTGAAACTTAATTTAGAAAGGGTAACTTTGTGGAACATAATAATTGTTACTAAAAATCAGTATAGAACTAGTATAACCAAAACTAGAACTATTTCTGAGAGGTCAGACATGAGAATACATTTTATCAAAATTTTCATTTCCTAATGTAATGTTTGAAAAACACTTAAGGTAAAAATTGTATTCCTAAATTTTTCCTTATCATGTGTTTTCATGAATTTTGAGTTCACAATCTCAAAGAGAATGGAAAACCTAGAAACCTGATCATTTGAAGGTAAAGTATCATCTTCATCAGAGGAGGATTCATCATCATAATTGTTATAATAATTATTATCATTACTATAATTTTCATTTAATGAATCATGGGTAATTAATACAGCATTGTGTACCTTAGCCATTAAAAGATGATTGTCAATAGGTAGTCTGGCTATTTGACCAAGATTCTTCTGTCTAGAAGATTCATAATCTGTAGATTCATCTAAAGAATCACCACCATTGGCACTCCATATTTCATTGGCTTTGATAACATTCTTAGCTATAGAATTGTAGTACATCTTTTTTTTCTGTGAAAATGCTTTTCCTTTCTTTATTTTCTCTTAGGTGTAGGAAAATCAGGTCTTATATGACCAGCTCTGTTACATTCATAACTAGTGACTTCTGAATCTTTCTTATCATTCCATTCCTTTTTATTATAGCTGAATTAAATGTTTTTCTTTCAAAAAATCTTGTTCATCCTTCGAGTAGGATTGGAAAATTAATTTTCTGAGGTTTCACTTTCACTAGATGTGGATTGAATAAAAACCATCTTGTATTTGGATCTAGTAACTCTCTGAGGAGTCTTGGATTTCATATTATTTGAAGTTGTAGTAAAAGAAATGATATTATTCCCATTCCTCTTTTTAACATTATCAATATCACTTTTCATTCTGGTCTCATATTGAAAAAGATATCCGAAGAATTTATCAAGAGTAATATGATTAAACTTTATGTTCTCATCAAAAACAGTCCTCTTAGATTCCCACTCATTGGGCATTATGTCTATGATCTTATCGACAAGAGAATCATCATAAGATCCTTTTAAACCAATGGATTGTAAACTATTTACATTAGTAATTAATCTTTGTTGCACCTTACATATGGGTTCTCCATAATGGAATAAGAAACCATGATATTCAACTCTGAGAATAGATCTTCTAGTTTCAATAACATTGGATGTACCAAAATGTGTGACTTCCAGATTCTTCCAAATAACGTTTTCAGCTTCACAAGAAGATATATGGCATTATATATTTCTAGTCCTTGAACAAAGCAAAGTATTACTTACCTTATAATTCAGTTGATATTCATGATTTTCTTTATTGGTGAAGGTATTGACTTCCTTATCAGAAATTTTATATCCTCTAGTAAGGATAACAAAATTATCAACCCCAATATTGATAATGAATGTCTTCATGCGATCTCTCCAGTATTCATAAACATTAAAGTCAAAAATTGGTGGTCTTATTGGATTTTAGTTGTTAATAGAACCAACATTTATTCCTGCCATCATAAAGAAAAATATATTCCACACAATCTTTTTAATAGAAAAATTTTGTAAAGAAGAAAAATATTCCTTACTAAGAGAAAATATAGAACTACAGTAACTCTATGAAAAAATGAATCCGAACTTTATAAGACTGAAAAAATTATGATTCCAAAAATAAAAAAGAAGATGAAATATCTTTTGATTTTAATAGTGAGATTAATTCTGATTGAACCAAAATTCTAATGCCAATTTTTAGATTTGTTTAGGACTCAAGGTCACGTGCTCTGATACCAACTATTGAGATGGTATGTTTGAGTATGATATACTCTATAATACCAAATGTAGGATTGAAATATTAGAGATACTGAATAAAGTATATGTGATGCTCAAAATAAAAGGGGGGTGAATTGAATGATTTTAAAAATTCATTTGGAACATTTAAATATGGTTATGATTAACAAGGTTAAACAAGGTAATTCACAAAAACTCTAGTTCAAAAAACATGCTAGAATCTGGAAATACGATTCCGATAAATTGAATCCGAAAAAATGGTTTCGGAAAATGAAACATAATGAACGTTTAGAATGATAAATATTCCACTGTAAAGCATATAGAATCTCACTATGTCAGAGTACAATTATAAGGAAGTATAATATAATTATACTATCCTAAAAAAATAAAATGCAGCAGAAAACCTGTAACAAAACAAGTAACAAGTAGTAAATCTTTTAACCCAAGGAGAATGGTATCCAACAACCTTGGATAATGGTCCCATGATTTATACTTTCATGAATGTTTGTCTTACCCACACTAGGGTAATCCCTCAATACAAAGATCAGAATATGTCTTACTATCCCCATGAGAACTCAACATCAAGGTAGTTGTAACCTCTGTCTACCTAATTAAGGAAACCCTCAACATCAAGGTAGTCGGTACCACTGTCTTCATATCCTTAGAATCCCTTGAATGTACATTGTAGCATTTGGAGTCGCACAAAGAAAGTCTAAACAAG
This sequence comes from Viscum album, assembly GCA_963277665.1. Classification (NCBI taxonomy): domain Eukaryota; kingdom Viridiplantae; phylum Streptophyta; class Magnoliopsida; order Santalales; family Viscaceae; genus Viscum; species Viscum album. Next base: position 869,498,733 of record OY728148.1, read on the forward strand.
ATGTTCATTATGCACAAATAAGATAGCGTCTCTTTCTATAAATCCCTTCAACATCTTGTAGTACCTAGCGTCTTAGAAAAGTATAGAGATAATTCAAAAGAACTCCTATTTTTAGGCACATCTTCAATGGTCAGCTCCCTCCTCCAGAAGTCATATTTTTTCTTGAATTTTGGAGGGACCTGTACATGTGTCACTCAAAAAAAGGTTAGTTAATAAAATAATGCACAACATCATTTTATAACATATACAAGTGTAATAAAAAATATGGTATCATAACTAAAATAAAATATTTAGAATGTATGAAAATGAAAGATTGAAGAATAACCAAAAATGAATTTGGAGTCTTTAATATAAGGATATTTCGATTCTGTATTATAGAAATTTGGAACCTGAACTCTATAAAATTTCGGAGTCTGAATTTCAAGGAAATTTGGAATCTGGATTCATAATAATTCAGAACCAGAACATTAAAAATTTCAGAGTCAAAGTTCTTGAGAATTTAGAGTCAGAAAACATAATTGTTCGGAGACATTATTTCGAGAACTCAGAGTTAGAACTTATAAGAGTTCATAACCAGAATTCATATTCAGAATTCAAATCATAAAAGAGAATGATACTTGTCTAGGTATTTATAGGATTATGAGGATTTGGTTACAAACAGAATTTTATACATGGAAGAATTATGATATGAACAACAAAAACCTGGTAATGATAAATTTCCTTGGGGAAGGAAATTATTCCTTATAAAAGTAAAACACTAAGTAAAATGAGATTATCCTTGAGCTAAGGTGTTTTTTATTTTCAAAAAAAGAATGAATGGTGAAGTCATAAGGAATCCTTAATGACTCAAATTTCTCCCCTAAGTATGAATGAATGGAAAAGTAATAAGGAAAACCTCATTGACTCAACATAATGTAGCAGTTTAAAAAAGAAGTTATGAATAGTATTAACCACATTTTGAAATTTAATAAATATTATTTTAAAAAATAGGCACTCTTTTCGAATTCAGAATATCCAAATTAACTGATGGGAAATTTTTTTAATTTTTCAAAAAGATTACATATTTGATAAATAGTAAAAAATACTGTATTTTAATTCAAAATTGTCATTTCATCCAACTTAGTAATATAGTCATGTTGTATTTATAAATGGGTTACAAGTATAATTGGATTAATTTTTTATCAATTAATTCAATTACAGTCATTTTATTTATTTTCATATTTAATCTATACATAAGAACATTTCAATATTTTGATAGTTTATACCTCTTAAAAACTCGATTTTACGTATTGACAATGGGATTTAAATACAATTTATTTACTGAAACTTATGTGTTTTCAATTTGGAAAAATTGATTCAATATTTTGATTTATAAGGTAAAACATTTATATATAGTTACCTATTATTTTTTGTACATTGTGAATCGTACTTTAATAATAATTTGTTTTACTATGGCTAAATCCAAAATCAGGTTAACAAGGGTAATAAAATAAAATAATTATAATATCAAACTAACCTAACACATTTTCTAATCCAATTTTATGAGGTATGTATGTCCATGGGAATCCTTGGGTTGATTTTAGGACGCAATTTGACCACTTGTGTATGATAAGGACTTGTTATAAAATATAATTTAAAGTAAATATAAATATAACATTAAAATTTATCTTTTATTAAAAAAATATTTATATTTGGATATATGACTGATATCATTGATTATAAATAGTCATTAAAAATCACATTACTTCTTATATCATGTTATTTTATTTATATTTTTTATACCTTAATGAAATAAATTCATTTACGATACAATAATGATAGTGTGATTACCTTATTAATGAATTACTCAGATAATTGATATTATAAATATTATAATAAAAATAATTTTATTATTTTGATGTCATACCCAGAATTTCATGATGATATTGACATATTATATTTGAGTTAACATAAGTTTATAGAATTAATCAAGTTGTTACGTCATTAACAAAAATGAATTCCTAAATAGTTAAAAATTGACACAAAAGAGTTTTAAAGAAAAGTTCTATTTTATCAAATGATATAATAGTCCTAAAAATATATGATTCCTAAAAGTTAATTATATAATGTTACAACTTCAATTAATGATCCACATGTGTTTCTCTATGAATTTTATAATAACTAAATTAACCATATTGAGTAAAAATTCAAGAAGACACGGTAAGTGTTATGTTAATTAACTAAGGGTTAAGGGTAAAAGGTAAGTTAAATTTTGTAAAATAAACATATCTAATACATATTGGATGGGATTATTATGGCCCATTATCTTCTAATCCTATAAATATATCACCACTGAACTATTATAATTATAAAATAAATTCATAAAAATTGAATATGTCAAGATTTTCATAATGTTCCACTCTCATAACTTATAAATGGTCATTGATCCTTTTATTAATTAAATTCATAAAAATAACATTGTATTGGACAAAACCTTCCCAAATTTCCTCCAAAAATCACTAAATCCATCCTAGAGGATAAAAATTTGTAATGAATCCATATTATGAAATACTTTGTGTTAATTAAATGGATACACTGGAAGAAGAGGAAATCATTTTATCACTTATTTCAATGTTCATTTCCTTTCTACATACTCTTAGAAATTTGTTACTATACTAAAATAATAACTCCGAAATATACCATATGATGATATATTTTATGGTTATGGGACAAAATTATTTATGTTTTTACCCATCCTATGTAAAATAATACCACCATGCATGCATACGCACGACTTACCATCTCCAAGACATGGTGTAAATAGTTTTTCATTTATAAATTATTTAGATGGGTTGAATTATGATTAAAAATTACTTATATAATAAATTAAACATGATAATAATTCTATAAAATTAATATTATATTCATATATATACCATTATACCATTAAATAAATGATAATGTTGCTCATACATATGTACACCTAATTGTCTCCACTACGTGATGAGACTCATCTTCATTGTTCACCATCAATGAATGATTATAAAAAATTAATTTATGGATCATTATGAAATAAATGACATAATAATTATATAGGAATAATATACTTATGAATATGTGTGTATGTATATATTAGTCATTTTCTTACTTATATTCAATATGATAAGAAAACATAAAAAGCCTTCATGCTTACGTATGTCCTACAATCTCCATTAATAGTGTATTCAATTTAATATATGTATCTATTATATATATATATATATTATGAATATATTTGATATGTCAATCATATTATAAATTTTGGAGGTAATTAAATCATGATCTCTATAATATGATCAAGATTATCAAATCAAAACACATACAATAAACGAAATGATTATGACCCAAAATGTTTAATTGACATGGATGTGTTAAAAAAATCTAATATAAATTTATAAAGAATAATATTTAATGTTATAAATGTTATTAATATTATAATATTAGTTAATTATATGTTTAGAAACATCATATAAGAGTTCCTGAAAATTAGATAGAGTATCAGACTTACGGTAAGGGATTTCGTCTCAATTTCATTTCGATAAAGAATATTATAATGTTATGAACCTAGTTCTTTTGTATATAGTGTATATTATACCTTTTCAATTTTTATATCAATAATATCATTATTTTCATGATATTATATTATTTCCAACATGGAAATTATTTATAGAACTATATTACTCATTCAATATGAGTATTTGAATCGACATATTCTTTGTTTTTTGTTAGTTAACATGAGAAATAAATTAGACTAGCAATGAAGGGTGGAGATGGAACATTATATAGCTCTTCAATGAATCAATATGATATAATTAGATGAATAATGTGGCCAAATGGGTTTCTACCCTTACATTTAAAACCTATTCTGAAAGGTCTTGATGGTAATTGGTTTTTATGTGCATGGGAGGTGATGTCACTAAATAATGTATTTCCATCATTTAATTTCATTATTTACCTATCCATGATATTTTTCATGGACATATCTAGAGATTTAGATTATTCATATTTTTTTTATTATTTGAATATGTTTCAGTTCATAACTTTCTATATTATTTTTTCCTCATCTAGTTTAGTAAATGGATAGTGTTCACCGATATTTAGCTTTACATATTGTTAGATTATTGCATAAATTGGTCATACCCATACTAAGAATTTGATCTCACCCTTATTATGTATCTCTCAATATGTTATAAGGAATATAACATTGATTAGGCATTAAATGGTGTAGTATATTTCATATATTATGTATCATGTTTTATTTTTTTCCAAATGTATTATTGGTATCATCTATGTAATATGAATTTTCAGTACTGATAAACTATATACTCCATTGGGATTTGCATCCTTATAACAATTCACCGGCTTCAAGTTATCTAAGGTCAGGTGTGACACATAACAAAGAGGATATTATTAAATAAATGTCAGAATAATATAATCCCTAACCTTAAGTATTTTGGTGTTCTCCACTTGATAATAATAACATGAATAATAATATTAGATTAATTACGTAATAATTATAGAACATCCACACCATGTTATTGATTTTGTATAACATGATTATGTTCATTCATGTCCTTTTTGATGAGTTAAGAGGTTCAATTTCATTGTTTGGCAGCTCTTTCTTCATTGGTTTTAATGAGTGGTTCACTTATATTCATGTTTGAAAAAATATGTATGATTATAATGGTTTCCCATAATAGAAGTTAAAATTAATTATTTAAAATCATTAATATTAACTAGTAATAAAAATAATTTTTCTATTTAGAGAGAATTCTAATCTTTATATAAAAAATTATGAATAAATGGTTGGATTAATTTCCAATTTTGAGGAAAATTAATTTTTTTGTATTATTATTTTATATAATATGTGATAAATGATTAAGGAATATCATATAAGCTAGAATACCTATATAATAGCCTTTTTCATCCATTAAAATTGTTTCAAGACCAGAATTGAATATGGTAATAGAAAATCATTACCCATCATCATTGAATGTGATAAATTAATACATCTCAGATGGTGTTTTAGATTCTATTTAAAAATATAGGGAAAGGATAGATGATAATGAATTTTCACATTATAATAGAAACATTAGATTACATTTATGGTAATTTATTTTTCATCCCATTTGAGTGATGATAGGTTAGGAATGAAAACAGAACAATGGGACAAGAAAAGAAAATGAATGAAAAGAATAGAGGAGTTTACATCAAGAGTTAATCTGCATTAATAGAAGCTTAAGGGGAGAGGATATAATCTTTTGATGAGACCAAGGGATTATGGATTGGGGGAGGATTGCGGAGAGAGATTTGAGAAAAAATTATGCAAGGTACAAGTCTTCAGAGTATATAATTGAAGAGGAAGTGTGGGTGGTTTTTAGAATGCAGAAGAGGGAGATTTTGTTAATATTTTAATAATTAGTTTATTAATTTTTAAGACAATATATAATAACGATTTAAAAAAAATTAGTATGTGCATCTGAATTCGATACCAATGTTCTTAAATTATCCATGGCTCAATAAATATTTTATATAACATAAAATGTATATAGACTGTAAATTGCTATATTTTAATATTGATCAAAAAAATTCTAGTACTTTAGAAAAGTTCAAAATATTTACAAAAACCATTATTTGATATGTATAATAAAAATGAACATAATTTTTAAAAAATATTTGCCTAATATTTTTTAATTTTTTTTTAAAATTAAAATCATAATTTTCTTCATAAATACAACTTTTAATACTAAATTTGAATTTATAATGTTTTCAAAAATTAAATAATGTCGTATAAAATTATATTAAAACCTGAAGACATAAAAACAGTAGTTTATGAATAAATTTTATGAAAATTAATTTTTTTTTGTCAATTATAAATTTTAATTAAAATTTTAATTAAATATTTATATCTTATAAAAATACAGACACTAATATATCGACATTTATAAGATGGTTAAATTTTATTTATTCCTTTATTGGTAAGGTTTATATTTACATGAATGATTTTAAATTTTTATGGGTCATATTTGAATTCATAAGGGTAACATTAATATTCATAAGGGTCACATACCATTCAAAAAAAATTATGTTTGTCTTATCAGACATCAAAACACTTATATATCACAACATTTTATGTCAGATTCGGAAAATTCATATCACATGACTGACAATACTATGTTAAAAAGACACATATTAATTAATGTTTCATTGTATTGTTATTTCATGTGATCATATAATATAATTATAAAATTGGAATATTCATTGATAAAATGTGGGTCATTACAAAAAAGAAATAAAAATAGAGATATTAATCTATATTTTGGTAATAGAGACAGTTGAGGAATGAATATATGTTTCCTATTATGTTAGGACTATAGAAAGAACCACCTATGTAAATTCTTTAGAATAAAAATAATTTGTTTTCACTACAGAAGAAAAGACACAAAACAACTACCATCATTTGAAAAATTAGGAGTCATGTTGACAAACCAGGTCAGAATATTGACCACTTTGAGACAGCATCAGATGTTAAGTGTTATAAGTGTTGAATAAATGATTATTACGTAAACCAATCTCCAAATAAGAATTATATTGAATATAATTAGCATGTTGGTGTGAGTAAAGGTAACATTGTTGTTTATGAAGAGACTATAAATGAAATGTAAAATGTATGAATTATTTTTTAATATGATAGGTAGCCTTGTAAATCGATTAAGTATGATGTAATCGATGTTTAAATGTATTTGGAATCATGAATTATGAATGGTGAAGTATATATAGATTTTCCAGTTTCTTGTTTTTCCATAATGATTTACATGAATACATTGACTTCATTTAAATGAATATAAAATATATATAATGGAATGAGGATGTTAATGGAAAACACATCATTAGAAGAATGATAACCCATAAAATGTTTTTTATGTTATGATAATATTGTTTGGATAAAGATATATTTTTATATAAGTATATTAGACAATAGTTATTACCTTGCAACGAATTTAGGACATGGTGATATGTATTTAATAATATCATGGATGATGTAATAAACATATTTGACTTATGGAATATATACAAATATATATAGAATAATAAATCATGCATGTTTTCAAAAAGTATATATGGTAATTCATGTAATCACAATGTTTCAAGATAATATATAATGATGGTATTCACATGTTTAGAGTGTGAAAACCAAGTGGTGCATTGTGATATATTAGAAGTAAATGATATTATTATTTTTTGACATTATTTATAAATATTTGGATTTACATATTAAGGAAGGTTTATAAGTTCAACCATCTCTTGAGATTTTATATTACATATACTATTAAGTATTTATGAATTTGTATTTAATTGACAAAGTTAGTTAAATTTTTATTTAGTGATTAATCATATTTCATGGGTTTCCATCATCTTTATTTTAGAAATTATATATCTCTGGTTCTCAAAATGTAAATCATGTATGTGGGTGACAAACAATCAATTTTAGAAATCTCGTTGTTCATGAAACCATGAATAAATTACTCTAAGAGTTTCACACCTACAACTAGCATATGCGGTATCTTGGTTAATGGATAATTAATTTTTATGAATAAATGTTAACGATGAATCAGTATTGTTGAATTTTATGTTTATATATTAAATCATATTTATTTTGAATAACATTTAGAGGAAAATAGTTATACATAATATTCCTTTACTCCCATAATATCAAAAAAATGTGTATTTTAGAACAGTGGGCATCAACAGTAATTTCTACTCATCTATTTCTTTAGTTAGTGAATGAAATAGAAATTGATAAGAGAACAAATTCAAAATGAATTTTCTTCACAAATATATATAAAGTATATTTCCTTTTATTCATGGTAAATAAAATATTTATTCAATGACAAGATATTGATAAAAAATATTTTCCAAATTCATTAATATATATTGATCTTGAGGCCTATTCAATCAAAACAGATTCAAGACATTGACACCCTCTACATTATTTGAGCATTCCCTTGTTTACGATTAATGACATCAATCACTCACTATAAAGAATTATTAATTCATTCAATTGTTTAATATTGACTCCCAAAATATCTTATACTATTTGAAAACATAGTTATATTTTACATTGGGTAGCTATTGGTGTTTCAAGTTTCCAATTTTAAGCTATCTTTATATATTTTCTTTTACAATTTTTTTTTCTATTAATGAAAAATATGTGTATTAATAAAAATATTACGAAGAAAATTTTCTATCGAGAAATCTATTTTAAGGGTTTTAGAATGTATGAAATGAATTATAATGAATTTTTATTTAGAATTAATTTAATCATTTGGATATTTTTCATTTTAAACAACACAAAAAATTGTTTATTTTATATTAATGCATTGTGTTTGGTTTACCATAAACATGAAAACATGTTAAAAATGAACTAAATGAATAATAATTATTATATTTTCCTACATATAATAGCATGGTTTTCCTGAGTTACATGTGTTAATAACATTACTTGATATCTTGCGCAATAGACATTATCGAGGATTACCAACCAATAATATGTTATTAATTATTATTTTTTATTATAGTAATATATAAACTAGTAGATAAATTAGTAATAAAGAATATTTTAAATAACATAATGAAAATATGGGGATTAGAAAAATAAAAGTTGAATTCATTAGATTCCAAATAATAACAAAGGAATATAAAAAAAATTGTATATAGTGGAAAATACTATTATTTTTACAGTCAGAAAGATATATTACCATAATAAATTAAATTAATTACAATTTTTAGTGATATTAATGTATTATATATGTTATATATTCATCCAATTGATTTCATAGTCATAATATGAGAACATTCCCAATTATAGGTCTAATGCCCAGTATTTTTATAATGGTAATTTTATCATATTTTAATAAGGAAAACATTTTAAATCCAAAATTTAAGAACCATTATAAATTTAATATATTAATATGAAATTCATATTTCTATGTGAAACATAAAAATTATTTCATAATAACTTTTTTGTATATTCTTATAAGGATTGAATTTTTAATGAATATTAAAAATTATAGAATTTTAATTCAAAACTACTTTTTCAGTTAACTAATTTGAAATTCAAATATACCCAAATTTTTTTAAATTTTTAGTGATATAATATTTTTATAAATTAATCGAATTTAGGTCATTGGAACAAAATTATCATTGAAATTGGATACAAAAAAAATAATTTTTTGATCATTTTTAATTTAAAAACTTGTAGTCTTGTCCAATCATCAAAATTAAATTTCAATTAGTTTCTGAATCTTTTATTATTGGAATATGTGAAAAAAGAATCTCTATTTTGAAAAATATTAAGTTATAAATTCTAATAAGGAAAAAATAGTCTTATACAAATATTATTAGTGAATGATATTAAAATTAATTACATCGATTATGGTAATATTATGTTTAACAAAAGACTAAACCATATTTTTGACACAACAAATGACCATGAGTCCTACTCAAGATCGATTTTATGGCCATATTCCTTTTATATAATCCAATTTCTGTAATTGTTTAGATTATTGGATCTTCCTAGATTGTGATAATTTCGTATGGAATTCCATTGTCAAAATATAACAAGAGTTCTATTCCTCCTCCACTATAAATATCCGTTCCCTACTCAAACATCATCACACCTATAATGCTGAATGTATCACAAGAAAGTATTCTCAAATAAGATCCCATCATCCATACCATACTCATAGTAGCCTCTCCTTGGATAGAAAGTTATCCAGAAGCAATCCTTTTTTCCAAAAAAGGAGTTACTTGATTAAGTGGTAACATCTTCTCTCATGCACCATTCATTTATTTTCATGCCCCACCCATCTACTATATTTAATAAAATATTTTATGTAAATACATACATCCTAAATATAATAGGATATTTAAATCTAATCGTTCAACCTACACTTACAGTCACCCCCATCTAATGTGTAATGATCATATTGTTTATCTGTACTATGAACTACCACATCACTAAACTATGATTGTTAATTTTCTTTTACCAACTCTCATTGTTGAAATTATGATAAAAAACATGTTTATATAATTTATATATTACATTTATTTTATTTTTATTCTTCATCATTTCATTCAAAACACAAATTTTGTTTTATTTTCCAATAGGTGTAAATACCATAATTGTATTTCAGGTACTGTAGACTACCACCCGCTCAATGTGATATACTTTATCCATTAGTTACATATATTGTATAAATGATGGATTTAGTAAAATTATATAAAATATATTATATAATAATTCAAATGAATAAGTAAATATATATCTATACATTTATTTCATTTTCATAATTTTGTTTAATATTACAATTAAATGGAAACAACGTTCATGTGAATGTATGACCTACCATATCCTAAACAATGTATTTATTTTCATACATATATATTAATTAGATTATTAAAATTAATATATATTGAATATGAATCATATTTATATCAATTATAATATTTTTTAAATAATTATATAAGTATAAGGTCTATTATATAAAAAATTAAGACACATGAAAAAAAATTGAATATTACATGAAGTGTAACATTAAAATCAAATTATTAAGAAGAGGGAAATATGAAGTTGTTATAAAACAATATGAAGTATTAAATATAAGAACATCTTAATATAAAAAATATTATAAATTTATATTGCCTATAGAGGAGGATTTTACTTGTAAGAAGAGAGACAAGACACATGGTTGGGGAATTTCATCTCACTTTTTTTATCTATGAGATATGTGCTTCATTAAACACCAATTAATTTTTATTGGTTTGTATACATCCAATAATTATAATTTATGATTATTATTTTGAAAATAATTTTTATTTACATATCCATTTTATTATCATTATTTCATGGTACTTTTGTTACAAAAGTTACCAAACCAGTAAAGTGATTTTGTCTCAATTTTATTTTATTGAGACACAAGTCATATTATGCACCTAAAATTATTCATTAGGTTTATATATTTTATTTAAAATTTTATTTCAGGAATGAACATATATTCATGATATTTTATGGTTAATATAATATTAATTTTCTATATGAGGAGTATAGTTCAAATTTATCATGTGATAAGTGTTTATTGAAACTATCTCATCACTAATTGAGTTTTTTATTATTATGCTTAATTAAATAAAATATTATGATCCATATCTCAGTTATTTTGATGAATTTTAATATCCAATGATTATTAATTATTTATTCATGTATCAGTACCATTTATCATCTGTTTGATACTTTTAATAGTTAATAAATTGTTTTTAATGAAAACCCAATAATTACCTTTCACCAGAAAGAAATATTTTCTCAATCAAAGGATTGTTTTCCAAAAAATGTTTGAAATAACATTATACTAGTATCCTATAATATTTAAAATAAATTTTTACAATTTTAGTAGTGGTTTCAAATGAATATTATAAGCTCTTTTAGAATAATATATTTTTATAATTTTGTTTCTATTAAAATGGAATATTCTGTTTTACACCGTATGACAAGAACAAATTTATGACATTTGTTTTTGTGAATAATTTTTTGCATGTATAAAATTGAAAATTTTTAGAAATTTTTTATGTTTTTTCATGAAATTTGTTTCAAAATAATTTCATGATACATTTATATGATTTCAAGTAAAAATGCTTTCGAAACATAATAAATATTTGTTTATATATTTTCATAGTTTTTCTAAATGAAATGGATTTCAAATGAATTATTTTATTACATTATAACTATTCAATTTTATTTTAAATGATTATTTTTTCGATAAAAAATTCATATTTTGATTATAGTAATTTAAAATGTTTTTAATGAAAATGGTTTCCAAATTTTTTTGATGTTTTGTTGGTATTTTTTCAAGAAAAAGGGTTTTTAAAATCATTCGAACATTATTTTATAGGACATCAATAAAATGGTTTTAAAACATGTATTGTATAATTTTTTATATGTTTTAATGTTTATTTTCAAAATGATTTCAATTAATCTTCATATGTTTACAATGTATTTTATTATTATATGATTTCCAAACAGTTTTAGGTATTAAAATTAAGGTTTCATAGAAGAAATTATATTTTCATTAAGTAAATTTTTTGAAATATATTTAGAATTTATTTTCCCTATAATATTACCTGTGTTGATGTTACTAATTACTTTCTAGGAAATTATATACATGTTTTATTCATATTATATCTATTAATGGGTTATTCTTAATTTCATGGTCATTATGAATCTCATATTTTGTTTATGGGTTACTTGTTTTTGAAAGAAGTTTCCCGGTCATCAATTATTATTCAGATCAAATGAATATTAATCATGTATATTTTCCCACATGTAATGAAATGGTTGCATTATTATGACAACCTATTCATTTATTGGCTTATGAAATGGTTTTTTTGATTTTGAGGAACATGTATGCATTATTTCATTCTTATATGGGAGGGACCTATATTCCACTTCAATTTGATGGGTAATGATTTATATCTCTTGAGTTATACTAAGATGATTTTCATAGTTATTCTTCAATATAACATATCCATGGGAGTGAACCATGACTAACAATCTGGTATGAGAAGAGAATTAATTCTATTGAGATATACACTGAAGTAAACTATGACAACTATGATAATATAAGGTGTGGACTCGTGTTACTAAGCTTAATATGGGAGTGAATTATTTCTACCCTGATGATATGGGGAATACACCAATACGACTAATATAGTATTGGTTTAGACTCCTTGGATACTATGGAAATCATTTTAAATGCATATGTGTTTTCCCCAATTCCATGTTTTACACATAAGTTAATATTTCATGGATTATGTTCTTTATTTCATTATGATTCAATTCTTATGAACATACATGTCATATTACATAATTCTTTTATATTATCATTGATATTAAGTGTTTGATCTTCTATTTTCATTATCATGTTTTTAAACCCTTATGATGATGATTATTCTTGCATATTTATCTTTTTTACCCTAACTCAGTATCTGATCTGAACAATTTTTCTGTTTCCATCCCCATGTTATGAAGATATGTATTATTTTTGTTATTTCAATGATGGTTTATAGTAAAGAAGAACCTATTGGGAGATAATTAACTCACTTATCCATCAATGTTCAGGTATCTAGGCTTCCAAAGGCTCTAGAATAATTTTGTCATTGGGTGTTTATTTTTTACCCAGAATGCTTCGTCAGAGACAAATTCTCTGACCATTTATTAAAATAGAAGAAAAATTACAGTGACCAAGAAACATTGGACATAAAGAAACAACTAAAAATCCTAAGATCCACACCGGTCCCCATCTAAATAAACGTTTTCTTCATCCGCAATGGCTAACTCCCATTCCGAGCTCTCATAATGCTTCAATATCATAGCATACATCCTTCTGAGATTTAATTTTTCCAAATATAAAAACACCTGAGAGGGCTGTGCAAATTTCCTTTTACTAATAGATGACCTGGTGGGAATTGGATTTTGCATATTAGAATAGTCTTTCCATTGCCTTATACATGGAGGAGCGTTCAATGCTTCTTTCATCCCTAACACAATCTTATTACCACCGTGAACAATTTCACTATATGAGGTCCGCACCCTGCCTCTGGCATTCTCCTTTTCACTATCTGAGATATCCCCCCCCAGTTTCCTAGGATATCAACCTCTTGGTAACCATCATGCACCCCCTGTTATTGTTAAACGTTACTATTAGAATCAACCATTTCTAAACAGTGTGAATGCTCCATATGCTCCTTATCTCCATGACTCCCATGCTCTAAATACTGAAAAATGTTTCCTGCAGCCTGCTCTTGCAACTGGACATTCCCACTATCACCTTGAGTACAATTTCCCCCAAAATTAGAAGTCTACTAACATCCAGTTCATCAGTAGCTTCAACCAACACCCGACTAGGAGACGAGGCAGCTTGAGAAATCAGTATCACAGCCCGATCCGGGACCGGTTCCACTTCATCATTATCTATACCCACAAAACTGTTCCCAAGTTCAATATCGTCTGTATTCTTCTCAATATGTTTCTTCAACCCGTTTGAAACCTGCACCAACCCACCATTTTCATCCAGCGAATCACCTCCTTGCACACCCTTAATATGGTTGTCCTTCATTTTATCATTCTTCTCAGCAAACTCAACTTCTTGGATAACCATATCACCCGTTTCCCCTATATCTAGAACTGCAAAGGCTGCATCATTGGTTCTATTCACACCTGTGACACTAACAGAACCTAAGAAATGCTTCCCCGGAAAATCATCCCCAACCTGTACATCTGAAGCCACTTGCATATCCCAAATTTCATTCTCCTTTTGAGTTCCTACCACCATAGGATAACCCTCAATCACCAGATGAGTACCATGCACATCCACGACAGCCTCAAGAGAAACCTCAGAACCAATATAATTTCCCTTATCAGCTCCCCTCAATCCCTACCTCACACGAGGAGGAGAGATCGCCCTCAGATCCCGCTTCTGCCTGGAAAAAACATCACTAACCTTCGGTTCAAGAGGTGAGCCCAAATTCTTTTTCTGTATACCAACATCACTTAAACTCACCGGACAAGATCCCTTGCCAGTGCCTCTGGCCCTCACAGCATCTACTTTCTAGTGACAATCACGGTGCCAACAGGCCATAGTGTGTCCAAATCTATGGAAAATCGAACAAAAATCCATCCATTGATCAAAGATCACTGAATGTTTGCATCGAATCTCCTCGGCAGCACCAATCCAAATCATCTCCACCGGCGCTCTCGTGGTATCAACCACCACGCACATCCTCGGATTAAACAGATGACTAACTGAGGTTGTACGTGAATCAACACATAGAAAGTGCCCAATCATGTACCCCAACAGACGAATGATCATAGAGTTTTGAAAGGAGAGGGGTATAAGGGGAAAGCTAATCCAGACCGAAATGAAAGGGGAATAACGATTCATATGAAAATCATAGGTCCATCTACATAAATGAAACCCATACCTTTCACACATCCTGGGGGAAAACGACAGTTCCCGATCCATGTCCTCTGATTAAGATAAACATACCATCAAACTCCTCTTATCCAGCAATCCAACAACCTGCTGAAAATGAAGCCCCCACGATTTAGAGATGAACCTGTCAAAATCATCAACTGAAGGCCAAAACTTCCTAAATCGAGCTATGAAGGTCAGATCAAGGAGGATCTCAGCTTCTGAGATCTCCAAAACCGAAAGAGGGGCCATGAGGTCTCCGTTCTGAAATCCATGAACCTTCGGACTGATCTGAATCTTAGGGAAAGGCAGATATAAAGCAGGGTTAGAGAATCGGGTGAAGCGATTCCGCCACGAGACCTCCTTCTCTTCAAAATATTTATGTAATGATAATGTATGAAAATAGAGGATTTCTCTATTTAAAAAGGCTATTCATTTTACCATAGCTACATTTTATATAAAATAAAAAGATCTTGGATATATATACCATATTTGAATTAGCTAATTCAAAATATAGAATATATTTTATCATGTTCAATTCATATAATTTAAAAATTAAAATTAAAAAAACATCCCTTGATGTGATGAAAATTTATTTTTAAAAAATTACATTACTTTACATAACACATTATTTATCCATATCTGATGAATACAAATTTATTAAATCTATATTATTTTTTCATTAATTATAAAATATATAATTTCATTATTTTCATTCACGAGTAGTGATTAAATTCATTTCATACAATAATAAATATATTGTAAACATAAAATTATGTTATCATAAAAAATAACTATTTTACATTCAAATGATATTTTACATATATTTATAATTTATTGATACCCAAATAATTCCTTTATATATATGTAACCATACTTGTTTTTATAATTTCGATAGTCCTCTTGTTACCTACCCATCTATTGACTTTGTAATAACTATAATTTAATTTTATATCACAGATAATTTAAATTCAGTGTTTCATGTAACACAAAGTATCAATAAAATTATTTATTTGAAACTCTATTTGGTAAAATATAATAGATGTTTAATAAGGCTGTGAAAAATTTCATTTGATTATTTAGTTTTTTGTGTGTCACTGATAAAAAATTATTATTTTAATGATTATAAATTTCCTTTACTTTTATTTTTCATCTAATCACTTTCATGTACACTATATTTACTTGTTCGGTACTAGAAAACATTGGTGGTTCACTACAATATTTTTTATACAACCTTCTAAGACCCCTGTGACACTTTTGTACCATGGAAACACTAATATATTTCATGTATGATTTGTGATAAGACATTTGCTTGAATGTTTATATAAATATATCACAATTGGTATAGATAACCTAATGAAGTGAGAAATTTTGTTTGTTGTAGTTCCTCGTAGTGATATTTATTTTATGATAATTTTTTTATGGGATTAGCCATGTGGGAGATCCATTCTATTGAATTTCGTACGAACAATTTGATTAAATTTTATGTACATTAATTATATTTTTATTGTATCATTATTAATTTCTAAAAACTCTAATTGAATAATTTTACATACATTGTTATTTATCAATTTCCATGCACACTGATATATGTTATATTTTCCAGGTGATTCACCTTATACACTTACTAATTTTTTAACAACCTCATGAAAATACAGAGTTTCCCATGGGGTCATACAGAAAATTGGAAGAATTTTTGTGATTTCAATTACGATTTTGGAAAGTTTTAATATAATTTTGTTATATTATGTATGTTGTATTCTTGTATATATGATGAACTTGAATGTGATAAGGAATATTATCAAACTAGAAATCTTGTGGAAAAATACCTTTATCGATTGATGTACATTTTTTTGAGGAATTTGATTAATGATTTTAGTTTTTAAATTTTAGAACCATAATATTTCACTATTTTCCCATGAATAGATATTAAGATTTTTGTTTTTATATAGATGTGACTCTTGAAGATTACAAAAATATCCATCACATGAATCATATTAGATTTATATGATTCACATTAAATAAATGATTTTTCTTGTTTAATATTATTGAGCATGGAATAAATAGTATTTTAGTGCCATCAACAACTACTATTTTTTTCATATATGTTTTGAATGAAATTCATTAATAGAAAAATTGTGACTGTATTATTATAAGAGACGCTCATGTTAGATTATAATATTATGTACCCAGGTGATTATTAAAATGATTATAATTTTGATGGCATCCACAATATAGTCCCTATGTATACATGTGTGTAATTAATACATGATAGGATATTAGATGGCATAAAATGGAAAAAAGAATAAAATATAATTGGAGTAGAAAAAAGATATGTATAGATAATTAGGTTCCATCTAGAGACTATTTGATGCTGTTGATATAATTCCCTACAATGTCTTTTTATCTATACTAGGAATATTTAGCCCTTGAAGATGAATGTCTAAAGATGATCCAATGAAAAAATATTTTATAATCCATATCTATATTATGTTCCATGATTTATGACACATAAAAAAACATATGTGGTATATATAACAAATTATGAATATATGGATGTGACTCTAATTACTAGAAATTTGATTCCATGGGATTCGTTAAACTAATATGTGTGAGAATTCCTATATTTTTATGGATAGTCATGTTTTTTTTCTTATGACATGTACTCTAGAAATTTAAAATCTCTATTAATGTGAATAACCATTTTATGGGTTAAAAAATTATCTCAGATATTCATTAAATCCTTATATTATATAGAACCTTCATTATTAGTACTCATGATAAAGGTTATGTTCCTGATTCATTATATTATTGATGAAATAAGTGATTGAATAAGGTTTTTAATCCTTATAGATAGGAATGAAAATCATTATAGATATTGAGTAAATGTCTAGGAAGTTTTAATTATATTGGTTGGATTATGGTTAGATGCTAAATTTTTAATATAACAACCATGTAACTGATGTGGTACAATGAATCTTGGTATTATTGAAATTATGATGACAAAATATTGAGATAAAAAATCTTAGTTTTGTAGTGAATTATCCTATAGAGAATTATCATATTAAAAGATGATTGAGTATGGGAATAATGTTCTATGAGACTTAGGAATAAAATATGTTCGGAGTAATGTGTGAATTTTCATTCCACATTGGTAATGTCTTGGTGTGTATGTATTTAAGATTTTTTGTTCATGTAGAATGTTATATCAGAACAAATTTGTTTTTCAGATAAATGTTGGGAATTTTATATATTCTATTAATGAACATCAAAGTTGAAGGGGAGGTTTGTTATTATTGTATTTAATTTCTTCCCACAAATAATGATAGAAATTATCTTTATTTTTATGAATATTTTTTGTTTGGTTGAAAAAATGTTATTTATATGTGGATTTTACAATGCAATAGGATGTAATAAAAAACACATCATGGTAAACATGTGATGTTTTTCATGGGGTTCATCTCAATGAATATTATGTGTTCCAAAAATATAGTTTTCAATAGAGTATAATTCCAATTTGGCTGAATGGTTAGAATACATTAATAATATCCTTTTGGATATAAATCACCATGTAAGTGGGAAGTTAAATGTTGTGAGCGATAATCTATATATTCTTGATTCCAATTTTTTATGTTGTATTTATTTTATTTCTTGTTTAAGTGGATGGTAACACTATGTAATTATTGGTAATGCTGGACAAGTTATGAATGGGAATGAAAATTTTTTCCTTGTGTTTGTAATAAAAGAATACTTATTTTTTATGAGGATTGATATAATCACGTGTTAAATAAAAATATTTTGTAATGTTGTTTGGTTTTTGTGTCATTATTATCATTGGATGATCTATGTGACTAAATAAATTAGATGAATAATTGAACCACGATTACCTAGTTTCACTATGAGTCCCTAATTTTTGTTTTATATGTGTTGATATAATCACAATATATATAGGAATCAAGTATAGGTCAGGTGTGTATTACTTTACCGTGAGTCGTATTTGTAGGGAATTCACTCATGAAAGATATACTAATGGATGGTGTTTGTATATAGTGAAAAAATGATGATATTCTGTTGATGTTAGTTTTGATTTCAGAAGGTGTTTCAGATATATGTATCTATACCTACACAGTCAAAACAAATATAATCTACATCATCAGGATTATTGGTTGTGTATGATGTTTGTGTATGTAGAGAGATTTGTTGATGGGTAACTACTGGTGTTATGTGTGAATACATATATAATAGTGTGGAACCTAAATGTGAATATCATAAAAAATATTATAGAGGTGTTTATGGAATTTTCATGGAATTTAATGAATGGGTAGAATAATTGGGTAGTGTTCGGTTGGTAGATATTCATTGGTTTCACTCAAAAAGAAGAACATTGTCTTCATGTCTACTTTAAAGTAATGTTATTATCTTTGATTTGGTATGATGAATATAGACATAACTAGGTGTTTCATTCAACAGTTTAAATAATGTTCCATATGATTAGTACACTGGTGGTGAGCACTATTATTTTTCATATGTAATTTGTGTATGTCTTTGTAGTGTGTCATGATTAATGAATATGATGGTCACAATATCAATGAATGATGATAGCGATATTTTTGACTGTCTATTGCCGTTATTTCATATAGTCACACAAAATGAGTCTGGTTAGAAATTAAAAATGAAATAAAATTTAGGATATTATTTATCCTTATTCTATTACATGGAAAAATTCTTATAGGAGGAGATCGAGCATTACATAGAAGCATGAATCACATGATACCACAACATATTGACGATGATAAGTCTTAAAGTGGACGGATTGTGATGAAGGATTTTATTAAAAGTTATTAATTTCTTATTTATTTTTTCTCTTATATATATTGGAGAAATAAATCATCGACCCAAGTGTTAAAACATCATGATTAATGTATAAAAATAATTAATAGACGATTCTATAGATATAAGGAATCTTGATTGGAGAATCATAACTCCTGAATTTATTATAGGAATCTCATAAAAACTATGGTGGATGCGGAAAAAAATCTTCCTAATGTTTTTTTAGTACACATGATACCTTGAAGGAATAAAATCACAAATTGTGAGACTACAATGGGTGTTCATTAGAACACATGTTAGCAAGTGGACCCTGAGTTTCTAGCTCTGTGGATAAGAAGTGCAGTGAATAATAGATCTCAGCGATGGTTCAGTTATCCTTCTATTAACATCAGTATTATTAGACATATAATTCCTTCTTAGATCAATTATTATAGGATATCCTCATAGTATTCCACTTTGATTCAACATAGATTTGAGGGGATCTATATTCAATGTGTTGGAATGATTGGGTGACGCCAAAAATTATTCAATGATGACACAATTATCCCCTGTGCAGATGATTTTTATGGTTCCAATATTTATGGATGATTCCTTTTGGTGATTATCATCCCTCACAATTCCATGATTTCAAAATCCCCCCATAATTTTATATTCATATTTTTATTTTTATTAATGATTTATTTATACCATTTTTATGTTAGTTAATTCATTTGTAAATTCGGCTAAACTATGGTAATATTGTCAGAGACTGAGAGGAATGATGATTCCTATGTCTAGACAGTGGAATGATTCAATGAACCCATAATGTTGTTTGGAGTTTTGTTGATGTTATTTCCCTTGGTGTGTTTTTTATTTTTTTTAGAAAATTTATTTGATTAGTTATTTATTTTGTAGAATTCAATTTTGGATTTAATATAACATATGGCCAAGAGTGTGTTGGGGTTGGAATGAACACATTTAAATGACAATATATTTAAGGTATATTTCAAATTTAAATTATAATTTAGATTATAATTTATTTATATAAAACTATATAATATTTATTTATTTTGTGATAGTGACTTTTCTATTAATATTATTATAAGTTTATTACATACTTTAGATGGTTGGTCAGTTATGGTTCTAGAGAGTTGGTTATGCTTAATAAATCATTCAGCGAGTATACCTTTGAAATTTAGTTTATAATATTAATTTACCAATTTTTATAATTTTAATTTAATAAAAAGAAATAAATGTAGAATGATTGAATAAATTATATTCCCTTATGGATATTGATGGATATCGAGTAGACATGGATGGAATCATAAAAATATACATTTAGTTTCATGAATTACTATCAATTACATGTTGAAATAAGTGTTCTAATCGGAGCTATCCATTATTATTATTAACCTTTTATTACTATGATATATTATGATTTTCAATATAGTCATAAAAACCATAATAAATTATTTATTATCAATAAAAATTAATTTTAAAATTGATATCCTTTTGTCTTCAACAACTAATGGAATCATTACAAATGTAGTTGAAAAATTTTACATGTGGAACAACATTACAAGAAACACTGGATTGATTCTGTCTAATGATAGATAATTATTGATCACATGTGTGTTCATGTCAATTGGAAATCAATAAAATTATTATATTTATCACATGGGTGTGCATGTGTATCCCATAAAACTGATGTTGGTACAGATCTCATGTGTGTGTATATGTGTTATCAATGAAAATCATGTTTGATATTGATCACATGTCTCCCCATTTCCCCTGATGACCCATGATTTCTGTTGATCTCATTGGTCATTTTGTGTATAACAAATAACATTTTCATGATGATTGATTTAATGAGTCATAGATGTGTTTCCGTGATTATTTTACTCGAAATGTTTTCATGTATATTAAATTTTCATATATATAACTTATTCTTGACATAAAATATTGCGGATATGTCATCCTATATCTATATGTTTCATTTCAAGATTCACTATCTTTAATAATATAAATTTATTTATGTCCACATAATACATCATCAAAGAGGTATGGGTCATCATTTTGGTCACCATATTATTGGGATATCCTATTGGGGGGATGTTTAAAATATTCATTATGCCATTGATAGGTATGTGTCTAACATGGATAGTGTAATTTATTTATATCATTGGATTAAAGAAGGTATGTATTAGGTTCTCAGTCTTGGAGAGCTCATGAAGTCATGAGATGATGGTTTTTTATTTCTTACATGTGCCTCAGTTATTATTTGTTATACTTTTATGGTTTATGTATTTTATTTTTACATTATAGTTATCCAATAACATGAATGTACAAAAAATTTACCAAATATGTACTGGACCAAATTGGTAGTTCCCTTAAGGGTTAAAACATTATCCTTGTCAGATGGACATGGGACATGGGAACACAATAAACCCTCATGAATTACGTGTGTAGGATTGGATGAGGCCATGTTTTAATTGTTTACCTGGAATTTTCACTATGGATTTGGAGACATGGAGTAAATGAGGTTAGTATTTGGTTATAAACAATATTTATACTTTTCGTCTTTTAATATGTAATATATGTGATCCTCCTGGTGTGTAATGACCCTGAAACTTATTTTTTTTTATTAAGAAAACACTTTTGTGGGAAAAGTGAGAAACCAAAAGGTTCAGCATACAACAAAAACACCCAAGCAGAAAACCAGAAACAGACCCGACCAAGCAAAGAAAACACTACCAACCCCAATGCAGGACCACTCGGCGATCCCATGCAAGCATGGTCCCTCCCGAAGGCAAAGCCCTCCCTCAAATTCAACCAAGTCCCAAATGGCCTGCAAAGTGGACAGAGGTGTACTCCAGCTCATCGGAGCCAGTCCGGCCCTCATACTTTCCCACACACATCAACAGAGATTTCAGAATCATTGATAAACAATTTGATTCTGCCAGAGCCCATATCCCTAAAAAGCTTCCACGATAAGAAGAATACCTGATAATGAGGTTCCTCCCTTAGCAGATCTTCAAGTGCAGAAGTCATCTTGTTCCATACCTGGATATACTCCTCGAGTTTGATCACCCCCTTGTTGAAGCCGCCAACCAGAATCATATCTTGTTTGTCAACCCATTTATATTGCTCCTCATTGAGATTCACGTCAAAGGTCCGACCCATAATCCTAGCTGCATCCTCCTCCGAAGCATTGAGATATAGAATCTGCTCTTCCACCTTCTCATCTGAGGACAATATCAAGTCCAAGGATGGGTCAGACTTACCAGATGAAGTTGAATGACATCCAACCCCGCTGCCCATCTCCTCGGCCACTGTCCTTTTAGCTGACCGAGTCTTCATAGGAGGTGGCAGGGAGGAGTAGTTCTTCTTACCCCTCCTCCTCTTGTCACTCCTATTGCTCTTCGGACCTTGTTCTCCTTCAGAATAGACTTTACTGACCTCCAGGGTTTCTTCATGGGGCTCCTCTTGGTGTTCTATCACAGCAAGACTGGCAAATCTGTTGCTCAGATTGACCGGAGTTCGAGTTGGAGAAACTGCTCCCCCTGCCTGAGAGCCCGAGTCTGGTCCCCCTATTTCCTCAGCACTGGTTAGGAGAGGAGTTTCCAAGACCTCCTCCTGCATAACACCAGGTTCGTCCTCCCCCATCCCCTCCTGAGAGACTTGTTCTGCCCTGCCAACATTGAGCAGACCTTCCTCCGACCGCTTATTCCCCGCACCAGCCTCCATGGAGCAGTCACTGGGGTTGTGTGCTGCCTCGAGACCCCTTCCCATATACCGGCAAGCAGTATCCAGGTTCACCACCTCGGAGTGTCCAGTTTCCCTCCTGCACTTCCCAACAGAATCCGAAGGTAAATCTGCAGCATCCTCAGGAAAAGGAGCCTTCCCTTTGAACTTATCCAATCCAACCTCCTCCTGAGATTCCCCCAGCCCCATTGGGACCTTGACCTCACTTGACTTACGAGGATCCAAGTCGGCATGAGGCCGGTCTGCAGGGGTGGCCTGGGCACTGCTATGTCCAGCAATAGTGTTGATCACACCACCCCTCAGAGGTGGAACTGTGGACACATCTGCAGTAAGGCAGCCCATTCTCATCATACTACAGTCCCCTGCCTCTTGCACAGGAAGAGCCTCCTCGGTCAGCTGCCGTGGTTGAGGGTCTTGGGTTCTGTTCTCGACACCCATGACCTGCTGTTCTGAGATCAGAAACCCGCATTCCACTGGTTCCTTCCCCTTACCATTGCCCACTAATGAGTTCGCATCCTGCCCACCCTTGTACCAAACACCCCTGGAATGGGAGTTACCTCTCCTACCCTCCATCGAAGACGATCCCTGCCGGCACACGTCCGAGATATGCCCCAGCCTCCTACAGGTAGAACAGAAGTTGGTCCATCCCTCATACACAACTTGCTGTTTACACCTGTATTCCTCCCCAATTGTTATCAAGACAAAATCGAAGGGAGCCTTTGATACATCCATCTCAACAAAAACCCTCGGGTAAACTGGGTGACACACTGCCTCTGTTCGGCTATCTGAGCAAAGATATCTTCCGACGAGATTTCCGAGCATCCTTATGATTGCAGGATTTTGAAACGGTAAAGGAAGATGAGGAAAACTAACCCAAATCGCAGCCGACGGTGGGTCACGATTCATGTGGAAGTCAAACGACCAGCGGAATAAGAAGAAACGGCAACCATTGCAACTCCGGGGCGCCCTAGACCAGGCGCGGATAAGTTCTTCCTCAGAGGAGAAGCGGATCATGATATGCCTATAATCGAGCAAACCAACAGTTGCCCGCTCCTGGAGACCCCAAGCATTGAAAACGAACCTGTCGAAGGAATCAATTGATGGTCGTCTCTGCTTGAACCGAGCGACAAGAGTGAGCTTCAGAAGAGCGGTTGATTCTGTGAACTCTGATTTCGAAATGGGGAGATTCGGGAAACCCTCAACGAGTTCTGGAGCCTTCGGGCATAACTCAATTTGCGGAAAAGCAGGTAGAAGGTCGGGATTTGAGAAGGGGCGGAACGAAGGATATTGAATACCCGGGAGAGATCCCTCCCCCACGAGGGCGAGCGACAAGCACCCGGGCATCGAACCACAAAATATGGGGAATGATTTCCCCAACCCGAACAACCAGAAAACACACACACACACACACAAACACACACATATATATATATATAACAAGAAGGAACAAATTAAAACTTACCAATATATATTCCAAAACTGTAACGAAAACTGTAGAAAAATATAAATTTTAATAGCATCTAAAAGATCCAATGAAAATTAGAACAACAAAGGACTATAATCTAGACAAAAAAATCCAATTAAGGAATGGTATAACTCCAACCATATCACCACTAGCTACCCATCCCAACTAAGAAGAACCTCGCCACCTCAATATGGAACCATGCCTTTCCTTGCACAGGAAGACAAAAAAATGTCTACTCACCAACATAGTAGTGTTCAGGTTGTGAGCTAATAGGAACAGTGGGATCCCACCCAGCTGTTCTATATCTAGTCTATGTATAACAATATTGTCCCGTCATTTTAGAATAAAACATGGCAAGATAATTAGTAATGTTGTTTTATAAAAAACATCGTAAATTTACTATTTTCCACAGTTCTAAACAAAAGAAGGTATAGAAGTTTCAAGAAAAGATTCTATACAATATTTTGCATGAATAAACAAGAATATCATCGATATCTATGAATTCCAAGTAGCATAAAAAAGTATCACCTGCATCATTTACTAAAGATTTCTATAGGTCTAGGCAAAAAACTACTCATAATAAAAAATCATGTACACAAAAATTTTCCTATAATAATGGGCCTAGGAAGTAGAGGAATATCCATGAGTAAACACCAAAAATGTGACTATCATTCCCCTATAACAATGGGCCTAAGAAACATAGGAAACCACGAAAACAATCATCCGTGATAATAACATCAATGGATGATGTCCTCAAGATAACCATCCACCTAAGTACCCAAGGTAAACCATGTTCTCATTTTCAAAAATAAATTTCAATGCATTTTAAATACATTAAATACTATTTTATAATCAATTTCAAAATCTATGGAAAACCGATTTTTTTTCTTCAAAAAACCATTTTTCAACACCCAACAACAACCATGCCAACATAATAAATCCATTTTTAAAGAAATAACAATTAGCATCATTATCATACGCTTAGATATAGAACCACCTAAATCAATGTCCCGCTTATACACTACCACAACGGGATCCAAAAGAAAATAAACAAAAAAATGTTATCAAAAAAGGCTCTAGAATCAAACCCACACCTCAAAATATTTATGTTAAATATAATATAGGGGGTTTTTAGAGAGAATAACGTCTAAATACCTGATGAACGGATGTCCATTCCCCCAAAAATAGACAAGGAAATGACATTGAGACAAGATCTCACAATGGATCTAGAAGAAGACAATAATAATAAACCAAATTAATTAAAATAATCTAATAATATAACGCAATGGTGCGAACGCGATAAGCCAAAACAAATAATCATATTGTATACTTACTCTGATAGATTCCCCAAGAAGCAATGATGAAAACCAGATGATTTGATCTATCTAGAAGGTGAGACGCCTCTGAAAAATTCCTATGAAATGCATAGTGTTCTGTGACATGAGGCTCTGGAGAAAAAATCAACGAGAAACATAAAAATGCAAGACATAAATCATCAAATAGGGATGGTAATGATGTCTACCCCTATATCACGATGTGTATGACTCACTAGATAAGATATTTCAAAAAACCCATCACCTCATGTTGATAACCCAATATTTATTCCTTACATAAAGTTTACCTCAGGTACATGAAGGGTACTACCTAACGGAATGATTCCACAGTTCTTGACATGATCTTCCAGTCATTGACATGCAACGAGCACCAGGTACACATTGTGAGCTTTAGGTAGATGGAGTTTACAAGATCATTAGTCTCTAGTAATCCCAGAAAATTAACATAAAATGATATATTAAATCCATGAAGGATCATAGAAAAAGAAAACATACCCGAACAATGTAACATGATGTTTCAAAATTCCCACCATAAAGACATTCCATCCTCAAAAAGTCATGTTTAATATATCATCCCCATAATAAAATGAGAATACTGCTCCCACTCATTGAATTTCATTCCCATGCCTCATTATAATGCGATCATTGTTTCAAAAGAACCCAAACCAATGTAATCAACATCTTATCTGAGACTTTCACTTGAGAATAGACAATCTAAACTAGTTTCTCTAGAAAAAATAATCCATCTATAACTCAATTTATTCCAAACTCAGAACACGAGCAGGATAAGGTTGATACATCCTGAGATGATATATATGGAAATGATCATGAATTCTTGTCAGCTTAATAAACTTTGAGTATTGATAAGAACCTTGTATGAGCCATTCAGTGATCTCAAACTATACAACATATATCAGAGAAATCTATACCTCTATTTAATGTCGACAGTGACCCTACTAAGGAGAAACAATCAATCAAACCCAATCACCTACAGAAAACACTAAAGGATGATTTCACCGATATGAATACGATTTATTTCAACTCTACGATGTAATAATATACCATCACAACTCTTGAATAATTGCTGACTTCTCTGGAAATAGAAATTGTCTAACCAAAGCTACATCACCCACCTCCATCCAACAAAGAGGTGATACATATGGGCGACCATACAATGCTTTGAAGGGATCCATTCTAATCAATTGCTATATAATAATCTTGTAAAAAATTATCTATTCCTGAATGGTTATCCATCGATCCAGAAAAATCCAAGACATAGGCATGAATCATATATTCCTGGATCTGAATCACAAGCTCAGTCTGGCTATCTGTCTATGGATGGTATGTTGTACTCAAACTGACCAGAGTCCCAATTTCATCATGAAGACTCCTCCATATCCTTGAGGTAACCCTAGGATCCTCATATGAAATAATGACAGAAGGACTCCAATGAAACCACACAATCTAATTCACATACAACATACCTAGATCATCAACATTAGTGTTGTATTTTATTTTAATGAAATGAGCATACATTTTCAACCGATAAACAACCTCCCAAATAGAAATTTTCTATTTGGGATTCTTCAGAATACCAATGAAAAAATACATGAACACCTCACCCCATTTACAAACTACTACCGAAATAGGTTGATGAAAAAAATAGGGTTTCATGTTCTATTCCTTTATCTGTGGTAAGGTTTAAAAGTGGGACACATAATCTATAATGTCACATTTAATACATAGCAACCAAAATCTTCTTCTCAAGTAATAATACATCTTCTTAGATATTGGGATGAAGAATCACTTTCTGAAGTAATGTATGCCATCTACTGAAAGAGACGAACCATTAAATGGTATCCCCATAAAAAAGGATTTACCAATTCATTTGAAACTCATAAACATGTAACTGACATTGCAAAATAGACTCTAAGAGATATGATGATTACTAAACAGTGGTAAAAATCCTACCAAAAGCATCATTTTTATCGTATATGTGAAACCATGATTAAATCCAAATAAGATTCTACTCATAATTCGACTACAGAATATCTTGTGATGGTACATTTCTATATAGAGAATCCGCAAAAACAATCCCTTTCCTTGGGGTGTAAAAAATGTTCAAATAGGACGTCTTAAGCTACTATATTCATTGTATCTATATGAGATTAATGTATTAATGAGGGAAGATAAATCTCAAACTATTATCCTTAGAAAACACTATGATCTATTACATAAAGAGGTTGTGACGCCAACACTTAAGTGCACGCTTCACCGCTGCATGCTCTATATCAAGAGTGGGATAGTTCATCTCATGTGGAAGGATCTGATGAGATCCATATGCTACAATATGATCATACTGCCTCAGTACACATCCCAAACCAATGCCCGATGCATCACAAAACACCACAGACCCCTTATTGGGCTCAGATAAGATCAGAACATACAACGATGTCAAAATTCATTTTATTTCATCAATAGAATACTGAAACATTTCATCCCATGAGAATATCAGTACCTTTTTGGTAAGAGTAGTTAGAGGTGATGCCATCTTAGATAAATATTTGACGACCCATCGATAGTATCCAGCAAGACTAAGGAAGCTATGTATCTCAAATGAATTTTTTTGTTCCTTCCAAGGCAAAACAACTTTTACTTTATCTAGTTCAACATATAATTCATACTCAGAACTTTTGGGCCCCAATAAGTTCACTTCCCTAATCCAGAAGAAAAACATCAAAATATTTCCATACAAATGGTTTTTTATCAGAACTTCCAGAACCAAAATAAGATGGTTCTCATACTCATACTTGGATTTCGAATAATCTTTAATAGAATCAATGAACACTACCCCAAATAAGTCAAGATATAGATAGAATATATGATTCATTAAATCCATTAAATCTATCGGATCATTAGTATGACCAAAATGAATCACAAGATATTCATAATGGCCATACCTTCTCCTGAAGGACGTCACCGGTATATTAGACTCTTGGACACAAGGATGATGATAACCTGACCGAATATCAATTTTTTATAACCACTTTTCCCCATTTAACTAATCAAATATATCATCCACACGGGGAAACAGAATTTTTTTTAACTGTCACCTAATTCAACATCCGATGGAAAAAAAACAACCAAAGAGAACCATCCTCATTCATGTTAATTAGCATAGGGTAATCCAATGGAGAAACACTAGGTTGAATGAAACCTTTCCTTAACATGTAATTCAGCTAAATCATGATCTCTTTCAACTACACTAGTTCCATACAGTAAGAGGGAATCGATATTATTTACACACCTTGCACCACATAAATCTTAAACTCTACAACTATCAAAGAAAATTACTCCAGAAGTCACCTAAGAAATTTCAGGAATGTCTTTAAAGAAAACATGAATATCACCAACATAAGAAAATATACAATGCAAAAATGAATCAGTAACCAACATACTCATGAGCATTGGGGGGAATTCCCTGCATGACCTGAACTTATGTACAACTCTCCCTAAAAAACATAATATCTATCATCGGATGTACAAAAAGATATACGTCGATGATAACAATCAACTGAAACTCAATGAGGAAAATGAAAATCCATACTGTTGATAACATCAAATAGAACCAGATGACTAATGATAAAATCCAAAACCAACTATAGATCCACTTTTGTCAATGAAGAAGGACACTGAAACCCATTTTCATTCCTATTATGATATAGTTTCACTAAATGCATTGAAAAGAGAATATGTTCTATTAGATGATTATTTATATCAACAAAATGTGCAGATATAAATGAGTGTGAGAAACTAGTATAAATCTTGAATGTATATACTGAATCTGAAATAAGGAGCATACCTCTCAGTATTGCGAGACTTACATCAACTTCCTTTGGACACTCATCTACTCTGTGAAAATGCTTCATTCTTGAGGAATATGGCTAGATACCTATAGACTTCGAAGTTTCTTCCTTTACTATTGAAACCTTTGGAGCCGAAAAAACATTATTATTATGAGTTGTATTAATCGCCTGACCGAAACGATGCGGATGACCAACACATCCATAACTATTAAACATATTTAAAGGAATATGATAAGATGTTATATTGTGTCCTCCCATTCAACATTGACAGAATATCATAGGCACACTGCTAGCTGTAACATACGGTGCATAGAAGGTTGCCTGCTGAGACCCCCTCCACTACTTATGCAACGGACCAACCACAATATCTTCTTCCCATAAAGGTGAGTAAAGATGTCACCTATTGGAAAATAAGAGGCGGTAAAGTAGAAATTTCCTGAAATTTTCATCTCTTCCATCATATCTATTTCTATAGTCTCTACATAGGTAAAAATTATCAATATGTTCACATTGGATATAATGTACGATCACAATCCATGTAGGTACTTCTGTACCTTTTGCTCATCTTTCATTCCCACAACTGGAGAAAAACAGACAATCTCCGAAAAATAGTTAGTTTATGTGGAAACATAATGCACTCCTTGCTACAATGAAAGGAAATACAAGGATATTTCCAAGATCATTAACACTGGAAAAAATCATTAAAATAACATGGTCTTGAATCCTTTATAATCCAAGACCACATGTCTGCCTACCTTGACCATAGATTCCCACCAATGATTGCTGAAACCCTCGATTTTGAACACTAAACACCTTTCCTTGATATTCTATAGTGTCTCTAGGAATTAAATTATTTGATTAATCTTGTTCATCCATTCCTCTTCCTCTTGGGGTTCAGTCATCCCTTTAATATATGGTGGCTTCTCATGCAAGAACTCCCACTGTCAATTTCTTTATCCTCTAGCTCCTAGTTTTAATTCAACCACTACGTTTTATACATGGTTAATATACTGATCAATAACACATATGTGTCATATAATAGTCTCGATATAATTCTGGAACATAGGCAGATTTCATTGAGGAGTATCTACTGCAACCTCCGGAGGAACCTATTGAAGACGTCATAGAGGAATAATATTGGAAACTAAAAAATATGAATAATTAGACATAGATAGAATCTCAATTCAAATTAGAAACCCATATCAGGAATTTGAGATTTTGAAAATCCCAAAACCAACACTAGAGACATTTAACCAAAATCACATGGTAACTTGAGTCTCATTATGAAAATAAATGGATAGGAAATTATTGCAACATACCATCCAAGCCCCAAAAATCCTATTTATAGTCTAACAAATTTCTCATGAAAAATATTCTTGAAGAAAAAATGCCCCCTGATATAAAACTATTACAAAATGACCTGACTTGCCACAATTTCGATGGGCATCCTAGATCCGCACGGACTGGCGACTAGCACCGAGGCATCGAACAACCAAATTGTTGGATGGATTTCACCCAACCTAAACAACCACACATCATATATATATATATATATAATGATGGAATAGTGGAGTACTATAAAAATATATGTCAATGATGTAGGGAAAATAGGGGAAACAGAACAACTGTAAGAAAACCTAAAATATATTATGACATGTCTGACTGTAAATGACTATAATCAAAACTACTACTCCAACTATGGTATGAAAAAACTCAAACAATCTCACCAGAAGCTTCCCATCTCATCTAAAACGAACCTTTCCCCCTCACTCTTCCACCTTTACTTTCCATGCACTGGACGACAAACAATGGTCTACACACCACTATAGCAGTACGTAGAGAGTAAGCTAGGAGTATTAGTAGGATCCAACCCATGTGTGCAATAAAAACACTCTTTTTGATAGTCATGTATGATCATTTATGATTAAAACACGGTAAGAAATGTAGTAAATTAGTATAATAGAAAACCAGATAAATTTCCCTTTTCTGCAGTTCTATTCAAAGAAGGTGTAACTGTTTCAAGAAATCATTCCATTTAATCTTTCACAAGAATTAAACTGAATATCATGGCTAACTAAAAAATACATGCATTATAAAACATAACCAAATGCATCACACACCATGAAATATTATAGGTCAGGGAAGAATACTACTCATACAAAAATAATCAAGTTCACAAAATTGATCCATGAACAATGGGCCTAGGGATCCGATGAATACCCCTTGAGAAAACCCCATGAGAAGTAACTATCACAAAAATAGATCAACGAGCCTAAGAAAAAAGGGATTTTACTAAAACAAACCTACTGGATAATAATAAAAATTGATGATGACATTAATATAACCATCCAATTATGAACCCAAGGTAACCCATGTTTTATTCTTCAAAAACCAATTCAATGCCTTTAAAACCCATTCAAAATCATTTCACAATTAATTTCCAAATCCTACAAAAACCCAATTTTCTTTTATAATCTATTTTATTATAGACACAAACAGAAATTCAAAATTCATAAATCAACATTTCATGAAATAGAAATTAGGCTCAATATCAAAGGTAATGAGATGGAACCACCTTCCTCAATGTCCTGGTTGCACACACATGCATCGAGATCCAAAATCAACTAAACCCAACAACGCTGTTAACGAAAGACCTAGAATAAAACCAGAAACTCAAAGGATTCATTCAAAATAAATGACAAGGTGTTTGTGGATAGAATAATGTATACATACCTCATGAATGAACGTCTGTTGCACAACACATATCCAAGGAAAGGAATTTGATATTGGATATCACAATGGATCTAGGAGATGATGAGAATGTTCAACAATCATAGAAAAAAGATCTGACAACAAAAAGAAATAAAGATTCCATGATCAACAACATCAATGAAATGGAAATAATACTTACCTGGAAAAATGAACCGTAGAAAAAACATTGGAACTATGCCAATTGGACTGATCTGAAAGGTGAGATGCCTCTGAAAATTCTTAGGAGAATGTTATGGTAAAGACCTAATAGGATCTAGAGAAAAAGGTCGATGGATACTGAAAAATACCTTACTTAATTCAGGGTGTTGGTCTAATCACTAAATTTACCCCTAGGTCACAATATTTATGCCTCACTGGATATGTTACGCTCAAAATCCATTTCCACAGGTTGAAAAATCGATATTTATCCCCAACACGACATGTACCATTCCTTGGGATGATCCCCCAGTTCATGACATGATCTCCCAGTCCTTAACATGAAACCTTCACAACGTACACATTGTGTACTTCATGTACAAAGAGTTTACCTACTTAACAGTCTACAAAAAAACCAAGAAAAGTAACATAAAAGGTATATTAAAAGTAGGATGGAACTTTGAAAAAGGAAACGTACCACAACAAGGTAACGATATGTTTCACCAAGAGAATTTTTATAACTTTATCACATTAGAATAAAATAAAAGTAATGGAATCATAAATTAATAAATAATTTATTTTTATAGTTAAACTAGTTAAATACAATATTACCATAATAAATTTTTAAACCAAATTGAAAACATAATTTTTTCATATATAATATTATTCCATTAGGAGTATCCCAGAGTATCAAGCATAAAACATTTTATAGATTCTGGGTGAAGGAAAAAAAATAAGGATCAAATAAAATGATCTATATCAATTATTTCTATGTGAAGCTATATTGAATTAATAATCATAATAAAAACAGAGATGAAAATAATAGGAAAATCATTCCATTTATATAATATAACAATTATTACTATATAAGGAATAATCAAGATAGAAATATAAATAACATTACATATATTTAAAATTAAATCATTAAACTAATAATAAAATGAATCTATAAATAATATCATCTATATAATATAATGAATAAAAAAAGTTATCTATAAACAAACCACATACTTATTTGAGGTTATTATATGATGCATCAAGAAAATATATAACATCAATACCTTATTCTAGATCATTTAAACATGATTTTTATGTATATATCAAAAACACAATTTACAATGGGTATTCAAATGATTCACCTCATTATTAAATTGAGGAATTGTAGGGTATCTATAATTGTTACCCAACCTCATTATAATGTTTAAAAATTTCATCATATATTTAATATTAAATTTAATTGTTCAATAATATTCCTTATAATTTAATATCGATATTGAAGATTGAATAACTATTATCATTATTTCACTGGTCTATATAATAAATTTCAAAATAAAACACCAATTGTATGAATGATATAAGATTTTAAAAAACGTATTTCCATGAAAAATAACATCAATACTTTGGGGAGTTAAAATTTACAATAGTCATGGGAAGATAAACTATTAGTGAGAATGATAATGATAATAAAAAATGAATCAATTAAGTGAATTTCTATATTATCCTTCATTAAAATAAACATACACCATCCAGTGGAAAAATAAGTATAAAACCAATAAAAAATATCTAAATTGGATTATTTTTATTATAATGTTTTTTATTAATTCATAGAAATAAAATTAATACTTTTAAAATGTTATTGTTGAAAAATCTTTGTACATCTTTAAAAAAAATTTAAAAAAAATACAAAATATTTAAAATAATTTTCATTGAAAATAAAAATTTAATATTATCAACGAATATTTTCAATATTTATTTCTCATGATAGTAGGATATTTTATAAAAAAATTATTGTTAAAAAAATATTCATTTCATTATATTAGAAAAAGGGTGATATGATTTAAAAAAATAGATATTAATTTAAAAAATTATGAAAAACTGAACCATGGAGATAATTAAGTAATAAATCATATTGATGAATGTCAAAATTTTATTTTTTAGAAAACCTAGTTTCAGAAGAAAAATATTTTCTTTTAATGTAAGAATATATGCCATATTGTAATAAAATAATCATCATTTCCTTTATGGTCCAATGTTTTGAAAATTTAAAACATTACTTGATCCATAACTAACAAGTATAGTATGAAAAAATTAATTTATATTATTATGAAATATTCCAAAAAAATTCTTTTAATGTAATTTCATGTATAATCAATCATGATTAAAATGATTTTATAAAATAAAAAATTAAAAAGTTCACAATATTTAAATGTAAATTAATACATTAATAAATTCGGTGTTTAAATTTTAAAATTTTAAAATAATTTTATATTTAATCTAATATAATAAAATGTAATAAAAAATATAATCTCATAATATCAATGATAATGAATATGTAATATAACACAACGAAATGAAATTGAATTATAAAATTCATTACAACTTGATAATTTCCATGCTAAAAAACCAATAATTAATATATGGTCATGAAATATGATTTTCAAAAGTCATTTTTGTAATTTCAACCCTTATCTTCCCTTTTTTATGAACATGTAGTCCCATTACTATATTAACTGTGATAATTAATTTATGATTCTTTAAAATTCATTTTTGTATAAAAATACTTAGAAATTATAATATTTTACAAAATTTTCCCCATAAAAATATTGAATAAATTTTTCAAAATTTAATCCAAATGAGTTTTGTAATTCAATTTCAAATTATACATGTAGATGTGGTGAACATAAGGTTTTAATTAGTTAATATTACCATCAGTACACAGGGTTTTAATATCAGAAATCATTTTTATATTGATTAAAATAACAATAATTTTTAAAATGTAATATAATTGAACTAATTTGACATAAAAACCATTTTAAAATTTAATATAATCTTGTAAAATTCATTAAATGAAATGGATGTATTCGATTAAAATAATATTTATCAATATTGATTAAGAATTAAAAAATTTAAATAATTACTAAAAAATAACCATAACAAAATATATATATTATTATTTTAAGAATTTAATTCTTTTTATCATATTAATTTTCCAAATGTTATAAAAAATAATTTAACATTATGGGTGTAATATATGACTATACCTTTTTAAAATAAAATTTCTTTCTGAAAACATGTCTATTTTCATTTTATGGTTCATATTTTGTTTGTAATAAATATATAACCATTAAATGTTTTAGATGTGTAATCAATTTATATATTTCAATGTAGTTCATAGTAGTAATACACATAAATTTATATAATATGTTATAACATAATACTAAATTACATTTTATATTGACCGGGGTTGTGAGTCTCACATGGTATTGAAAATATTATTTTAAAAGAAATATATTCAATTGGTTTTATAGAATTCTTATTTAATGTAAGATACACTGTCAAATATAATTTATTCATTTATAAATTATATATGCTAAATTATTTCCACCTTATATTAAATTATTCATCACAAATTTATCCTCCTTAAAAAATTAAGTGTATTTTATTTGATATTATCTTTATTGAAAAAATACATGGTAAAAAGGTTTAATAAAAAATTATATTAATAT
Organism: Viscum album; assembly: GCA_963277665.1. Lineage (NCBI taxonomy): Eukaryota > Viridiplantae > Streptophyta > Magnoliopsida > Santalales > Viscaceae > Viscum > Viscum album. Next base: position 869,535,429 of record OY728148.1, read on the forward strand.
GAGGGAAAATAAAATGAAAATGATAAATGAAATAATATATAACTATGTTTCTATATTTTAAATCATTTATGAATCCGAATATATGGAAATGATAAAAATTGAAAAATAATTAAAGAGAATGACATAGGTTATTATCCATAATAATATGAATTATCAATATAAATTCCATGACCAAAAAAATAATTATTTCATTATTTAAAATTATATTTTATTTAGTGGATATGAATTTAATAGTATATTATTTTTAATGATAATATTTTTAATTATGAAAAATTATGTTAATTTATAACACTATAATGAAATATTCATAAATTATTTGTTTCTACATTATAAGCACTAATTCACCCTTTGGTGGTGAACTGTGTAATTTTGAATTCATCATACAAAGTAATAAACGTTAAAATATTAATTATTATGCATAACGAACTAAAAAAAGGTTTGTATTCCAAAAAATGGTTTATAAAAATATCCTTAATCACATTATCACCCTATCAAAAAAGTTATAAGGGATATTTATAACTTTGAACATATGATAGACATTAATATCATAATCCCATGATGTAAGCCATTACACTTTACGAAATGAAGATATATGTGCTTCTAAAATTTTACACAATCTATAAATATTTCCTGATTCTTATAATGAAATTCCATCAATAAAAGAAATTTAAATTTTATTTCTTGAATCCTGATACATATTTACATAATATATTTTCATTAAATCATAGGTTATCATTGTCTAGGTGTTATCATTTATTTGATGTAATATAACTATGTAATTCTTTGGTTCCCTACAATTAGTAAAATGAACTATCAATGGATATCACTAATTTGAATTATTTTATGTGATTTAATACAAATTTTTCCATTTATATTCATCCTAATATTTTCTTAATATCTATATATAATGTCTTTTTTCATTGCATTCAGTTCCATTCAAGAGTTTCATTAAAATTATTTATTATATTATGGAAATCCTTCCTTTAATCCTCTATGGAATCCAACAATCAAACTCATATAAAACTCAAAAATATAGTTCATTGATTTTTCCAATAATTTGGTAATTTATAATTTTATAATATTTTTTATGATAAATGGTTATGAAACAGTTATATATATCACTCCAACAATTATCCTATTCTATTTATATATTAACAACTTTTTCCTATATTTTCAGTGATGATAGGATTATTTTTTGTTCTAGCAATTGAATAAAAAAATAATAGTTTTGGAAACAATAATCATACTTGCAAAACCATATAGTTATTTATATTATTTCAACTTGATGAAAAAAAAAATCAATATAATAAGCTTTATTTTTTACCTCATTCAATCATTGGGATCATCTATAAAAATACGACATAATTGATTTAATGAAAATTCAAATTATCCTATTCAAATACCCTAGAATATCCAAACCAGGACCCTTGAAAGGAAACGTGTCATTCACAAGGTAATGATAATATCAATAACATTGTTTCTTTTTAAATCGTACTACCCTAGGTACAACTATTCTAAAACTAAAACTACATATAGTATCTTTAATGGGTCCACTTTCATGTAAATACAATAATATCTCGTCCATACCAATTCATTAGGGTGTTCTTATATTCTTATCATCAATGTCAATTAAAGGGTTATTATCACTAACAAATATTTTTAGAAATATTGTTTCTAGGTCTTTTACTAAACATCCTATAGTAATAACTATAATTACCTCAACACTTGTTACTCAAAGTTTATTTCGTACATTATTATATAAATATATGATATAAATAATCATATTTGGAAACGACAAATTGTTTTGTATAATTATATAACTTAAAACATAAATTATAACCCTAATAATTTTAACTCACAAGTTACAACATAATTTTTTTTAAAATAAAATTATTCCCTCTATAATATCCATTCATATCAATAAATGTACACTACATAGATGAAATGAAACATAAATAATAAGGGAGACCTTAATTTCTCATTAAAATTTATGTATATTAGATATAATAATGAATAAATATACATAAATGACATAGAAATATATTTTAATAAACATGAATTACATTTATATAATTTGGATATCATGATTAGATAATAGACGATAAATATGGATAGATTAATAACTAAGAACACATTGCATTTAATCAAGAACATTGATATTAAAATAAACTGATTTTATATATTTTTTAAAATATCATTGACAATAATAACTAAACTCCATATTAATGAAACCATAAATTATTGGATTTCTTGATCTCAAAAATAATGAAATCATATACATTCATGACCTTCCTCATGAGAGTTTAAACATTATTGATAGTTATACACTGGTGACCCATTTACCCAACGATACCTAATAAATTCATCTAATGATATAGTCAATTCAAAAAAATTGATATCAGTAACATGGTCCCAAAAATATCTTTATATCCAATTATTTCTTTATATATTAAATTATTTATTAAAAATTTAATTTTTCTATTAATATTTATTTTTATACAAAATTGGAACCCTAAAGAGGTTAGATTGGGAGACATCAATCACAATACTAACTAAAAAAAATATTTAATACATTTTGATATGATCAAAATTAATTTCAAAATATAATTCAAAATAATTTTTATTTAACTTTTATCAAGATCATCCAGGATGTGGTCTTAAATTTGATAAACCATCTTATAGAATTTTTGCTGGAAAATATTCCCTACCATTAAATATCTATAGTGAAGAAAGAATAAAAAAATAATTTATCCATATATAATCAAATTACATTAAAGATAAAATATTTATGAATAAATGATATATTATTTAATAAATAATCATACAAATGTTAAGTAAAATATATATTTAAGTGAAATATAATGTCCCATGGTCATATGAATTTGATTATTTCAAGGGAAACATAATGACTACATAAATGAATCAAGGATGAAAATATTAGTATTATCCATTGTAAAAGTAAACATAAACCATTGAGAAGAAATATTATTATGGAATATATACAACATATACATAATTTATTATATGTAAAATAAAAGGGTGTTGTCAGTAATGAAAAAAAATTCCACAAAAAAGATCTATAATATAATTATTGAGGAAAATATCTTTTAATAATGATTATTAACATTTAAAAATATAGTAAACAAAACAAAAATCAATAAAATACTTTCCATTAAAAATAATATCACCAAGGATTAACGTAGAAATCAAAACATTGAGTGGCCATGAAAAAAAAAATTATGAACATGCAGTACATGTTTAAAATATTTTCTTTACTATTTTAGTAAAAGTAATACAGATTTTTTTGGAAAAGTAATAAATATTCCATGAAATATTATTTAAAAAACTAATATATGTTTATTTATTACATTAACAAATAAGTTTTTATTAATTTCAAAACTATTTATGAAAACATTTTTAGAATACAAGGATTTTGATGAAAATTGATTTTTGACCAATGCTAGAAATGATGTTTGATTTTAGTAACAAAAATATAATCACTCATTTTACCAATTATGTGTGTGAAAATTAAACTATTACATGTAAGAATCATGAATTACAACAGGATATGAAAATTAAATTTTTCTACAAGACAATGATCAAATAACACCATTCAATAGAGTCTTAAGTATAAACAATCACGATAAAAACATGGTTTTGGAATAGACCCTTACAAAGATACTAATTATTATATAAGAAGTAATAAATGTATAATTTATTTGTTGATAATATAAATAAATCTATAATAATGGTAAATATAACATAATATATGGATAAATAAAAACACACATAATATATTAATAAAAAATAATACAAAGTCAAATGAAATTTAGTATTCAAATTTATTAACACTTACTAATTTTCAAATAAAATACCAATGGTTTAAATAATAAAAATTTAAAATTAAATACACTTAATATTATATGATAATGATATCATCCTTTTAATTACTATTATATATACCATTTATATGAAATTGGGAGTACAAGATTTCAATATTTCTTAATGAAGAGAAATGGGGTGAGGTTATTTACCACATGATTTTCGTAAGTTGAACATGAGTTAACCAAAATTAAATTTTCTATACTAATGTTATTAATTTATTATTGAACATTAATTTAATTTATAATAACATATACGATCATATAATATCATTTAAAACCAGTTTATTAATAAATTTTCATGATTTTAATTGTTCTAGGTTTTAAATGCCATGTTTTCTCAGGCGTGTTTTGTAATGAAACTTGTGTTTCTTGTAGATATAATATAAAAAATTAAAATTAAGATTTAAAATAAATTCAGAAATTTAATATTAATTAATTATATACCATTTTATATCTACACATTAAAATATTTTCTAGGAAATGAACTGCATTGCTTACTGGATACAGTAGACTATATGCACGCACGAGGAATACTGTTATTCCATTTATGAGTGAATGGGTGATAAATTTGGAAAAATATTAAATTTATGGAAGATATATATTCTCATATATATTTATATATATTATTTTTCATAATTTCATTAATGCAACATTACTTGTACATCATAGGTGTAAAACAATTGATATCGCTTCACAAGTTGATAGTATGTCGTACAAAGGAGTGCCATTATAGTATATTAAAAGTAATGAAACATAATTAGATATATGTAATATTATAATGAAGTAATCATGATAATATTTTTAATATTTTATTTAACAATTTATTCTATCAATATATCCAACCTTGAAAAGTGTTTATGGAAAACGATTTAGATCATGTCATGAGGAGGTAGTCTAGTGTACACAAAATTAATGATTTTTTTTCCCATTTGATTGATGTTGAGAAAGATTAATATTTTTACATCAACATAATAAAATATTAGTATATTTTTTTAATATATTTTTCTTTTTTATAAATAACATATTGTGTAAAAATGAAAAGGAAAATGAAATTTAATTTTTAAAACATTTAAATTAAGTTTGAGAAAACTCATTTGGATCTCATCATAAGGACTCATTTGTGATTTTATATGTTTATGATACCATGAAAGAAATTATTTGACCCATCTATCATATAATGAATGGAATTTTATCTAATATACAGATTTTAACTGAGAAACTTAAATCCACTCATTTTACTCTATTTATGTACTCAATAGATCAAAATATGTTTTTGAAAAAAACAATATATAATTCCTTATTTGGTTAAAAAAATTCTTCCTAAAACATGTTTTATTATAATATTTTAAACATTTTTCACAATATTTAATGATTTAATAAATTAATTTTTACATATTATTTTCATTTTAAAAAATGAAAATAAATTATCAATATTTATTCCAACTAATTTCATTTTTGATGTTACTGAAAATATGAATGGAATATTTTTTTTATAAATATGATTTGAATAATATTTATCCTCATATTTAATTTTTTTTAAAATCATATATTATAGTATTCAATTAATTATTTTAAAAATTCCCATATGATTTTTAAATTTTAGAGTTTCAAATTTGATTTATAAGGAAATGTAATTTTCATCAAGATTTATTAAAAGTGTCTCATAAAAGTCATTCCCCATGTAATATGGAATACATTGATGATATATATATTTTACTTGGGATGTGACCCAATTATAAAATTATTATTATTTTTATGAATTCTTTATGTTTATTTTGATATTATTTTTATGAAACCAAAATCATTCCAAGGGTTATACAGCGAAAAAATTCAAATGATGCCTATTGTTTTTTGGAATGTCATGTGATTATGAAATGTTAAAATGTATAAGAATACCATAATTTTAATGGGTTACTGTACGATGTAATGATTATTAATCCCATTGAATTTAATGGGTTTTAATATTAAGGATTCATTAGGATCTTATTTCATATACATGTATGATTTTTATTATGTGACAATGGTTATGTTATAATCACATATAGTGGTTATGTTATTATCAATGGAAATTATTATGTTATAACCAATTATGGTGGACAATGTTCTACTGAGTAGGGTTGTTATTTCATAACAAATGTTGCTGGTTATATTAAAACCTAGAATATTAGGACCAATATCTCATTCCCATGCATTAGGTAAGGATTAGTGATACGTGGGATCATAGGGTACATAAAAGGTTATCCCTAGCCCAGAAGGGGGTAAAAGAACAGTTATCCCAATCCTAAAATATAGTGCATGGGATATTATACCAATGATAAAGATGGTAAATGGTTTTCCACTCCAAAAACAATCATTTTATGAATGTATGGATTGGTATCCTTGAAATATTATTTTCTATGATTATGTATATAGAAATACTATTTCTTATACCAATGTTATGTTCTCATGGATCATTTTTCATGAATAATTTATGATTAATAACTTATAAAATTCAATTATTAATTCCATTTCTCAAATTTATGATCCATAATATGGAAGATATTGTTTTCAAATGTTATGCACACGTTTCCATACCATTCATCTCATATTATTCTTATGTATTAATTAATATCTCCTTTGTATCCCCCTAATGAGAATATGATATCACCAATATTTATTTTTCGTTTCACTGGGATATGAAAAAATATATGATGTGTGATATTTCTTTTATGGTTTATAATTATGAATAACATATTCATGAATTATGAATCTCTATTATGGATCATTTTTTTATTTTCATTTTCAGTAAAGCACTAGTACATAAATTATTCTTCCACGGAGCTATTTGTTATTAAATGAGTATTCTTATGATAATATGTTATATATTATATGATATGTTTGGTTATTTATAGTTTCTGTCAATGATGGTTTTAGGTAACCTTTAGAATCTAGGATGATAAAACATTATCATGATCTCATGGGATATTTCTATCTATATGTCTATGAATATAAAAAAGGATATGTTTATAGATGAGTCAGAGTCGGTAGGAATTTTTAGGAATTTTGGTAAAGGATATAGTGAGAGGTTTTTATGAAATTACATCCCTTTTATGATACTATATGTGTATGTTTCTCCAAAACATAGATAATTATGTGCAATAAATGAAAACAATAGAATTTAGATGGACTCAATCAACACATGGTGTATGAAATTCATCGTTTCAATACACCTATTTTGACACTAAATGGGAATAAATTTTTAAAATTACAAAAAAAATTCATTATTAAACAACATGAATTATACAAATTTTGACCATGAATTCCATATGTTATGCCAAATTTGTCATAAATTGAAATTATTGTGTCATTATTTATATATAGTATAATTTAATTTTCATTTCTAGGATATTTCCACCATGATTTTTGTTTCTCACATTATTATTAATGGTTTTGGTCCATTATTGGAACCCAAAATAACCATCAATATTCTAAATGAAAGATAAAAAATGATTTTCCCCATAGATAATAAATAATTACGGGACATGGAGCATAAACCATCATTATTGTTCTCATATAAAATTAATAAATTATGAATCATTCTAAACTTCTTATTGATAAAAATGTGGGAACATCTTTCTTTTGAGTATTTATTGAAGAAATTTCCACCATCATTTAGTTGGTCAACTAATCAACTAGTCATTATGTAATGTATTAGTACAATTATAACGATCATTTCCATTCACCCTGATAATCTCATCAAATCATAATTTTGGATTTCCATAATTGGTAAGGTGTTGTAGATATATGGTGGAATTTTATTAAGAATACATGTTAATATATTGTAATTTAATCCATGTAATTAGATGAGTTTGTTTGTTAATTTTCATTATGTGCGTCCCTTTTATTCTATCAAATAATAGGGCTAAGGAATATCTCCAGATCACAAATACAGATGGTGAACCTATTGGAACCTACCACGATAATTTTAAATTATATGAATTGTACAGTTATGATATACTAATTATTCTAGAAACAAAAAATGAATATTATTTTGTATTAAGACCCATCCATATAAATTCTTTAGAAATAAGATACATTAGTTGATATAAAAAATTTATTGGATTAGAATTAAAAATATAAAAAGAAATTGTAGATTCCAACCATTTTCATTGTTTTGATAAGAATATGATGATATATTCTAGTGAGAAAAAAATAAATCAAAATGTGGAATTAAATTTCAGTGACCTATATGCCAAAAATATTCGAATAATATCTCAGGAGAAAGACTATATATAATTAGAGGTTATTATATGTGTAGTAATCATAGTAATCAAAAATAATAATTTATATGTGATTTTAAGAAGATATCAAATTAAAATAATTTATAGATATCATAATTGAATACGCCACCTGTATTGTAGTGTTTTAAGTTGAAGTAGTTTGGTAATTATTAAAATAAATACCCAAATATTAGTAATATATGTTGATAAATATCCTAAAATAAATTTTATTATAAATAAATAGTGAAGTATTATGAAACAAAGATCGATGAATTGAATCATGATAGTTATGGAAAAAATATCCTTCCCTTCTTAGTTTTATATTTCATGTCTGATTAGGTATTAATGATCACAATAAGAATCTTATTATACATTCATTAGTGAAATTTCATGTGATTTACCCCCTATGCATGGTCAATAGAGTAATGGAATTTCATTTGATAATATATTGGTATAAGGATAAAACCAATATTCCAATATTTTGGACTATATAATATATAATATAAATAATAAATGCTGATTTTAATATTGGAAGTTTATATATATCCATTTTAGATTAATGTATGATTTATGGATACATTTATAAGTTTATGATTTTATGTTTTATTATAAGATAAATGTAATTAAAACTCGTTGGATATTTTACATGATGTCTGTTTATTATGGATCATGATATTATATTATAAATTTGTTTCAATAGGACACTTTGGTTTTGTATATTCTTTGTTGAAATAAAATTTAAGGATGAATGACTTTATCAGTTTTGGACATTTGATTAGAGGTACTAGATTCCTTATGAGTTATCTTATATTTTATGTAGATGTAATTATGGTTTTTTGTAAACCTCCGTACAAACATTACATACATTTTTTTTATTATATAATATTCCAGTCTAGATACACAATATAAAATATAATTTAAGAATGTCGTAAAAATTCATGGATTACGAAATTCAATTATATATTTCTAGAATGTGATGTTTATTAATATTTTTGGCAATATCATCATAAAAATCATGATACATAATTTTTTATCACAACATCATATAATATTTATAAAAATACGAATTCATTGAGACTAATTGAATCCTAATAAGATATGATATAATCTTGTTATCAGGATTTTAATGGAGGATGGGGTATAAAAATTCCTCTTGTTGAGTTAAAATATAATAATTTCTTTCAACAAAGAGTTTATTTTGATCCATATGAAGAAAATCATGTTAGTAAGTATTAATATCTAATGTACTAGAATATGTTTGGTTAGGTAATGAAACAGTTGAGATAGTTAGATAAATTCAGTAATATATAAGTGTACTGTAATGTGGATCAGATCGTTATACTAATAAAAATCAAGGCAATAAATAATTTTATATTTGTCAGAATGTGTTTCTATGAATTTATTTATGAATAAATTAATGGACTACTAAGCCATTTGTATGTATATCCAGTTAAAATAATTTTTCAAATAGGGGCCTTAGATAATTGATTGTTTCTTAAAACAAACCTACCCTATGTTTATTAATTTATAAATGTATATATTATAAGGTCATATAAACCTGATATATCACATGTGATAAACATAAATGACATAAAAATAAATTATTAACATTTTTGTTTGGAATAATTAGAGAAGATTCTAGGATAGGGAATATTATAAGAAATAAGAACACAATACTGGTCAAATTATTATATAGAAACCACCATCATGAGGATGTTATTTGGGGATTGGGTATGTAATGGGGTAGATGTGTCCTGTGTTTTTTGAAATAAAATGATGAATTTCAAGGGATAAATTCATTTTATGGTGGGTAGAATGGAACAACCAAAGAGTATTCAAGAAACTTTTTCATGTAAATTTTATCTTTTAGATATTTTACATTACAAGAATGTCGGATTTTACCTTCTGTTACATTAAACACTGTGTTTTGATTAAAATATGCACAACACATTGTTTAAAATATACATTAAATACTATTAAAATATTTATATTTAAATTATAATTTTCTCGTGTACATTAGAAGTTTTGTTATAAATAATAATAACTAGATTATAAAAATATATTCTTTTAATCATGTTAATTAAATGAATTAATTAGTGGCCAATAAATTACAAATGAAAATAATATTTATTTCAATGTAACGAAATCATCTTTTGGAAAACTATTTTTTTCCAAAAAATTATTTTACATTCTTAAAATGAATATATCATATATATTTAATGATTTTAGTGAAAATTAAATATATTATATATTCAATAAAATTATTAAATTAATCATATGTTTCTTCTATATAATATATAATAGTTAAATGGAATTTTATGTAAAAATAATTCTATTTTAAAAAGGATCTTTTGTTAAACATTGTGCACTAATAATAAAATAAATAATTTCCACATTTAGACAATTTATTTGAAAAATAACATATTTTCAAAAATAAAAATATAAAAATTTCCATGTTGTTATTTTTTTTGGAATTTTTTAAAGGATAAATTTTTTAAAATTATGAAAAATAATATTTTCTTATTAAATATTATCATATAGTTTTAGGAATAAAAAATTTTATAATTATTTTAAAATGGTTTTAAATGTAAAATTTGTTTAATTATATACTTATTAAATCAATATGGATTTTTTTCCAATTTTTATATTAAATTTTTGTTTAAAATCATTTTATTCATTTGATAATTTTCTAATTGGAAAAACATTGTCTCTCAATTTATGTGTGTTTTGTATTGAATTAATGTTTTCCAATGAGGTTAATGTAATATGAAAAATATATTACATATTTTAAATAAATCTAATTTGTTTTTAATGACCCAGACTCAGATGCAACTTAACGCTTACCTCGTGCTTGGTGGGCAATATAACCTCAAGTGAATCTTCTCGAATGCATGAGGCTTCCAACGGGAGCAAGGTCCTAGTGTGCTCTGAGTGGAATATGATGCCCTCACTGTCAAATTATATCATTATAGAATGAATATAAAAGAATATAAACAAACATATGAAGTAATATAAGTAAACATTAGAAGTAAACTGATGCAATAGATAGACGAGAATGACAATAACTGATTCAATTGGAACAATGATGATGTAATTTCATGTAATTAGAAAACTAGAATGCATGGATACAGTATGGAAGGCATAAAATGTTCTTCAATGTAAAATAAAACAATGACTACCCTAAGCATCCAGAAATCCTACTCAGTCATTTACTATCATGCACAATCCTATGGGCACATAATCATGTTTTTGAAGCTATATGCATCCCTCTATCAATACCTAATACAAGGTAATTGACTCTTGGTAAAAAATGGCTCTAAAAGAGGGTGTGAGATAAATAACAATGTGCCACCACCAACAGTTTATATAACATCCCACCTGTGAAATTGAATATAGAAATATTCAAGCATGCATATATTATTTAATGAAAATTGTACAATGTAAATAAATACACAAGTTCATACTTATGTCCTTAGATAATGTTTGAACATGTAACTACATAATTAATTAAGTAATGTCTATTTAATGTTAATAGGTCATGTTAGGAATATCCATAACTAACATCACGTTGTGATAGTATAAGTATTGATGGTCCCAAGATGGTATAAGGAAACTTGACAAGATATCCAGTGATAGAGATCCAGGGTAATAAGAAAGGTAATTTTAATCTCACAGAACACAAACTTAGGAGTATCTTTTTCAAGATATGGGATAAAAGTCTAATTCATGATGTGTATTCCAATGAAGTCTATAATAAGGTTCCTACCTAGTCCAAGGTGATCAAAAAAGGTAAAACGAGACTAAGAAAAAAAAGGGCCCTATGGGCATTCATTATAGCACCTTCAAGACAATGTCAGTTCCAAGGAGTGTATATTAGGTATCATGTAATAATGAAAAGGATCCTACAGTAGTATACCAAGCATCCAAGGAATAGACAAGAACTAGATTATAGGTGGTTATCAACCGTAGAAAACTCTATCCTTGAAACGTAATGGGGTTACTGTAACCCAAGGTATTATCCTCTCAGAATACAAGGCGAGATCAAGTCATTTCATTCCAATTTTATGTTTAAATCATGTAATAACTCATTTTGTTCAACTATTTCCTTCCATTAGTGTGGATAGGTTAACTTGAGTTGAAACTATATTTTTATTGATCCATTTCTTGTCTCCCATTAGGGTGGATAGGCCATGTAGCTTTGAAACCATTTAATAAACTCTCAATTAACCATTAAGGCATATTCAATTAGATATGTTCACTCCACCACCATCCATTCACAATGAATGGTGTTCCATGGACATGTAACCATTATTCAATCATAAATTTTAAGGCCACTTTGTATACTTAGTATACATACCATTTCACATTTAACATTTAATAATCATTTTGAAGCACTTACCTAAGGCAAGAAAAGTGGTGAGTATACATTGTACATGCCTTTATGAAAGTCTCATTAAAACAACCCATTTTTTAAGAAGGATCTAATTTAGGAATGTCAAGTAAAGGCACACACGAATATAAGATCATGTGTGTCAAAACACTAAAATCCAACTATTTATTAACCTTAAACATGTGGGGGATTTGGTGGTTTGTGTAAAAGCTAACAACAAATCACATAGTTTGAATGACAATAACCATGTAATTATATGAAGTTTAATCATGTCATGTGAATTTTACAAAATTTTCCCCGATAGAATTTTTGGGACCCACAAAAACAATCTAAAATCAACGAACATTAGTGAAAAGTTATATACCACAAACCTTAGGTTTTTATGATCCTTCTCCTCCACTATCCATTTTTGATTTTCCTTCGATCAGTGTAGAACATTGTGCAACCATTGTTACAAATAGAAGCTCTATCAGATTCCGGACTATTATGATATATTGATTCCATTTTTAGTTCTTCAAAAATCTCCAAATTGAGAGAGAAATTGGTTAATAATGTATGAACTCTGATTAGTATGAAATTTTGGGATTAATAGGTCATTAAGGATAAAAGGTGAAAATTTACTTAGAAAAATACCATGTGAATGGTTGGTAAAAATATGCAGAACATAGGCACGTTTACCCTGAAAAAATGGTCACATGCACGGTTAGGTCGCATGGTCATTCCCTAACCATGATAGGTGGTTCTTTCTGAAAAAACATCATCTGTAAAGTTATGAAAATCTTGAGGAATTCCACATGGTTTACTCGAAAAAAAATCACATTGTCTATATTCTCCAAAAAGAAGGGTTTTGTGTTCCGAACAACCCACAAACACCAAAATGGACCTTTACTAACTCATTAGGAATCCATATTAGGACCAAAGTAATGATTTAAAAAAAATTTAAAGTATCCATAATTGAGTGAAAAACCAGGTTCATGCAGTCTCCCCCCTTAGAAGAAATCACCCATAGTTCTCCCTCTATGATTAATAAAACACATTCCGGGAACAACTCTGGCCACTAAGCACGTACATCAGATTTCCTCTCCCACGCCTCATCATGTTCATGGTCATGTTCCCATAACACCCATGTGAGAGGGATATTCATTCCTCAGAGATCATTTGTGCTTCAGTCAACTATGCATATTGGATACTCCTCAAAGTTATCATCGACATCTAACTCAACATCCTCAGGATGAAAATTATGTTATGGGTCGACATGATATTGGAAATTATGTGAGACATAAAAGGAATCATGCCTACAAAAATACCTATGAGATAGTATCAACTGATAGGATACCATCCCGACTCTGCCATGAATTTCAAATTCCCCAACATAATGAGGTGAAAACATTCAATTCTTCTTTAAACATCTATAACCTAACCTGGGAAATAACTATAGAAAATCACGATCCCAAAACTCAATTTACAGAGTCCATCAATTGAGATTGACATATGATTTCAGTCTAGACCGAGTAGTAGGCATACGTTTCCTAATCAGATAGACTAGTTCTGAAGTCTCCGAAATAAGATGAGGACCTAGATGGGCTGCCTCACCTACCTCTATCTGGCACATGGGATAATGGAATGGCCTACTATATAAGTCCTCAAAAGGATCAATCTGAATCGTAGTTAGAAAACTTTTATTATAAAAGAACTCAACATGAGTCATATGCATCTCCCAATAACCGATGAAATCAAGGACACCTTCTCAAAGAATAACCGAAAGAACATGGATTGTCTATTTTGATTTTCCATCAGTCCATTGGCAAAATTATGTGATTAAAAGAACATGAGTACCTTTAGATTTTTGTAATCCATCTTAGAACTGTAAAGTGATACGAGAATCCCTATCTAAAATGAGAGTACATGGAACCCCATTTAGTATTAGAATCTCATATACATATAGTATTCCCATGTCATTAACAAAGAAAGTCTCCCAAATAAGAATAAAGTAAGATTATTTCTATAGATGGTCAATAAAGACCCATCTAACATCACTACCCCAGAACAACCTAGGTCAGACAACAAAAAAATCCACAACAACATATTCCAATTTACATATTTGGATTGGAAGTGGTCGTACGATTCTTGTATGTCTCTGGTTTTTATCCTTCACCTACTGACAGGTGGAACACCAAGAGATGATGCCAACAATCTAATGTTTCATTCTAAGTAACCAATAGTTTTGTCAGGTATAATGATACACCTTCTATATTCTTGGATGAACATCCCACTAAGAAGCATGGGGCTCTTTCATCATCTCCACTCTCATATTTTGTGTGAACCCAAATAGATCTATGTAGAAGAATGATACTGTCTCTATACATAGAACAATATGGAAGTGGGTTATCTCCTGATATACTATCACGGAGAACCAAAGGATCCGAAATTTAAAACTGCATAATCTTTTCCTTCTTGAGGAGCGAAGAGGTAACTATTTAGGTTGAGAGGTAAATATTCTCTTTATTTTCATGGAACTCTAGATGATGTTCTGAAAAGTGGTCTATTAACTTTCATTCATAATTGGATTATTCTAGTGCCTGTGTTTGAGTTTTTCGGCTCAATTCAACATCGACAACATTTCCCTTTCCCATATTATATGAAATTTAAAAGTGAAACAATTATAGATATTTGACACATCTCCACTATCTGAGATTCATGTCATGATGAGAAAATATATTCTTGAGTCTCTTGTAATCTGTATACAGCACAATGTGCACACCTGATATTAAATGTCTCCATCAACGTATGACATGGAAAATTGCTTCATGATCAACGTAGTGCATCGAGTAATTCCTATTGTGAGGCCTCAACATCCAAGATCTATAAGAAACGACTTTTTCTTCCTACATCAACACTACTCTTAGGACAATTCCTCATGCATAACAGATGATGATATAACCATTTCCTTGATATGTAAGAATCAAAATAGGTGATGAGTCAAGCCTCTATTTCATTTCTTCCAAGGATTTCTTGCATGCTTCTTAAAAGAGGAACATAATTACATTAATTTTAAGACTATTAATAAGTGAAGAAAGATGATAAAATATTGTATGAAATTCATGTAATATTATATGATCCCTACGAAAAATCTGATATCAAACAATTTCTTGGGATTCTGCTAGGAAAATACAACTGTAACCATTGTAGTGTCCATATATACATCGGATTCTGAAATTATATGACCTAAGAAGTGAACCCTATCGTTATAGAAATAACATTTATAAAATTTGGCATAAATATGATATTCTATTAGTATACTCATAATGATCTGAAGATGTTTAGCATGGTTGTTATGAGTGATAGAATTCACCAAGATGTCATCCAAAAATACCATGATTAAAGAGTGAAAATAGTCTTGTAAAACCCAATTAATCAAAGCCATGAAAATGGAAAGAATGTTATAATGACCAAATGTCATAAAAAAATACTCAATCAGATCATACCTTCATGAAAAAATTATATGAGGTATGTCTGATGGTCTAACTTGAACCTGATGATAGACTGATCTCATGCCAATCTTAAACAAAAAATTTTCTCCTTAGATCTAGTCAAAGAAATCATTTATTCGAGGATGTAGATACCAATTCTTGACCATAAGATGGTTCAATCTTCTATAATCCCGGAAAAGACGAATACATTCATCATCCATCTTATAAAATAGCATAGTTGAACCCAAAGAGGATATACTTGGAAATATAATTACATTGGCCTATTGGTCTTCTATGTGGCTCTTCAGCTCCTGAAGATCTGTAGGTACCATATTTTATGGCGGCATGGACACAAGATCTACTCCTGGTAGAAGCTCAATTTTATAAAATGCCTCTATCTTAATAGGTAATCCTTTAATTTCATCCATAAAGACATCCATAAATTGATCTACTATATGTGGAAATCAGTTTGAACCAAAATCTAATCCTATTTTAAATGGTTTGTGATCAAGATTGTAACTCCACCTATCACATGATGCTTCAATCCATCTCTCCAATATTGGAAATCATACTCACCATTGAAAATATTTTTTTTTCATTATTGTCATGTAAAGGAAGATTTTTAATGATATCAATCTTCAATGCCATGATAATGGGATTTCTAGTCCATCTAGTGAATTATATCAGATCCCATCATCTTGAGAATAAAAAGATTCTACAAGAAAAGGCAATTTCCTACCTTATTGGGATAGTCCATACACTAAAATATTCAATCTATTTGTATTCTTAATGGTGTATCAAGGGTCATTACACCATAGTGATAATGTATCTCTAGACCAAGACTTTCCATAAACGATACTGAATTATAAGAATTAGAGACACCAATATCAAACAATATAGAGACAGTAGTCGAGGAAACTAGAATAGTACCTCATACTATAGATGGTCCTACTCCATGACCCCTAGTATCAGTTTTAATTTATGCAACAGACCTAATCCATGACCATATGCAACATATGGACTACAACTATCATGATTTCTATGCTAGCATAGCCGGTGAATAGATATTGAACTACCACAACGATGATCTCATCCTTGTCCAAACCTACCAGAGTTATTCCAACTCCCCACCTGACGATGCGTAAAATAACTCTCTCTTTTAGGTAGAGTGGATGTTGATCCTTTTCCACAAATAGCTAGAGGAATGGTCCTGTAGAAATACTGAAGATGACCCATATAGCTGCAATCTCGGATCTCCATACGGCCTATATCACATTTGGTTTTCTCATGCCCTATTATTCTAAAAAGATATAACACAACCATACTATACAATTTGATAATATAGCTTCCACTACCCTGATGGAAGACCTCAAGGGAACAAACCCTGGCACCAGAAGAACTATTGGCCTAACGAGTCCCTAACTCATTAAAACTAGTACTTGTTCAATTCCTCAAGTTATGTTTAGTGATAAGTCCTAATAATCTATTACTGAAAATTTATTATGGAAAAGACATTCAGATGAGTTTAGATTGTGTACTAATGTCAATCCTCAATACAATGAGCACCAGAAAGATTACTACAGACATTAAGGATTGAAAAACACTGTAGATAAATGAATCTTGATTAATATTCCAAAATTGACATAGAATCATCATCGAGATCCATTAAATCTTTGTCTTTGTCATCTATATGTGCCTAAGAAAATAACTAATCCTAGAAGGTAGTTTGGAAGTCAACCCATAACTTGCCCGGATAATGACTGGCCTAGGTAACAAAATCCCACCATCATTTCGCCGAATACCAAAATATATATCTAGCAATGATGTCTATCCCCACTAAAGTAATTTCCAGATGATCAATGACATAAAATTTGGCCTCTATCCAAGACTCAATATCTTCATAACCGCTATACCGTAAAAAATTTAAGATATTTCTACTACTGGAACTCACGGGTGAGATCAACCTTCATTTTTGAAACCCGTAGAGCACCCTAAATGGACTGCATCATATGTAAGAAACTATCACATACTATTGAAATAGTTCTCAGATCATGAACAATAGGTGGTGCCTCATGTGGCACTACTAGAAGTATGACTGGGGGCTCGATTCCCACCATGTATGGAGATTTATCATCACACCCTTGTGAAGAACGAGATGAGGACAATTTCACCGAATTGATCTAAAAATTACATGCTCACTCTTCGGAACAATAATAGAAGTATACAATATAATAACTAAAGAAAAATGAACCTATAAAAACTCACTACACAAGGAATACTACCCCCAACTACCCACACATATGGTTAGGTATTGGTATGTTCTCAATTTTAAGTTAAATGTCATTTCGTAGTTAATATCTAGGTTCACTTTGTTACATTTCAGAAATAAGAAAAATCTGAATAATAATGTGTAACCAATTAAATTTATATTTCAGGATTCAATTCATAAAGAAGATACATTTCCAATGATGTAGTACCCATACACCTATCACCAGGAACGAAACCCATTTATTTATACTGTAATGTGTCAACTCTGTAAATTACTCATCCTAACCGATGGGGGCCGATACACCTCATGAATTAAGATTATAAATCACTCAATCACAATAAAGATTAATACATGTACAAGTATTTGTCACAACATCAATCAAAAATCACAAGAATATCAAGAAATGTATACTAGTTAAATTCACCTATATGAAATGGAAATATGCATGACATGTGAATTCAATGTGCCAATAATGATGCATATAGAAATTCTCCTTTTTGTAATATCATCGGTTCAACGATGGAATAAATACTCAAATAGTGAAATAATAAACAACACCACATGAAATGTGTTCAAGATTCCCATGAACAGATTATGAACATGTACTAAGTGTTCATATTGTGCATTCTATTATCTCCAAATAATAAATAATGAAATTAAATGTACCTCTAATAAAAAAAAATTTAATTTGTACCCAGAAGCCACTTAATGGGTGTCCCAAGCCAGATGGGTATCATGGACTCATGTTCATAATCTCGATCACCAAAAGCTTCCAACTAGTATCAAGGGAATAGGGGTGTGATTGTAGGAAGGGTATAACCTCAATAGCATAGTATAGAATAGTAGAATGAATACAATGAAATATAAATAAATAGAGAATGTAATCCATGTAAACAATAGAAAAAAAACCGATGTAATATTGTAATTAGAATAATAATAAATGAATCAACTAAAAAAATATGATGTAATTTCGTGTCACTAGAAAACTGGAAATAATTGATACCCGATGACATATTTAACCTGTTACACAAGGTATGAAAAAATACAACTACGCAAACCATATTGATATCATAATTGTTTTTTTTCTATCATGCACCATCCAATCGGCCTAAAATCATGTGTTGGAAGCTATATATTTCTATTGGTCAATACCAGAATCCACATAATCTACCTTGGGTTCCTAAATGCACCCAGGGAGGGTGTGAGATACATATTAGTGGGCCACCACCAACAGTTTCTATACCATCTATCCAATGTAATGGAATAAAGAAATATATAGTCTTGTATATAATAAGTAAAGAAAATAGTATTATGTACCTAAATACCAATGTACCTGCTTCTACCCTCACCGGGTGCCTAATCATATAACCAATTAATTAATTAATTTACTATCATTTTATATTAATACATTGCATTAGGCATAGTCAACACAAACATTCCTTCAGTATAGTAGAAGTAGTGAATGTCCCAAGATGTGACAAGGAATCCTATGAAGATATCCAGTGAGGGATTTCATGGGTATAAAACATGTTTACATGAATCTCACGGAATAATAACATAGGAGTATCTGAATCTTTCTAAGCATTAAGAGTGTAATCCATGGAGCGTAATCCAAGGCATTCTACAATAAGGAACCTACCAAGTCCAAGGCGATCGACCATGGTAAAACATGGTTATGAAAAGATAGGTCCCTATGGGAATTCACCAAGGAACACACTATCAAATGTAGGATCCAATAATTGTATCCAAGTTATCCTTCAATAATTAAAAGGACCCTATATTTGTATAACGAGTATCAGAGTAATACGAAAGCACAAGAATCTAGGTGGGAATCATTCTATTCAAACTACATTTTTGAATCAGAATGGGGTTATGGATAACCATGGTATTATATTCTCATAATCCAAGGATAAATTGAGTTATTCCATTCTTATATGATGTTGGAATATTGTAATAATTTATTTGGTTCAAATATTTCCTTCCATTATTTTTGATAGGTCTTGTAGAACTAGAACAATTTATTTATTTGTCCAACCCATGTCTCCCGTTGTTGTGGATCGGACAAGTATCCTTTCAACCATTTAATCAATTTTTAATTAACAATAAAGGCATATTCAATTAGAAAGTTTCACTCCACTTTCTTCCATTATCATTTTAATGGGTTCAACCTTAATGTATATGTTATTAAATCTCAATTGTTAATTCCAACATATATACTTTATATTCATTCTATTTCCACATTTAATAATAATTTGTAAGAAATCACCATAGGTGGGCTAGGTGATGATAATAAATGGTACATTATATTATGCAATTCACATTAATAGAAAGAAATTTCTTATAAGAAAGCTTTCCTTTACAATGTTTAGGAAATGGTAGTCCCGAATAGTGGATCAATTATATGAAAACATTAAAAACCTAGTTATGGAATAACCATCAATTTGAGGCAGATTGAGTAGTGGGTATTACCATTAACAAATAATTACATATTTGGAATGATAATTAACATACCCTTATAACAAGTATATTCATGGCATTCAAATTTAATAAACGACCCCCGATGGAATTGGTGGGCCCCATAAGAACAATCCAAAGTCAATAAATTTTATGGAAATTATATAGACATCCCACTTTATGGTTTAAAAATGATTCAACTCTCGTATCAACCATTGATTTTAGTTTTATTATGGTAGATCATTGTGCATTCAATGTGACAAAAATAAACTTGATCAGATGTTATATGAAGGGTATCTCTTGATTCTATGTTTAGATGTATAAAAATCCATTAAATTGAGGGATAAATAGGTTAATCCCACATAATCATAGAGTACAAGGAAAGAGGGGGATTACTATGTCATTATAGGAAAAAATGGATAAATCACTGAGAAAAAATAGACTCTTCAGGGTTTTTCAAACCCTTTGCAACCAATGCACTATTACCTGGGAAAATGGGGTGCTCACACGGTTAGTTTTTATGGCCATTTGCTAACCATGTGATGTGGCTATTTCCGAAATAACACCAGCCTTACTATTGGAGAAATGTCTGGAATTACACATGGATTACTCTAATGTGTGACAGATATTTAGTTTTCTCCATAAAGAAGGGTTCAAGGACACAAACAAGCCCCAAACACCCTCAGAACATTTAAAAACTCAGTAGGAATGCATATTGAGTCCAAAGAAATGACTTAAATAATAAAACTTAATTGATCCATACATGAGTAAAAAAACATTGTTCTTACATATATTATCTCCAAATTTCATCATCACATTTCACCTTAGTGAATATTAAAACAATAGAAATTACTCACCATGGTTTTGGTGAATATAGATTTATTGTGGATTAAATATGATTATTTGGTGTAATATCTAAGATATTAATAAAACCACCATTTTTATCGGAATATATTCAACCTTTCTACTATAATTCATGATAATTTTTTGTTTATGAGCTGTTTAGTAATTAACAATGTGGGAACTCCATTTTATTTTAAAAAATTACATGTGTACCACAAATCTTAGTAAAAATATTTCACCCACACTATTCCCCACTCCCCAAATCCAAAACCCATTGGATAAGAAAATAATTAACCATATAACATTTCAAATATCATCCTCTCATCATATAATACTTATTTAGCTCATAATTCCACCCTATAAAGCCTTTTGGTGGAAAAAACATTCATATTAAGTGGAAACATCCCTAACCAAGTGGTTTATTTTATTATTCCTTAACATATATATATATATATATATTCATGTTAAAAAGTAAATATATTATTTCATTAGTATATTACATATACTGAAATTTTATTATGTTAATTTAATAATATAAATCAATTTATAATTTAATTTAATGGGTTATGAAATTATAATTTGTATGTACGGTGTTGTAGTGAATTGAGAACCAATGTTATTTTTTTATAACCATTATAATGGATGTATATAATAAGGGATATAATATGTATATATGTATTATATGATATTATTATGTATCTAGAATCATGATATCAAATTCTACTTCTTCCATTCCATTTCGTGAAAATATGATAAGGTCATTCTTCAAAACAGAAAACTAAAACATCGTGAAACATTGTGATTCATCCACCCATTACATTAATGTAAATATGGAATTATTTCATAAATACACGTGACATATGTAACATAAAAATTATTATGTAATGGTAACATATTATTTAACAAAAAAAATCTTGTATCTTCCATTGAAATTTAATCCACTTTCATATGTATGTACAACCTCCCATCTTGATGAATTGTGTATTTCATTTTCAATGTCTTACTTTTATAGAATCCAACTATTATTTATGTAATAATTTTTTTGATATTAATTTAATTGATAAAATTTTATATATAGTGGAAGCACAATCAAAGAATGATGATTGATAATGAATTATCAAATACAACCCAAAAAACTATGTAGTTATTTCTCTAAATGCTCCATTAATATATAATTTTTAATAAAAAGGAAGAAAGGAAAAAAGATAAATAATAAATGGTATTATGTATTGAATTATAATTATATAATTGATTTTT
The DNA here is from genome assembly GCA_963277665.1 of Viscum album. Taxonomy (NCBI): domain Eukaryota; kingdom Viridiplantae; phylum Streptophyta; class Magnoliopsida; order Santalales; family Viscaceae; genus Viscum; species Viscum album. Next base: position 869,558,255 of record OY728148.1, read on the forward strand.
TAACAAAATAAATTTATTAATTAATATATTTGAGTGTATATGAAATAATTCAACACTTATGTTAAGGTATTTACATTTCGATTATTTTAATTCTATGAGACACAAATCATATTCACAACCTATTTCTTATGTAGTGTATATACTACAAATGAATGTATTTAATTATTATTCCCCTAAATATTTTTTGTATTTACATATCCATTTTATGACTATAATTTTTTAGGGATTATGTTTCATTTTTAGTAAATTTTTCTGGTTTTTCTGATACAATCACATCTTTTCGTGGGACTATTTATATTTTTACTAGTGATGATGGAAAATTATGGCCAATATACTAATAAAATTATAAATTTTATTCTCTATTGGATATATCATTATAATACATATTTTAAATTTATTTTCTATTCATTGTTTAATCAAATTTTATAAATGATTTTTTATGGAATGTTATATTTGTTTTACTCTATGCGGAAAACCCTGACCAAGGTACAACATAATGGTCCCAAGGGTAGGTTGGCTACATGACATCTGGCACACATTCTCATATTCTAGAGGCTTTCGATGAATATCAAGAGTTTAATATATATCAAGGGGATACTAAACCATTTATTTAATCAAAACAACTGAAGAAATCAAGATATAATGGCCAATGATAATACATAATAATTGTAATAAAAACATAAATAATTAGGAAAAACATCTCAAGATAAAACCAAAACTTGAAAACAATATCCAATGCATGGTAGTACATATTCGATTCCATATTAACTGAAATTTCCCAAATCTAATCCTAAATTAAAGACCATAAAAACCCACATAAGGGACTCTATAACATGTCAGGTTCCCTCATCCATGCTCCATCCCATACAACCATATTATATTGGGATTATTCTCTTATCCCATCCTAAAAAAATGAATTCTATTCAGGTACAGATCATGTTGTCTGGTTATGTTGTGAGTAAAACTTGATAGGAGTCCAACAATGGTTTCTAAAAAAATATTTATACTATAAATTTTTATTTGTTTTCTATAATGAATACATGAAAATAAATAATGTGAATAGTTTTCATATTAAACTATTTATTCATTAACCAAAAAAATATATTTGTTCTCCCTTACAACTAAACAAAAAATACAATATTCCACCAATTATGGAGTTTGAACCATACAATATGGGTTGACAAATTTCATTTAATTATAAGTTATCATTATTCATTCATTTAGAATTTAAAATTCAAAAATGGGGGAATTGACAAGCACTCTAGTGGCCATTGTGTACATGGAGTAGTAGTCTCTATCGCAAAATTTGGTGATCACATGATATATATATATATGGGTACTAGAGTGGTATTCTAGCCATATGTAGGTATTTCGATCATTTTTCCACATCCCACAAATCATTAAAAAAAAATCACATCTCATGGTTCCATATTATCAATAATATATCTACCGTATCTGTAATTCATAATTCAATGAATTTAATAAATTTATTTTATGAAATTAAAAATTTATAAATTATCATTTCAATCATAATATAACACCCCATTAATCACTATCAATACGATAATCATATTAATCAATTAATTTTATGAACGCTTTATTTGGATAAATTTTTAATCACAATAATCTAAAAATTAATTAATTCAATTTAGAATGTAATGTCCCAATTTTAAAATTGAAATTGGACCATTATATATTCTAAATTAGAATCAATAATATTGGAGAATATAATTTTAAAATCATTATAAAGATTATTGATGGTTGTTCACTATGATGGAATGTGTAAATTCATATGATCAAATCAAAACCCTAACTCTCTATAATATCATGGACCTATAAATGATTTCATATATGAAGGATTAATATCTATAAGAACCTAGATATAATCCATTTCTATTGGAAATAAATCAGTCATGTTTTTTTTTAAGATAAAAAAGGGAGATAGAAAACCATTCTTGAAAGAGATAACAAACCATATAGGAGACAATTCATCAAACAAATCATTTATTCATTATAAAAGAGATTCATGGGAAATTGTAATCCAATTAGAAGACAAAAAAATAAAGGAAATAGGTTTATCGTGATTGTGGGTAAATTCTGATTAATATAGATGGGTTTTTGAGTTGTTTTAATATTTTTTGGTGGATTAAATAGTGTGCCCATGGTTTCTTAGGAAGGGGCATGCCATTTACCAAAATTTGAGCATTAAGTTCACATCTTTACAAAGAGGTAAATGATTTATCATGAATTGAACACGGTTTGAAAATACATTCCCCAACAATGGGATCACATATTTATTTACAATTCATAGTTTTGTGTGGGTGGCTTCAAAATTTCATCAAATCATGCCCCAACCATGTTCAATATCTTCTACCTCTAAAAAGTGGACCGTGGATTTCTAGGGAGAAACCATATTTTCCTTTAACAATACACCAAATGATCATTGACAAATTTGATTCTGAAACTCTCTAACTTCTCCTAAAACAACTCATATAAAAATCCAACTGAATATAAAAAACAAGTATAAAAGTGTAGAAGAAAACAACAATGAGACCTCTCAAAAAGGATATAATCTTAAAATATCCAAAATTTACAATTGTATATCCTCATTCTATACTCTATGTAGTATCAATGATTAATAGTTAAAATTGTTAGTCTACTAGACCAATGTATTTTTTTCACTCTCCCATTTTCTCTCCTAAACCTGTCCATGATTCTATGATACTCAAACTTTAGAAACATGCATTCCATGAAACATAAACTCATTATGATCCATGTTATCAAATAGATACTCTATGAAGGATTCATCAACATCATGTCCAATTCCATCATCATAAATCACATGATAAGTGTTGTGGAGATATTTTTGATTCTATAAGGAATGAAAAACAATTTTACTTTAAATATACTTCATTGTAATAGTCACATGATATGGTACCTGACCAATTCCCTCCACATTCGTAATGTTTTGGTAAACCTATTCACCAACAATACAAATATATTATACTATAGTAAATAAACCAATCCGATAGTTGAAGGAACACTTACAAACACACTATAATCTCAAGGGGTCATCGATGTTGATCAATGTATGAATTCTTCATACTATAAACCATATCCAGACATTTCTTAATAATTTAAACATTCTCTAATGTCTCCGGTATGGGACTCGGTCGCAGTGACACCTAGCGCCATCAATCATATATTTAATAATGATGTCCTACCATAATATTCATTTTTTGTTTCCAATTGAGTATTCCCTTCATTACTGCTCTTAAATGTGAAATCCATTAGAACTATGTGTTTCCCCAAGAGATGCCCAAATCAATAATGCACGCTCAGATAATAACCTACAAATCCATTATATTATATTCTAACTCCCCATCTTTCTCCATCAAGAAAATATTTAGTAAAAAATATACTTGTAACAAATCACATCAGAAAGCCTTTCCATAATAATGAGGAGGCTGATTGGTTAATGTTTAAACTATTCTTTTTATCACCCCATGTTGTAGGACTATCTAATGAATTTACATGTTCCACAAGTGATCTAATTTGAATGTCTACATTATAGAAATTAAATTGGATAATATTTTGAATCATTTCATGATTTCCAAAATAGCATCAACATAATGATGATTAATTGGATAAACTACCATGATTCCCATGATGAATTCAACCCACATCCATTAAAAAATTGGAAATGGATATAGTAAACCACGAATTCATTGATGCTCAGCCTTCACCTACCTGTAGGTGTATTATTTTATGATGAATCAAAAAATATATTTTCCATTAAAATCCACAAATACTATAAATGTAGGTCCCAATACAATATTTTCAATCCTGTAAGAACCTCCAACATCAACCTATTAAATTCATGCATCAACAATTCATGCATACACATAGGAAAAACATCTCTATTCCGGACATAGGTGATATCATCCTCATTTATTTTCTTATCAGAAGGTGACTCCCTACCTTTAAGAAGATACCTAAAAGAAATAACTATGTATCTTCATATATTATCTCACAGATATGGATTATATGTGTGGAATCATCATTTACTGATATGAAGGTTATCTACTAATGGTCCATCAAAATAATAATATGCATCTTAGATAGTAATTCCATCATCTTCCACTCCGAACTGGACTCCTGAAATAACTGATTTTGTGTATTCCTAATGAAAGAGTTATCAGAACTATTTACCTTCCCAGATGTATATTCTATCTCAATATAAAATGACAACATATACTCAACTACCATAGATATAGGAGAATAAAATCATTATATGAATTCATATAATTTGATATTTTATGTTATTTATGCACAGTAATCATTTTTCCCAACATATAATATCACAAATACAATAATTAAAAAAACTAACATGAGATCATGTGTTAGTTAATTCTATTAGTATATCCTTAATTAATGTTCTCTATATTCTAGAACTCAATATCATTAAATCATCACTACAAAACGTCTGATGTCAGATTCATAAAAAAACACAGTATACAACTCAAATGACATGAGTATGATAATAATTGGTGTGGATTTCATGAGATTTATGAACTATAAGAAATTATTATCTCATGATCCAGATCGATAAATATATGATCCCTTTCTTGATCAGGCCCATAAATTATGGTGGGAGGTGAGAGATGTCCAGGATAAGATAATATAATATCATAAAAATCATAGAAATGATGGAATGTCAAAATAATCTTGTATTCTCCAAAGAAACCACTTCTTGAACTTTATATTTGTCTATAGAAACACCTTATTTATATATGATGTGACCTAAAAAATGTAACACATCAATACATAACTAACACTGTGGTACCTTTCCTTATAGATATTTCTCCTTTAGTGTACTCACAAATATTTCTTGATTTTTGGAATAATTTTCAGGAGACATGGACTATAAAATGATTTAATAGAAGAGAAAACAAAAAAATTATCAATGATTGGATGAAATATTCAATTTATCAAACAAAAAACACTAAAATGGAATTCTTCAGCCTGAAAAAAATTACAATGAACTCATATAGGCCATACCCACATCTACAAGCAGTCCATGGTATATAAAAAGTTCCCAGTATCAACAGATGACACACTGATATCAATTCAATCATGGAGAATTTATAAGAACATAAAGTCATTTCAATGAGATCATCAATATGTTGAAGACGATAGTAGTTAAATAATATCATCTATTTCAACAAATATTAATTAACAAATAAGTATAACTTCCGATCAAACGTCTTACCAGAAAAACCATATGAATCCCAAGGGGACATACTCATGTAACAAATACCATATCTATAAAATCAAACAGTTGAGTCTTATATTCTTAATGCTCTAATCGTATAATTATGTAATGTGTAATAGAAACTCATTCATCTCAAAAAATGATATCAATTATAATGTCAACATGTATGTCCAGATGAATCTCTGAGAGGTCCTTAGTAAATTCATCATTTGAATAATATATTATGGGTGGAAATACATCATGTATCACACCTGATTTTTCTAGTAAAGGAAATGGAGCATTGGTGGTGAGCTCCCCCAGTTCCTTATGAATAATCTCTACAAGGACCACTTTGATATACCACTAAACAATATGAACAAAGAATTTACTCTATATATAATTAAATTTCACTATCCTATTATATTAATTGACATTAATTAATTATTATTTTTTCCATTTCACAACCAAAATCAAGTCATATCATGACATATCTAGTATTTAATGATCCCAAATGAAATAGTACTCTACAAGCTCAAATTAAAACTGAAAACAGAAATATATTTTCCTAGAGATTAACACTAACGGTAGGTAACTTTTCGTATTCCCCTTCAAAAAATCCCCTGCTATACACAAACTATTCACATGTTGAGAAGATATAGATTAATGAGACAACATTTCATGATATGTGTAACTATGAATCATAGAATATACATGAAAAGTTACTAGAACTAAATGTGGAATATTCTTCATCTCTACATGTACTGGATGAGTTATATCAAATTTTACAACCCATCTAAACAATGTTTAATTTTGAGACTTAGGAGTTTCACCAATCTATTTATATGGGTTATCCTTTCCAGATGTACCACCTCAACTACCTCAACAACAATAAATCAAACTATGTGAATGATATGGGATATTTGGCCCCCACGTGGTACTCTAATCCATCTTGGTTCCTCTAACACTACCCATCAATCAAGGGTTCATGTAATAAATTTATTTGTTCCCCATATTTCTTTAGGCTGGATACTCAATAACTTTTTGGGGACAATTTCTATGAATATTACCTGGACAAAGAAATTAGTGGAAACATATTCTGTTACTTCTCGGAGTAGCTGATCATTTTCTAATGAAATACTGTTTACCATCTCCCTAATTTATTTTGACATAGTGACACATCCTACTCTCGTAATAAATATCTCATGAACAACCAATAAAAATCATATAACATCTACTAGAATCCATCTTTTGGTTCCCTGTTTAATTTAGATCATTATTGAACAACAAAAACACCTTTTTGAACTTAAATATGTTATCAAAATACTTATTCTCACATTTTATCCTATACTAAAATCAGTTAATTGAATTTTAATCTTATCTGGATGACTAAAAAATAATGTGATGCATGTTACTAAAGATTAATGCACAATACATCATAGAAATTCTCCCCATAGACAACTAAATAAACATTGATTATCTCACCATGCTGGGTTTCTCAAGGTATAAGTGATCAAAAAAAAATTCATGTAATTACTTCCCATCCATATACTCTATCTACTCATCTTGTGGATAGTTGTACTGCAAATGAATCTATTGAAAACATTACATAAAATTTAAAATATTTACTCAATTTCTAGTAGATGTCTCTAAATAGTCAGTGATCTTCTGGATATATTACATTTATAACTCAGATGACTTAGGTTCTCCCTCTATGGTGATGGTCTGAGGGTGTTTCCTCTGGAATTAATGTGTTTGGTTAGACATACTTTTCACATCTCATCCTCAGTATCTTTCAATGAAACTAATAATGTGTGTAATTTTCTTACAGAACCTCTCTATGACTCCTACACATAGAACAATAAGAGCATCATAATTCACTACTAGTGGTTCATTTATATCAGTGTCCCCATTCAGTCATATCAATAATTGTCATTATGGAGGAATATATATTATCCCAAGAAAAAACATTTGGACACATAACGAAATGCTATCTCATTTATGTATGATGGATTCAAATAAATCTATAATAGTTTATTCCCTTGCACATCCACATGATCAAAAGTGATGAGGAATCAATACCCTTAATGACCCCTAATATGTTTCATGGATATCAATTGGTAAAACATATTCATATTTTATGGATTCATATTATACAAACATTTTACACATGTCAATTTCAACATTTAGCATCACATTCAACGATAAATTTTATATTTGGTACTAATTTATCATAAATTACACAATAAAAAAATATTTCATTTCAAAAAACCATTTAAAAAATAAATTTCCATTAATTAATAAATGATTAATTTTTAAAAAATATATCAGTGGATAAAATGATTTATGGTAACACAACATTAATTTTGTTACAAGACATGATAGAAACCATCAAAAAATAATAGCATCACAAACAAAGTGGTCCAGCTAAGGGGAAATACATTCAACAATTACATCAAACTTCAATAATAAAAATCCCCACTGGGTATTTGGGTTCTCCCATATACATGTGTTAACGACTCCCATAAAAAGTATTATAACAATTTCATGACTCTTCATGTTCTCGTTTATACCATTCCCACTTAGTATGACAAATGAAAATGAATGAATAACACTTTTTATCACTTTTTATCTTCCAATCACTTGTTCCACATTATGTTTCCCTGAACCATTGCACTATATGACCTCAGGTACTCTTCCATGTATGATATAGTCTCCCAAATAGCAGTGATGGTCTATAATTTATTTTGGAGAGACTCTACCATATTTATCATTGAAGATAAATAGTGTATATAAATAAAAAATTGATCATTATAATGAATAATAGTGAGAATAATACCATAACTAATAACGACTAACATTTGATGATAATCCCAATATAGGAAACAATATCAAAACCAAGGAATTAATTATTTCCGGAAATAATATATTTCTTGTTCAAAATAAAAACCCAATGTAAAGAAATTGATAACTATCAAGGAGTTCATGAAATCATGTTTGATTTCTACATCCATGATCTATCCCACTCAAACATCATTCATAGGGTGATTATAATTATCATGTCCAACAAACATAATGTGTATTTAGGTACCAATCAGGTATCCCATGTTATCTGTTAATTCAACTAATTAATAAACCCTTAAATTCATAATAAATTTTCCAATATGTAATTTGTAGGATGGTTTATAAAGAATAAACTGAAAATGATAATGTAACCAGTCTTCATATTAAATTATTCTTTATTTAAACACATAAATCTATAGATTCAAACTGAAAATCCAACAAAAATATACTGAAGTCATCCAATGTCTTAGACTGAATAATCCACCAAGATATGTCGTATTTAATTCCATCATGGTATTCCATTATTCGTTCACTTATAATTAAAATTCAATAATGGGGGCATATATCTATAGTATGGGACCCATCTACATGTTGATTTACAGTACCTATCCCACAACATAGTGATCAATTGTAATACATATATATTAGTTTTCTAGAGTAGTCTTCTACCACCAGATTGGAATTTTCAATAGTAATAACAATCCCAAACCCCATTATTAGATTTCAAATCTCATGCTTCAATATTATAAAAAATAATCTATAAAAATACATAATTAATAAATCCACTTAATAAATAAATTTATTGAATTTTATAATTTATATATTATTATTTCGATCCAATAGATATGACACTTGGGTCTCAATAAATTTGATAATAAAAATAATCATTCAACTTCATAAACTCACTATTATGCCAATTTATTAATCCAATTACTCAACCGATTAATATATTCAATTTCAAAAGAATTTTCACAATGTGGATATTTTTATTAGACAATTACATAAAGGTAATAAAAATAACTACAATTGGATTTTTAAAATTAGAATAGATAACTCATGATAAATGATTTTTTATCTGAAAAATATATACAAATTCGTATAGAATTATTAAAACCATAATTATGTGGAAGATCTAAGACCAATAACTAAGATAGATAACCAAAAGATTAACATCCATAAAAACCAATATCCTAACCATAACCAATTGATGGTAATAATTTCTATTCTTCAATGAGAGATACATTAGTGAGTGGAAAAAATGCATAGAAAATATTTCATACCATTGAGAATACAATCCTTTAAAAAATTCTTTTATTCATCATGTAATGGGTTCATGTGGCCTGTGAATCAAACTGCGTAACTAAATATGTGAATGAAATGGGTTTACGTGGATTAGGGGAATTGGGATATAAACACATGGGTTTGAGAATATTATTTCATACTATTGGTTTAATAATTTCTTACATACAGATATTCTTAGGATGTGGTGATCATTTTAACCTAAGTGGCACATAGTTTGACTACCCATGCAAAAACTGTGAAAAATCCTTCAATAGTAGGATTCATGTTTTGGGGTGTGTTTCCACATATTTTTTCCTAACTATGTTCCAACCATGCACCACCTTACTTGTATCCCGATGTGGTGCATTGTTTCCTATGGAAAACCCCATGGTTTTCCATAATTGGTAACCAATCATGCACAACCCCATGGGCTTCCAAAATTCTGCAATGGCACTAGAAACAATTCCTTATAAAAATTCATCCTAGGTCTAACAAAAAAAAGCGAAAATGAGTACAGTAAAATGATTACGAATGATATATATAATATTCAGGATTATACTATACAGTCAAAACCCACATTTTATTCTAATGCATTATCTTATAAATCATTTTCAAAAGTGTTTTTAATTTTATTGAAATGATTTATTAAACTAAAATTTTAGCAAGTTGGAATTCTGAAAAAATGTTTTAAATGGATCCTCTAGGTCATTTCCCAAATATTTCTCATTTGGATTTCACGTGCAATGTGACAGGAGTGTTTTAAATCATGTAAAATAAATTTTTTTGAATGAATAATAATTTCATTATTTTTAAACCCTCCATTATAATTTTAAATATATATATTGAATAAATATAACTTAAAATTTATGAATTATGTTGTTTTAAAATTTTATTATTGAGGAAATTTTACACTCTGAGTGTAATGATTCAACTGTATTTTCCAATTTATTTTACATATAAGATGTAATTTTTTATTTTAATTAATCATTAATAGCGATATGATCTATGGAATCAATTTTTATTACATCACAATATGGATTATGTTTATGAGTTGATGATTTTTATGGATGTATTTATATTACCAAGGATATGTTATGATAATATTTTGGTGAAACACTCCTCTTGTTCCACAGGTTTTGGAATAAATAAAAATATGAAATTTATTTAAAACCCATTTCATTTCTATGGGTTTCTGTTATTAAATAATTCTTATGAAACACATTTATTTTCATTTATTATAATAAAATGTTTAATTGTGATCAATTTTTAGTCACATGTATGATTTTTATTATGTGATGGTGGTAATGTTATAACCAAAGATGGTGGAAACATCATTCCCAGTGTTAGAGGATATGTAATATAACCAATAAATGTGGTTGAATTACAACTACTGATGATGGATATGTTATTAATACAATTTTTGCGACTTAATATCTCATTAATGTATTTTTTAATGATTATTGAAATATTAACATAACGTGTACATGATATGTTTTCCCAATCAAATAATTTGGTACATAAGAGGCTATAAAAATACCAAATTAACGTACAAGAGTGGTTTTCAAATGACTTATTCAGGTATATGGGTGGTTAGCCCAAGAAAAACATTTAATGAATGTATTTATGTCTATTCGACGACCATGATTGTTTCCAGGACTCGTGTTTATGATAAATGATAAACATGGTCTGGTTTTAAATTTTTACGATTCTGTTCAAATAACATTATTCTCATTTTAATCTTCTGTATTAATTTATATCACCCTTTATTATATATTTTGATCATTTTAGATCACCCATTATTATGATTTTTCCCCAATACATGAAAACTGGTATTATTTAAGATATATTTGTCAAGGTGTCATATTATAGATAATATAGTGGAAAATAATGTACCTATTATGGACTATTTTTTCTGTTTCAAATATTAAAAATGTTCTTTATAAGTAATATTTTTTCATTGATCGTATTTTTGAATGGAATATTAATCCAAAAGGGTGTAATGTTTATGTATGAGATGATTGGGAAATTAATATAGAGTATTATGTCTTTATAGAGGAAAATAATGTTGAACATTGTTTCATTAATATTTTACAAGATATATTATAGATTACTTGAGCATCATTATTTTAGTAAATTTAACAACCGCAACTTCGATAAAAAATAATTTGTGATTTTATTATTATAAAGATATAGAATAGAAATATTCACATCCCACATAATCCAATTATTTATTAGTCAGTAAAGTCTTGGTAAAAAAATTATTATCATATTTCATTTTCAAACATTAAATTCAACGTATAATATGATTACAAACATTTTTAATACTTGTAATAAATCATTCAAAATAGTTGACTAATCATTTCTGATCAACATTTAGATATAAAAATAATATAAAATATTGATATTGAATAATCACTAAGGGGAATAATGTAGATGAATTTTTCTTAAAATACATATGTTTTTAATAATATATAAGAGATAAATATTAATAAAATATTCTATATAAATAATATCTTGAAATAGAAATATTTTAATGGACGTATTCAAAAAATAAATAATCTTATTGAATGAATCTTAATGGTATCAATATACTATATACCCATTGAATAATAAATAAATTTAATGGATTTTTACATATATGGGAAAAAAATTATAAATACATTTTTTTATTTCACTGAAATTAGAATAAACATATTTTTCTTGTTGTAAATTCTAAAAATGTAAAATTAATATATCAATGGTAATGGTGGCTTATATGAAAATATTCACAATATTTAAATGAATTTGAGAATTCAGAAACTATTTTGAGTTTTGAATTTAGTATTTATATATTAATCATTATAACCATTTATTCTCACATTTTATTAAATAATAAAAAATTTGACACATGCTTATAAAATTGAAGAGATTTCATTAACACCATTCTAAGGGAATAAAAAATAATCTAAAACTGCGTTAAAAATCATTAATTTTCATAAAAATAGTTTAATATACAATATATATGACATAAATATGGAAGTGAATGATTTAATTTCTAGAGGAAAGGAAACGTTTTTCCCTCCCATTGGTATCCATAATGTTGAGTTCCAAACGAAATGGAAGTTAAAATGTCATAGGGAATATAAAATAGAAAATTATTTATAAAATAATAACATTGATGTGTTATAGAGTTACATAATACAGGATGACATTAATTAAAATATAATTGATAATGAATATAATATATAATGTAAAAGTGTCAAATTAACTATTACCTTAGACTTCTACGATTTTAGACTATCTCGAACCTCTATATAAAAAATTATTTTTATAAATTTATATAACAGTATTATAAATTTATATTTTACCTCATCATATCTATTTATAATATATTTTTACAAATATATAAATTTATTATCACTTAAAATAATCACTCAATGGTAGGTTTGATCTATTATCCTTTCATGAATTAGAACAGTGGTTCCTTTCATTGAATATTTTTCAAGGGCTCATCATTAATAGAATTTACATTAAAACAATGAAAATTGTTTTATATTATTTGATATTCCCTTTGTAATTTCATATATATTATGTTAATATTTCAAATGAAACAAATATAATATCAAATTTTAGTGAATATTATATACAATTTGACTTGAATTATTTGTATGTATTCATTAGAAAATATATAAAAAAATTATAAATATTACAATCTCATTATTATTATATCAAACTATATATATATATGTTTCTTAGTTTTTAATCAGATAAAAATTATAATAATTCTTATGTATGTTGTAAGATTAATCAGAATAATAACATATTATCATGATTGAATATTTAGAAACTTGTAATTATATAATGATAATATATCTCTTTTAGAAGAATAATGTTTATAGAACCCTATTATTATAACATTTTATTAGATTCTTGAAGAGTATGTTCAATAGGATAAATAGAAGGGAATGGAAAAGTGATATATCTTAGAATATGCCTTGGTATACTAAATTTTTGGGGTTAAATATTATTATATCTATTTCCTAAAAACATATTTTATAGAATTTATTTATTACCTATATTGAATCAATATAATATTAAAAATATAATATTTATTACCAAAATAAAATATAATAACGATCAATCTCGGGGGTCATAAATAAATAAATATGTCATTCTTTGATATTGAAGTCAAAAGGAAAAAATATGTGATAATTTCTATATAATAAATTATTAGATAAAAATATGTAAATTTTTTCAATAATTATGTTAGAAATTCAATATATCCATGGTATGTATTTAATCTTTTTATTTTTTTTATAATAAACTTTTATTAGATGAGTTAAGAAATAAATATAAAAGAACAATGTCATGACGATTACCATTTATTATGATGTAAACCTTTAAAATAATTTTGAATCACACTTTTATTCTACTTTTTCGCATACCAGAAGTTACAAACCAATAATTTATAAAATAATAGTTTATATTATATATTATTCATTAATGAAATAGTATAATTATTTAATTTATTTAATTCCAAATTTAAATTATTATTTAAACTAATTTATTACATGGAAAAATTTTAAAAATTACAATCCATATTATACAATTTAAATAATAAAAAATATTTACTTTTGTATATCAAAAAAATTTCCAATGGTGAAATTTTTTTTTTAAATTTTTAACGCTTAAATTTATTTGAAATATAAAAAAGTATTTTCATAAAATATTATATTATTATATTATCATAAGAACATAATTATGATATAAATATTAATAAAATGATATAATGACTAATTTATGATATAATAATTTAGAAAATAAACAAATATAATCAGGAATATGATATTTATAATTTATTTAGTGATAAATATGAAAACCATTTTCACAATTGATGTATATCCTGCAGAACACTGGAAATGTCAAATTTGGGACTATATACAATATAATTGAATTCTATGAATTTTATTAATTCCTTTCAATTAAATATTATTTATTTATGATGATTTCAAATAATAATTATTGAATTATTTTTTTAATTAACATTAATATTATCCTGATTATAGGGATATGATTTCATAATGCATAAAAAGTAAAATTATGAAATTGAATAAGATCTATTGAAATGAATATCAGTACATATACATAATTAATGAATATAAAACATTACATTAGGCCACATTAATTTATTTTCGTTATAATAATTTATTTTAATTTTTATTTATGGGATAATGACCTTCAATAATAATGAAACAATTATGTGGTTCTCATTGAAAGACAATAAAAATAAATATTAATTATTATTATTAAAATTATAAAAAATGTTAATTGAACCAAAAAATTAAAAAACCTATTTTATGAGTGATTTTCATCCACAATAATCATTGGTTATAATTCCGGACATTTTAGAATCCACTTATTTGACATTATATCCCATATAATATTATATTTGAAAGAAAATAAATCTATTCATTCTATGGTTTTTAATTAGTATGTCATTTTAATATATAATTCAACATAATGGATGTAAGAACAATATGTTTTTAAAAAAAATTCTTGATTAGTTTTTATTCTTTATTAGAAGGCATTGTATTCTATATTGTGTTTAAATGTACCATGATATTCCCTTTGTATAATATTACCGTTATAACCTACCAATTCGGTTAGAGAGAGTAATTATAACTACCATAAGAAAATTCATTATGAATACATTGACTATTAAATATTTATGAAAATTATAAATTAGAAATATTTATTTTTGAATGAATTAATATTTTCAATGAATTTACTAAGATACATATTTTATAAACATTATAAAATATACTTATACATTCAATGGTTCTTTTAATCATAGGTTCTTAATAAACCCTTTTTTATAAAAAACAACTATTTAGAAAATGGTAATCTTACGCCTTTAAATAGTTAACCCCTTTTAAATTATGAATAATGGATATTAATAATTGTTATATATAAGAGTAAAAATTTACATTAAATTATGTATTTAAAAATTTACATTGGATGAATTTGTGATATTTTTTGATAACATCAATGTTTTCATTAGTATAAAAAAAAGACACTAAATTTTAATTGATGTTTCTCTTCAAGATAATCAAAATGGTAAAATAGTAATATTTAATGGTTTTAATGTATAAATAGAATATTTTTTATTATTAACTATTATTTATGTCAATATAATTAATTTTATATTGAATTCTTATGTAAAAACATTTAACTTATTTGAAATCTTTTAACTAATGAAAAAATAGTTCTCTCATTTTGACAATGGGGTTGATATAAAAATAATTAATGAAATTTATGGGGATTGAATTTTTAAATATTAACTCTATATTTGTAATAAGTTGGTCCAAATTATGTTAATAGGGTAATTTTATTTATGCACATTATGAATCGTAAATTTGGTAATTATTCTTATGACCACTGTTAAATGTTAATATGATAATTAAAGGTGATAGTAATATTAAAAAATAACATTAAGACTAAAAAAATAATTTTGAATAACCGAATTATAGCATTCTCATCTAATTCTCGAAATATAACAACTTGTTAACCAATTACCTATGAATATGACATGAAAATATTAAAAACTAATGAATGTGACAAAATGACGCAATTTCATTATATATAAGTATAATATTTTTAATATATTGATAAATAAAAGATAATATATAAAATATATTTTCTCTCAAAATATAAAAATTTTACTACATCATAGAAATTAATTTATAAATTTTAGTGATTAAATAATTTCTATTAATGATGATACAATAATGATGTAGAAATTATTACCTTATTTAAATATAAAATAAATTATTTTAAAAATATTAAAATAAATATAATAGGAACTAAGTAAGCAAATACAGAAACTTTCTATGTTAAAATGACATGTTTGGAGTGTATTAAACATTTTTGTTCAAATTTATCTTCTGTTTGTGTTTTTTAATGTCAACTAAATGAATAGTGTCAAAATTGAAAGCTTTGATATTTTATAAAAATAATTTTTTATTTAATAATCATACAAGGAATTAAAAATAAAAAAAGTGACAATTAAAAAAACAAAACATTATAAAATACCCATTTATGGTGAATTAACACCATAAATAAAAATTTATGACCTTTTTAATATTTAGGATGTTATTTCCATAACTACAGTTAAGTAGAATAACTATGTGTTAATTAAAACGATATGTTAACAATTGAAAAAATAATATCTCCAAAATTTATTGTATGATTATTTTGAAACCCTATCTCATATCATCATATAAATGGGGACATTTAAAAGGTTTTTTGTGAGTGGTTTTATTTTATTATAAATTGTTATTTATAGAGTTACCAAAAATTCCGCTCACCTAAATTATAAAAGGGAACCACCTCTCTCACCGATAAACTTTATTTTTAGACAAAAAGATTCTCCAAACCTACACATTATTCCTTCTCATTATCCATAATTTCATTCTATAGGTTTTATTAATCGTTAAAGTCCAACTATCATACTCTACGAATAGATTTTGTGGAAGCACAATGTGGAAGTGGTAATCTCTTCTACAGATTCTTTCATAATTATTTCCTCTTCTAATTCATCTTCATTAATTGTCTCATAATAATGTTATAACATAAGTATAAATCATATAATAATATGTTCTTTTAAATTTAAATGAACTATATTTCATCATCTATCCATCCAATGAAAAAACAAATTATCGCACGTCTGTACGTACGACTTACCATCACCACGCCATGGTGAAATATATTTTTCAGCACCCCCTTGCATGGATGTGAATAATTTTGTATATAATAAATATATATGCCTATTATAACATTCTACTAATTCTGAAATATCTTACAGAATCCACTTCAATATCATTCATTATTTTTGGGAATGATATTATCGCTCGTGCGTAAGTACGGTCTACCATCTCCACGATGTGATTTGATTAATTCTATATAATAAACCTTAATCAATGATTATATACATGAATTAAACGAATAAATATGATATAAAGTATAATAATATAATTATTTAAATGATTTAACTATAACATTATAAGTGAAATATGATATTATAAGAGAAATCATCCATAAGAACATAAAGAAATCTACATTTGAATAACTAGGGCCAATGGACTGTAACTAACAAACCGATGATAAAATATTCATATAAGATACAATAAGAAGTTATATTATTATCTAATAAGTCAATAATTGTATTAAATTAAATATATTATTTTTTTAGTTTCATATGAAAAATATCAGACCTATGATAAGGGATAATTTGCAAATCTCATTTTTATCTGAGATTGTTTATTTTAAGTATTTTTTTGTGGTGTATTTATCATCCACATACATGTATCCAAAATATGTATTTAATAATATTCTTTATATCCTCATATAATTAATTAAATTCAATTTTACATATTGTTTAATTTTTAATAAATGGTATTAATTGAATATTTTTTTGTTTTCGGTACGAGTGGCTTTTTGACTTTTCCATCAACAGTACGAGAAGATTTTTTTTAACTAATAATGTAGGAATGAATTTTTATGCTTTCATAATGCCTTATAACAATGATTATTAAACTAAAATACTAAAATGATATTTACAAATAAAATTATTTGTTATAATAATTTGTGTTATTTGGAGGATAGAAAATATTTTTGAAGAAGAAAGGTTATTTTCCTTAGGAATTAATTTCAAGTGTTTTCTCCAAATTATTTTCCCTATAAGATGACATAGTTTAAATAGTGTTATATTTATAAACATGTTATTACTATGTTATGAGGGTTTGTATTTATTATTTCAATTTTCTTTATATCAATTATTATGTAATGATGTTTAAAAACCCCATTTTATTTCCTGTGTTATGGTATGGTGAATGTTTTTATGTTTTTTAAACGTGAGAATTGTTTCATTATGAGATCGATGGGACCTATATCTCACTTAAATTAATTGATTAAACATTTTATCCTCATTATATATACATAACAATAATTTCATGTATATATGGTTCTGCAATACATGATTGTAATGAGGATTGAACTTGGTTCCGTAATGTAATTTGTCCTCTATGATTGTCTCAATAATGATCCTCGACTAATATGAAATGATTTTCTCTTCTCATATGTGTATACCATGAAATTTATGGTCTTTTGTTATGTATATTTGGATTTTATTTCAATTTTATGATTTACCACATGACATTATATAATGGATATTTATATACAAGATAATATTTTCAAATGTTTTGTTCTTATGATTATGATATTACTGTTTTTTCTTTTGTTTACCCATATTGATAATTTTAGATCACCCTTTATTATGTTATTTTCCCAAAGTCATGAAGTAGGAATTTCAGTAATATATATCAAAATTGAGTCTTTTCCTGAAGATATAAGTGGGAGACTATGTATATGTTTTATAAATAATTTGTTTATGTTTCCCAGTTTCGGGAGGCAGTAAACCTACATATTCATGGCATTGTTTTTGTTATATTTTGAAAAAATAATTCTTCAATGCTAAATTAATGACTATATGTAAATTATGGGTTGTAATAAGAGATGTAAAAATTTAAATATTATAGAAATAGATAAAATATTTTTCATATTCATTGAAATATATTTTGAATATTTAGGAAAAAAATAAAAACCCTAAATTCGTACACAATGATGATGAAATAATTATAGAATTAATTGAATAATGAAAAAAATACTGAAAATGTTAAAATAAATATACCGTGAGACAATTATGCAGGAAAATAAAATATACAGGTACTTACTACATTGATAACATTTTAAAAAAATATAATTTTTTCCAATCTGAATATTTTATGATGTTTTTAATGATATAGAAAAAAATGTTTTGATATTTCAAAATAACAATTTTTCAGGAAAATAATATTTTATTAAATTCATTAAAATTAATTAAAAATATAAAAAAAAAATTGATATTATATTATTCAAAAATTCATCCCCTATGATTTAGAGGCCATTTGAATGTATTTTCACCTAGAATATCCTAATTATATTTTATTATAATATACAATTTATAGAATTCCCCTAATAAAAATTATAAGAGAAAACCCATTCCTTCACTTAATTTCACCAGCATGTGTCTTATATCTCGACCTTCCTTCAATAAATTATCCTATAAACATTCTATGACACATTCTATTGTTGTTGGTTTCACCAAATTATCAATTCCAATTCCCTAAAGTTGGTCTAAAGGAGAAGTTATTCATGTGGAAAAATTCTCATTTTTTCTCTTTTAAATTCTTTATCTCAACAACCTCATCCTAATCCTTGATAAAATGTTTGATGATAACACTACTATAGAATATATACAGTATTGGGATTTTTTTAATTGAATAGATATCATAAAATCTCTTTTCATCTCAATTTAATAATGAAAAAAAATCATTATCCATGGTTTGTCGATTCAACTCTATCATGGAAGATATGTTTTTGAATCTCTTTACATCAGTCATATAATGTTTGAATCAACATATAATAGTTTCAATAAAACTAAATATAAGTAAATATATATATATTATATTGTCATTAATTCATGAATTAATATATGTCTATAATATTTATCAAAATGAAACATGTTCATGATGGTTGGAAAATAAATTTTACATTTAAAATTAATGTTTTATGAAATGAATCACCCACATGTCAAAATTTAAAATGATATGTGGTACCATTTAATATGTTGTACATTATTTAAAACCATATTATTTTCTTTCAAGGTTTATATTATAATTTAAAACCCCTTTATTAAAATTACACAAGCTAACCAACCAAGAAAACACAAAACCAATGCTCCCAAAACAATGAAAATAATGAAATATTATTAAAAAATTGGTTAAAAGATGTTATAAAATATCATATTATTTATTATAAATATTAAAATTGTTTTTTAATAAATTAATAATAACCATTAGACTATTCTACACAAGGTTTGAATATATTTCAATAAATTTTAACATGAGGTAAGAGACTGGGATTTAAATTTCTTGTCTTAATGTTTATATTTAAATAATTGAAAAAGAATGTATTTTATAAATACATGGAATGAATGGGATTTTCTAATTTCATGTCAAATTAATAATTTATATAACACCTTACATGTTTATATGGTTACATTGAAAAACATATTTTCTATTGGACATGAAATTTGTTCAAAATGAGAGACATTCAAAATAGAATGATAATTTTCTTCAAATAGTATTTTATGGTGAAATCATTCATGATTTATGGTTATGTAATGGTTCTTTGTAATTTAATTTCATAACTTATGGTTCATTTATTCAGAAATATTTGGTGGTTCCCTGATAAAAAAATGATGTGTGGAAACTCTATTAACCCATGAAAGGTTCCAAGGATGAGTTGTTATGTTACAACATCGAATGAATTTGTTAATGTTTTTATATATGTTAGACAAATTGGTTACACCATTTTTTAGTCATATGGAAAATGATGTCCCACGTGACCTAATTATATTTTTTTTGATTTCTTTTTATTTTTCATGAATGTTTTTATATTTTCAAAATGTAAGATGATGCTTTTTTGATAATATGATTCCATTGTAAGGGTAATAAAGTATGTTTAAGAGGCGGTGTTTTAATGGAATTTCAAAAACAATAATTTTTATTTATTGTATGTCCTATACTGATCATTTTTTATAAACCCATGTTTTAAAATTTATTTTCATAATATTTTTGGAGTACTGGAGACAATGATGAGATCAATGAAAAAATTGTGAAAAATTTTCATAAAGAGAATCCATTTATTGTTTTTATTAATTTTGTTTTATAAAAAATTTTATAATGTATATATTATTAATTCTATTATGTATAGTTTTATCATGTATTATTTAGTCATAATTCATTGAAACTGTAATCCTTAGAGGCCCATGAGATTTTAATAATACAAATTCTTGTTTATAGTCACTAGAAAATTTAATGTTTATGTCTAGGTCCTTGTAGTTTGTATCATTGTAGGGTTTAGATTACTATATTGGATACGATAATGTTAATATAATACATATAACTGATTTTAATTTATTATTCAATAATATATAATTTAAATATTACCAAGTAGATAATTATATGTTACGTCTATTCAAAACGGTTTCCCACAGTGAAAACATTGCGGCTATGGTGGAATGACATCTATAGAAAAGCATCCTTCAAAAATTAGAATATTGATATTTATGGATTCTGAATAATTTTTTTTCATAATGATGGAATGATTTACACATGCTATAAATTTTGGTGGTATCCTTGCAATGGATATGATTAATTAATCCTAGAAGAATATGTCAGTAGTTATGTATTTTATAAGGAAAAACGTCAAATATTATGTAAGAACCTCATATATAATTGTAACTTAAGTTTGGATCAATTATCTTGAAAGGATATTTGATTTAAAGGGATGATTTGAAAACCAAAAGGAAGCCCTATAAATTTATCAGTTTAGAGGTTAATACAATAGACAATGGACTCTAGTTGTGTATACCATATAGAAAGATGATCTAGAAATGATTGTAACTATATGAATTTATGATTCCCTTTTAGGATAAATATTTTCAAAAATTTGATTCAACATATAATGGAGAATCAATTCCATGAAGTGAGGAAGAATTATGAAACTTTTTTATCTCTATATAAATCAATTTTTAGAAGACAATACAGGTATATACCAGATTTTGATCAAGATATTGAGAGAAAAATTAATTGATTTTTCTATAGATTGAAACAAATTTTACAAAGATCGTAGATTTAATGATATTTTAATATCAATTAGAAACATTTTATTTGTGGTAAGAAAAGTTTATATGATGTTTTATGACAACTATGTACCTCTTGATAACAAGATTTTGAAATGTTCAGGTTGACATATATTAGGGATGATTTCATCAATGAGAAATAGAGGTTATAAAATAAAATTACTTTCTTTTTAAAAGTGTTGTATAAATTACCCTATGTAATGCCTATCAAAATTAGGAAAATGCTTTTTTTTGTGGAAGGATTGGCCATATGAATTTTTCTTGTAAAGAAAATGATAATAAAAATAAAAATATGACAGTATGCTATTTTAACTCAAATAATTTGGTAAATTATTCAAATGTATGTCCAAATATATTCACTTATAGAGAATATATACAAGATAAAAAATTAAAGGAATTTTAATTTTTTTTCACAATAATTGTTTATGTTGGGCCTTGAAATTAACGGGTGATATATATGATTCTTATCTATTAAATTTATTCCCAAATCTATTTAGTTCTGGATGTTCTCATTCATTCATTTCTATGATAATTGAATCAATAATGGGAATATCACATAATGGAAGTGGGATATAACTATTGGTGAAAAATCATAGTGGAAGTATTAAATAAACCTATATACATAGGAATCATCCAATTATAATAAATGATATGGTATTTCCTACAAATATTGTTTAAATACCCATTGTTGTGTTTAATTTATTTATGGTTTCGATTATATTTCAGTTTATCATGATAAAATAAATTTTAGAGATAATAAGGTCTTGTACAAGGATTTAATACATATCATTATTGTATAAGTTGAATATAAATTGATTAGAAATACCTGTGAATGATCTATAGAACAAGTAATTGGAATGACTGAATATGTTCTGATTAATGAAATACCAGTAATGAATGAATATTGAAATGTTGCACCAGAAGATTTTCACGGTGTCACTTCCTATTAAGAGGTTGATTTTACTATTTACATATCTCCTGATGCAATTATAATTACAATACACACTTTTGTAATGGTTGATGTAGAGCTTCTTCAATTAATTATTTAGGGGCATGACTATCTTGATATGTTATTTTTCCTATCACATTACCATTAGGTGATCATGTTTTGATTTTTGAAATAAATATGTTCTTTTAAGGCCTTTTATTTATTATAGAAATTTAAATAACATCACTATTAATAATAAGTTCCATTTTCTTCATATATATGACTTTTTTGAACATCTTTAAAAATCATTGTATTTTATTGTGAATGAATTGAGATCTGGTTATCATAAAATGAAAGGGATAATGTTTAAATTTTGAAAACTAAATTTTATAATATGTATAGAAATTATGAGTTTATAGTTATTACATTTAGGATGAACAATTACCATGTTGTATTTATGGATATTTTAAATTGATTCCTTTAAAAATATTTGGATATGTTTATGATTGTTTTTATTGATGGTATTTTTGTTTCTTCTAAAATATATGAGGATTGTGAAAATATAGAATACATTCTCTAACAGCCCTTATATAAAAGAAGTTATATAGAGAATATTAAAAATTCTATTTTTTAAACATATTTCTTTGATAGGGAATTCCCTTAATAAATATGGAACAACCACTTATTCTACAAAAAAAAATTTATTACGAATGGAGAAGACTTAAAAAATTTAATAATATTTGATGATGTATTTCGTTATTATAATATTACCGACTTTTTGTTGAGAACATTACATTTATATGAATACCATTAAGTATTATATCTCTAAAAAATGTTTAATTTATGTGATAAAATAATGCAATGATTATTTCCAAGAACAAAAAAGAATATTAGTGACTGCACCAGTTTTTACCTTACCTTCATAAAATGGGTATTTTTTTCATCTAAAATGATGATTCATTAAAGGGATATAGTTGGGTTATAATGATTAATTATCATGTAATTGTGTATTATTCATGGAAACTAAAACATCATGAGTTAAATTTCCATACAAATAAATTGGAATTAGTTGTTCTATATTTCGACTTAAAATTTTCGAGGAATAATTTCTATTGATCGATTGGTGACATATAGACAGAAAAGAAGATTCTATTATATATTTGTCCAAAAGGTATTTAATATGAAGTATAAAATATATATTCAACTAATTAAGGATGATTATTTCATTACTCAATACCATCCGTGAAAAAAATATAATGTGAATGATGCTTTGAGTAAATATAGTAATGCTAAATTAACCATGTTATGTATAAAACCTGACTATTTGATTATTTAATTGATGAATTTTGGACATGAAATTGTGGGTAAAAGAAATTTATCTATTTTCCTTCATGCTTTAGATAAAACTCCTCTCACATAAATAAATTTGAAATATCTAAATGAATATCATGGGATACAAAAAAGAGTATAATTGGTGATGTAAATTAAGTTATTGGTATTTAAAATTGACTAGGAAAATAATTTTACATTTGTGAATAGATTATGTGTGAATTTTGATTCATGGTAGAAGAAGGATTTGTTATAAAAATTTCATATTCCACTATTTTCAGTTCATCATGTTATCAATAATATGTTCAGAGACATTAAGAAGTATTACTGGTGGGAGGGATCAGAAAGAGATATTTATGAATTTACAGTTAAATGATTTACTTGTGTCATGGTTAAATCAAAAAAATCACCAAATGAGATGATTAATACTTTTCATGTTCTATAGTGGAAATGGAAAGATATATCCATTGATTTAATTGTAGGACTAAAAGTAGTTCTCAATGTAAAAATATATTTTTGTTTATTATTTATTAACATACTAAATATTTAAATTTCCATCCCATTTGAGATACCATATCTTAATATAAATTTTTTTTATGATTATGAGACATTAAATTTATTTGTTGTTCCACTATATATTTTATTTCACCGTGTTCTTATTTTTACATCCATATTTATAAAAGGCCATCATATGGTATTGAAAGAAAATTATATGACCACATATCTTTTCATCTCCACATTGACGGAGGGTCAGGAAAAAAAATTCTGTCATTAGAAGATATTTTATGTTATATATGAATATAATACTAGTGAATATAATATCGACATATTTAGTTAGATGATATATCTAAAAATAATTATTTTTATTCCAGTATAAGGATGGTACTTATTGAAGAATATATAAAAAGTGGTGTCAAACTCCAATAAAAAATATCTTTATATCAATAGATGTGGTTATGCCTATCATAAATTATCTCCATGAAAATTTATTAAGTGTTTGGATAGGAATTAAATGATAATTCCAAGGTTTGTTAAACCATATATTGTCTTTTAGAAACCTGGATCAATTTTTTATTTTATGGATTTTCCTTTGATATTATCCAATGTACAATATTTTTTTCATCGTACTATATTATAAATGTATCATCCAGATATGCAACATGTTTTGTGACATGAAGATGTTTAATTGAAAAAAATCCCTTAAGTGTAACAACCTATATAAAATTATTACCAATGAGAAAATTTATGTTGCAACAAGGTAATTCACTAGGATAAGGTTTTCTGGAGAAACTATATTTTTGATGAAACAAAATATAAATATGAAAATTATATGGGTGAAAAGTATGCCCATTCTTTTATTAAAACAATACAATAGTGAGGGAATAATTTCTATAATGGGATTAATTTTACGTCCTATGTACTTATAGAATTATTGGTTTTCATATTTATTACTATTTTGAAATATATTTTTTAATTACTGATGTTATGTAATTATTGAAAATAAAAAATTTATTAAATTAAATTATTATATAAGTATATTTAATATATTAATTTTCAAATAATTTAATTTTAATTTTAAAATCATATATTATATTTCTAATAAATGTATCAAAATTACCCTATTTTTTTATATTTATAATTTTTTTAAGAAATATTTTTTTAAACACTAAAAAATACAGTTAATTGTAAAATACAATATCTCTTTTGATACCGTCAAAACAACAATTGGATATTGAATATGATAAAATTATATAATGACTAAAGTATGAAATTGTCTTCTATATATTGTATGAAAAAATTCCCATCATTAAATTATATTTTATTTCATGATATGTATGAATATCATTTTTAGTTCCAAAATATTGCCTGCAAAGTGTATGAAAATTAAAATTTGTGGACTTATAGTTATTCATTTTGTGTTATGATGTATTTTAATGACATTAAGTTTAGATATTATGTATTAAATATTATGGGGTATGAATGTTTCTATATTTTTAGTTATTTAAAAATAATCTTATCCAAATTCTATGCAATACATGTGTAGCATAAGAAAAGTCAAATTAAATAAAATTGAAAAAAATTTCATCACATGTATATGAGTCAACATAAATAAATATTGAATATAATATATTATATATAAATAAATGAATTTATTTTTATGATATTATTTGTTTATCAATTTTTTATATGATATAATTTCATTTAATACTTTTAAAACACAGACGCAATGCTTGTGCGTGGAGTTGAAAAATCCAAAAATTGATTTAATTAAAATCATAAGTATCATTAAATAATTAAAAAAGATGAATAAATATTCATGGATGAGTAGTTATCGACAATAATATTACATATTTCTCATTTATGTATTATTTGAATCACAATTTTTGACAATAATTTGAATATATTATCTTATTTAAAAGAACAACGAACTGTTCACAATATAGATTCCAATTATCGTAAATTTTAAATATTTTATTTTCCAAAATAAATATTCTAATATAAATATTATGAATAAATATAATATAATTTTATACTTTGGGAAAATTTAATTTAATTTTTTTATCAAATATAGAAATTCCCTAACATCATACACAACGATGATTTTCTATTTATTAAATTAAGTGTAAACAAAATGACTGAAAACAATAATTTTGAAATAAATATATATGAGAAAATTTGGATTTAATATTTATTCTAAAGAACAATATGAAATATATACGATATAATAATTTTTTTTTCGAATGAAATTTTTTTAATGTTTTTAATATCATCGAAATGAATATTTTTAAATTTGATAATAATGATTTTTCGTGAATAAAATATTTTACCAAAATATTTAGAAATAATTTAAATCACTAATAAGGAAAATGAATAAATATATTCTTTATAATATAATAACCAATTATTTATAGTCTACATATATTTCTATTGACATTGAATTTCCTTATTATATTTTAATAATTAAAGAAATTCCAAAAAATCCCCTCTCTTCAATTATAAAAGCACTCCATCCATTATTTTATATCAACTTCTTGAACATTCAATATTGACCAAACTATACATAATTATCTTATACTTATCTATCGAAACATTTTATTTGTTCTGGTAATACAAAAATATTGATTTCAATTTCATTAAAAAGGTTGTCAAAGAGACAATATTCAAGTGAAAAAATCATTCTTTTTTATCTTTTAAAGTCATTATCTCTTCAATCCTATCCCCACCACTATACAATGATTCATTATAACAAACATATAATATTTATACTTTGTTTTCAATGTTTTAATTGAACATCCATCATCAAATAACTTCTCCTCTATTAATATTATATAATATGAAATCATCATCCATGCTATGTCAATTCACCACTTTTGGGGAAAATGAGTATTAGTTTCACATTAATATATACTTGTAATGAATAATTTCACATATAAACATTAATAATTATTTTATTATATATATTATATATTCTCACACATTATTTAATTAATATATGGACATAATATTAAACAAAATGAATCCAGTTCATGATGGTTGCAAAAAATATATATTTTATCAATAATATTTTATCAAATCAATTATCCTCACAATAGAATGAGAAAGGATAAATGTGGCCATCTATTGTTTTTTATGTGTATTAATAACAAATTATTTATCTTAAATAGTAATAATACTATATTATAAGGTAATCCATAAATATATACATGTTATGAAACCAAAAAACCATGAAACAAATGCACCCAAAAAGATGAGTATAATGAAAATTTATTAATAAATTGGTGTAAATATCATATAAAATGATTATAAAATCTACCAAAAATATGAATATAGTCCATAAGTAAATTTCTAGAAAATATGAAACCACTCTAAAAGAAGATTTAATATGTTTTATTGAATTAGAATCAATATTATAGGAATTTATATTAAATATCATCTCTCAATGATTAATTTAACAAATTTAACAAAATTTGTTTTTTAAAAGTGTTTGTAGTTAATAGAATTTCCCTTTTCGATGTTTCTTCAATATTTTTTTCATAATTTCTATAATTTCTCAGAAATTCCTTGTAATTTTTTTAATTTTGTGGAATTATTCGGAGACCACATGATTTGACAACACATTATTCTGAAGCCTATAGAGCTAAAAATGGAATTATGTTCTTTGTTATGGTATGTTTAGAAAACACACGAGCATGCTATTCTAGAATTTGAATGGGTCTCAAATAAACAATCTGAGGGAACCATTGAACTCAGAACACCAATATTCACCAAGAATGGAAGTATCATTGGCCAAAATGATCCAAACAGAAATGTTTATGTTCTGACCCTTGGAAAAAAATAAAATAACTATATGAAATTTATTTTATTTCCTTTTTAAAATGATGAGTAGTGACATGACAACACTAGTGTTCAGCGATGAGGTAGTGGCAAGGAGAAATGGTGAGGCTAATTAATGGCCCACATCATGCATCATAACAATAAAATAAAAGAATCATAATGGTGATCCTATTTTAAAAAAGAAATAGTTTAATGACGCGATGTATTAGCAGAACATAAATATTGCGATGAGTTTCATTTAAATTGTTTGACGCATTGGAGGAAAAAGTATTATAGCTTGTAGATTATAAGAATTACCACCAAAGGTTTTCCTCTATAATAATGAATGACACAATGAGGGATCATCAACGACTTCATCACAACATGAAGAACGATGCCAGATGTGATGAGTGATATCAGAATATTTAATCCTTGAGAAATAAACACCACATCATCTAACGTCAACGAAGTAGGCATTGTTTTCTTGAAATGATTAATTTGAATCAACCAAAAAACAGGTTGATTTGTGATTCATGCATTTATACAGAGGGATTTTTTTGGGATTTCACTATCTAGGATTCAAACATTACTCGATATTATTGAAAAACAACCCCTAAGACTCCACCATGTTTTAAACCTATAATGTGGAAGACACGGTCCTACACGAGCAAGGAAAAATTATCTATTCCTTGTGTGTTCATTGGGGCTATAAACTCAAAATTTAGGTAAGATGATATTTGGACCTTCGCATTGAAGATGATTCTCCTCGGAGACTTTATTCGCAGGAAGTGCAGTGAACTGACCACCAAATCATGCAGGGTGGTTTCCGAATGGTTCTATCGGCATGTAGACTGTGGTGGTAAGAAGTGGTGACGATATTGTATAAGACAATGAGAATTGGGATTTCGACAACAACCAAGTGGTTGTGGTTCTAGGAGAGTGTCGTTTAGAGGTACGAACCATGTTAGGGCCATTTGAGTGGTTGGAGAGACTCGTTCGGTCGACCGCGGAATTAGGTGAGATCCCACATCCGTGGGGCTTGATGCGGAATCTGGAAGCATCCTGACCTGACTATGCACCACCGTCCACACTAATTGTTTAGGATTTTGGATGGTGGACCACATCCCCAACCAGCAGGTTGGTCTAGTCCTACCATGTGTGAAGGGATCTGGTCCTTCCTGCCAGTGCGGCTCTGGACCGATGGGAAAGGGACCAGACTACTGGTTGGATGGTGGAACCCACCCCTGACTAGCAGGCAGTTCCCTTTTCCATCGGTCCAGACCCGTACAGGCAGGACGGACCAGAGCCCTTCTGGCATGGTAGGACTATACCAGGTCGTCGACCGACCCTGTGAGATGCACTCTTGGACAAACTAGGCCGCACCTAGCCAAGAACATTTATACTATCCAACTATCTTGGCTATACCAGACTGAACTAGACCAGAAATAGGAATGTTTGGGACAATCTTAACTAATTCGAGGTATGTGGGACCCCTGATCCATGATGGTTTGGTTGGTCCGACCGAGTCAGACAGGACCCTGACACAATTGACCCCTTTTTACTAAAACCCAAATAAAATGATATTTTTGAATCCAATTGAGAAGAAATTTGTTGTGATATTACCCTCTCGACGAGGAAGATCTTTTGGCATGACCCGAGGTGGATTTCATGGAAGTTCATATGCGATTAATGGATTGAGGAGAGTTTCTTCTAGGATTATTATGTACAAAACCATACGATTCATAGAGACATAATAAATGATAACATTTGGATCTGTGAGAGAAATCTATGGACTAGTGGGAATAACTTCTTTGTTACTTTCGAGTCCCATGGTGGAAATCACTTTTTTTTTACTTTAAAGGCCCATGGTAGTCAATGCGGAGAACCTTAGTTGGCCAATATTAGTCTGAAGAACTTTTGTGTGACTTTCAATACCATAATATGATCCTTATTTCTCCCTCACTTATTGAATTTTAAAATTTCATCAATGAGGTTCATGAAAATATAATTGTAAGCTGGGATGTAATTATATATATTTATATTTCACCAAAACATAAAAAATAAGATATAAAATATAATAATAAAATAATAAATTGAAACTCATTATTAAATTTTCCACATCTATATATTATATCGATATATTTATTCATTCTACAAATTCCTACTATAAAATATTAATTTATATGTTATTTAATATGATTACAATGATATTTATAGAGTCAATTGTTTGAAATAGGAATTTTAATGATGTATCACACATAATAAGTTCTCATTACAATTGGATTATTAAAAAGATAATGTGTTCGACCAATTGATAGAGTTTGATCATAGAAACATGAATCTATAAAAACCATCATTATTCATTGATAATGTGGTTTAATTTGGACTCATTAACTCAATAAAACTAAAAATATTAAAAATAATAATTAAATATAACAGTTTCGTTTCCATATAACATTGATAATATATTATATTAATTTAATATATATATATATAAATATTAGTTGTATTAAATGGAATAAATAAATAAATATAGTGATTTTGTATCACATGAATAAAAACTATTTTTACTACATTGAAATGATATTCAATAAAATAAATTTAAAATCAAATTCTTATCTAAACACTAGAAATAAGAAAAATACCAGAAGATTTTAAATATAAATTACACTTGTTCATGATTCCCTCCCCAAAATTGTACCCCAACATTTTGATAAATTAATTATGAAATATAATATTCCAAGAGTCTCTCCACCAGTAAAGAACTAGTTACAAACAATAACTTCTGCATTAAAAGATGTCATTTGTAAAGGAATTACCATAAATAATATTGAATGATTTGGATAAATGATAAAAACCCTAATATAAACTCAATCATATAATATATAATTAATCACAAAAACTATTTCATGAATAGTATTAATTGATATTATCAATTTATCCTTGTAAAAATGAAATGAAAATTTACACATCATTGATTAAAGAACAATGTTAAATTCCAAGATAGTAATGTCTATCTCAATACCCAAAGTCATCCTGGAAAACTAAAAAATATTTTATAAACATAGTATTAGAATATCCATGTTTAATTAGTATGATTTTGTTTATACCCTTTAGTTTACATGTGAAATGGGGATAATAATGTGGGAGTGAATAAACAGAAAATCCAATAATCCCATGACATATCAACTAAACATTATAAACTACCCAGAGACCCCTCACCAAATCACATCAATTATAATAACATAGTATGATAGAAATATCTGTGGAACCTCAATTCATGTTTTGTACTATTTTTCTAACATGACACCCAATCATTGAACATCACGTACTACTAACCCTTCCAAAAAAATAACATTCCAAAATGTACAATATCTGATGTTGGTCCGATAAAAACCTTTTTCCCTCTATTGTTTAATGGAATTGAATCCATGCATAACATCAATAATCATCATATTTCTCATTAAAGGATAAAAAATTCTCCACCATGCACCATCTCACCATATGATAGCTTTCCCAACACACCAAATGTCATTTAAAGACCCCATGTCCATTACATAAAAAGGGTAGTATGGATTCATGATCATGAATGAAATAAACATTTTTTCATCCTCCTACAAAGAATGTCTGTTACAACATAGCAGATCACCATAACATCCAACCACAAATGTGTAATATATGATACAAACTCATATCATCATTATCTATTGAATGGTAGTGATATGGGAGTATCCAATGATCATTATGTGAACATTCATGGAATTAAGTTAATTACCTAGAAACCAGAACCATAGAGAATTTGCTGGGTTATAAATTTTTTTTGTTACGTATATTTAAATAAAATAATGTTTTTATTGAAAGATAACACACAATACAAATCATATTGGATGAAAAAAAAAATTAGTGTACACCACATGAACACTTCTATATCACACAACATCTACCATAACTACTTCCACTGCTATATGTAACAATACACATGACCACAATGTAAAGATAAAAACCTACATTCAATTATTTATTTCTCCACATATTAGGTTTAATTATTTTTTCTAAATACAAATTAATAAACCATTTTGTCCACCTTTATAATTTTATCCATTTAAAATAGAACATTTTTAATCTAATTTCCATAGAAAAAAGAATCCCATAACAATTTATTTACTATCCACATTCATTTTCATTCAGCATTAAAATTAATTCCATAGATAACTAGGAATATAAAACAACAACACCCCCATTGAACATCTCAGCCATCACAAATCAATTATCACCACAAAATACCACAAGGAAGCCATATCACCACAATAACCATTCATCATAACTACCAAAACACTACTATAGCATAATAGAACCGAAACACAACTACACATTCTGACCACCACTCATCACAACCACATTACATTATTCCACATAATATATCATGCCAACACAATCCAATCAATACTCCACACATATCTCATAAATGATCCTCATCAACATCAAAACACAATATCCCACATTACGGAATGAATCTAAGGAAGCATACCTGCACATAACCTCACATACCAGCTTCAAAAATTTATATGTAATGTCTTACATCAATAAACAACCTTAAATGTAAAGGGTGTTATGAAATAATATATATATTTCCATTAAAAATTAATTCATTATCACTATATACATTGTTATCATTTTTATTCAGTTTTTCATCAATGATTAAAAATATAAGGTTCTCACGATCATAAAGAAAACATCACACACAAGGATAGCATTATCTCTGATTCTAAAAATTGGAAAAAATAAAATTTCATTAATAATAACATTAATGTAAAAAAGCCACGAAATTACACCCATCCAATCCATTTAAGTGTATTACAAATAATTGAGATTATTGTAATGACCCTTTTTCTCCAACCAATTTAATTTAAATGAATAAAATATAGGCATGTTAACATAAATAAGTGTAATATAAAAATACAGTACCAAAAATAATATTAGCGATTCACTTGGAATAATATTTTAAAGGAGAAATAAATAATACCGAAACTATACCAAGACACATAGATCAACATAAACTATACATACATATTATTTAAAAATAACACAAACATGCTATGAATAAACAACATCACCTATAGAAATCCATGAATGAAGAACATGGGATAACATTTTTATAGATATAATAAATCACCTATGATCCCTAATGATCATCCCAATGAATACAATGATCTATTTAGGGTTAGTTAGATTGCATTGTTTTATAGAAATATCTTGAATTTTCACACAACCTGAGGTATGTGATGTATTTTAAAAGTAATTATGATGATAATAAGAGTTATGAACATATTTTAATTCACCCTATTAGTAAAGTGATATCTATTTTCATCTTGTGAATTCTAATGGGACCTTGAAAATTAATCCACACCCATTATTTAATCCATGAATTCATTAATAATAAAATCTATTCTAAAATATATTTTACCCCAAGAAGAATAATCATATGTCTTGAATTAATGATTCTTGTAATAAATTTTATTTTGTTTTAAAATGTCACCAATATAAATGTTGTGGAATACCTTCATTACACTCTATGAATCATAAACTCTCATCATGAGTAGGTTTCATGTAACAAACTATTTAATTTTATAAAAACACATCTCTAACTACATTGGTCCCTCCTATTACCTATAATAAAACACCTCCAAATCCAAAATGGTCTCGATAAATGGTCTTTAAGGCATGATCCTCCATATTAGATACCTATAAAAGGTATCATCCTTATGAAATAAATGTAGTCCATAAATTTAAGGGATGATTGTTAATAATCATCCTACAAAATACCTCACAGGGTTCTCATTGAACCACTATAGTACTATTGAAAAAAAATTTACATACCCAATAACCCATAAAAAACCCCAAGCAACAACATCACCATTTATCACCAGTAAAAACACCATATAATATTATACCATCCAAAAGCCACCAATATTCAACATAACCATATACAAAACCATATTAAAATCCACACATCTGATGACCAAAAATACCCCAACTAACAAATATCAGAGTGTCAATCATATATATAAGTTTATTTATTCTATTATATCAATTTAATATTATGATTTGTCTCCACAGTCTATCTAACATAGTTTCAAATATTTAATAGAATATTCTATCTTT
The DNA here is from genome assembly GCA_963277665.1 of Viscum album. NCBI lineage: Eukaryota > Viridiplantae > Streptophyta > Magnoliopsida > Santalales > Viscaceae > Viscum > Viscum album. Next base: position 869,593,148 of record OY728148.1, read on the forward strand.
ATAGAGAATTATTTTTTATATCTTCTCAATCTAGAAGCGTTATCAGACACCAAATCATCATTAATATAATGGATATCATAAAACAACATATACAAACATTACATCATACATAGAAACAGAATAAATAAAATTTACAAAAAAATTGGTACTAAGAATATATATAATTTGCGTTCTCCAATGTACATTCTTCTCAGACACCATGACTCTATATCAAACTACCAAAGGGGAATTTCTATCAAGGTAGAACATTTTATAAATGATATTAGATTAATACTAGTTGATCCATGATCCATGATTCAATTTATTTATTAAACACTTCAAAATATATAATGTCATATTCATCATCATGATAACGATGTTGTTTTTATATTTAGAATAAATCATTAATCATATCATGATGTAGTAAAAGGGATGATGAAGATTCCACCTCTACATATAATCCGAACACATTATAACACCCATAAAATTAGGTATAAATATTACTACCCATACCACATCTATGCTACCCTTATCATGGGTATTCTCTCAAGATAACATAATCTTCATAATCGTACATTATGGACCCCACCTATGATCAAAAAGTCCTTCTTATTGTCATATACCACAAAAATTCCATCTGATAAAAAGAAGTTATTGTCATTAATTCAATAAATTATATCATGATAAATAACTAAATACTCCCAAAATTCTATCTATTAAAATTGGGAATGAAGAGGCCTCCAAAAAATTCCTAAAATAGATCCACTATAACGTATTAGAGATAGATATTGTTTAATGAAAACTCAAAAAATTTCAGGATCCTTATCAATTAATACCTAATGTCCATGTTTTAGAAATGTAAAATTTTTCTATTAATTGATGTCCTTCTCCATCTTCACATCTATCTGTGTGTAGAAATTTATTCAACGGTAAAAATGGGAAAAATTACTTCAGTGTACCCTTTAATTCGAAGTAGGAACAACATGGATCCATATAATATATTTTGGTCCTAAGTACTCTTTTAAGTATAACCACATCTTCAACATACTTACTTGTCATGTAATAAATGAAATTTATTTCATCGATAACCATAAATTATCACACTTCACCGGTTGATCAACTATAACTCAATGTATTAAAAATAATCTCTGAAAATGGATCAATACATTGATAAAAATTATTAATATGTACTATTATATCCAATAGGTAACATTTATGTTCTATAATAAAACACTAATAACATAGTTCCCCTATTTTAATATTTCATAATGGGACACATCACCACAAACTCTTCCTATTATTGTTTCATATAAGGACACCAAATCTACCATTTGAAGGCACGATACAATATCTTTTCAAACTAGAAACACTTAATGTATGGATAAAAAACACATGGATATCTTATATAAACAACTCCAGTATAATATACAACATTGCATTAAATAATATTGGGTTATGACTATCCTTTGATTATCCTTCATGAGCATCAGTAGTGAAAACATGGTCACACATCAACTCTTCCACTGAGTAACCCCAATATGTCTCAACCAAAAAACGTGACAAACATGAATCTATTTCATCTAATGAAGTCTACAAGAAATAGTAATTTCTTCCATGTTTAGTTTCATTTATAAACACTCTCTTCATATCCAAACATATACAGGGTCCCGATCCACATCTACTATGGACTAATGACTCAATGCATCAAAAACAATTTCCATTTACTCTGTTGTTAGTGAACTTAAAAAATAATACTGAATACACTACCTAAAAGATTTATTGTATTAAATAAATTCCTATTGAAATAATATTTATATAAGATTCTTTTAGTCTATGAAAACTCAAAATTGACCGCTGATGTGGTAATTCTTCCAAATGATTTGGGAAAACAGAAAAGTTCCCATCTTCTGAACATGGGTATCCTAGATTACACCATGATAATGTAAAATCATAAAATCATAATACATCACTCATCAATATTAAATAAAAAATAATCCCATTAATATACTAGTTTTGTCATAGAAAACCTTAAGCATCACATCATCCTTTTGAAACTAATGTACATGATCCCTGATATACCATTCTATCTAGTAACTATACGTGATCTAGCACTTATTGGTCCTCCTAATGGCGTAGTCTATATAATATATATAATTAAATGGCGATATATCACAATAATAAAAAATCCCAACTCTCAAAAAATATATTTCCAAACAAAGTAAACTGTGAAAATTAACCTTGTTCATGGGATCATCACAAGAAACAACATCCCCGGATTTTTATTTTTTTATGAACAAACCCAAAAGAGATATCACATTCCCAATTAAATTAAACTCCCATATATACAATATTAACTCTGATAGAATTCCATATAACCTTTTTATTCAAAATAACTACAATGAAACTCTATGATACTATATATTATCCTCTTATACCATTTTGTATATCAGATTATTATCAATGAAAATGGTTGTCATCTATTGTATGATCTAATAAAATATAGGGTTCATCAGTCCCATGAACATCGATAGTGAATTTTTATCACTAAATGGAATGAAAATAAAAGTAAAGGGTATCATCATAGATCATTAATAATGTATATTGGATATCCTTAACTTTATCCCTTATATTTTTATACACAAACCAGAAGTAAAACATCAAAAACAATATTACAACCGTCAACATACTATGGGGTCATATATCCATAGAATGGGGTAAAAGTTCATGACCATGATCAAATAAATTCTCTACTATTATGTGTACAACCATATAATAATATATGGGTTCATAAGTAAAAATACTAGAGAACCCCAAAGAGAAATAAACTATGTTGGATGGAACCCATATTCATTCAGCCACTCGCCTAAAAAATCCAATCATAGAGCTCCATCAGTATTATTCAGTATGAATCCATCAAAATCACATAATTTCATGGTAGAAGCACTGTCCCAAACATGGAAATATATCATGGGTCAGTTTCATAATTTCATATGGGAAAAGATCCAAAATAACTTCCATAACTTAGGTAATGATGATTTCATTTGATTCTTTTAATATCTCCTCCATGTGAGACGAAAGAGGTTACACTTTACTTGTACCCATTTGATATCATCATATTCAAATTAAATATTCTCACTAGACCTCCACATTACATAAAAAGTATCATAGGGATGTATTATATTAATTATTTCTAGTAATACAACCAATCTATACAATGTAAATAGTGAATGGATATATCTATAGCAAGATGAAATCTCATACTAACATGTGTAAAAGCAAAAAGTCTACATCCTCATTAAACAACGTATATAACATCCAGACCTATGTATATATTATTTAATGTCCTAGATATAACACAATATTACAAAAATGTGATATATTGGTTATGATTCCATATGTACACCGCCATGTACGCAAGAGCCTACCGACTAAAAGCTTGGTTTTGATAAATATAATGTGTTGACTATCCCCTTATAATAGAGTTAAAAAATATAATATTATTTATATAAAAATAATAACATAATATAAGAAATAATGTTAAAATTATACCATAATGGAAAACATGTTAATAAAATCCAATCAAATAAAAAAATAAATCATATTAGAATAATGAAATTATATCATAAATGAAACTAAATTCCATCCAATAATAAATACTTATGGAAGTGTAAAATACAAAAATTAACACTCAAAAGTCCCAGGTCCTGAGCCCCATATCGACCCAATCTCAAAATACATGCATATCTAAAACTCAACAATCTATATAAATTTTCATTTCCCTTATCAAATATTGTATCCATGTAATATTCTCTTGTACACAATGGTTGTCTGAATAAGGTGTTATAATAACTCAACAGTTTGACCCAACCATGTCTAAACATAACCATTGTAACAATAAGTGGATGAAATATTAAAATAAATAGTTGTATTAGTTAATTTATCAATTACATTCTTCTCAATTGAAACTATTATGGATCCATTCAAGACTATAATTTAACATGTATCATGATCATGCCAACAAAAACAATATAACTAATATAATAAATAACCTACATTGTCATCACAATTCAATGTATTTGAAGACGTATCACAAAAACACTAACAAAAACCATATGTCCATGGTGTAGTCAACTAAAATTTTGGTGAATCCTTCTATATAATCATTTTAACAACAAATCAAGTTTCAACCATGTTTTTAAGCATTACATCACATATCAGTCCTAATACTTATATATAATATTATTACCATGTGCCTCTAGGAATAACAAAATATATATGAATTATTCAATAGAACATAAGGCATATCCCTCATGATAATGCGTACAACATGAATCACTAGGAAGGTCCCTCTATATATTAATTACACCATAATTCACAAGGAATAACCAACAATATAATCATTACAACATTAATCACTAGGTTATTCCCGCTATATAATAATTACAATAAGTATCACCAAGAATAGTAGTTAGTATATTACAATATCACATTATAAGGATTGGTGGATAACTATTAAAATTATAATTTCTCATTCAATTTCACATTTTTTTACCATATTTTGATAAACCAATAACATCTAATCCATTTCCATAATCAAGCCAAAAAAGGTGAATCTATATCCTGAAATGACCCAAAACTATTGTCATGTTAAACCCATGTTATTCAATATGTAAATTTTTTTAAAATAAATTGATCTCTCAAAAAAATATATCCATAATACATGCCATAAAAGTTTGTATCTAAAGGTATTATAAGGAATAAACATATTCTCAATGTAATTAATTAGGAAGAAGTCTTGTTAGAAAAAATCATAATATTATATATATATTTCAATTAATGAGACTATAGTGTTTAATATTAGACCCTCAAAATTTTAATTATGAATCATGAAGTACTTCCACATGGTAAAACCAATGAAGAAGAAGTTGTATAATTGAAAAATAGAACCAAGGACAGCCTAGGTTAAGATCACAAAAAAATATGATCTAAGGATTCCACATCAATAATGGAGAATAACATTATAAAAATGGAAAACCAAACCAAATACTTACCAGTGATTGACTACACTAACATGATGCCCAAAAAAGAGGATGGTGCACCAATATAACGATTAGAACTATTCATAGTCATGATGAGGATGAAAAAACGATGTAATTTGAAAAATATACGGCACACAACAATTTTAAATTTATGGGAATGATATTATAATCTGTTTCACTCTTTGACATGCAGTTTATTTCCTTTTAATGGGATATGCTGAAAACCCCTTCATATTGATATAATTTTAAATTCGTCCAAATAATATATGAGGTGAATTATTTTAACAATGTATAATAGATCCACACACAATACTAGATTCATGAAATGTGTCAGTATATAATTACATTTCACATTATATCTTTACTCTATGTGTTTATCCTATGTACAAAACTTTCAACACTATTTCCCAATTACGGATTTGAAACATATCCAATGTCTTCCAAATCATGGAACCCCACATTAAAATTAATTTACATGTTTTTTAAGACTGTGTTTACTAAAATAAACACTCATCCTAAAAAAATATGTCATTTTCCCAAATGAATGGTATCCTTCTCCAAACTTTAATAATCAACTATGACCAAAAGGCAATGAAAACCCCAATAGAATAAATTTAATTCATATACTTAATGATGGATGGTCCTACCAATGTACCATTTCTTAAAAACTCCAAATCATAGAAAAGATTCCTTATAGCTTCTCTAAGAGCAACTATGCGGTATTGGGAAGCAAGACTCAATAACATTCTCAAATTCCAAACTCCCTCTACCGTGAATCCTCATGAACAGAAACATGTTACAAATACACTAAAATTAGTGGTATAGCCCTACCCTATGTATAAATCACACTACTGTCTAAAATATGTATTTCTTTCACTTAAATGGATGCATCAACACTATGCACATTGTCTTAAATGTCTACTATAAGATTATATTCTGTATAATATATAGAAATTTGGGACAAATGAAATTTATCATAAATGGAGCTATATAACGATGTAATTGATTACTAGTACAACACTATATCATCCCTATCCAGTATTTTAAAGGGCCCAAACCACATATTTACTATATTTCACTCTTTTCTTGTATGGTGTTACCCCCACCATTTCAATAACCAATGAAAACATGAAAAACAAATATCAAATTCCATATGTCTTCTCTGATAGACAGTGTACGATATCATAATAATATACTTTGTATCAAACATGATCTTAATTTACATAACATGATCAAATGTACCCTATATGAAGCAAGACCCAATAAGTGTTGAATCACTAAAAATATATCAAAGTGTCCCACGATATTAACTTAAAATCAATTCCTCTAAATTTTTCATATGGATTGAGTAATAAAAGGTTTTATTATTAGATAACTCAATGAGTTCAATATAATTCTCCAAAAATACTAAAAACCAACACACTAGACCCATTTATATTTGACACAACTAGAATAGTCCAATAATAATGGTCATTTATAAAAGGATGATTTCCCATAATCAAAAGAACCTTCAGTCATCATTCCCTGTGAATACCCTCTTAGAATACTAATATAAAATTAGGTTCTTTGAATGAATTGGTAATCATCAAAACATGATTAGACTAAAAAACTTGAAAACATAATAACTACCTTTATCAACATTTTTGAAGTTCTCCCTTATAGGAAATAAGTTGGATAGAATTTGATTCTTTCAAACATTACTCATAATTTTTTTTAATGTGTTCATGGGAAATCCTATCACAAAATCTTTATCGAAATCATCCAATTTTCTCTAGATAATTGGAAACGAATTCAATATCCCCGCTGTTAATTTATTCTCTACATTTTCATACTAACAAGTGAAACATCTCAACACATAGACTAATACTTCATTTTTTATTCTTAATCACATATAATCTCTATAGAGAAAAGATTAATCTTTTAGAAAACATGATTTATCTAACATTTATAATCATAAAACTCTCTCATAAACTCTTCTCCTAATACAATTAGAACCCATACACAAACACATAAAAATGATAATTTAATCTACCATGAAGTCATCATACTATTGTTTTCAAATAATATAATATTTATCTCCTTACTAAAACATCTTGATCTAAAAACTATATTTTCCTGGTATTTTTTTATATTATATGTATAAGAGATGTAGAATTTAGGGATACTCATCTATGAACCCCCTGATAATCTAATGTATGGCTAGAAAACATGCCATTATCTTCCAATCATCATAATAATCCCACAATACCACTATCAGTTCCTTGTTTTGAAAATCATTAGTAGAAATGTTAACCTTTCCCAGTTTATAATCCTAATCAATGTTGAAATACTTTAATAACTCAATCCATGTCCTCTACCAATGTTTTAGGTCTATCTATCCTAAGGCTCTTTTAGACAATTTATACCACAAACATATCTCCTAAGAGATAATTCATCCTCTATATCAGGGTAGTAACCACCACTTATCACTCAAAATATTGATATTTTTACTTTATATCATTCTTCTTCAGTTTTTTTGTATCCATATTAAAACACTTGACCATATTAAAATTTTATTTTTTAGAATAAAAATCACGATGCATCACAGTTTGTGGTATATTATTTACTTGAGATAGGTAATTATAGGGAACTTGATGATTTCATTATTCCTTTAATATTTTGATATGATCTCTCACATTCACCAGACAAAAAATCACTCCCTTATTGGCCTTCCATATCATCAATGCATCCATATGGGAGTTTTCCTACAAATATTACAGATAATAACCATTAAAAAATATAAATCCATGAGTTTATGTGATATTAAAGGGATTATACAAGGATTACATGGATACAATTTTTTCTGAGTCCACTGTGACACAAACCACTCAGATGAAATCACCCATGATTTGGAAATTATCAATCTAGAAAACATGTTTGGTTAACATGACATATCACTGATGTCATCCCAATGCACTATGGCTGTTTCCATGATATTTTCCTTTATCATCTACAAACTTGGAGTACAATAATATTTTATAAACAAAAACAACAAAAAATGATACAAAATATAATGAAATATCATATTCGTCAAGGCAATGAATACCAATAGGGAATTGGTCATTCCAAACGACAACACTAAAAATAGATAGAATCCATACCATATTATAAAATATATATGATATATTTATGATTATGACACCCAAAAATGATTGTATACTGATATATAGTAAATATTGTAGAAATTATTTTAACCTATAAACATATTTAATAAATCATTGATTCATGGAATCGAATAGAAATTCATTACATTCATCTAGTTCAATCTTTGATAATACACAGAAAAGAACAATGTAACATCATCCTTCATATAGAATATTACAGGAGAACCCCAAGGAGATATTCATGGTCATATAAAATATTTATCTTATAACTCATCCATTTAAATATTCACCCCCAAAATATTAAATGGTTCTATTCTATATGATAAAATATGATTTTTTTAGCTACCGACACTTACTTCAACAAAAAAATAAAACTCTCACATGGGTGGTAAGATATATAAATCATCTAGAAAAAGATAAAAAAATGTTCTACCACTGAAGAAAAATTATATGGATATAGTCCACCATTATATAGACAATGAAAATATATTTAAGAGATTATAAAATCCATTCAATTCTGAATTGATCATATATTACCATTCTAAATATCCTACTCAACTTGGTGACTACAGTTGTCTCCTTCTAGAGATAGATATATATATCTACTTCGTTGGAGGTAGTTATTTTGTAGTTAATGAAATAAGAAATCTATTACAATAATAAAATCAGAACCATTCATTTCCAACACAAGTACATTCTAAATCAAATGGAAACTACCAATCTATAAATAACATGACATTCAATGTTTGTTATTCTATGATCCGAGTTTAAATGTGAATCAATATTAAAAACAACATCCAATATTTCTTCATCTAAGAGAATGCTATTTAAAAATTTAAAGGATATAAAATTAATTATTTTTTTCTATATAAAAAAAAATGAGTAGGTATTTATGATATAAGTATCATACTTATGAGGGTATAAGTTATTTAATCTAAAGTAGTAATGGTAGTCAATATAATGTGCAACCGACCAACCCCACTTCCCAGGGATCAATCCTAACAACTATAATATGTTCCTTAATTTTTGTTGTACCACTATTGAACAAGGGTTCCACAACCCCTTCCTAGACTTGAAAATCCAGTGGATAACTATATAAATTCTTGCAGAGGATTAGCTTAGCCTTTCCCACACTCTGAATCATGTCATAACAGCTAGACATTGCTCTCCTACTGCATTCCAATGTAAACCGTCTACAGTGGTCCATTATGATGCATGAAATGACACTATTAAAAGGTATATATAGAGAAATTTCATTTATTCCCCACATTTCAACACTAATTCCATTTCAATGTAACAATTCATTGAGATGAATACTACCACAATCCAACCCATGTCATCCTTATACTAGTCACCTGATCCAGTCTATGAATATGGCCAAGAGTGTTTCCCAATCCTCTAAGGATAGAAACATGTGCTGAGAGATGGATAAAACTAAATTAGGAGTTATTCATCATAAAAAATAATTAAAAAATTCACAAGCTAAAATGAAAACACAAAATGGTAGAAGATAACGAAATTATACTAAATGAATGAACATATCTCTGTGTCCTCATGGGCCACCACCGATAAAAGAACCAAACTCTATATGAGGGTGATCCAAAACTAGAAGTGCCTATAAATATAAATAAAAAATATAGGAATGATATCCCATATGTATTTTATGATTTTCAATAGAAACACTACACCCTATACCTATCCATAAAAATCATTTCATGTTTGTATGAAATACATACATTCAAAATATTTTTTTCCCTTTCTAATTTTTTTAATGATTTTAATAAATAAATTCTTTTTTTATTATATTAATATTTTCTAAATATTGAATCATTAATAAAACCCCATTATATAGAGAAACACACAACAATGATAATTTTCCATGACAAGTAATAGAAATCAAATTAGATGTTATAGTGTAATATATTCCATAAGTAGAGAAAAATTGAAAATTTTCGATAAAATCAATTTAGAATGAGGTAAATTAGTGTATATATATATATATATTTATTATCATAGGATACACCTAGAAACTATGTGAAGACACCCTATACATAATCATTTTGAAATCCAACTATATGTAATTCGATTTGATCTATATTCAATAACTATCTAGGAAATTCTCAACTAGACTCATGAGTGTTTCAATTTTCATGGACATTACCTTCCTTAAGGATATTTTCCATCTATTTATTAATAAATAATATCACACCACTTGAATCCCACAATGTCTCAAAGGATCCCATTTTTATTGAAATCATGGGATGTGAGGATGAATACATGAATACATTATATCAACTACAAAAAGAAACCATACATGATAAGGCCAACCTACCAACACCATCCATGATAATTATCCACAGAATGGTGAGAATCCAAGGTGGTTTCTACTTTTCAACAAATAATTTAATGGTAAAAACCATACATTATAATTTTAGAATAATTATTTTTCCATGATGAAACCATTTTGTTTTTCATTAAAATATCAAACATTTAATTAAAAATTTAAAGAACAATGATCAAAATGAAAAAGAATCATTAAAAAAATCACAAATCAACCTATATTAATAATATGAAAAAAATGGCCATGATGTGGGGAATTGAAATCCATCTAGGAAAAATGTTTAATATGATTAACCAATAGTGAAATTGTAGAAAAGTGTTTTTAATCATGAAATAATCAAATATCTTCCAACAAAATATTCCATTACAATTTAGTGGCATTATAATATATTTAAAACAACCTATGAAAGAGATTCCATGTATGGTTTTCAATTTAATGTCTGGTACATGGGGTAACCTACCTCAAAACACACTACATTTGGCATTACCAATCAAAATCCATTATAAATGGGCCATATAAGTAATGAGAACCTTATTTTTTATTACCAAGTTATATACATATACATAAAAAGATAAATATATTTTAAATATTCAATTTTTAAATGTTCTCATTCCCTTCACTATGGGGAAATATTTACAAATATTTGATATATATATATATATGACTTATCCATGATTATATGTTTAAGTCTCATTCATGATTGTGGTCCAAAAAAACTAAAAAATACAAGAAACATAATAATTAATTAATTCGTAGTTAAAATATATAAATGAAATATAAGAGATTAAAAACATACTATTGCCAAAGGAGAATCCACTTCATTTGACTATTATAGTTAGAGCAGGTCTTAATCATACATCACGAGCGATAATAACCATGAACCAACAATAAAAAATTACTCACAATGGTTATGTTTTGGACGAGTCCATTCCTCACAAGGGGGTTGGATAAAATTACAAATAAAAATATAAAAATAATGAATAAGGGGAGGAGAGAGAATCCCTAATGTAGATCACAAAAGAAATCAAAAGTGGATTCAGTCATGAACCGATTTAAGAGAAGAGATGGTGTCACATAAGGGAGTCTTTTTAATCATGCGTCAAGCAAATCGGGATGTTGGGGGGAGGTCCCCATAAGGGTAAGGGAAGGGGGAATTATTATATAATAAAAATAAAAATAACCACAACATTATTATTATTATTATTATTATTATTTATTTAAACAATTAATTTTATTCAATTTCATTTTTTTGTTTATTTTTTAGCATGTAAACCAGAACAGTTGAGAAGAACCATTTTCCAAACCATGCACGAACTGTGCATCTCTAATAGAGTCTCAAATACCTCCAAAATGATGATACATGGATTTCAAAAACATTTTTCATCCATGATATTAAACTCATTCAAAATTAATGATTCACTGTAGTGTTTTCAAATAGATTCATATAACCATTCTTTATTGATAAAAACCACCAAATTTTAAATTATAAACCCATATTTATCCAAAATATAATAATAAAATTTAATTAAATAATTAAAATTTAGTTATGGTTTTGGGAAAATTCTTGCCACTATGACCAATTTAATCTCCTTGAAATCCTCAAAAGGCTCAATTCACTACGACAAGAAGAATGGGGAACATGTCACTTGAAATAAAGCATCCACCACCTGATGTCCAATGATCGAATACTTACCATTCACCCATTAATTTAAACCTACAGGGAAACAAAATAATTCACCCTCAAAGTAATTGACCCATAATAGAAGTGAGAATGGATATGACCAAAATAACATGAATCATCAAACAAAAGACTCAATGAAAGAGGTTCAATCCTCCAATAATAATTTAGAAACATGGAACACCCCAATCACAAACATAGAAGTACATAAAAAAGTTATTGGTTAGTTCACGATCTTTATGAGCATTCATTTCATAATGATTTTTACTAGCAAATTAACTACTTTTTTCATGGACTTGTGATGGTGAATCAAAGAATCACACAATAATAATGAATTCAAAATTACCAAAAAGAAACTAACATGGTCTTGAGAGGTAATCTCAAACTAGTATCCCTAAGGGTTGTCTCACAAACAGAATAAAACCCATCTGGGACACTAGCTTTCCAATATTTATGAACATTTAAATCTAAAAAAACCTTACATATTTGTGAGCTCTTATCAATCATATTAACACCAGATATTCTTAATAGTATTAATCAATGAGATCTATAGTCTGTCTCTCCATCATTTTAATGATGAATCGAATAGAACAACCATCAAATACAGAATCACAGAGCATTTAAAACACAATCCAATATCGAAATAAAAAAATGATTCATAATACATAGAGGACACAAGAATCAAAAAATTTTACACATGACTATGATTCATCCAAAAACATAAAAAAAATCCGAAACGAATGAGATATCCACGACCTCTAAAAAATTTATCCAAAATCAATAAACTTACATAAGGAGAACTCATGAATATTTCTATCCAATGATTTATATGACCATTTTGAGAAACATCCTACATTATTAAAAATTCCCCAACTGTGTGAAATTATTCACTCTAGGATCTTTGGGTGGAGCCATGATAACAAGAAGTGTCTAAATCCCCACAGTGATAGAGTAAAATCATCTTTCAATGAAATCATATTCCGATAACAATGAATATAGAACATCTCTGTGGACCCAATATCATAAATCTTTTAGATAACTATAGAATACATATTTGAGGTTTTGAACTGACCATAGTGGAAGACAAAAGATAGTGGTTTGAAGAATGAAATATAAGAACTCAAAAATAAGGTATATTATGATGAATTACGATAAGAAAAAAGATTCATTGAACCATTTACTCAAATATATTTTCGTGGAAAATGTGACTAAATCTTTTATGTGTTCGACCTACTCCATCACCGTTTGTTGGCCCTATTCCACACCCATATGCTCAGCCATCCACAACCACTAACATTATTATACCACATTGAGAAATAAGTAATAGATGAAATTAAATCATCCCCACCAATATAATAAAATTTTGTGAAATCCATGAAACCAATAAGACCACATATACCTATTTGGACCTTTCCAGTTAGTATACTTGAAATAAATAAAAAATCAAAACCAAATATTTATCAAAACAAAGAACATACAAATATCATTTAACATAAACACACATCTCATAAACTAAAAAATATCTTAACTTAAAAAATTCAAACATTACTAAACAACAACACCACCCCATAACAAGAATACAAACCTCTTTTGAAAACCACAATTTACAAAACCGTCCATAGTAATGAATCCCAATTGGAAATCCATTTTACATTTCTATTATTCATTGAAAAAATTATGAAAAAATATCCATCATAATCAGAACCAAAAATAATACATAAACCGAAAAATTATATAATCATAATTCCCTAAACTCAATAGAAAAAATTAAAAAATTACTCAGATCACATTTCAAGACATTAAAATACCCCCTAATGGAAAAAAATTTTATAAAATTATAACAAACATTACAAACAATGAACCCACCATTGTTATTCCCTATATATATATATATATATATATATATATATATATCCCTTCCATCTCAAGGACATCTCACGACCCGTCCCCCGAGACTCGTATCGTGACTACCCCAATCTCACCTTCTTTAGGCCAGGGGATGGCAACTAGCATCAAAGGCACAAGTCCTTAAACTAGGATGCAATTGCCTTTATAACAGTAAAAAACACAACAGAGTACGCAAATAGAAGTAAAATGCTACCTAAAACTGTATACAAAATTGTGTGATGAATGTAAAGTTTCTTGAAATACAAGTCCAACAGTAAAGTACAATAAAACTAAAAAACTTGTACAACTGAAGAAAAGAAGTAAAGAAGTTACTAGGTCATCCTCTAGAATTCCCACTTGATGGGTGGGTATAGATGGCCTCCTCATCAACCCAAGTCCGTCTGTCTGCTCCGTGTACGTCTCGTCTAGTGGTCCACCTCTGAGTACTATCTTGTTCTGCTACTCTTTGCCCTAATCAGTGCTTTCTTTCGTCTGTAACCAATATAATGAGGTGCGGACATAGCCTGTGCAGTGTTGAGTATAAGGATACTCAGTAAGGACATCGATTCCCACATGGTCTCACAAAATCCAAAAAGGATAACAACAAAGTATAGCTCTACAGATAACCCTAACTTAGGTATATGCCCATACTTATACCTAAGTTATTTAGTATGTCATCTCAATCATTAGGAAAACACGAATGTCATTTACTCAACTCAAACCAGGATTTCATTTATGTATAGAATTATAGATGATTAGTCATGAAGCTAGATCATTTATTCTGTCAAGATGACCTGCTTCTGACCATATGGTGTTTTACCCACATATGATCGATATGTACCAACTCCCGCAAAGACCCACACAGGATCTGACCCAAACAGAATCAGTTTGCGATGACCCTCAAAGGATCTCTGAGCACTGAACCACATAGGATCTGACCCACATAGGATCGGTATGAGCGGACCCACACAGGATTGCTGAGGGCTGAACTCTGTATGATCTATCTCCAACCTCTGCCTCACTTATAGCCACAGGATTTCTCGCACCCTATGCACTCCAGTTCCCTAGAATCTGCCCTCGAGATATCACTAGTACCTATACCCCCACGAAACTCCAAAAATTATTAACCCATAGGACCACCATTTCGTAAGGGTTCCAATGTGACAGATAGTGCGTCAATCAGAGGCCTGGTCTGTGAGTTATTGGCATTTCTGTTCCAGGGGCCCGGTTGGTTACTAGGTTCAAACCAACACGACCATACACCAACTGTGACAAACCCACATGTGGGGTACTCTAAAAGAGCCATCTTTCTCCAAGCCTCCAATTGCCGCAGGCGGTTCGTCAATCAGGCACTCGTAGCCCAATATAGGGGTGAGAAGGTGTAAAATGGCCAAATGGGTCTGGGTATGATCTGATCCGACGAAGTGGCCAGGCCTGAGGGGGTGGCCCTGCAGATGGCCACCCGCACGAAGGTGACCCAACAGAACGTTGGCTCGGCCAAGGGTAGCCTGGCCGACGACAGCCTGACCGTGGGCGGCCCACCCATGGTCGGCTGGCTGGCCCGCGTGGCTGGCTAGGAGGCCATGCATAGGGGTCTTACACCCCCCTATCTTAAAAAACAGCCAGCGCATGGCGCCGGCCTAGTAACTGCGAGACCCAAAGGGTCCTTACTACAGTACGCACCGGCATCCGTCTCATCCCACCGCCCCTAGTTCCTCCACTATGGCACGACGACACCGCGGTTCTGATAGCCCCTGCGCAGCGCAAAGGTGGCACGCCACCTCTGCTGCGGCCCGGACTGGTAGGGGCCTCTAGCTCCTCCACACAGCGCGATGGTACTACTACCATCGTCCAACTGCCTTGACCCTCCTGGCCACGACCCCTTCTTCCAGAACAGCTTGATGGCGTCATGCCCCTACGGCGACCTGGTGGGCCTTGTGCCGCCGATTTTCTTTTTGGCCAACCCGATGCCGGCCGTGTTTCTCCTCTAGAGTATGGTCTTCTTGTGGCATTGTTTCACAAATTCCGTAATCAAAAAACAAGAATAATAAAAAATGAGGATGGTTGGACTGTGTTTTTGCCATCCGAGCCCCCTTGTTATGGTTTCATCATTTGGTAGGTCACATTCACAAATTCAACGACGTAGAATGGGTATAAAATAAACTCAAAATCCTCCTACCTCCTGTTTGATGATCGTTGACGGAGTCTCATGAAGGAAGACATCATTTTGTTGATGTCTAAAAGTATGAAGAATTCATGGACAGTGTTGTAGACTTTTTTCAACGACGGTGCTTGTAACATCCCAAGTATGTAATGAATAATATATATTTTAATCTATCTATTAATTATTAAGATTGTGTTTTAGAGGCTTAAAATGAAAATAAATACAATCTTAAGCAAGGAATACACGAATATTCTTAAAAGATTGTTTTACTGCCTTTTGATGGAAAACCATTTTTAAATCTATATTTTGACAATTTTATAAGCAATGTTTGTCAATATAAACTTATTATTTATGATTGAGACATCAAAATTTACTTTTTGTGAATTTTTGGTATTTTTTCGATGAAGTTCATTTTTAAATGAATAGTGAAAAATGTTGTATTTTAATTCAAAACCCCTTTTTAATATAATTTATTTATATGATTAGATTATCTTTTGAATTGGTATTAAAGTGTAATCTGAATATATTTTTTCCATTTAATCCAATTGTGGTCATTAAAAATTATTTAACTTTGAAATTGGACTTAAACTAGTGTCAATCTTTTGATACTTATTGTTTCATAAAAGCACGCTATTTGCTCTGACAGCGGGAATTAATTACTAAATTAATTAATGTGACCTATATGTTTTGAATTTTGTAAAATGGAATTCATTTTTGAATTAGGAATATCAAATATAGCTTAGGGTGATTTTTTTGGTATTTTTCTGAAAAACTTCAATTTTTGATGAATAGTGAAACCACTAAGTGGTACTTATAAAAACTGATTTTTCGTTAAAATGAAATTTTACCACTTCTGTATTTTGAATTACAAAAATCTGACATACATGGTTGTCATTAAGAAGTATGATGTGGTTCAATGAGATGAAAATAATTTTTTTGGTGAATAGTAACTTATTAAGTTTTTTATCGCGATTAGAGGTAATTAGTGTAGTTTAATGTAAAAATAATGTTTTAATAATATGAGATGAGCTTGACACTTGTCCTACCCTCACTGGATGTGTCATGGACGACCATGAAAATCCATGGGTCAACTTGAGTACCCCATGGAGCAACATTGGTTGGAAAATGACATAAATACCTTTTATTTAATGTTAAAAGTAAAAATAACACAAACATGAGATGTTTTAATAAAACAATTTTTACATGGGGTTATAAGTCTTCCCAAGTAAGCCTTTGTGCTCAAACCAAAGGGAGTTACCCGATTTTATGGTAATGTCTTAACTTGAGTCCTTTTGTTTTATTTTGCTTCTCCAACCCCCTAAACTCTTTTTATTCATTTATTTTGTAACAACTCCAGTATCTTCAATATACTAGGATTTTTTTCTAAGAAGTATTCTCGCTACACTTACACACACCTACATCTAATGGTTAATGAACATACTGTTTCCGTGGATGGTGAATTTATGCCTCCCGAAATGATGATTGTTCAAAATTATTTTAACACCTTCAAAGGTGGAAATCAAGATGTCACTATATTTATATATGATATATAATATGTTTATGTTTCCCTTAAGCTTCTGTATTTTTCATTTTGGGCATACCTTTATGGTTTCCATTATGGGTAAACGTGATATCTTTATTTAAGGAAGTGCGGACTACCGCCCCCTCAAAGTGATTTGATTCGTTAAATACCATATGTGGGATGTATAAAGGATGGAACTATGGTATTATATATGGTATTATACTGGAATTATAATATAACTTTATATAATTATGATTCCATTCTATAAAAATATGAAATAGAAATGAAAGTAGCGTTCATGCGTACATACAGCTTACCGTCTCCATGAACGGTGCATTTCATTTATTACCTCCAAATGTTATATAATATTTTAAATGCATGCATGTACTGGATATATATGATATATATGATATCTACATCATGAATACCATTCTGGATATAATGGATACACGAACAACTTGTAATTATAAAGGGTTTATTTTTGACTCAATTACCAATGATCATTAAAATGACCGTTATTAACATAAATAATTACATAGTGTTCGTGACATGGAAATAAGTGATATAAAAGGAATAATGAACTTGAAAAAGGTTATCAGACAAGTAGAAATTAACTCAAGTTTATTATTCAGGAGATTAAAGAACGATCGAGTCAATTTGGACCCGAGCTATGGGACTTCATCTAAATCTCCTTTCATTGAGGCATATTTTGTTTTATACACAACCTTCTTTTATACGGTGTATAAACCCCATTGATTTTTACGATTATTAAAAAGGAATATATTTATACGAAGAATTTACTAAATGACAAAAGGGAATGTTTTTGTCGTACGTTTGCAGTGACAACGACTTCTCTGCCACCGTGACCATTATTTGAGTTTCGGCTTCCTCTATAAGCAATACTTTTTTTAAAAAAGAAAAATAAATACCATGTTTTACTTTTCATTTATTTTGGTATGGAAAATTGTTTTCATAATGTTTTTATATCAATATGTTGTATTGATATCTTGTGATTGAAAGGTGGAAATGTTATGTTTCCTTTATACATGTTTTATGTGATACGATTATGTTGAGGTTCTTGGGAATTTTTATGAAGACGGGTTGTTCCGTGATAGACTAATGGCGGGTGAGCCCGACATAGCTCTCCAATGCATTGGGTATCACGAAGGAGTGAAATGTTATGGTTTCTCCGAAGAGATTTAGGGAATATACTTTGATGGGTATTCCAAATGTAACCAATAGGGTTAATCCCTACATAAGAATGTTATGAATGCCTCAAGTTACCTTTATATCTTATGATTTCTATGTTTTATTCATGATTTGATGAGGTATGTTAAAGTGCTTATGTTTTATGGGTAATGTATCATTTCATTCTTATGTATATATGATCTTATGTTTCCTTTCTATATTTTTATAACCCATACTGATATTTTTATGCTCATCCCAAGTTTCTTTTGAAATATTTTTCACAGGTCAAGGGAAAGGTACATGATATGATGATAGTGTCAAGGAAGTGTCAAGAAAATATCCATGTTTTATTTTAAATATGTTTCCATTGATGGGAATGAAGAATACTACCTTTATGTAACCACTTTGTTTATATGTGGAATGTAATGCATGTTTTATGATCTAATTCTCTAAAACTCTAAACCCGAAAAGATCCTCAATGTGTAATCTTGTAATAACTCAAGATTAAGTAAGGTTTAAGGCTGGGGCCTTATAGTTGGTATCATTGGTCGGTTTAGATAACTTTAGGAGTTATAATTCTATTAAATGATTATCGAAAAATATTTTTTTTATGGTCAAATTGAAGTGATGTAGCATTTGAAGATTACCATGTTGCTTCATCTAAGACATGTTTGTTCAGAATGGTTTTCCACAGAGGAAACATGGAAGAAGTGCTAGGAAGCCATGCAGAAGGAAATAACCTTCTGAATCAGCTTCCTGAGATGGTCGGAATTGGAACTGAACTGTTTTTTGCCGTAATGGCACAGTTGACTCAAGCGATAAATGGAGGTGGTATCCATACACGAGATCATCCAGATCAACCGCAGAGGAACATGTCAGTGGTGGAACATTTCATAAGGCAACATCACCCATCATCCAGAGGATCATATGACCCTGTGATAGCTGAAGGGTGGATTAAAGCACTAGAGAAGATTTTCTATGTCATGGTGTGTTCAGACAATCAAATGGTTAGTCTTTCTATTTACCGTTTGGAGGGTGAAGCAGATCAGTGGTGGTGTATAGTTAAAAATATCAGGGTTGCTGATGAGATTGATGCTCTCGACTGGGATGAATTCAAAGGTATGTTTCTTGAAAAGTATTTTCATAAGGCTATTCGACTTAGGATGCAAAAACAATTCTTGGAATTGAGGCAAGGGGAAGACTCAGTGGCTACTTATGAAGAATGGTTCAATCGTTTCGAAAGGTATGCTCCAAATTTTATCCAATACCTTGATATAAAAGCAATCATTTTTACTCAGGATTAAAGAAAAAATATCGAATGTCATTAGCTTTTTTTGAGTTTAAAAGTTATGAAAAGCTTGTTCGATGTGCTGAGAAGGTGGAAGTGGAGTTTGTTGATAACCAAGTGTTCTATAACAGCCAACAGAAAAAGAGACGGAGGTGGAAGGAGAAAGGTAAAAATTCTTCAAAAAAGTTTGATGGTAAGAAATCTAAGTTTCCATTTTGTGATAAATGTGGAAAAATGCATGCTGGGGAATGTCTTCTGAATTCTGGAAAGTGCTACCGATGTGGTAAGATGGGACATAAGGCTCGTGATTGCACTGAAAAAGATCAGGGTGATGGTAAGACCAAATTTGATTTACAGTTAGTGAAATTTTATAAGTGCAATGAGATGGGTCACTATGAAAACGGGTGTCCGACAAAGAGCTTGAGAGATGGGAAGTAGTTAGACTACAAGCATAAAGGGGTGGTGAAATCCTTTGAAACTACTTCAGCAGATGTCGGGTCATCAAATGAAGTTGTATTAGGTACTTTTTTTGTTTTTTTAAATTATGACAGTGTGTTGTTTGATTCGGGGTCTACAAATTCTTTCATCTCTGAAAACCATTCTAGTAAAATTGGAATACCATCTCAAGAAATGACTCCTGAACTTGTGGTAAAGACACCTGGGGGAAATGTTGAGGCGAAAAGAATTTATAACAATCTTCCTATCCTTATATGTGGAAAGAACCTACTTGAAAACCTTATTGTTCTACTTCTAGTAGAGTTTGATGTTATCCTGGGTAAGGATTGGCTCTATATTTACCATGCTAAGATTGACTATAGAGCTAAAGAAGTTTCTTTTCAGAAAGACTTTCAGTTTGTTTACAAGAATGAACCCTTACTTTTGATAACATATCAAGAGGCCGAGAAACTTGTAAAAGATGGAAATGAATGTTACCTTGCACACATCTTTGAAAATAAAGAAACTGTTCAGATTAATGATTTTCCAGTGGTAAATGAGTATCCTGATGTTTTTCCTGATGAGTTTCCTGGAATAATACCAGATCAGGAAGTTTAATTTACTGTTGACTTGGTTCCTAATGCTAAGACAATTTCAAAACCCCCTTATCGAATGGCTCAAATTGAACTTTTAGAGTTGAAGGAGCAATTGCAAGATTTATTAGAGAAAGTCTTTATTCGACCTAGCACATCACCATGGGGTGATCCTGTTTTATTTGTTAAAAAGAAAGATGGTTCAATGAGACTTTTCATTGATTATAGAGCCTTGAATAACATCATTGTTAAGAACAAATATCCTTTGCCTGATATCGATGATTTGTTTGATCAGCTCCAGGGAGCTTAGTATTTTTCAAAGATTGACTTGAGATCGGGGTACCATCAGCTGAAGGTAAAAGAATCAGACGTTCCGAAGACTACGTTTCGTACAAGATATAGCCATTATGAATTTTTAGTAATGCCTTTAGGCCTAACCAATTCACCTACTGTATTCATGGACTTAATGAATAGAATATTCCATTAGTTCTTGGATACGTTTATGGTGGTTTAAAATGATGATATTTTGGTGTTTTCTAAAAGTAAATAAGAACATGAAAGACATTTAAGCGTCATTTTGCAAACCTTGAATGAAAAGAAATTGTATGGGAAATTAAGCAAGTGTGAGTTTTGGTTGCAACAAATTTCTTTCCTTGGTTATATTATTTCTAAAGAATGGATAACTGTTGATCCTGCAAAAACAAAACTTTTGGAAGACTGGCCAAGACCCAAAAATGTAACTGAGATTTGTAGTTTCCTTGGTTTGGCAGGCTATTACCAAAGGTTTGTTTGAAATTTTTCATGGTTATCTAGGCCAATGAATAAGCTAGCTCAGAAGGGTGTTATGTTTATCTGGACAAAAGAATGTGATGATTGTTTTCAGGAATTGAAAAGAAGATTGGTGAAAGCTACAGTTTTGGAACTACCTTTAGGAATGGGGAGTTTGTTATATACAATGATGCTTCATTGAAATGACTTGGTTGCATCCTAATGAAGAGTGATCAGGTAATTGCTTATGCTTCACGACAGTTGAAAACTCATGAGGTAACTTACCCTACACATGATTTGGAATTAGCTGCTGTTGTTTTCGCTTTAAAAATTTGGAGGCCTCATTTGTATGGAGTAAAGTGTAAAATATATACTGATCACAAAAGTTTAAAGTATATATTCACTCAGAAAGAGTTAAACATGAGACAGAGGAGATGGCTGGAATTTATCAAGGATTATGATTATACAATTCCTTACCATCCGGGAAAAGCAAATAAAGTGGCTGATGCTTTGAGTCGAAAAAGTATTGCTTCATTAGCAATGTTGCGTTTGGAACGTGATCCTTTGGTTAAGGGTTTGATGAACATTGGCATAGAAGTTTTTGGTGCAGGAAGTTCTTCTGTTTTGTTTCAGGTATCAGTGAGGTCATCTCTATCAGATAGAATCAAGCAAGCATAGAAGCAATACAGTGAGTTGCAGAAAAAGGTAGAGTTGGTTCAGAAAGGTATGTTTCCTGAATTCAACATTGATAATGACTGAGTTTTGAGATTTGGGCTGAGATTGTATGTGCCTTTTTATTCACAGTTGAAGATAGAGTTGTTATATGAAGCTCATAGTTCCCTGTTTTCAGTTCATCCTGGAAGTACTAAGATGTACAGAGATCTGCGGGAGTATTACTGGTGGGATGGAATGAAAAGAGATATTTCTGATTTTACTATGAAGTGTTTGACTTGTCCGTAGGATAAGGCAGAGCGACAGTTACCGAAAGGGATGCTTCAGCCTTTACCAGTGCCAGAGTGGAAATGGAAAAATATATCCATGGACTTTGTTGTGGGATTATCGAAGACATCTCGAGGTAATAATGCAATCTGGGTTATTGTTGATCGCTTAACAAAATCTGCTCATTTCCTTGCTATACGAGATACTTTTTCCCAAGATCAACATTCCCGTTTGTATCATAAATAGATAGTCAGGTTAGATGGAGTTTTTCTCTCCATTGTATATTACCGTGATCCCAGGTTCACTTCTAACTTTTGGAATGGCCTTCAGAAGTCGTTGGGTACTAAATTAAATTTTAGTACATCTTTTCATCCTCAATCAGATGGGAAGTCGAAACGAACAATTCAGACCTTGGAGGATATGCTACGAGCTTGTTCGATGGATTATCAGGGAAGTTGGGACCAACATATTTCTTTGGTTGAATTTTCATATAATAACAGTTTTTGTTCTAGTATACAGATGGCACCATTTCAGGCATTATATGGGAAGTGGTGTCGAACTCCAGCTTTCTGGGATGAAGTGGGTGAAAGGAGGTTGATGGGACCAGAATTGGTAGAAGTGATGGCAGAAAAAGTTCAGCTAATTCAGAAACACATGATAAAAGCTCAGAGCAGGCAGAAGAGGTATACAGACAATAGGAGGAAGGAACTATCTTTTAAGGTAGGTGATCATGTTTTTCTCAAGGTTTCCCCATGGAAAAGTGTGATGTGATTTGGTAAGAAAGGAAAGATGAGTCCAAGGTTCATTGGACCATATGAAATTATAGAGAGAGTTGGATCAGTTGCATACCGGGTGGCTTTACCTTCGAGTTTATCTCAGGTCCACAATGTTTTTCACGTTTCGATGTTGAGAAAGTACATTCGATATCCATTTAATGTTTTGAGTCCGGAGGTAGTTCAGCTGGAAGAGAACCTATCTTAGGAGGAGCAACCGGTCCAGATTCTTGACCACAGGGAGAAAGTGTTACGGAATATGGTGATTAATCAGGTAATGGTTTTGTGTAAAAACCACATGATGGAAGAGGCAACATGGGAATCTGAAAATGCAATGAGGGATAAGTACCCGCATTTATTCGATAAGTAAATAAATTTCGGGGACACAATTTTCTAAAGGGGGGAAGGATGTAACATTCTAGGTAAGTAATTAATAATAGATATTTTTATCTGTGTATATTAATGATTAAGATTGCGTTTTAGAGGCTTAAAATGAAAATAAATACAATATTAAGCATGGAATACACTAATATTCTTAAATGATTGTTTTACTGCCTTTTGATGGCAAACCATTTTTAAATCTATCTTTTGACAATTTTATAAGCTATGTTTTTCAAAATAAACTTATTCTTTATTATTGGGACATCAAAATTTACTTTGTGTGAATTTTTGGTATTTTTTCGATAAAGTTCATTTTTTTAATGAATAGTGAAAAATGTTGTATTTTAATTCAAAACCTTTTTTTAATCAAATTTATTTTTATTATTAGATTACCTTTTGAGTTAGTATTAAAGTGTAATATGAATATATTTTTACCATTTAATCCAATGGTGGTCATTAGAATTAATTTCACTTTGAAATCGGACTTCAACTAGTGTCAATCTTTTGATACTTATTGTTTCATAAAAACACGATTTTTGCTCTGACAACGGGAATTAATTATTAAATTAATTAATGCGACATATATGTTTTGAATTTTTTAAAATGGACTTCATTTTTGAATTCGGAATATAAAATATAGCTTAGGGTGATGTTTTGGTATTTTTCTGAAAAACATCAATTTTTGATGAATAGTGAAACCACTAAGTGGTACTTATAAAAACTGATTTTTCGTTTAAATGAAATGTTACCACTTCTGTGTTTTGAATTTCATAAATAATACATACATGGTTGTCATTAAGAAGTAAAATGTGGTTCAATGAGATGAAAATAATTTTTTGGTGAATAGTACCTTATTTAGTTTTTAATCGCGATTAGAGGTAATTAGTGTAGTTTAAGTTAAAAATAATGTTTTAATAAAATGAGATGAGCTTGACACATGTCTTACCCTCATTAGATGTGTCCTGGCACACCAAGACAATCCATGGGTCAACTTGGGGACCCCATGGAGCCACTTTGTTTGGAAAATGACTTAAATACCTTTTATTTAATGATAAAAGTAAAAATAACACAAACATGAGATGTTTTACTAAAAAAAATTTTACATGGGGTTATACAAGTCATATTTTGGAATATAAATAGTCATTGGAAATCTAAAATGATTTTCTACATCGTTTAATTTTTTTATAATTTTTAGACTTTAAATTAATTAAATTATTTATGACATCATGATGATGCATTGATTACCTCATTAATAAAGGATTTAAATAAAATGAAATGATAATGTAAAATCTATGAACTACACATGTCCAAAACCTATTTTATGGGTGTATTTTGAACCCTTATCACCTTACCCTAGAATTATATCAATGTGGGACCTTTTTAATCCGAAAGTCATTTTCAAATAAAGTAACATTTCTTTACATTCCAAGAGTGCCCCTCCTCTCCTCTTATAAAAGGCCCCAACCTCTACCTCCTTACACACACTCCCAAAGCTTTTGGCTCGGCCAACCCCTGCCAATTTTGTCTATCCACATCCCTCTATTAGTCCTTGAAGCCTCACTTTGGGCAAAATTCTTCCCAAGGAAGCCTTTGAGCTCAAACCAAAAGGAGTTACCCGATTTAAAGGTAATGTCTTCACTTGAGTCCTTTTGTTTTATTTTGCTTCTCCAACCCCCTAACCTCTTTTTATTCATTTATTTTGTAACAAATCAAGTATCTTCAATATACTACGATGTTGTTATAAGATGTATTCAATCTACACTTACACACACCTACATGTAATGGTTAAAGAACATACTGTTTCAGTGGATGGTGAATTTAATGCCTCCCGAAACGATGATTGTTCATCATTCTTTTAACACTTTCTATGGAGGCCATAAAGATTTCACTATATTTATATATCATATATAATATGTTTATGTTTTCCTTAAGCTTTTGTATTTTTCATTTTGGGCATACCTTTATGGTTTCCATTATGGGTAAACGTGATATCTTCATTTAAGGATGTGCGGACTACCGCCCCCTCAAAGTGACTTGATTCGTTAAATACCATATGTGGGATGTATAAAGGATGAAACTATGGTATTAAATATGGTATTATACTGGAATTATAATATACATTTATATCATTATGATTCCATTTTATAAAAATATGAAATAGAAATGAACGTAGCGTTCATGCGTAAGTACGGCTTACCGTCTCCATGAACGGTGCATTTCATTTCTTAACTCTAAATGTTATATAATATTATAAATGCATGAATGTACTGGATATATATGATATATATGATATCTACATCATGAATACCATTCTGGATATAATGGATACATGAACAACTTTTAATTATAAAGGGTTTATTTTTTACTCAAGTACCAATGATCGTTAAAATGACCGTTATTAACATAAATAATTACATAGTGTTCATGACATGGAAATAAGTGATATCAAATGAATAATGAACTTGGAAATGGTTCTTAAACATGTAGAAATTAACTCAAGTTTTTTATTCAGGAGATTAAAGAACGATCGTGTCAAGTCGGACCCGAGGAATGGGACTTCGTCTCAATCTCCTTTCATTGAGGCATATTGTTTTTTATACACAACCTTCTTTTATAAGGTTTATAACCCCCTTTGACATTTACATTTATTCAACAGAAATATTTTTATACAAAGCGTTTACTAAACGAAAAAATGGACTGTTTTTGTCGTATGTATGCGGCGACAACGACTTCTTCGCCGCCGTGACCATAATTAGAGTTTCGGCTTCCTCTACAACCCATACTTTTTTTAAAAAAGAAAAATAAAAACCATGTTTTACTTTTCTTTTATTTTGGTATTGAAAAATGTCTTCATAATTTTCTTATATCAATGTGTTGTATTAATATCTTGTGATTGAAAGGTGGAAATGTTATGTTTCCTTTATACATGTTTTATGTTATACGATTATGGTGAGGTTCTTGGGCATTATTATGAAGACAAGTGGTTCCGTGATAGACTAAGGGCGGGTGAGCCCGATATAGCTCTCCAATGCATTGGGTAACGTGAAAGAGTGAAACGTTAAGGTTTCTCCGAAGAGATTTAGGGAATATACTGTGCTGGGTATTTCAAACGTAACCAAGAGGGTTACTCCCTACATAAGAATGTTATGAATTCCTCAAGTTACCTTTATGTCTTATGATTTATATGTTTTATTCATGATTTGATGAGGTATGTTAAAGTTCTTATGTTTTATGGGTAAATTATGATTTCATTCTTATGTATATATGAACTTATGTTTCCTTTCCATATTTTTATAACCCATACTGATCCTTTTATGCTCATCCAAAGTTTTTTTTGAAATGTTTTTCATAGGTCAAGGGAAAGGTACATGATATGATGATAGTGTCAAGGAAGTGTCAAGAAAGAATCCATGTTTTATTTTAAATATGTTTCCATTGATGGGAATGAAGACTACTATCTTTATGTAACAACTTTGTTTATATGTGGAATGTAATTCAAGTTTTCTGATCTAATTCTCTAAAACTCTAAACCCGAAAATATACTCAATGTGTAATCTTGTAATAACTCAAGATTAAGTAAGGTTTAAGGCTGGGGCCTTATATTTCTCCCTCCATTCTCGAGCTTGAAGAAGGAAGATGGTGGAAGATTTCTGTCATTCTACGATGGAGGGAAATGGATCCTCCCTAGCTCTCCACTTTCTATGTTCCACCCAATAATAATTCCCAACCCAATTAAATAGTAGGTTGGCCTATTTTTGTATTGTTTGCATGAATTTGAAATTTTTAAAAATTATTTATGTTATCTTCCTTAAATAAATTGGTGATGTTGGCCTAGTTAATTGGGAAAGGAAAGGGAAGAGGTTCCCCACATAATTGGGTGTTCCAAGGGTGTTAAGAGAGTTTAAAGTTTGTGTGGGACCCAAATTAATAATTTGATATAATGGGAGGTTATTCTTGGGTGGACCCCACCACCATAACCTCCCATGGTAGTTTTGGGTGTGGTGGCCTCCACCTCTAACCCCCCCTTGGAGGTTTCAACCACCAAAATAAAAAAAAAGTTAACACTTTATTTTTATTCAATTCAATTAAAAATGCCCAACATTTAACATCCATTCTCATTAGAATGCAACTATGGTGAAGGACTCACTAAGCAAAAACTGAAGCTGTGAGTTCAATGGTGCCCTCAGATTTCAGTTCTGAGCACTAGTTAAAAAGATATAAAATTTGGCTCGTACCATTACTGAACATACCAGAAAAAACTTATGAAATTTATTCTGGGCATTCCCGGCCTTATAATAATGCATCGTAAATTTTTGTGGACTCATAAAAATCCCATGAATTTATGAAAAAAAATTCCATGGAATTTCTGGGTCTTTACATTTTCCCCACCTTATGGCTTTATGTCCCCGTAAGCTGCAAATCATAATAAAGGAAAAAATGGGGCTACTGAGAACACCTCTAAGCCTCTAGCTCCAATGTTCTCTCCTGGAGGTTCAAATGCTGCAAACTAACGTGCACCATTAGAATTGACCTCCCATGAAGGACCCTCTCTTTTTGATCCTCAATCTACACTAGAACCTCCGTGAATGTCGCTTCATCATCGATGTATATCTCTCTATGGTCGAAGATGGGAGAAGGGTCATGCACATATCTCCTTAGTTGAGTGGTGTGGAAGATTTCATGTACCCGGTGCAACTGATATGGATGAGATAAGTGGTAAGCCACCTCATCTACATTTCTAAGGACCTGGAAAGGTATGATAAACCATAGATACAACTTGCCTCCTCAGTCAAATCTCTATTAACCTAATCTAGGTGAGACCCGTAAAAAGACGTGGTTTCCATCCTCGAAATCCAGAGGTCTCCATCTCCTGTCAGCATACGACTTATGACTACTATGTGTAGTCTTCATCTGCTCCTGGATGATATGCACCTTCTCTATGGTAGCATGTACCATCTCTGTTCCCACTAGTGGAAACTCCCTTGGGTCTGTCAAGCATATTGGTGATCTGTAAGGTCGACCTTACAAGGCCTCAAAAGGTTCCATACAGATGGTGGAGTGATAGTTGTTGTTGTAGGAATACTTAAACAATGGTAAGTTATCCTCCAAACTACTACCAAAGTCTAGGAAACAAGAACGGAGCATGTCCTAGAGGGTTTATATGGTCCGCTCTGTCTGACCATCAATTTGAGGATGGAAGGCGGTGCTCAAGCGAAGCTATGTCCCAAAATCATCCTAAAACCTCTTCCATATTCGGGATGTAAACCGTGCGTTATGATCAGAGATAATAGAAGAAGGTAATCTATGGAAACACACAATCTACAACACATAGAGGTGTCCCAATCTCTTTGCTGAGTCTTGCTCTCTGATCGGTAGGATGTGGGCCGACGTGGTGTGTCATTAAACGATAATTCATATCAAATTATGACTCCTAGATGTAATTGGAAGACCGGTCACAAAGTCCATGGATATCCCATACCACTTCCACTCTAGGACCCCTAAGGGTTGTACCAGGATTGCTGGTACCTAGTGCTCTGCCTTTACTTGCTGACAAGTGAGGCATCATGAGACAAACTCAGCTACTGTCGTATTTATACCTGGCCCCAAGTGTTGTCGTCAGAGGTCATGATACATCTTCTCCATTAATGGATGTATCACTAGAGGGGAAGTGTGGAACTCCCTCAACACTTCCTCCTGAAGTGAAAATGGTACCATGGTACGTCCTCTAAAAGGATGACGTTCTCCCCAACTTTAAAAAATCCATAAGGCGCATGCCCTGTGGATATATATGCACGTCGTTTCTCATAGTTTTTGTCTCCATGCTGCACCTCCCTGACATGCAGAATAAGTGGAGGTGTGACTGTAAGTGACTGTAGATAGGATTCTCCATCCCTATCCACGAAGGATATATGCAAGGCTGCCAGCTACTATGTCACCTCTCCTAGCAGATGAATGCCTGGTCTCCTGTCGAGAAAATCTGCAACAATTTCCCCTTCCCAGGAGTATAGAATATCTCGAAGTCATAGTCCTTGAGGAACTCAAGCCAAGGCCACTATCTCAGGTTCAGGTCCTTCTTTGAGAAGATATGCCTAAGACTCTGGTTATTAGAGTACACGGTAAAATGTTGGCCAATCAGATAGTGCCGCCACATATTCAAGGTGAAAACCATTGCTGATAACTCCAGGTCATGGGTTGTGTAGTTCTTTTCATGTTTTCTCAGCTGTCGAGAACCATACGTGATCACAACTCACTCCTGCATTAGGACACACCCCAGTTCGGCCCCTGATTCATCGTAGTAAACTATGTACCCTATGCCCTCCTCTAGAAGAAATAAGATGTGGGAACTAGTCACCCTCAACCTCAGATCCTGAAATATCTTCTAGAATATCCCCAACCACAAGAATGGTTTCCCCTTCTTCATCAAGGATGGTAGTGGTGCTGCAACTCTAGAGAAGTCTGGAACGAACCTCCAATAATATCCAACCAAACCAAGGAAACGGTGTACCTCTGACACACTCCTAGGTGGATCCATAGAAAGTACTGCCTCAATATTTTCTAGATCTAATGAAACTCTAGACTCTGAGATGACAATTCCCAAGAATTTAACCTCTCTCATTCAAAACTGGAACTTTGAGAGATTATCATAAAGCTATTGCTTTCGATGTGTGTCCAGTACCACCTGTAAATGGTAGGCATGCCCGTCCTCGGTAGTCGAGTAGATCAAAATTTCATCAATGAAGACTACGAAAAAGTGATCGAGGTATAACTGGAAGATCCTGATAATGAGACACATTAACACTACTGGAGATATGGTTATGCCAAAGGGCTTAACCAAGAACTCATAATGGCCGTACCGACACGTGAAGGTCATCGTATGCACATCCTCGTCTCGAACTCTGAGCTGGTGATTGCCTGATCTGAGGTCTACTTTGAGAACCATCAAGATACCTTAATATGATCAAAGAGGTCTCCAATCCTCAGGATAGGGTAATTGTTCTTCACGGTGACCTGGTTCAGG
This sequence comes from Viscum album, assembly GCA_963277665.1. Taxonomy (NCBI): domain Eukaryota; kingdom Viridiplantae; phylum Streptophyta; class Magnoliopsida; order Santalales; family Viscaceae; genus Viscum; species Viscum album. Next base: position 869,624,284 of record OY728148.1, read on the forward strand.
TGACGATAGTCGATACAGAGCCTCAATCTCCCTTCCACCTTCTTTGAAAAAACAATCTTCGCTACACAGGGAGAAACATTGGGACAGATGAATCCCTTCTCCTACAAGTCCTCTAGCTGTACCCACAGCTCACGAAGATCAGCAGGAGCCATCCGATATGCTGGAGTAGATATTGGTTTCATCCTGAGGTACATGTCTATATAGAATTCCACATCTCTGTGAGGAGTTATCCTTGGAACATATTTCGGGAAAAAATCCGCGTAATGGTCCAACACTATAGGAAAAGTCAGACTCTCCACATATATTACTCCGAGGGTAATTCAAGCGAACTGGTGAGTGATCGGCTGTACCCTCCTCCGGGTAAGTCTGTCCTGTGCTACGAAGGTTTCCTTCATACAGGGGAAGGTAAACCTGGTCCCATCTGTGCAAACACACCGCACATTGCACCTAATATAGTCAATCTGATCAACGACTGTAGTTAACCAATTCATACCGAAGATGACGTCGCAAGGCCTCAATAATACTACGAGGAGATCCCAGCTGAATCTATAACCTCTAATAGAAATCTCACACTGCCAGCACTAGTGCGTAATCATTGAGTCTGCACCCGTAGGTTTCTCCTGCCTTAAGGATCGAGCTAACATCTATATCGGAATCTCTGAGCTCTGAATGAGGGTAGTGGCTACGAATGAATGACTGGCACCAATGACTATAATAACTGAAACTATGTTGGAGTAGACATATATCGTACCTACAATCATCTCTAGAGTGCCATGTTTATATACCTTAGATGCCCGATGATGGGATCTCCCCTGTCCACCTGCTCCCTGTGGTTAGTGTGGAACTCCTAGTGGTGGTGGTGGTAATTCCTCAAAACATCGTCCATCGCTAGCTGCTCGACCAGCTCCTCTACCACGTCCAATTTTTCCCTGCAGAATGCCTCGATCGAACCTATGTCTATTCCTAGAAGGTTCCTCAACTGACTGCTGATCATCTATAAGACAGGTCAGACAGTCACATGCCATGTTATCTTGCCCGCCGCATGAGTAGCAAGGTCTGCTCTTTGCATATATGTCTATGCTCTATGTGCACCACACAACTGATCTTGAGTTATGCGGTCGACCATCAATGGGTCTTGTCCCCTTGAACCTTAGCGTCATATGTCTACTACCAGCTGTAGAAGACTCCACTATATGAAGACTAGTAGTGGGTCTCACAGATGGTGACTTCGCAGTAAGGAATATCTCTACTAGTAGGGATCTCTCTAACAGACATGCATGTGTCAAGATGTTGAGGGAGATCAACGAGGCTATAATTTCTTGCATGATCCCCTTATCAATGTTCTGGGCCTGATGAATTGGTCCAACACCATATATGTGGAGTAGGGAGAGAGGTCGGTGAACCTCGCCAAGTACTGTGCTACTGTCATGCTGCCCTGCTACAAATATAGTAACTCTTGTATCAGCACCATACGAAGGGTTGATGGAAAAAACTATGCCTATAACAGGATCTCAAAGTCTGTCAAGAGTAATATCGCCTCGTCAGGGACCTGAAGCATCATGCTCAACCATCTACCTGCTTCTTCATAAAGGAGACGTGCAACAAGAATCACCATGTGGGTTTCTGGTGTCCCTACCAGCTTGATGTCTCTCACCACATCATCCAGCCAATCCTTAGCTACCTGTGGATCTGTCTCTCCCTTGAACATGGGTGGACTCTGGCGCAAGAAATCATGCAACGTTCACAAGCGGCATTCATCATCTGCTACTAGGGCTAGTGGCATCAGTTGCCCAACCAGAATTGTTACCGCTGGTGCCTCCGATGGTAATGTTCCCTTCACCAAGGCCTTGTCACTCGGTGGGCTGTCAGAGTGTACAACTCTCGGGGATCTAAATGGTAATCCATGGGGAGGAATCCTGAATGAAACATTTGAGACACTGTTAAAAGATTATATCTGGTGAGCTGACCAGGTTGAGATGATTTAAAGAAAAAGTTTTGAAACACACACACCATCAGTGTTTTCGTGCACTGAGTTATAAATCAGAAGTCAGGGTCCTGGTGTACAGATACATCGGTAACCCCACCAACACTGGACTACTTGAACTAGAAACAACACTTGGTACCATTAAAACTATTAATTCAAAGAAATGTTTGATCAAAGTCTTGAGTTCCTCGGTAGAACCAACATATCTGATATCAATTACTCACAACCCGTCCCTCGGGGCCCGTATCCTGACTACCCCAATACCGCCTTCTATAGGCCAGGGTCTGGATACTATCACAAAAGGTGTAAATCCCTAAACTGGGAATGAATTGTCTTTATAATAGTAATAAAACACAAAAAATTACACAACTAGAAGTAAACTGCTATGTAAAACTATAAAAAAAGAGTGTGTTGAAAGTAAAGGGGCCGGAAATACATGCCCAATAGTAATGTAAACTACAACATAAAATTTAGTATAATTGATGAAAAGAAGTAACGATGATATTAGGTCATCCTTCGGAATTCCCACCTAAAGGGTGGGTAAGGATGGCCTCCTCAGTAGCCCAAGTCCATCCATCCGCTCCGTGTACATCTCACCGAGTGGTCCACCTACAGGTACCATCTTGTTCTACTACTATCTGCCCCGATCAGCCCTGTCAGTCATGTGTAACCAACACAACAAGGTGCGGGTGTGGCCCGTTCAGGGGTGAGTATAACGATAATCTATAGGGGCCCCAAGATCCACACTGTCTCACGAAATCCAACAAGGATAACCACAATGTATAGGTTAATGGATAACCATTACTTATTTATATGACCATACATATGACTAAGTTATTTAGAAACCCATATCAATCCTGAGGAAAACCCGAATGTCATTGAATCGACTCAAAATAGGATTTCATTGAAGTATATAATTATAGATGATTAGTCATGAAGCTAGATCATTTATTCTATCAAGAGGCTCTGCTTCTGACCATACAGAGTCTGACCCACACAGGATATATAGGTACTAATCCCTGCATTGACCCACATAGGATCTGACCCACATAGGATCAGTATGTGCGGACCCACACTAGATCGCTGAGCATTGACCTCTGTATGATTTTTCTCCAACCTCCGCCTCACTAACAACCATTGGATTCTTCTCACCAGGTGCGATCGGGTTCTGTAGAATCTTCCCTCAAGATATTGGTCATACCTCAACCACCACTAAAATCCATAATTTAGTAATCCCTAGGACCGTCATGTCGTAAGTGTTCCATCATGATAGATGGTTCGTCAATAGGATGCGCGGTCTGTGGGTTATTGGCATTTCCTTTCCAGTGGCCCTATTGTTTTTTAGGTTCAAACCAGCCAACCATACTCCAACTATGAGAAAACCACATTTAGGGTTTTCCAAATGAACTGTCTCGCTCTAGGACTCCCATCGCAGTAGGCGGTTCCTCAATCAGACACCCGTAGCCAAAGATATGGGCAAAAAGGTGTAAACTGGCCAAACGGGTCTAGGTCAGGTCTGACCTGTTGGAACCGGCCCGGCCCGACCCAATCTAGATCGGTGTTTGACACAGTCTGCAGGTCCATTATGGTCCAAGGAATAAGCTAGGCCTTAGGGTTCAGCCCGGCCGAGTGTGGCCCAGCCTGGGCCTGCCGGCAGGCCCGCAAGGCCGGTAAGAGGTCCCGCGTGGCGGGCAAGCCACGGATTGGTGGGGCGGGGTGTTACAACCCCTGTCTTCCAAAAATTTCGGTGCATGGCACCAACCTGGTAACCGTGGGAACTGAAGTGTTCTGCCTGTAGCACGCACAGGTAAGTGCTTCCAGAAGGGGTGTAACAGTTAAATTTTTATTTTAAAAAAATTATAAAATGGGTTAAATTATAATAATTTTAGAATAGTTGTAGTGTGATATACATAGACACCACACATATATAACCTAGATGTACATATTGTAGAATTAATCTATTTTCATATCGATATGATTCATAGATAGTAACCAACCATGATACGCTCAAATAGCCTCACCAATGGAAAAACCATAATGGTCAATCGTTATCATGGGGAACTAGTCTATCTGATTGGGACTAAATAACAATTATTTATCTACTCTCCCCAAAACACCAAGTATTATGGCCTTTAAAAAATGTGTTGTGAGGAGGAAAACAAGAATAAAACTTCTCAATAATTGAAATCCACCACACATACTACGGACCACATCAAAAAAAAAATCAAATCGAATTCTCGCAAGGATAGGGAGTATCCATTGAGATTAACAATTTCAATAATTCATTCAATTGTAGCAATCAGGCCCCATAATTTGAAAAGAATCATTTACTATTTGAAAACCATTTTTATTTCATTGAAAATAAATCATTCCACTAAAATTTAATGGAAACCTGAATTGAAGGCCAAAAAACCTCATTATATTTCCAAATCACCTGGTATAACTAATTTTGAAATGAAATGATGTTCTCAAGGCACTAGTCATTTCAAAATTATATTTGAAACGTGTTCTAATAAGAAAAAAAATTTATGAATCATGAGATAAGTTGCTGAGGATCCTAAAATAACCAAATTTAATTCAAAAAAAATAATCATCGATAATTCTGTAGGCTTATAATATTATGATGACACCACATAAAATAAACATGTATTTATAGTTTACAACTTAAATGCTCATATATGAATTTTCCTACATCCAAACACAAAGGTATTGACGATGGAAGTCTAAATCTACTCTATAAGAATCATATAAGAAAACAAAAATTCTTTTTCTGTAATTCATATACACATAACCATATATATAAATACTGCAATATTCATTGTACATATTCCCCTCTCCATTGGGGAATATGTAAATAAGGAATATATATATATATATATGTATATCTGTGTGTGTTTGTATGGGTGCCTTATCTACATATATGGATTTAAGTTTAATTTATTAATAGAATTCTAAAATAGAGTTGAAAAATAAACGATACTTATGAATTAATGAATTTAAAATTAAAATGTGATCAAATAATTAAAACGAAACTAAATATTCCCTTTACTATTGGTAACCCCTTTCCATTTATAAACATATCTAGAACATGTCTTATTTATACATCATCAGCCCTTTTAATCGGTAATCATTAATATAAATAACCAAAATGTGTTATTATTTGGATGTGTCACCTACACTATAAGGGGGTGGGAAAAATTCAATAAAAAAATACAAAAAAAAAGAAGTGTAGGAGAAGTTTTACTCACTAGATAAAATGTCACTATAAATAAATAGTGTATTTAGTCATAAACTAAGAGTAAATAGGTTATGGTGGTACTTGAGGGATCCCCTTTTGGTATGGGTCATGAAAACATGAGTGAGGGGTCGTTTGAGGGTAAGGGTAAGTGGAGGAATTAGTTATTAATAAAAATAACAATGCCAACAATATAAATAATATTAATCAAAATAATTTGATTTCTATTATTATTATTATAACTTAATTAATTTTTTTCCTTTTTACCATTTTTATTTTTATTTAAATCATTAAAACCATGCATGGTATGGCAACACAATTTCAAAAATCATGGTCCAATTTTCCACCTCTATTGGAGGACCTTGGCACCTCTCAAGTGAATCAACATGATTTTCCAAAATAGTAAATCAATTGTGAAATTTGGATAAAAAATATATAGGTTACATTTAATTGTCTAAAAATGATTTCTACTAACCATTAAATAACTTGTTTCATATGTTGGAAATTCCCAAATTTCAAATTTTAAATTTGGTCCGAGGTAAAACACAAAAACAAACTAGTGGAAATTAAATAATTAGTAAATCATGTTCATAGTTTGACAAATACCCACTTTCATGAGTACTCTATACACTAGTTACAATGAGAAAACTACCATAGATATTGTTTATTCAATACAAGAAGTGTTCCCAGTTCTCCCTATTGGAATATCATTGTCACTGCTCATGGAATCTCTTAGAATTCCATATCTGCTGTGTTATTTAAAAATCACATCATTAAAACAACATAGAATAAACACTTTCACATCTGACCGAATATCATAGATAATCACTTCATGAAGAGCTCAAATCCATGATATCTCATCGACTTCAATAGATGCGGCATAACACAACATGTCAGAAAAAAATTATTATAGTCCATTAATGACATTACCTTATATATCTAGTGCATGAAATCATGAGACATCCTATCCCTAATAGAATAATGAATGAAATGGATCTGGTACATCATCATGAATATATATCTAGATATATCATATTGCATCCCATATTGATATATAATATATATCCAATGTGTGAAAGGTCCACAAAACATATTAAAAAAACATTCCCCTCACTCATATGTGTGGGTGAACAAGATTACTAAAGATTTTCTAGACTAGATCAATCAAAAACATTACTTCCAACTAATATCCCATAAGTGAATTTAGGTGGATTATGTAACTCAAACAATATCATTAACACATATATAAAAGGAACAGTGTGAGAAGTCTCTCATTCCATAGATCACATGACATTATAAAAGGTTGCATTAAGATGAAAATTTATTGTATCCTCAAGAGCTATTCGATTATCAGACAAGATATATTTGAATTGAGCTTATTTCTACTATCTTGGTTCTCAAACTTTCTATAATTATGTTTAATTTTCTATATATGAAAAAAACGATCAAAGAAAAAACTCTTACACAATGTTAACCATCAACAAGAGGAAAAAATAAGTATCCACAATATAGGGTCTCTCTATAGATGGAATAAATTTTTTTAGAATAAAATAACTTTTCTATTAATTATATTTGGATGATATATCTTGTATCTTATATCATAGTTCAAATCGGTATGTATATACCACATGGAGTATATATTCCTTTATGATGAATGATGCATGCAAATTTATATCCCATGGCACCTTCCATGATATAGGTATTCTCATATCATGCTTCACCATGCCTTCAACAGAAATATCAGGATCCAAGAAAATTAATAAATAATAACCTCACACTACAATTGAATCACACTTTGTGAGATAACATCATTTTTAAAAATACAATTTTATAAACAGCAATCCATCCATTGATACTCATATTTTCTTCTATATGTGGGTAATGTACATCCATGCATGAACACATTATGATTTTCTGGAATATAATATTATATTTCCTACCATTCTTAAATTGTAATTAAATATAAAAGGAACCTGGTCAGATCTAATACCAGTTTGTAACATCCCCCGATCCAACACACTCAAAAGTGAAAAGAATAGTTTTGTTATGATACCACAAACATGCCTCCCTGTATTCCATATTCTACAGACTATCACTTAAAATGTAGTATATATAGTGAGATAACTACACTACCTATGTATATATTTAAAAATATATGTATAATCATATAATAATAATATGTAGTGTTTAGAAACTAATTGAAACAATAAAATAACATGAAAAACTTAAATATAAAATCCAATTGAATAATATAATAAATAATATATGAAGAAAGAAATGATAATATGTATATAAGTAATTTTTTTTTACAATTAATAAAAATAAATTAATAAATGAATCATATAAAGACAAAAAATTCCATTGACTCAATCCCCATTTCAGTCTCATGTCCAAAATACATCACCTCTATAATGAAATAATGAACAACAACATCCGTAGCCCATTTAAAATACAACAACAATGTAATATACTCAGGTAAAAAAATAAGTCTATATAGGATGCGAGTATAAAATAGTAGTTTGACACCACCATGTCTAAACATAAATAATATGGTAAATAGTTCATATAACTTTTCAAATAACAAATCATATTAATTATTTATAAAATTAAATTAATTCCTCACCACCCTTCATTAGAACAATGATGGAATATCTCAATGCATTTCTTAGAACCATGAAAACATGAATTATATAAAAATGAAAAAACATATTCTACATAAGAATTATTATAGAATGTCTATAAAAATGTCTCACATCTTTGAAATCAAAAACCATTTATCAATGGTATACATCACCCAAATATAGGTCAATATTTCTATATAATAAGATTAGTAATTAATAAGTTCTAAGGCTGATGTATAATAATTATAAAAAATATATATAATAATTTCAGCATCCATTAGTGAGAACTTCATACTATAAAAGCATTAACACAAAAATAATTCTACAAATCCCACATTATAAGCATTATAACAAGAAACAGCGGGCATAACCATTATATAAAAATTATAATATGAATCACTTGACATAACCCACAATATAAGAATAAATGTAAGAATCAATACCAATATCCCTTTTACATAAACATCACAACATTTATCCCTAGGAATGAAATCAAGGATTTTAGAATATCACATATCAAGGATTAATGGCTAATTATGAAAATTACAATTTTTCATTCAATTACACATTCTTCAACATTTTTTCATAAACAGATAACATTTCAATGTATTAAATAATATATCCAAAAAAACATGAACTTATATCAATAAATAACCAAAAAATAATGTCAATCTAATCACACATAAATCAATTAGTCAATTTAGATATATTTATGGGATCTCTCATCAATATGGTGTTGAAAATCTAGTTTACAAAAAAGTGAATCCAATGGGATACTAAGGAAAAATGAAATTCATCAACTAATTAATTAGTCGTAGGTCATGTTGCTTAAATATCAATACATCACATATATTTTAATTAAATATGACATATTGATATGGTATATACCCCCTACCATTATATAGTTATTAATGCATCACTTCCTAAACGTAAAAAATTATGATGGTATATAAAAGAGATAAAATAACCTAGTTTTACCTAGGTCCAGCTCACATCCAAAATTGGACCACAGACTCTACCACCCTAACAATGGAAAATAGAAGAGGAATATAAAATCATATCCAAAGACTTATATGGTAATGATTTCACAAATGGAAAATCAGAAAAAGCTGAAGGTTCTCCAATATCTCTTAGGGAACCGTCTCATTTTAATTGGATGAATATTCACCAATGGAATGAGATAAATATCTCACATGATGTTTTTTAAAAATTATAGTGTTGATATTAAATAGTGTGTAACTCTCATACACATTCAGTAATTCTGTTTAGAGGGATACATTGAAAATCAAATAGTATTAAATAAAATTTTTTCTATCCCAGATATTACATGATTTGAAATATTTACATTATTTGTAACAATTTATTACGCATACCAAATTCAACACATGTGTCTGGAAGAAATTACATGTCATGTAATGACATTTCATGACATTTATATCCCATTCAAATTAATTTCATCCACATTTAATGAATAATGATTTGATCCTCCTCTATGGTCCTCTAATGCATAAGAAAATCCTCATTGACCAATTTAAGATTCTTCTATTCTGAATCCATCACATTCAATAATAAAAAACCCCAAAAAATAATTAATTTCCTCTAAAAAATCATTCTTTATTTGAAACTTTATGTGTATCTCAGCATAAAGTCATTGGAAAAACCCACGAGAGTAAATTTAAAGAAAAAAAACCAAAGTAGGGAATACCTAGAAAATGACATAATCACACAGTAAAAATAGGGATCACCAGGATCCAATCCATATCTAGTCACACTGAGAAATGTAATGAAGGGAAATAAATGAGATTAATGATCTTAATAAAATGGATTTAAAATATTATTTGAAAAAAAATATCATACATCTAAGATCCTCTATCGCATATTACGCCATCAAACTCAACGTATTCATCTAACAATGATTTTAAAATTTACCTCACATTCATGAGCCTCTAGAACTGTTCTTTATCCTATGTCCCATGGTAAATGTAATGTTTCGTGAAAAAGTACTCCCAAATTCATTTTTCCAAATGTTTTTAACAAGAACCGATTATATATGATACTGAAACTACATTGTAGGTTGTTTATTCTACAACCAAATTGGTGTCGGTATACCCCTATAAAATAGGCATCATTGTGTAGTTGGACATGGATCATGATGTTCATGATATCCCTCCAAATAATACCATTAAAATGAGAATTCATATGTAAATTATCTGAAAAATATATCCCTAAAATGATGGGAAGGGCGACGACCAATTCTGATCCCCACTAGTTGAATCTATATATATGTAAATATTAATAGACCATGAAAAAAAGATTTACATTTGAAGGTTCCATGATAGAAACCCTCTTAGGAATCACCATATAGAGAGAACACATATCAGATAACCTTATCCATCCTATGTATCAATAGGTATATAGATAACATAAATGGGGTGTCCACACACCTGATCAATTGGAATAATAATATTACAAACACAACTCTATGGACTCCTCATTTAGAAAAACATAGTAGGATAAGTTCAATAGGTCTATTAACATTATCCCATGATCCAAAAAACTCAGGATCCTATACTGATAAGAGATAACCCCTTTACACTACAAAAAAATTGTTATTAATGATAATAATTATTAATTAAAATTCTTTTAAAATGACTATCCCAACACCTCAACATATTTTTTTCACAAAAATACAACACCAACCATAGATTCATAGACCCTATTAACTAACAGTCATATTGTGGAACCTAAAAGATATACCAAAATATATTTTTATATCCTTAAACAATCCTTTGATTTCTAGTTCCAAGAAATAACAAACATAAATCCCAAAAATATTTTGTTATATGTATGAAAATAACACTACCATGCTTTATTTTACAATATCATATTGATCCCAGAAATGAAAACATGATCAACCTATTGAACATTAATATCTTGAGCATATCATGGATAGGGACAAGTTGTATTACAAAAATAAAAAGATGATAATAAATCACAATTGGGTGGAATTTTTAAATGTTATATTTAATAAGTTTGTTTATTCAACATACATACCATAATTACTCAATTCATAAAAGAACACAATAAATCATAAAAAGAGTTCAAATTATATTCTCGAACCATGAAAATTAGTCAAAATCATTTTATTGTTGAACAATATCATATTCCTTGAATATGATTACATGGTGTCCTAAAATCACATGTTTTACCTAGACTCTATATATTATGTTACAAACCATTATCAAATGAAATTGTTTCTCTACAATACTATATAATCTTCAATGTTTTTAACACTAATTGTATTGTATCTATAAAAAAAATTAATACTTCACTTTCATTATTTCCAAACTCCAATGATACAAACCTAGGATTCCAATAATGCTAGGGAAATTATGATGCATTATTTTTACCTTTAGCAGACATGAGGATGGGGACAAGCACTAATGAAATAGAAAATATATCATATTTATGGATTGGCCATCAATAATAATTTTCTATTGAGATATAATATTTATTACTACAATGAAACTCTAAAATATAAAAATTTATAAAACACCCAAATCATACCCCAATGCAATAATAGTCTCAATAGATACAATTAATTTCTCCATATATTCCTATGAAATGTCTATTCCTATAGCGGGGACTTGAAAGAAGAACCAAATCGCTAAAATTAATCCCTCATGCAGTTAACATAATCATTATAGAAAAATAAACAATTGCATGTATAATATTACCATACATGAATACTAATTAGAAAAATGTCATATGTCCCTACTAAACTAGGTAATACAAAATATTATGGATTCATTAGGAAAATCATAAACAACAAGCACCAATAAGATATTCCAACCAGTCATAGCTTAACCCTATTCTATGATCATAATCACAAATTCAATAATGAAATTTTGTATCATAAAAATACTAATAATCATCATTCCCATATCCCCAATAATATCCCACCCTCATTCAATGACATAAGTCATCCTATGTTGAAATCCATTCAATACATATCAAGTCACATATCCATCCATCCATAATGATTTCCATTACTAATCCATAACTACCCCAAGCATAAACACATTAAATGTGTGACTACAATAATTCATCATCACATATGAAGCCTAAATATAACACATGGTACATTATAACACATATCTTATAAAGAAAGCAAGCTTATAACCCAATATCTCATATAAAGGCACCAAATCCCTCGCATAAACATGGTATAAGGGTAACATGAATGTTTAGGAAATCATCCTCATTCCCTACTCCTAGCACACATAACCCCACTTCATATAATATACTCATCACATCACATAACTTCTTTTTAATATAAAACACCTAACTATATCATCACTATTAAATTAAGGTTTGGTAAGAGGGGGTATCCAACAATATATATACTCACCATCATACATATAGGTATAAAACCCAGATCCTAGAAACACGAATGATTAGTAAGGTAATTCATCTTGGACAGTAGATAAAAAAATACATAACTTAAAATAATTAACGATAAAATAAAATACCCAAAAATTGGGTTCACATTTAAAATATTTTTATATTAGAAACTACCAATACTAACCAAACAATATATACCAAATATTAATCCACAAGTTACACCTCCATAACACATGAAAGAAATATAAAGAAACACATTATCACACTCTATTATAGATTTAACCACAAACCAGGATTATATTTTTTTACTAACATTATTTTAAAATTAAATATATTTCTCATTTACAAAAGAAATAAATTTCCCATAAAATTATTTAGTCTAATTAACAAATATATACCAGTCAAAATAATTTACCTACCCATGTAATTTCATTTTATCATTAAATGTCATTCTATTGATATATACTAGATGTTAACAAAAACAAACCATAATGAACAACTCAGCCATCATTTATTCATTTTCGCAATAACACAACCTAAACCAATCCATCAGAACACATCAAAGGTATATACCATCCACCTCTCCACAACCTCTAAAAAACATTAAATCACAATCACCTAACATCAAAACAATATAACAACCACCCTCATCACACCTCATTCCAAAATCATATATTATATTCCAAAATATCCAAAAATGGTTATGACCTCCACCATCAATGAACAACATCCCATATCCCACATTAAAAAACAAAACAAATCACATATCATATCACATCACAACATCTAAAATTTAAATTTAATGGATTATATTAAATTACACAATTAATTATAAAGGGTATCTCATTTCAATAGGTAATATATTCATTACATTTATAAATGTTCTTATGCTTTCCATTTAGGGGTTATCCAAAAATCATCAACACATGGGTATCAAAATCATAATAAATAGAATAATCAAAATTATCCCATCATGTATAATTTTCATAAATATAAACAAACACAAATAATATCATAAATAAAAAAATTAATTTATAAATGTCATTAAATTTATCCACACCACCTCCCCCCTTATGTTACATTATAATAGAAAGAATTATTTTTTTGAGAGGACAATTTCAATCTACCACATTGAATTAAACTGAAGGAAATCACCAAAATGTACATAAATAAGTAGTTAAGTTGGATCCCATAGCTAAATGATGCATTCATCTCAGACAATATGTTAAAATAAAACTTACTTCAACTTATAATACTATATTCATTTTTATAGTGAATCTAAAATAATTATTTGGAATTATAAATGACATATATAGGAAAACATATCCAATTTTAATTAAATAATCGATCAAAAGAGTGACAAAATATAATTATGGTAAGAAATAACTAACAAAAAAGAAAAATGGGATATTTAGTTTTTTCCATGATTCTAAAAAATGTTTAGTCTTTAAGGGTGAATTTTTTTTAAAGGAAATGTTTAATAAAAATCCCATACAATAAAAATGATATTCGGACCATAACATATACATATAAACTATAAATATATAAATAGTATAAGTATATAAAATAATAAAACAATAAATATTTATACATAAAAATAGCTCAATACATTATGTTATACACCTAAAATTACTTGACATATAGTATTAGGTACAAGAAAAAAAATCTATAAGTCCATTCATTACTATGTAGATATTAAATATGGGTAATATGTTATGATATAATCATAAAGTACTGTCCATATATTATATCATAATATTTTTAACAAATCAACTACCTTAGAGGGACATTTCATACGCTACACATATCAAATTAATCATAATAAATAAATCAACATGAAAAGAATCAACATATCATGAATTCCCAATGGAATAATATGGGTTTAGAAATATTTTAAAAAGTAATCAAAATCATGAGAGAAATATTGAGACCAATTGATGAATATGAATAATTTTAAGAATTGAGTATTTCATAATGGAATTCAAAAGGTTGTTCATAATTTAAAACACCATTTGACATAGAACATAGTGTGATAAAGACGGAAATGAAATTGAAATCAATAAAATTGATTACAAAAATATTTTTTTAACATTTCATAATAAATAATATCATGATTCATTATTAGAATAAATTTTTTATAATAACATATTAATATATTCTGAGACATGATCATTATCGAAATAAAAATATGTCAACCTTGGATAGAAATAATAATTAAATAAAATAACTTGGAGTGTTGATAATTGGTATTACCAAGAAAATAGATATATTTTTATTAATTTTGATTAATTTTAATTGAAAAATAAAATATTAAAGGTGTAATAATGATTCCATTATAAAGGATAAAACGTTTAAAATGAAATTCATAATAGATAATAAATATACGTCTTTTATAATAATAATAATTAATAATTTTTCTTGGGGATTATATGGGAATGGAAAATAATAATCCAATAGAGTGGTCTAAAATGGAATAAAAAAATAATATTTTTGATATAATGAATCCATTGAAAAAATAATTTAATTCTGAATATAATCATAAAACGATAGAGATAAAAATTTACAAGTAATTAATTATTAGTATTGGAGAAACCCAAAAGAGAAAAAAAATTATGAATGGTAATATATATATGTAAATGTAATTAGATTTTATTTAAAATAAATATATATTACCTTTTTTATTATTTGAATCTATAGTACATTTAATGGAATAACTTGAAATTTATTTACATATATACTAATTTCATAAAAAATGATAAAATTAATCCATATAGTTAAATATAAATACAAAAGAACATGTTATATGAAACATCATATGTATCATAGAATGAAAAATGTGTCATAGAAAATCATATGATCATAACATTTTTTAAATATTAATCATTTGAAAAATATTTTATAAAAACTAATTATAATTTTAAAAATGGTGTATAAGATAATCCAATAACAAGTTATAATGGTCCCAATATATCGGAACAAGGTCCAAGGTGAATAATACTAATTCAATAAATAGAAATCTTGTTAAACCCAGTAACATTTACTCTTTAATTTCACGAAAGCGAATTATACTGATATATAGTGATCATAAATATCCAAATAACTTATTTCAGAAGCCAAATAATATATACTAAATTTTTAATTATTTATTATTATTATTGATTGTATATTTATTATCCCATTATTGTGTATTTTGATACTCAAATGATAGTTATTTTGGTTGTTTTTTACATTCTTTGAAATGGAAATATCAATATTTAAACATTGACATCGGGTTAAAAAATCATATATTAATTATTGTACTTATACATATTCCTCATATGGATTTATAATTTTCTGATTTAATTGGAAGATTGTTTTAATTATTATTTTTAAGATGAAACTAGTGATGATACTATTCTGTTATTTTTTAACCACAAAATCTATTATAATTATTTTTAGATTTATGTTAACAAAATTATTTTATTTTCCCACAAGAATCGTAGTAAATAAATAAATATAATTTTTTCTCATTAAATTCATTCTTATCACTTTCCATTTTACATGGGGATATAGGATGGATTATGTGTATCTGGAACGAGGTAGTTAATCCTTACCAAATATTATATTTTCAATTCCTAGTGTGTGAGAGGGAGATGTATAATGGTTTATCAATTAATAAATAACATTTCTGTAAACTAATAATGTTGATCTCATTATGAATTTATGGTTACTATAACTATTTGAGATATTTTCATATTTGACTATAAAAAATTTTGTTTCATAGATTGATTTACATGTGACACATAGCTGAAATGAATCCTCAAAGAAAATTTAAATATTATCATTTTATTTTTATATCATTCTCGAAGCATAATTTATATATTAATTTATTAATTTTGTGAATAATAAAAAATATTTATTTTTTTATTTAAAAAATAGAATATACATGTATTTTTTAAAAATCTATTTATTTATATAATAATGTGTAATATAAAATCTCAATTATATATATATATTTATAAAAGTTGTATAAGATACATATTATTTTAATATTTTTAATTAATTGCATAACATTCTTCATTATAAATTTTTATTATAAAATAAATTTAGTCTTAAAAACATATTTATAATAAACAGTGATGATTTTTTGAAAATTATATTATAAGTAATTTCTTTAATATTAAAATAACATATCATGGAAAATATATTTAATATTATGAATCATCAGTCCTGCAATTGGTATCTATTTCTCTTTATTTTTAGGTATTATTATTAATAAATGTGATAAAATATATATCCATGGTAAAGAGAGAATTGGTTATTTATGGAAAAGAATAATGTGATTGGGTATTAGAAATATATCAAATGCATTCTTTTATTTCATCATTTGAGAGTAATGAAAACATATCGATCATAAATTAGATTAAATTTAATTCTTGTTAAATATAAATGATAATAACATTTATAATAATTAAATTAATGGAAAAAATCACTCTTTCAATTTAATTTATCTTACATGTTCAGATGGGGCTAAAAAAACTAGTGAATGAATAAATTTTTTTAAGATTTATTAAATTATATGTATGATTATATTTTTTGTATTATATATTGTTTATATAATTACTTTGAATGGCTATTGAATGACGAAACACTTATTGTTCATGCAGTAGAAAAATCAATGTAAATAATATTGAGGATATTAAAAGTAATGTAATTAAGATGATTTATAGTAAAAAAATAATTTAATTGTTATTATTAGTTTATTTACTGTTTTTAAAAGGATTATTTTGGAATCAAATATTCATCAACATTTCATTATTATAAAATAATGTGAATAGTTATTAAAAGGAATTTAGTATTATTCAATGATAAATGTTATTTTGTTTAATTATTTGAAAATAATATAAATATTTAAATTGAAAAGTAGGATGTAAAATGTACTAAACAATCATTTAATGGAAACTTTGATGAAATTTGTACATTATAATTAATATTAATACACATTATGATTGAATTTTTTATGGAGGATAACAAAAATATGTTTACAAAGGGATGAAACAGAAATAATATTGTTTAAATTACATCATAACCTAATAAATACATTAATTTATCAAGTTATTTAAATAATATACTATCATAGAATTTTAAATATAGGCCCATGGTGCATCGTGAGAATGAAAACTAATTTATTTAATTTATATAATTGGATTAATTCCATGTGTGTTTTTTCATTGACTATAAAAAGCAATAACCTCTCAAATCATATATAAACCATTTACATCCAGTAATCTCGACTGAAAATGGATAACACTCATATAATCATCATAATATAAGTTTTATATGTGTTCTTAATTCTAAATTATCAACCCCATGTCTTTTAATATGATATCCTAATGATATTTTTAAAATAAAAATTACTCATATTCCCCCCAAAAAATAATTTTTATTCACATTTTATTATATTAAATTATTTAATAAGACATAGAATTGAATAACCCAGGTTTATCTGATTTACATAGTTTTATTATTTTCATGAAATATATTTTCCACAACTCCTCAAACAAATTGGTAATTAAAACATCGCTCGTCTGTATGACATAATAATGAACTATGAACCACATTATTTGTTTTACAATTTACATCACATATAGATTATTAATATTATTTACATATTTCATATATATGATATGTGTAAAAGTTTTATTATTATATAAGTAAAATATATCCTATACCTTATTAACCCATTATCCAATAAAAAATATAACATCACTTGTTCATATGTGGAGGCTACCACCTCCACCCACAATTATAATACATTTTTTATTTCCTCCATTCATAGATCATTATAAATATGTATAAAATGAGTATTTAGGTTATACATCCTGATTAAAAAAGAAGATGATATTATCAGGATAAAAATATAAGGACAATAACCTCCAAATAAAAATATACATGAAAAATATTTATTGTCACCTGGAAAAATGATAACAGTAAATGATAGTTTAAAAGTGGATTATAATATTTTATATGTAGATCCTATATGAAATAGTATATATATTTTTGATTCAATTATTTATTTATAAAAAATAAAGTCTTATATTACAAGAGTATAAAATTACTTATGATGCATGGTTAACATGAAGCAAGGGCTTTCTTAACAAAATTTATATTCATTGATTTGTACAACTAAATCCATGATTTTTTAATTCCATAATTGTGGGAAATATAAAAATTAGTATTCAATGTTATATTTACTATTTTTGTGTATGCACTTAATTTTTTACATATAATCACTTCTTTGATAAATTTTCATACCAACTATATCAATATTGTTTGGTATTTCATCTCATTTCTCACTCCATCGAAACATACTCTTCTATTTACTTTTAAATTATGCATATTCATACACATTAATATATTAAAAATGAATTTAATTTTCTTCATGATGGTTAATGATTAAATTCATTTTCAAATATCAATTGGATATGATTTTAATTTTTTTTTGAAGATTGAATTTATTTTTACCATCACATTTCTATGTATTTCATATTGTTTCATTAAATTAAATTATAATTTTTTCATAAAACCCACATATTTTTTGTCCACATGAATTATTTGGATATGTGATTTTTTCTTATAACTATTCACATCATTAAATGTTGAATCAAAAAAATAAAAATTTTAAAGTAAAACAAACTAATATTTCACTTTTGATTGGATATATATATCTTTACAATCAATATTTATCAATATTGAATAAAAAAGTAATATATATCTAATAAATGATTCAGTATGGATGGTTTATGTTATCATTGAGATTTATGTAGTTTTAGGTGAATATTGAAATGTTTTATGAAATGTTAATTCTAGTTTTTTATTATTAATATCTAAAAGGAATGTTTAATTTTAACATAGCCGGGGTTAATGTATTTGTTTCCTTTTTATAACAATTTTACTCAATTTTAATTCATATATATTTCTACAATGGGATAAATCAAAAAATTATTTGATGGATTTTTATTTTAAAAATTTGACATCCATTTTGTTCCATAATCTAAATTAAATGATTTTACTATAAAATCAAATTTTTGATGAATTTATGGTCATCTCAAAAATCATGATTAATTTTTAACTAATTAAATTTCAAATGAAATATTAACTTTATTTCATTTTTCATTAAACATATCCTAAAACTTTTATGATGTACATACCTATTTCCTAGACTATATACAACTTCTAAATTTGGTGTTTTGTCTGAATGTAATTGGATTTGCAGGGGAAATATTATTATTCACACTTCTTTACTAAATAAGTATGTTTTATTAGTAAATAAAATTTTAGGAACTCAATTCATCATTCAATAAATTATAATTCATTTGACATGGAGTGATTGGAACTGACATGAATTACAGAACCCATTGATGTATAAAAATAAATCATAATAAAAACAATTTGGATATACTTTATAAATGATGTTTTATGTATACAAACACTTCACATATATTTTCATATAAAAATCCCATACATTAATGATGTTATGATGTTTTATATATTTATTCCTAATATTTTATAAATAATTCTTTAATAATTATTTTATTGTTATCGATTAGGTTATTGCATTTATATTTTGTATATATTCATTTATGAAGGAATACATTAATTAAATTTCATGTGTTTTTTGTTATTTAAAATAATATATTGATTATTAATTATTACTAATGATTATTTCCAAAATAAGTAACCCTTACTGAACATCAATGATCACCAATTATTTTTTTCCATTCCACTATAAGTGTAAAATAGTATTATGGATGATATAAATGATTGACATATTTTTTTATTCTATGGTATTATATTAATAATGAAATATTTGAATCGTGTCATTATATTGTTCATCAAGACTAATAAACTCATTGATCAATAGAGATATGATAATTTTTATGTTATTCCAATTTAATAATGTATAAAACTTCATATGAGTGACTACAGATGGGTTTATGATAGTTTTTTTTCAGACAATGTTTAATAGATTTTGTGGTAACATAATATCTAATGAATATATCAACTTATATCATCATATTATATTACATTTTTTAGAATTTTTTCCATGATAGTGATTTTTAACAAATCCTAAATACTCATAATGAATATGATTATTTTCTGTTCATTATTTAGTTATGCTATCTAACTCAAAAATTTAAATGAAACCCCAAATTTAATGTTGGGGATTTCCTAAATATAATTCTAATATAGATTTCATTAGAACTATGATAATCAAGACCTTATTAGGGAATCCTTCTGATGTTATGAAATATAACCACGTCCGAATAGACACATATTTTTATTAACAGTTTTTTTCAATAATGTATCAATGAATAATATGAGTTAATCGTCCATATTTTAAAATATCATTGATGAATAAGATGATAAAATGTGTTAATTGATACATAATTCTATAGAGTTTGAAGAATCATAAACCATAAAATATATAACACTGAAATTGATATCCATTGAATAATACATCCAACGTGAAGAGTTATATAAAATGTAGATGATACTCTTGGCATAAAAGAAGAATGAAGGAGACTGTGTGATCGTGTATTAGAATAAATTTTCAAGATTTCTTAATCATGAATAAAACTAATTTCATATTCCAAAAATAATAATAATAACTTTTTCTCTAATATTAATAAGATTGATCTATGAAGGTAAATATATTTTCAAATGTTCTGATTATATGATAATATATTATTAATAGATGTTATTATATAAAATTATTTTTATTTATTGAATATCTGTAAGAGAAATATAGAGAATAAAATATAGGCTTATCATAATCAAAAAAATGTGGAAAAGAAGAATAATGAAACAATGAAATTTTCAACAAGTGTAAGATTTTTTAAAAAACATATAAAAATATATACGGGAAGAAATGGCTTGAAATTGACTATTTATGGGTTTTATGGCTAATGAATGTAAGGAAATTAATGAAACCACTACTATCAAGTGATGAAACTAATATGAGAAGTGAATTATTCACAGAAGATCACCTAGAATAATGTTAACATTAAATTTAAGATTCCACAAGGATATATCCAATCATTTTTATTTTTTAAATAAAAATACTATATTCAAATAAATGTTGTGAAAATAAAACCTATCAACTAATTTAGAATGGAAAATTCATAATTATATTCAATTTATAAAAACTTGTTTTTATCTGATGAAATTTACACAAGTATCAACATTCTAGTTTAACTATAATATATTATGTTCTAATTTAATAATTCTTATGTTACAATGATATAATCCATAGTCTATATTTCCCAACAAAAGATGTATTTTGGAATATGAATGCAAGAAATAATGTCCACAAATTATATTTAAATATGATGCTATCATGTAATGAAATAAATATCTTTTTATAGTTCCAATATCATCTTCTATGGAAGAGGAAATACATTTTATATTATAAATCAACTAATTTTTTTTTATTTTTATAAGGATAAAAAACTCTTAATTGAAATTTCATCTATCATATAAGTTATACGACATATTTAGTTTATGTCTTTTTCTCATATGGTTTACATGAATCTAAATATTTGAGATTTTATAAATGTTTGTATGTTTCATTATTTCTATATATAATTACATAATAGACTTCCCCCAAATCCGGAATATTAAACATCAATAGATCTAATAGCATGCTCTACAACTATTTCAAAGAATCCATGTTTAATGCTGCCATTCTTATTTATAGAATTTTAGAAACAACTCCAAGAGAAACTAGATAATGATTCATTACACCAATTTTTTGACAATTAGGTGAAACTATTATTTTTTATAAGATGGAATATAGGTTAATGAATAATTTCATATATTATTTTGATTATAAAAAATCTATATTTATATCATGATTCGACTACAATATATCGTTATTGTATTTGATGAATTACGAGGATCCCGAAACTTTTCCACGATTACAGTCCCATCTAGATATAATTAGATAAGAGAAAATTAAAAGGATATACATAGAATAATCATCAATTTGAGGTTTGATAATTTATATTTAATAGTAATTCAATGTGGATATAAAAATGAAATATTAATCATAATTTATATAATGATTATCATATTCATAAAAAATCATTATTAGTTTGTGGTAATATTGACATATGATATTATTATATATTAAAATTTCAATGAAGATAATGAATAACCACTAATCATTATATTTATGATCATGAGGAAGGATAATCTATATAAAAAATTTTACATGTGATAATTTGGGCAAAAAAAGTATCTCTCATAGGTCATATAATATTGTGAGATGTAATATTGTTGAAAACGAAAAAGACAGATGCTGTTAAGTAATAGTAAAGTCAAACTATATTATATGGGATCCATATTGATCATTGGAAGGTTGGATATAAATTATGATATTCTAAAATTTTCCTAGAGAACTCTAGATCCCTCAATATGTTTACATGAATGGGATCCACGAGGTTATAGACAATGTAATGCGAGTATAATTTCAAAGAAGTAATTATAATTCTATTCTGTATCCATATTCTTACACTACACCATAGTGGAAAATGTTTTGTGATATATTGTGTTTCATCGGTGGTGGTTATGTGATTATTACATAAACATAATGATATTAATTTAGATTATTCATATTAATAATTAAATATTCTTGAAAAAAAAGTATTGACATGTGCGTTTTTATATGTACTGTTTTTTTTCATTGATGATTTTGAGAAATTTCATTTTTGATCAATAGTGTAATATATATATATATGTATATAGTTCTCATACATAGATGAAGTAAAAAATTTATATGCTAATAGTTACATATGTTATACAGAATATGGTTTGAGTTGATCAACCAGTATGATTTTTCAATAAATTATCAGAATCAGATTGCTGACAAGATAGATGATGGTATGAATCAGAAATATTTTTTTAGTTTTTATATTAATAACAAAAAAAATATATTCAATGTTTCTGGATTTATAATATATGAATCTTAAGATTTTGATGAATGGGTATAGTCCTTTTTATTCTTAAATGAATCTCTTACCATCCATCCATGAGATGATTAAATAGGTGAAAAAACAATGTATTGAATTACTGATGAACATGATGACAATTCAATAGTAAATAATTTACCATGATTGGATGACGAATTACATAAATATGATCTATGTTTCATAAAAAATAGATTTCATGAACTAGATTATTAATGAAACTCAAAAAACACTATTTTATATTAATCATAGATGTATGGTGATGTATAAGGATATAAAAGAATATTTTGTATGGGATAACATGAAAATTGATATTTAAGGATATGTATCATGATGCTTATTATTTCAGGATGATAATAATGAGGGACATATGTCTATAAGGATTTTACAATAATTTACCAAACCATAATGGAATATAAAATTTATTAGGAATGTATTTCGTTATCGGAGAACGAAAAAAATATAAATAGAGTAGTGTTCATTTGGTTATAGTTGATATCCCATTAAAATTAAAACATTTTTTTACTATTTTAGAATATTCCCATTTTTAACAACATATTCAGTTGTACAATATGAAATTTCATTGATTTCATTTAGTAGAAATATAAATTGTATTTTATTAATATATTAGGATTACATTGATGTTATATAAAATAATTCTACAGAAACTATATAAAATTTTAAAATATAGAACAACATATCATACATATAAATTTTGTTATTATGATAATGTTATAAAATCACTATATTAAATTTAGATATATTTATCAATATATTTCAAAAGTTTTTGGGGTGAACATATTCATATAGAAAAATTTTAATACAATAATAACATTCAATTGAGTATTCAGATCTGTCCTTATGAACCCCTATATAAAGTATACTGTAGAACACCAACATATTAGGTTGATGTAGATGAATGAAAAATATTGGGACCAAATGTAGCAGATGAAAAGTTATATAAGGAATGATCCCTTCAACGATGCATATGGAAAGATCACGCTCAATAAAAAAGGTAAACATACAATCATTGGGGAGATATAGTCAATAATTAATTATTTTTTATGAAAATTGTATAAGATGTTATAATATGATATTATATCATATTAATAACAAGGATATTGTTATGTTATGTAATTATAATAAATATATCACTATATTATGGAATTAATGAATGACTTACTATACACATCAGACATTGCGTATGTGGTGTCTTAACATAATTTATATTGATTGATTTATCGAACTAAATTATTAGGTATATTATTCCATAAATATTTATGAAATTTTTTATATTTATTATAGGATTTATTTAATAATTATTTGTAAATACATATATTTTTGGATATTCACTTTATTTTTAAATTATCAATTCCATGATATGTTATTCGTATGTAATTTCTCCAAATTTCCACTCCATTGAGACATAATGGATATTATAAACCTATTTATTTTTTTGTTATATATATTATCTATTTTATGTGTACTATATAAATATGTATATGTGTGTGTATATATATATATTAGATGATTACTATTTCCATTTGTGTATACTCTATCATGGGGATTTGATTTAAAATTTAGAGAATATGCATGTCTTGATTTTACAATCTAATTTATTGAGATGTGTTATATATTTTCATGGACGTACTATTATAATACATAATTTATAAAATATCAATATTTTCATATCTTGTAAATAATTAATTAATCTCAATGTTTAAATTAAATTGGTCACTTAGAATGAAGATGACATGAAAATAACCTGATCTATTGGTAATCTCTATCTTAAAGAAGGTCTGTTTCGATTCTCTGAATGGGACTGTAATTTTGATCCTTTTAATCAAAAGCAGTCTGATGCACAAATTTGGATGAGGGTTCATTTTTTATATTTGTTGTATTAGCATGAAAAAATTATAAATTATCTCGATTCCTATTTTAGTTCCCCTATAAATATGGATCATAGAATATTGGAAGGTGATTTAGACTTTATTCTAGAATGGTAGTGAATGTTAATTTGGCCTCTGAATGGACAAAGTCTATTTTTTTAAAATGGTATTATAATTTATGTATGGGTTTATTTTAAGAGAATTACTCTTTTATTAGTTGTACAATATTATAGCACATTCCATTGATTCATGAACAAAGGGATTTCCCCAGAGATGATGATTGTTAGCAATCCCACGAGGAACGATTCAAATTATCTTCCTCACACTTTGAATGTCACCCAGGACAAGTAAGTGGATGATATTATTGAAGAAGAAGACATATATCCTTTTGATCCCTTCCCACACACTCATACACTATCATTTGGTGTAGACATTGATTATAGTTCAATTGCATTAGAAATATCTAAAGGCATAACTGAACAGCAAGCCCTTGGAACAAAGTTGATGATGAGTACATCGTATCACCCTCAGATGGATGGTCAATCGAGAGGATGATACATACTCTAGAGGACATTTTGCTAGATTGTTTCATTGATTTTGGTGGCTCATTGGAGGAGAACATTTTGTTGGATGATATCTAGTACAATAAAAGTTATCTAGAATCCATACATATGGATCTGTTTGAAGTGTTGTATGGGTGGCCATGTCGTTCTCCACAATGTTGGGTGGAAACGGGAAAGTCTTCGATGGTTGGACTGAGCCTTGTCTAGGAGACTATGAAGAAGATCAGAATGATCAGGAACTAAATTGAGACTGCTCAGAGTCATCATAAATCGTATGTGGATCATCATCGATGGTCGTTGTCGTTTGAGGTGAGTGATCATGTGTTCTTGAGGATCTCTCCTAGGTTGAGACATCGTCGGTTTGGGAAGCAGGGAATGTTATCTCTGAAGTATATTGGACCTTATGATATTTTTGAGCAGGTTAGTGAGGTGGATTATCATTTGGATTTTCCACCTAGGTTCAGTGCGGTGGACAATGTGTGTCATGTGTCGCAGTTGAAAAAGTATCATCATGATCGTGACCATGTGATTCAATGGGATCATGTTGAGCTAGAACCAAACGTTTCGTTGGGGAACTTTCCAGGGTGAGTTTTGGATAGGAAAGAGGAAGTCTTTGATGGTAAAATCATTGGTTTAGTTCATATTTTGTGGAAACATGGTTAGATTCAAGAGGATACTTGGGAGCGGGAGGAAGAGATGGTCTAGAAGTGGCCCGAGCTCTGTCGGCAATGGGCGAGTTCACAACTTTCCAAGGACAGAAAGTACAATGGTGTGGAGAATATAGCACCCCCGGTTTGAGGTATGTGGCCATTGTGTATTCATTTTTATTAGATTAAAGAGCATTTGATGAGTTGGGAAGAGTTTGGGAGAGTTTGGAATGGTATTGGATGAGTTTGGAGGGATTTAAAAGAGTGCATGGTTTCAGAATGGTTAGTGGAAACCGTGCGGGTTCCCCTGGAAACCGTGTAGACCATTTTTCTTGAGATAGTGGGTTTACCCTAGGAAGGACTTAAGTGTAGTCAGTGCGTGCCTCCTGTAAGAAAACCCAAAAATTGCATAACCATAAATAAAATAACTGAATAAAGTTATTTTATTTATCAAATTCTTATAACACACAAACATTAACTCGGATTAAATATATGAGACCACCACTGAAATCGTAAGGGTAAGCTTTTTTTAAACAGATACTAAATTGGGCCGGAAAGGGCCACCAGAGAAAGTTATTTCTTGGCAGCTGATAAAATAATTGTGTGACAATTATTTTATTGTAAAATTCAAAACATCTAAACATTATCTCAGATTATAAATCTAAAGGTACCTTTGGGTTCCTTGGGGATTGTTTCACCTAGGCAGAGCCCAACCTCAACCGCATTGGGTCGAGGGAGGCGGTTAATAATTTTCCTAACATTTTATTGGGTACGTTCAGTAAATGTTCGAGTGGCATTTAATAACTTTTGAACCAGTGCTCGGAAATGAAATCTGATGGAACTGTTAACTCGCAGCGTCAGTATTATCTTAAGGAGACCTTCACCGCAGTTTCATTCTAACGGTAATAGAAGTTAGTTTTTCACTTTTTGTGGAAGAATTAAAATAAATTTTTTTATCACTTATTTTATTTTTATCATGTTATTTTTAATTTTAAAGGTTGGAACCTCATGAGGAGCATCAGGTATTTATGGCTAAGAAATAAATGCCCAGTTACACAATTATGTAACAATCTTCCCTTGGACTTCACCCAAATTAATTAAGCCAACACAACATAATTAATTCACTTGTTAAACACTTTGTTTTCCCCATTTAATGATCCATCCTTAAAACATAGTATATAATTTTGGCACCACACCTCTCACGGGGGGAGGATTGGTGGATTGGAGGGAATGAAATTGGAGAAATACATCTTCCAATGAAGAACGACGACATCGTCTTATCACTCTCCAACCGAGGTGAGAAAGGGAAGACGTCGCCAACGATGACATCATCTCCACCTGATGTCTTTGGAACAACATCGCCTTTCCACAACTTCATCAAGTGATCAACGATTACAAGTAGGGGGATTTGAATTATTTTTAAAATTTGAGATTGAACCTCCGTTCTTCGTAGTATAATTTTCTGGTTCCATAAGCCAAATTATATCACATGATTAAGAGGGTTCGGACCACATGAACATGACCCGAACCTCCCCCCTTTCTTTGTTTCTAGTTGATGACGATGGAGGTGGACCGCAAAAAGGATCCGGTGGCGCAAGGACACCAAGTCACCGCAAGGGTGAAACACCACCATGCAGCGCAGATGAACCAAGCCACTGTCAGGCGGTCCATGGCATGCCGAAGGGGCACAGTTCCGTCTCACTGTGCTGGAGAGGAACCATGGCCAAGAGGGCCACAACAGATGGAGAAGCGTAGCACCATCGCACCGCGTGGTGGAGCCGAAGGCCGCGACACCATCGTGCTGTGCTAAGGGCAGCAGGACCACAGTGCCAGCGCACCGAGGTGGAGGTGAGGAGGCAGCCGGCCGGGCCGAACGTCATGGAGCTGGACAAGCAGGGCCACCCGAGTCCCACGACTCCCTAACGGGAGCAATGTGACCGTTCTGTTTGACAAACCGGGGGGGGGGGGGGGGGGTGGGGGTAGGGCACCCCCTCCCACGCATGTCCGGCTGGGCCGCCTCAGTCCGAGCTACCACAGTCGGGCCGCCCCTCGGCTAGGCCGCCAAAGGCTGAACTGCCCCTTCAGGTCGGGCCGCGCCTTCTAGTTGGGTCGCGCATTCGGGTCGGGCTGCGCCTTCGGGTCGGGCCTCCCCTTAGAGTTGGGCCGCTCCCTTGGTTCGATCCGCCCACTCATGCTAGGCCAACCACTTGGGTCATTCCATATATGCAAACCGGGCTAGACCCCGGTTCGGACCAGGTCAGGCTGGGTCGGTTGACAGGGTTGGACCAGACCCGGAACTGTTATGGCCATTTACAACTTTTAAACCCAATCTCGGGCTATGGGTGTCCGATCGACAAATCTCCTGCGGTGATGGAATTCATGGAGTGAGACAATTCTTTTGGAATATTATACTAGAAGTTTGGACACAGTTCGGGTACGTTCAAGTTGGTTTGAGGATAAAAACCAACGGGGCCCCTGGAACAAAAATTCCAATACCTCACTGACTGGGCATCCAATTGACGCGTCATCTATCATGTTGGGTTTTATATGATGGGACAGAACTACAGGATACATCAACTCGAGACTACGTGGTAGTAGATGTATCGAAACTGGGCTCTAGGATTGAAACATCCTGGAATTGAGCATGATGTGTGTGGGAACCCTAGAGCTGGCTACGATTGAGATGACAGGATCCTCTATGGGTTCGATAGTGAAGAGACTAGGCCTAGATCCTCCATGGGTTTGTTAGTGATGGGAATAGATCTGGATAATCCATGGTTTCGAAAGTGAGGATATTGGACCTGGATCCTCTTTGGGTTCGACAATGATGAGAGTGGACCTGGAACCTCTGTGGGTTCGATAGAGGTGACTACTGTACCGGGATCCTCATTGGGTTCAATAGTGAGGAAAACTTTACCGGGATCCTCTGTGTGTTCAAAAATGAAGGATTCTGTACCAGGATCCTATGTTGGGTCGACAACGCAGATATTGTTCCAGGATCCTAGGTGTGTTCGACAGAGGAGATGATTTATAGGCTACTACTAATCATATCTACCCCTCAACATTAGTGGTATTCCTATGTGATCTGATTCTTGTCTCTCAGTTGTTATCATAAAGATAATTGACTTTTCTTCCTTTGTGGAATGTTTTTTTCTTCGGCTCGAGTGTTGGAGCCAGAATGAGATTTGTAACATAGGTATATCTATGGGCATATACCTATGTAGGTGTGGTTGATACATTGTGATTGTATCTTACTACTGTGATTTATCCTTAATAGTTTTTATGAGACCTTGAGGGTCTCGGGGTCCCTACTAAGTATCTTTATACTCAACCCTACACGGGATATGCCCGCACCTCGTTGTGTTGGATGCAGATGATAGACTATGATGACCAAGGCGAAGTGTATGTGGACTAGATGGTACCCGAAGGTGGACCTCATGAAAAGGTGGTATCTGGAGGAGATAGACAGATGTGGACCGCGGAGGAGGGTATCTATACATACCCTTCAGGTAGGATCTGTGTTGGACGATCAAAGAGATACTAGACACCTTCCAGCTGTTTGTATTTTTGTTGTACATGTTTTTTCTTTTCCTTGTACATTACTATTGGGCTTGAATTTCTGGCACCATTAACTTTCTAGCACATATTTTGTTATATAGTTTTTACACAATGTTATTATCTGCATGTACTCTGGTTGTCTGTGTTTACATTTAATAATGAAAATGCCTTCCCAGTTATAGGGATTTACACCTTTTGTTCTAGTTTCCAGCCCCTGGACTATGGAAGGTGGGTGTGGGGTAGTTACGACATGGGCCTCGGGGGACGGGTTGTGAAAAAATTGTATCAAAGGAGTCGGTTCTACTGTATAACACAGGACTCTAATCTGTCTTACTGTAAAGAAACAATGTAAAGAGTATTGCATGTGGTTTTCATTCTAGGGAGTCCAGTGTTTGTGTGGTGGCCTACGTATCCATACACGAGGACCCTAACTTCTAATTTCCATCTCCGTGCACAAAAACACTGATTGAGAGTGTGATTTAAAGATTCTTCTATTTGAACACTTTGAGTCAGATCACCCAGTATAACACATTGACTGTGGTACATCTGTTCTTTATCAAGATGTCGCTGCGTAGACAACCATCTAAGTTTTCTGATAGAATAAACAATAACGGCCCACCGTGCGGTGAGGTTTCGGTTTAGGGACCTCTTACTATGTTGGAACCTTTGGTTGGTGTACCAGCTGAACCACCACCTATTGGATAACAGATTCAACCAGCCCCATTAGAGGACGGTGCACACCAACTGAGCTTGTTGCACGAGATCCAGCGGTAAAGGCCTCTGAGGTTTTAAGGCGAGACAAATTCCCAGGCAGTAGAGGACTAGATGGAGGTGATTACTGATGTTTTCTGTCCAGTTGAGACAATAGTAGAGTAGATTTAGAACATAGCTACTAATCTTCTTCAATGAGTGACCATAATGACGGCTTGCATAGTGATGAGGTTTCGGTACTTGGACGGATTTCTGAGATGGTAACTTTGGGTAGTGTGCAACCTTTATCAATGCATGTTGGTCAGCAGACACTACCATCAATACAAGTAGAGGAAACTTGTAGGGTTAGTTCCTTACATGTGTTTCAGAACCAGATATCCCTTAATTTCCGAGGTGAGCCCGACCCATAGGCGGATGAGGACTTTCTTGAGTAGGTGGTTGAGAGTTTTCTAGAGCATAGACAACTTCAGCAGGATGACGTGTCGGTAGATGAGTATTCATCTTGGCATTTAGATCATTCCTGGTACTAGATAAATATGATATGATCAGTGCTTTTGATCTTGGACCTCTATGAGAGGACTGTTCATGGATATCTGAGCCAACATTTTTTTCTTCTATGCATTCTTAATTATGTTAGGGTGCTAGAGAGAACCCTTGTGGTAGAATGTTCATTAGTTGATCCGATACAGCCAGTGAATGTTATCACTTAGAAAGCATGTAACTGGTGACAATATCAGAGAAATGAGTGTGTAAAATGTTTTGAGAAGAGTAAGTGTTAAGGATAGACGAATATGCAGGGATGCAGACATAGAAGAAGATCTAGGAGTGCATCAAGAGGTGGTTATCATTTTTGACATTTTACAACCATCCACCTTGTAGTCCCCATTAGGCTCATGGAGCTGGAGGGCATGGGAAGAGAGTAGCTGCATGCCGTTAATGAGTGTGATCCAAGGGATCTAGGAATGATCTGATGTACGATCTGTGTTTACTACTAGATTCCATATCAATAGACATAAATACAAATCATTCCATCCTTCCACAAATCTTGTCCCCGACCTAGATTTTCCGGTCAAGCCGTTTAATTTACCCACACGTCTGGAGATGCCTTTGGAAGGAGACTCAATAATCACATATACGACGATGGTGTGATATGACCCTTGAGGTGAGAGTTTTGGTTGGAACCTATTGGTGGCATCTTCGAGGCATTATGACTTTATTTTGGGTATAGACTGGGAAACCACAGTTCCTACATATATTGATTATATTAGGAAAAAAGGTTTTGGTTTATCTACAAATTAGGGATGATGTTTTTTTAGTCAGTGGAAAAGGAAACCCAAGAAGCACATGTAAAACTCATGCATTAGAGGGTGTAACCGATTACTCTTGAATTGGAAAGACTTACCCTTGTGGTAGTAGGAACTCTGAGTTTTTAGTTCCAATTAGGAGTGAAAATACATGGGGACATATTTTTAAAACATGTTTCCAGGATTACCACACAAAGGGGGGAGGGTCATCTCTGTTGGCGGGATACTACATAATGATCATTCCAGATATCATCAGATTTGGAGAACCACTATCAGCCTTGAAAAAGAAGGGGAAACATTCTTATGGTTACAAAGATGCCCGGAGATCTTTCAGGAGCTGAGGCAGAGGCTGACTAGTGCGCCCATTTTGAGAGTACTGGAGGAGGGTGTTTGGTACATAGTTTATTACGATGCATCAGGGATTAGACATGGGTGTGTCCTGATACAAGAGTGACTAATGATCGCTTGTGATTCTTGGCAGTTGAGGCAGCATGAGCAGAACTATGTTGCACATGACCCAGAGTTAGAAGTAGTTGTCTTCACCTTGAAGATGTGGCAACTCTCTGTTATAGGTCAACATTTTTATGTCTACTTTGACCACCAGATTCTTAGGTATATCTTCTCCCAGAAGGACCTGAACCTGAGATAGCATCATTGACTTCTGTTCCACAAGAACTATGACATTGAGATAGTTTATAATCCTGGAAAGGGGAATGTTGTAGCCGATGCTCTCAGTAGAAGATCAGGAATTCAACTTCTAGGAGAGGCGACAGAGCAGCTGGCTGCGTTGCTGATATCCTTTATGGATAGATATGGAGCAACCTTTCTGCAGTCTCTCATAGTCACTCCTCCACTTCATCAGCATTTCAGGGAGGAGCAGCATTGGGATGTTGACTGTGAGGCTTGACATGGACAGATATCCACAGGGCAGGCACCTAATGAATTTCTGATGGTGGGGATCACGTCATTCTCTTCAGAGAATTTACCATGGTACCAATTGCAAATTAAGAGGAAGTGTTGAGGGTGTTCCACAAATATCCTCCAGTGGTACATCCAAGTCCGGCGAAGATGTACCAGGACCTCTGAAGACGAAGACAACATAAGTGGTCATGAATGAAGAAAGCAGTGGCTGAGTTTCTCACTCGATGCCTCACTTGTTAGCAAGTGAATGCGGAATAACATGTACTAGTAGGCATGCTTAAGCCTTTGGAGGTCCCAGTGTAGAATTAGGATCACATATCCATGAACATCGTGACGTGTCTTCCACTTACATCTAGGAGAAGGAGACCTCTGGAGTTTGAGGATGACGACCACATCATTCTATAGGTCTCACCTTGATAAAGTATACGAAGTGTTGGTCTAGGCGGAAAATTATATGTGAGGTACATTGGACCTTTCCTATTACTCAGTAGGGTGGTGGAGATGTATTACTGCTTGGCTCTTCCACCTCAGTTGCATGGGATGCAAGAAGTCTTCCACGTATCTCAGCTGAGGAGATACGAGCACGACCAGTCCCACATCATCGACCACAGGGAGCTGGACATCGATGACGAGGCGACATTTACAGAGGATCCAGTGGAGATTGAGGATCAATAAGAGTGGGCCCTACATGGATGGAAGATACCCCTGGTGTGCGTTTTTTGGCCATAGGGGAACCTCCAGGATAGCACATTGGATCTGGAGGCTCAGATGCATTCTCAGTACCCCCTTTTGTTACCTTGGTTCGAGTTATATCATACAGAGATGTAAAGCCCTAAGGATGGGGGATTGTAAAGACCCATAATTTCAATGGGAAATTTTATTCATAAATAATTGGGAATTTTACAAGTTCGTAATTTCTGACAGCGACTGATTCCAAGGCCCAGAGTGCATAGAATGATCCGTCAGAGTTTTGTTAAACTTAAATTAACGCACGTATACAGTTTTCCTGAAAAAGTTCAATAACTCTTAAACTGTTACTCAGATCAAAAATCTAAGTCTACCATTGCGATTAGGATGGTGGTTTGACCCTAGGCATGACTCAAGTTTTGTCAGCGCGTTCCTCCAGTGAAAAACCTGAAAATTGAAAAACCATAAATAAAATAATTGAATAAAGTTATATAAGTTATCAAATTCTTATAACTCACAAACAGTAACTCGGATTAAACATCTGAGACCACCACAAAACTCATGATGGTATTATTTATTTAAGAAAATAATATATTGGGTCGACAAGGGCCACTAAAGAATGATAGTTTTTGGCCCAAATAAAATAAATAAGTGACATTTATTTTAATGTAAAATTCATAATGTTTAAACGGTTACTCAGATTGGAAATATGAGGGAACCGTTGGGTTCATTGGGGATTTTTAAACCTAGACAGAGCCTAACCTTCACCGTAGTGGGTCAAGGGTGGGGGTTAATAATTTTCCAAAAAAAAAATTGGGTACGTTCAGTAAACGTGCGAGCGACATTTCATTACATTTGAACCAGTGCTCGAGATTAAATTCATAGGGAACCGTTGAACTCATAGTGCAGATATTCTCATATGGAGACCTTCAATGTTTTTGATTTCAATTGAGAATGGAATTTATTCTTTCACTCTTTGTGGAAGAATAAAAATAAAATATTTTATCACTTATTTTATTTTTATCCTTTCATTTCAAATTTCAAAGGTGGGAACCACATGAGGAGGGTCGTGCATTTATGGATAAGCATTAAATTCCCAGTTACACAATTATGTAACCATTCGACTCTTCTACTTCAACCTAATTAATTAAGGCAACACAACATAATTAATTAACATGTTAAACTCATGGTTTTACCCCTTTAATGTGCCAACCTTAAAACATAGTTTATAATTTTGTCAGCACACCTCTCACGAGGGGAGGATTGGAGGATTGGAGGGGAATCCCTTGGGTAATTACATCGTTTAATGATGAAAGACGACACCATCTTCTCCCTCTCTAATCGGGGAGAGAAATAGAAGAGGCCGCTCCCGAAGAACGTCGTCAACGACGATGTCATCTCATTCCGACATCAATAGAATGACGCCACCTTTCCACAAATCTGTCAAGTGACCACATATTACAAGTAGGGGGATTTTAATTATTTTTAAAATATAATATTGAACCTCTGTTCATTGTTGTAGAAATTTCTGGTTTGGTAAGACATATATTGTTGCATGACGATTAGGGTTTGGAATGGACGAACAATGCCCAACCCTCCCCACATTGTTTATGTTTGATGACGGTGAAGGTGTACTGAAAAAAAGAAGCTAGTGGTGCAAGGTCACCGGGTCTTCGCAAGGTCACAACACCACCATGCCTCCAAGAGGAACCAAGCTACCACCAGGCGGGAGGCAGCGGTGCCGAAGGGGAGTGGAGCCAACACACCACACCAACTAGGAACTGCGATCGGGAAGGCCACGAAGGATGGAGAAGCACCGTGCCATCATGTCATGCGGGGGTAGCCG
Organism: Viscum album; assembly: GCA_963277665.1. Lineage (NCBI taxonomy): Eukaryota > Viridiplantae > Streptophyta > Magnoliopsida > Santalales > Viscaceae > Viscum > Viscum album. Next base: position 869,659,663 of record OY728148.1, read on the forward strand.
AAGGCCACACCCAGGTCAGGCCATAGTAGTGTCATTGTGGTGCCACCACGATCCGCAGAGGGCAGCATGACCGCGGTGGGGGAGCAGAGGCAGCCAGCCAGGATGGCTGCCGTGGAGACAGACATGTGAGATCACCTGAGTCTCACAACTCTCGAACCGACACAATGGGCCAGTTCCGTTCGAAAAACATGGGGGGTCTGCACCCCCTCCAATGCGTGGCTGGCAGGGCCACCATGGGCCAAGATGCCATGGCCGGGACACCACTCGGTCGGGCCACCCTTTGGGTCAGGCCGCCACGGCCGGGCCACCCCTCGAACGGGCCGCCCCTCATCCAGGCTTCCATGGATGTGCTACCCCTTCGGGTCGGGCTGCCCCTTCGGGTCGAACCACCCCTTAGGGCCAGGACGGTCACTTGGTTCGGGCCGCCGACACATGCTAGGCTAACCATTCTAGTCGGGCCGCATCCGGGAACCAGACCATTCCCCGGTTCAGACTGGGTCGGGCCGGGTCGGTCGAAGGGGTCGGACCAGACCCGGACCCGCTATAGCCATTTACAGCTTTTAGACCGCATCATAGACTATCGGTGTCCGATCAACGAACCTTCTACAACGATGGAATTTATGTAGTGAGATGATTCTTTGTACATATCCTAATAGAGGTTTGGACACTGTTGGGGTACGGACGAGATTGTTTGACACAAAAATCCAACTGGGCCCCTAGAACAGAAATTCCAATAACTCATAGATCAGGTGTCTAATGGACGCAACGTATATCGAATTTGGTTCTATATGATGATATGAAACGATGGTATTCATCAACTCGAGACTTCATGGTAGTTGATGTATTGACACTTGTCTCGATGAGCGGACTTTTCTAAAATTGAGCATGTTGTTTGCAGGAACCCAAGAGCTAGCTGCGACAGAGATGATAGTATCCTTCGTGGGTTTGACAGTGAAAAGAATAGATCTAGATCCTCCGTGGGTTCGTTAGTGACGAGACAGGACATGGATCTTCCGTGGATTCAACAGTGAGGAGACTGGAACTGGATCCTCGGTGGGTTCGACAGTGACGAGACTAGACATGGATCCTTCATGGGTTCGACAGCGGTGACTACTGTACAAGGATCCTCTATGGTTTTGATAGCGAGGACTACTGTACTGGGATCCTCCGTTGGTTTGACAGTGATGACTTATATACTAGGATCTGATGTGGGTTTGACTGTGCTGATTATGTTCTAGGATCATACGTGGGTTCAATAGAGGAGTTGATTCAATGGCTAAATCTAATCATCTCTACTCCTATACATGATTAGTATATCTATGTGAACTGAGTCCTGTCTTTCAGTCATTATCATCAAGATAATTGAATTTAATTCATTTGTGGAATGGTTTGTTCTTTTTCTTGAGTGTTGGAGCAAGACTGAGATTGGTAACTTATGTATATATATGGGCATATACGTAATTAAAAATGGTTGATTCTTTGTGATTGAATCTTAAAACTGTGATTTATCCTCAGTGGATTTTGTGATACCTTGAGGGTCTCGAGGTCCCTACAGAGTATCGTTATACTCCCCCATACACGGGCTAGGCCCGCACCTCGTTGCATTGGATGTAGGCGACAGACAGTGCTGACCGAGGAGGAGTACGTGAGGACTAGATGGAACCCAGAGGTGGACCACCTAACGAGATGGTATCTGGAGGAGACAGACGAATGTGGAGCTCTATGGAGGCTATATGTACCTACCCTTCTGGTAGGATCTATGGTGGACGATCTTGGAGCTACTAGAAACCTTCTAGATGTTTTTCTTTTAGGTGTACCTATTTTTTATTTTCCTTGTACTTTAATTTTGTGCTTGTATTTCCGGCCCCTTTTAATTTCTGGAACATCTTTTTTTATAAATTTTTTACTTAGTGTTTTTTCCTCTTGTACTCTGGTTGTGCGTGTTTATGTTTAATAAAGGAAATTCCTTCATAGTTATAGGAATTTATGTCGTTGGTGCTAGTCGCTAGGCCCCAGCCTATGAAAAGTGGGCTTGGGGTAGTTACGACACAAGCCCTGGGTGGCGGGTCGTGACGGTCTCCTCCCATGAGGCTGAGATGCTTGGTGTCATTTCTACTTTGGATCTGGCTAAACAGAGATGTTTAAATAGGATATAGTTGGATTGTGATTCCACCATTGTGGTACATGAAATTAGAACAACTTCTACTCATATCCTTTGTAGGATTATGAATAGATGGATTAATTATTTTTAGTTTCTCTTATCTATTGTCATCCTTATTACTCATGATTTCAGTGTGGGAAGTGCTTTGGATAATAGTCTTTCTAAAAAAGGACCTGATGGGGGTAAATTTCTTGGTCTGATTATATTACAGAGGATTTCATCCCTTTTTTCCAAAGGGAAAATTTCATTTTTGTTTCTTTTAGACTGGTTTGACATTTTGGATTTATTTATTTAAGGGGACCTATTTTCAGCTAGGTTCTCATTTAAAAATAATAATCTCAAGGATTTATTTTATATTTCACTCTCCTTAGGACACGAATAAAGACAAAAAATTTCAAATGTTAGGAAAAAAATATATTTCTTTTAAACATATATAATCTTTATATATGACTATTTTTTTTAATTTATTTTACAAATGATTACTTAATTGAATCAAAATAATTATTTATGATATTTAATTTTAATAAAATTTTATATTGTTTTACTACAATTTTAATAAATTATATTCCACATTTTCAATAATTTGTATGAAAAGAAAAATGATATTTTTCAATTTGATGTAAACAACATTAAAAGATTTACCCAACAATATAAAATTTTAATAATATATAAATATTCTTCTACAATATCTAAACAGTTTCTGAATGAATATTTTTTATAAATTTTTTTACATTATATTTCTTCTATATTATTTGATTCTATAAAATACATAATTTTTTTATAAAGATATTTTTTTGTAAATTAATTGTAATTAATAGTCTATTGATCAATTTTATAGTAATTAATTTTCTCTTGAAACATTTCATTTATTATCATAACAATTCAATGGTGACATAAATTTCATTTATATGATTTATATATTTACTACCTAATACAAATGAAATAGCTATATACGCTATTGTAATTTTAATATTATTTGATTGGTAGTTGATGTATTGAAATATAGTATTTCTTACAAAATTTAGATATATATTGATATTTAATATTTTATAAATGAAATAACTATTATTAAATTTTTTTAATTATTTAAATAACAAATTATGTGTATATGAAGTGACATGTTTATTTTATTTACTCATTACAAAATATTTTGTTAAAATATTCCATTGAGAAAATAAACTCTATAGTAAAAAATTCTCTACTAACAAATTTTTTATAAAAAATGATATAAAACATACAAAATAATATTTATATTATTATTAAAAATACAAAAAAATTATTATTAATTTTAAATTGATTATTTTAAAAAAATTTATATGTGTTTTCATATCTAAAAAACAATTGGAGAAGAAAATGTATTGCGAAAGGAAAATAAATAAATTTATATTATTTTCAAAATAAAAAATATTGTATGTATAATAATATGTTATCTTATTAATATTACAACAAAAAATCATAAAAATATAAAATATTAATGTTTTTATGATTGTAATATTTAATTGTCATTTTATTCAAATTACTACATTTAAATAATATTTTCAAAATACTATAAAAAATAATGTTTTAAATTAAAAAATCATAACCTTTTCTAAAAATAAATATTTAAATATTTCATTGAATTTTATAAATACAACATGTCATACCTTGATGATAATAAAATTTAACAAATAAAAAATTAGTTAAATATTTTAGTTATCAATTAATTTATTATTCATTATTATTTTATGTATTTTTGTAGATGTGTTTATATTAATTGAAAAAATTATTATACCTTTCAGATACATTTATTTCTAATAATTATATTATAATTAACCATATTTATCATTATAATCATAATATTAATCCTAAAATATAATATATATTAAGTCCATTATTTCCAATTAAATTCATCTTTTCATTCCCTAAATTTTCAATTATATATTTTATATCGTTCATTATCATTTAATGAATGATATTGTGTTCTATCAACTATGTTGTTACATTCATTATAATTAAATAAATTTCATCCAATAATTTTTAATTTTAGATAGAAATTTAAGTATATATATGTATTATTTACATTTTCTTAATCTGATATATAATTTGAAATTATATTCTTACATTATAGTCAATTATAAGACTAAAACACTAATATTTCACCTTTAAATTGGAATATCTATTATATATGGTTTTCCAAAACTATTTTTTATCCATTAATTTGTTTTACTAATTAAATACTATATAGTGGAATTAATTCGTGATAAGAGAACATAATAAATGTTTAACAGATAAATGTTCACATGTTAATTTGGAGAAAATGATTTAATTTCACTATTTGATTAATTAATATAATGTCTATGTTGATATAGAAAATAAATTCCCATAATAAATATTTAATTTTTCTAATATGAATAAATTATAGCATATTCATTAATCAAACTCTCCAAAACGTCAATCTTTGATGAATCAATCTTACATCTATATGTTCTCAATGATATTTCAATATCAAATAATTGGGGTGAGGATTTGATAATATTATAATTTGTAATTGATATAATAGAATTTATAAAACTATAATCTTATATATCATTCAAAAATGACTTATGAATTTATTTGTACCTTAATTTTCCTGATCCTCTTTAATAGAATTTTTTTTTCTATATGATTTATTTCTCTCGATGTTTAATTTTGTCTATATTCATTATTTTTACTTATCTAATGGAATCAATTTGGTTAATTCCTTATATAGTTTAATTTTAAAAATAAAATTATTTTATGATTATTATGAAACAATTATATTAAGACATTTTGATAACTAAGAATCATTATTTTCATTAGATGATGAATTATTATGATTATATTTTCATCAAAAAAATTGTATTAATTTTCCATAGAGTCATATTTATAGGGCATTTTTTCAAAATTCCAGACATTTTAGAAATTATGTCATCATTAATCCATATAATTTATTATTTAAAATTGGACTAAATGTCATATTTATCTATTTTTTGATAAATTCATGAAGGATCAAATGGTTATTCATAGATCAATATTTCTGGTCCAATATAACATCACTATTTCACAATCTAGATAATATATCATTCAAATTTTCATTAAGAAAAATCCCAACATTTACCCATAATCATATACTTCAATTAGTTCCTATAATATTTATCTATTACTTAAACTAAAATATTGTTGTGTTTTGATAATAAAAATATTAAATTTTTATTTAATCAAAAAATTATTAGAAGATCAACAACCTTTAAAATACATTAATAACCTAAAATATGATTCTCTAATATTCATTCTGGGTTTTGAATAGTTTTATTTCATTTATGTTTTATAATAGTACATTTGATATATCAAATCATTGAATTATAATTAAATTTTTTGAATTTTTATTTTATGATAATTTGGTTCAACCAAAGAAAATAAACTGGAATTGTCCAACAATGTGTGCAGTTATTCCTATTAATTATGAAAAAAGTGAATATTTGGTTAAAAATATTAAAGGATTTATAAATATTATTATCCATTTTCACATTTGAGATTGATTATACAATAAATTTTGTATATCACCATTAGGATGTTATTTTAATGAAAATATACACTCTTGAATTTAAAAAATTATTATGATTCTATTTTTATATTATTATAAAATATAATGTGTGAACTAAGGTTTTCCAATTATATCTTTAGAAACTACTAAAATATTCTATTATACAGACCTGGATGGCCCTGAAATTTAATATCAAACTAGATGTTATTTAATTATCCTTTGTGTCATCACGTTTATAGAAAATTATATAAACTAAGATAAAATTATGTATTTTTTATATAAATGTTATTGTTTATATATTATATATCATAATAATAGAAAAAATTATTATTCAAATATTTTCAATATAAAAATATTATTTTAAATAATTTCATGAATATATCATAAAATATATTTATGTAGAATTTCATTATAAATGTACTCCAGAATGTACTTACCCTATTAAGGGACAAATAAGAAGGGATGTGCTCAATATATTTAGAGTTATGATCTTATCATGGTGTCATCAAGGGTGAAATAAAACGCATGGGAATACATGATAACAAGGGAAATATATGAAAAAAATTTTGAGACAAAAAGATTTCTCCTATAGGAATAATATTACATATTCATAGAACTAAAAACAAATAATAAGGCGTAATAGTTTTGGAATTTGAGAAAATTAAAATTATCAAGTGATTATAATATAATAATAAAACATAATATTATATCCAACACGTATTCATATGAAATAATAGCATTCTAAAAGTATCTAAAAACAATTATTACCATGAATTAATTAATTTAACTGAAATCATTACTATATATAATATTTTTACTGTGTCCACAATCACTGGTCCATAAATTAATTTATGGATATGAATTTTGTTCCACATATAATGTTATAAGATAAAATTGAGTCTAATAATTCTATCATAAGATTAAATAAACTAACCAAGGATTTAATTAATTATATAAGTGTCCATAAAACACGTAATAATAATCTATAGTCATTCTGCATAAAATCAATGATCATATCATAAAATTTACCTGTGAGAAAATAGATTTCATAAAATTTTAAAATGTCCTCACATATATTGATTTAATGAATTAGATCGAGTGATAAAAAATGAGGAAATAATTTTTTATGATAAATGAATATACTGGGATATTTATATAACAGAACTCATTAATAGATATATTATAATCATATAATATATATGAAAATTGAATTTTAATAAAAATAATAGATTTTAGTAAATATATTAAACCATAACATAAAATGAAAAGATTGTGTGTCCCTTAAAGAATTCATTTTCTAAATGGTTATATGATGAAAATTTATGATATTACATATAAAGACTCATAATAATTTACAATTGGATTTAAATAATTTTATAATAAAAAATAATTGATTTATTTAAAAACTATATGAATATTAAATTAACATAACTTTTAATATTTTAAATATTATTATTCAATCATTTAACATCAATTGTGTAATGGTTATTCTTTTTAAATAGATACAATGATAAATATAGATATAAATTTAGATAATATAAATTTGGATTTCAAAATATATAGGGAAAATGGTTTCTAAATTGTATATTATTATCATTTTAGAAAGGGAGGCATTGGAGAGGATGTCACTTAACCATATAAAAAATGAATTTTTATTTAGTTATAAATCCATAAATGGAGACGAATATAATTATGAATGTAATTTTCCAATGAGATAGAAAATTATAATGTTATAAAATTTACATATTATTTATAATCCATAAAAAATAAAGTGGTTTATGAGAAAAAATTATAACAAAATTAAAGATAAATTTTATTTAACAAATTCAAATTTGAAATTAATAATATTAGAATCCCAAAAAAACATGAGAGAGAGATAATTATTTAAAACCTTTTTTAAATTTAAGAAATAATATGTCAAAGGGAAATGAAATAGTAATATATACACCATAGCAAAAAATTGTGAAAATATAATATGTTTCAATGTGAGGAAATTGAGATGATAAAACTATTATAAACACCATAATTTCAAATTATGAATTCAATTTAATGGTTTATATAATAATGTAATTTTTTTACCTCAAAAAATAAATGGAATTATAATTTTTTTAATTTTATTAGAAATTAATAAAAGAATAATATCCATTTATAAATGTATAAATACTATGTTAACAAAAACATATATCATTACTCATAACACTAATGAATGTGAATTATAATCACATGTAGTACACATAACTGTTTTATAAACATATTCAAGATTAATTTTATAATATAATGGTTATTTTAATATGAAATTAAATTAATTCAGGAAAAAAATTACTATGTTATTTTTTATTCTACTTATATTTTGTATGTGTCTTTGATTGTATCATTGAATCTTTTTAATGTCGATATAAATCCCAACAGATTGACATCAGTATCATTATTCTGAGATTAATAAATTTAATATAATATATTATTTATAATTATTTATATTTTTATAATATATTTTATGTAGTGTTTTTCAATGATACATTAATATTAACTCTTTGACGAGGTTGTTTTATTAAATTTTAACTATAAATTACATTACACTAATATTTATATAAATGATAATTGAATGAATCATTTTACATTTGACAATAATAACCAAGTAATTAATATTATTTTAATTTATTTTATATATAATTATAAAAATAATTTCATGTGTGAGATGAACATTAAAAAACTCAATTCATGGATTCAGTAGTATACAATTAATATGAGTGATGTTTTCATGTCCTAAATGTTGAGTTATAACGGTCTATAACCTGTACACCTAGATTTTATAGTGAAATCATAAACATTACATCTAAAACATTATTATATATAGTGGTGACCTAAATTTTTCCATCAAATACATAGAATATCAAAAGTAAATATTGGGTTATATAGATTCTCAAGGACCTATAAAATTTATAGTTTTCGATATTTACTAAATATATTAAATAAATAATACTCATGTTGTTATATGTGTATATCTCCCACTTAACCATGTTTTTCGTATTTAACATTAATTCATCATCGTCATCCACATGGAACCAATTTAATAATAATTCATTCAACACCACTTTGTAATTAATTGAAGAAAACAAATAATAAAAAATTGAAATAAAATTCATATTAAGGGTAAAAATAATAAAGAATAGTTTAATTTCATCATTGAGAAGAACAAGTTCATAAGGGATTGACATTATAATCAGAGAGAATCTGAAAATTAAAAAACAAAACATACCCATAAATACTTGACTAATATATCATGCCATATAGAATAATACATTAATGAAGGCACGATTCATAATAATCAATAATCCCTCATGTTTTGATATCAATGTTGATCAATTTAAACATTATCAAATTGTGGCATACATAGAAAAGACATATTGGTATCTTGGTCCATCATATTCATATAACACCTAAAAATCATTTACAATTAGACTATGAATATGAATGAATTAAAATATAATTATCAAAATAACATAATCAACACAGAATGCATTGGAGTGAAATTTGGTTTTACTTGTCATATATGATTTATTAGGATCCATTATGTGATTTCATGGTGCACCTATCTTATAAGCTATTATCTATTCACCCAACCTTTTTTATGCCACCCATTGTATATGATATAATAATAAAAATCGATGACATATGGGCCCACTAAAAATATAAGAAACAACCAGACCACCAAGTGATATTTAGCAGCACCAACAGTATATTATGTCCATTAAACACAACATTAAAAAAGTAAATAGATATATAATCATGAAACGCATATAAATAAAAATTATTACATTTCTCACATAATCAACCCATAGGAAATTAACTAGATTAATTCCAATATATTTTAATTGTGATTTTCCCATGGGGAATAAATGAATTACATAATAATCACATTGAAATGTGGTTATCCCATTGAAAAATAGGTTCTATATAAATCTATTTAAAATATCATTAACTTGTCAAAATGAAATGAATTCTATATCAATGTATCTATTAAATGTCTATACAATCGAAAATAAATTGGTTCCCCAAAAATCTCATTTAAAACATATTTTTGCATCTATAAATATATTATGTATAATTTCATTAAAACATAATACCATTATATTAAAAAAAATGTTTTAGTTTCAATGATTACTATAAATGCCTTGAAATTATAAATAATTATTTAGGAAAATAACCTTATAATAATGAATATAAAATTTTAAACAAATGGATTAGACTATATATATACTATAAATTCATTTTAAAATATCATCTAATATATATATAATACTATTTAAAACCTTTTAGTGTTCTTTAATGTTTTAAATTCCATTCATATGACACACATTTAAACAATTATTTGTTGAATAGATTTAGTAAAATAAAAACAATAATTATTTTTAAAATAAGAATAATATATCATAAAAAACATATTTTCAAAAGTTAATAAGGTTAATTTTTCAAATAATAAATCATTTCTAATGGGTTTTAAAAAAATTCCTTTTCACTAGGCATTGTTTTTTTATAAAATCGATTTATGGAAGAAGACATTAACGATGATAATTTTTTATAAAATATTATGAATTATATTATATATAAAAGAGATAGAAATATTTTAATATTGATTCAATGTTTCATGAAGATATAATTCAGAATAAAATAAAATTAGTTTACTATTAAATGGCCAAATAATATCATTTAATTGAAATACAAGTATAAATTATTTTGATTTTAAATGAGACTATAGAATAATCCAATTCAATATTTATGATTTTTTTGTTTTAATTAATTTACTAAAAAATTATGTTTATATACTATAATTATAATTTAAAAATTGTAAATGAATAATATTATACTATAAATTAATTACTCATGTAATTATAGAATATAAAATACAATAAGGGAGTAAGATAACCCAATAAAAAAGTGTGTTATGAATGAGTTTTACATGTGGTAACTTTTATGGAAAATACGATACTGATGAAATACTAAATATAAAAATTTAAAATACCATCTTTTATTAATTAATATTTTCACTACATGTAAACTATATAGTATATACACCATATAAGATACATTATTTGCATGACTTTACAATTTTTCTCAATGAAGGAAAATTTAGATGAGTTCACTTATGCCATAATTAATAATTATCAAATTTGATTTATAAACATATACATTGGTTTTAAAAATTATTTTAATATCATAAATACAATATAAATATTTATAATATAATATATGATCCTTTTATAACTTAACATCCCCTTTTATTAATAATTTATCATTAAATTCAGTGTGTTGGTTTCCAACTACATTGTTTTCTCATTTAATCATTGATATGAATGTACTAGTTTATGGGATTATTATATAGCTATATCAAATCAATATAATAAAGTTGAAATTATTATCATATTTATACATCAATTATTTTTTTAATACCAACCATGAATCATGGTTTTAAAAAATGGTGTACGTTGTGATCTTGGAGATGGATGATTGTACCTATGCAAGAGTAACCTGACTAATTTTCAGTGAACCTTATGAATAAGAGTTATATAATATTTATTCATTGTATAATTTTAATTACAAATAGACACCATATTTTTATTTAAATATATATATCATCCATGTAGTTTTTATGAAAAGAGAGTGTCACATCACATCGTGGAGGTGGTAGTTCATACACCCATGAATGACATTATCATTATTTTATGACTGAAACAGTAAATAATAAAATGACACATTATAGTTTAAAAATTATAAATATGTTATTAAGAATATAATTATTTAATTCATGGAGCATATATTAATTATTATTGTTCCTACTATCTTCCTTGAAAATCATTACTGAATATCGAATCAATTTTCATTATGATGTGGTAGTCTGTTGTACAACTAAGGAGAGTTATTATATCATAAATGGAATGATATGTAAATTGGTATATATAAAATTTATATAATTAGTAAAAATGTATAATTATATTATAAATACAATTTATATACATTATATCTGTCATTATACAAAACTGAGATAAGCGATAATGGGAAAAAATGGCTTCAGTTTTCATGGTTGTAGTCTACCATAGACAAGAATGATGAAATGTAACATATTTTATGGAATATAAAAATGATTTAGGATATGAAATTAACATATTTCCCTTTATTTGTATTGTAAATAATGATGTTATTATATATTAACATATTAATAAATATTGTTTTATATAGAGGAAGAAAGGAAATAAATGTACTTGTTGAAGAATGATTCATCTTCTATATGGATCCTCTATTTGATTGAACCAGAAGAATTGCTATGTAAATATTATGCCAAAAAAAACTATCATACAGGTGAATGGTTTTATAAAATCTAATTTAGAAGGTATTGGACAATTTATTCTGTTCTTAAGGTGTGTGTATAAGAGGAGTGTTTGTGGACGTTTATATGTGAAGTGAGTGTCACACTTGTAATTTTAGGAAAGAGTGGATTCTTCTAAAATCATTTTCTATCTCAAAAGTCTCAAATAATAGACCATAGTAAACAATAGTTGTTATTCTCTAAAAATATTACCATAGATTATATTTTATAAAAATAATTATTTGATTTTAACATAGATCATTTTATTTTTAGCACATAGTAAATACATTTTTTTAATTTAACCATGATAATTAGTTTTTAATTTTTCACAATTCAAATAGGTAAAAAAAATATTGACTATTTTATATTATATAAATTACTAATATTGAAAATATGAAATCCATAATTCAAAATTAATTTTTCATATTTGGAAAATATAATTTAAAATTAATCCCATATAGGTGATGAGAATGGGTGTTTTTCAAAGAAAAAATGTTTAAATAAATATATTACTTTTATATAAGATTTAAGTATGAAATTGGTAAAAATTCCACACTATAGATTAATTTATAAATATATAATAACTAATTTTACTTCTAATATAATTTAAAATATTATTTATTTACATAAATAATTTAATAGAAATGGTAGTATTCAATTAAAAAACAATTTCATTCCTATTAAAAAAATTAATATTTTTATAAAATGGGAAAACATTCACCCTAAAATACCTATTTTATATTTATTTAAAAATCAGAATGATTTCTCGAAAATAATTTTCTAAAATTGGGAAAAATTAAATTGTAAACATTACTCACATAAGTGATGAAAATGTAGGTTATTGGGTAGTATATTTTGTTCAAGAACATGAAATAATTATATTTACAATATCTCTAATATTAATCACTTAATGAATAGAAATTTAATTTTATTTATTTATAGTCGGTAAATTTAATTTTAAAAAATTATTAGATTTTATTTATATTAATTAAAAATTATAAACATTATTTACATTAAATATTTTTTAGAAAAATCGTATTTTTATTCTCAAAATTATATTTATACTTAAAGATAATAAAATAATGATTAAAATTATTTTCATTTGTTTAAATATAGCTAATTATTACATAATTTAGTTGAAATCATTTTCAAAATGTAGCATGAATTTTAAACAATATAATTTACTAAAATTTAATGACATTTTTAAAATAATTTTTATTTGAAACAATTCAATAAAAATTAATTATATTTTGAAAAATCAGAAAATATCATAAAAAGATAATTTTTTATAATGACTAAAAAATTTAAGATAATTTTATGAAATATAATTTATAAATTTCCCAAAAAAATAAACAGGAAACCGACGCCAGTCTTAGAGACTTAGGAGTGTTAAATGATTCAATAAGAGGAAGCTTAGAGGAGTGTGACCCAATGGATCTAAGAATGATTCAAGGGATAATCTGTGTCCAATACTAGCTTCCGTAGTAACAGATGTTGATATGAATCATTCCTTCCTTACACAAATATTGTCCCAGACCTAGAGTTTTTGGTAAGTCGTGGACTTGACACTCACGTCTGGAGATACCTTGGGAGGAGACTCGATAATCACCTACGCCGACGGTGTGGTCAGACCCTCGAGGCGAGAGTTTCGGTTGGAATATCTTGTTGGCAGCGTCGAGGCCTTACGACGTTGGTTTGAGTATGGACAGGGAAATCACAGTTCATACAAAAATTAATGGTATTAGGCAAAAAGGTTGTGGTTTAACTATGACATCGGGATGGGTTTCCCTTGGTCGGCGAACAGGAAACCCTAGGTAGCACAGGATAAACTCATGCACAGGAGGGTGAGACCGATCACTCTTTAGTCGGTCAACCTTACCATCGTGGAAGCAGTCTTCTGGAGTTTCAGTTCAAACAGGTATTGGAGACCTCTAGAGTTAGAGGATGACGATCACATATTTATACGAGTCTCACCTCGATGAGGTTTAAGGAGATGCGGCCGAGGTGAAAATTTATCTCCGAGGTTCAATGGAACATTCTAGGTCCTCAACTATAAAGGCGAGGTGTTTTACCGCTTTTCCCATCCACCTCAGTTTCACCAGGTGCCCGACGACTTTGACGTATTTCAACTAAGGAGATACGTGCATGATCCTTCACACATCATCGACCTCATTGAGTTGGACATCGATGATAGGGTGACATATGCAGAGATTCTAGTGGGATCGAGGATCTATAGGGGCAGATCCTACAAAGACGGTCGATTCCTTGTGTGCACTTTCACTAGAAGTATGGGAACCTCCAGGTAAGCACATGGTAGCAGAAGGCCCAGATGCGTGCTCAATACCGCTTTAGTGACCCTAGTTTGTGTTAAAGATTTACGAGGACGTAAATCCCTAAGGTGGGAGCAATGTAAAGACCTGTAAATTACAAAGAAATTTTTTTTCTTAATTTTCTTTGGAATATTACAAGAACGCAGTTTCTGACGGTACCTGGTTCTGAGGCCCAGTGTGCAGGGAATCATTCTCTGATGTTTAGCTCGGGTACGTTCAGTGAACGAACGAGCGGGTTTTTCGGACTTTTGAACCGGTGCTAGGAATTGAAATCGAAGGGCACTGATGGAATCGCAGCGCCGGTAATTGCTTAGATACACCTTTTCCGATGTTGTGTTTTTCTCGGGTGTGGTTTTTAATTTTTTGGGGTAATGTTAAGGAATAAAATAAAAGTGGTGCAACCAATCTTTTATTTTATTTTGCTTAACCTAAGTTAAGTGGATGATGTGGGACCCACAATATCCTACCCACTTGGTAGGATATTTTTGGGGTGGTTCCCACATGAGCCCCACCTTTTCAACTTCCATGAAACCCCCACCTTTGATTAAAGTAACGCACCCGCACCGCCCTATTAAACAAAGTCATCTCTTGCATTTAAACTTTTTAATAAAGGCCTCTATTAATTGGGCGGTTTAAAACATTGCAATTAATTGAGATAATTGTTGGATTCATTATTGAATTTTTTAAAACGTTTGGTGTGAGTAATAAAATAATGTAACCCTTATTTTATTATTGTTGGGTTTTTGTGTTGAGTTTTTTGGGAGAGTAAGAGAAGTAATGAAGTTCTTCGTTCCTCGTCGAAGAACTCAAAGAACACAAAAAACGCGAAGATCACCGACCTCCGACGAAGGTCAACAAGAACGCCAAATTATCGGAGATCGACGACGCGACTCCGACGAATCTTTTCTCCATGACACAACGACCCCCCTTCCGCGACGCCTTCTTCCGCGACGTAAAATTCCGCGACAATCCTTGTTCGACGACTACGCTCGAGGTGGGGGTTAATTTTGTGTATGTTTATATTCCCGTGGTTCCTTCCTTTAAAAAAAATAAATCAGATCAACTCATCCTCAAGTTGATCTGCGAATGATTTCTTTTGCGGGTTGGGAATATTTATTTGCGGGAAAAACTGCTTGGTTTGATTTCTTTTGTTCGTGAAAAATCCTTGTTGTTCTTGGTTTCAATTGGGCTGCCTGTTATCGTAATAACAGGAGGAGGTCGGACTGCACGAACACGGCTGACCCTCCTCCCCCTTTGATTGTTTAAATTTTTTGTGGTACGTGAAAGGCAGAGCGGTGTCGTTGCACCGCACATAAACTATGAGATAGGGCGAAGAAGCGTGGTGTCGTCGTGCCGCGCCATTGAAGTCGAACAAGACGCGGCGCCGTCGCGCCACGCCCGAAAACCACAAAGAGGCCACGGTTTGATTATTTGATCGTTTTGCACGGATTGAAGAGCGATGGAAAACGGGGACGCAAGGTAATTTTCAATCCTCCGCAGTGAAGGTCGGGTTCTGGGAGGACCGTTGGCGAAGGAGGGGAACAAAACGGACCACCGGAGCGCATCCGGTGGTCCGTACCAAACACCGACGTCGTGCATCGCTGGCCTGGCAGCGCCCTGCGCGCCGCTGAGGAGGGCGGCCACTGCAGAAGCCGCAGTGGTAGGCCGCTAATCCCGCAACCACGCGAGACCGAAAGAGGCGGGACGTGGCACTCGGCCACGTCCATTGACAAGGAGAGTCCCCCCATGGGGCCGTGGGTTACTCGCTGGGGGGGGGGGGGTGAAGCGTGCCGCCCCGCACCGCTCCGCTGGAACGGCCGAGCTGCCCAACTGGACCGCCAGGCCTGGCCATGCCCTGGAAAGCCGGACCCGGACCAGGGTCGGGTCGATCCGGTTCAAGCCAACCTAGGGGGTACCCGGTCGGGTCGGACTGGGCCCGAACCCCCCTAATAACGGACTTTTTAGTCTATTGCCCATAACATGGGCTACGGACCTCCGATCGACACACCGTCAGTTGCGTTGCGATCCTTGGATCGAGACAGTATTTTCAGAATATTACACTCAAGGTTTTGGATAACATTGTGTATGGACGGGTTGGTTCGGATACGAAACCAATCAGTCCCTCGGAGTAGAAACACTTATATCTTGAGCTCGGGACGTCCGATTGATGTGCCATGACTTTGTTGGATTCCTCTTGACGAGACGAAACTTTTGCCATTATTTTCCCATGGTTTGGAAGCAGTTGGATAGTGGCTCGATTTGATTTTACCCGAAATCCAACCGGGCCCCTGGAACTGAAAAGCTGATAACTTTCAGATCGGACGTCCGTTTGATGAACCGTCAGCGGCATTGGTGATCACGTTGAGAAACAGTCCCTATATGTATACCCTATGAGAGTTCGGGGTACAATTGAGATATGGCCAGGTTGGTTTTCACACAAAACCAACTGGGCCCTTGAGACCAAAAGGCTAATAACTCACAGACCAGGCGTCCGATTGACACGTCGTCTGTTGCGTTGAGACCTCTATGACGAGGCGGTCCTTTGAGATACTTTCTTCGTGGGACTTTGAGATACTTGGAGTATTGACCTGTAGCTCATGGAGAAGACCCTCCTAGATACGAGCGTGTGGAGTATGGAGACCGTGTAGCCGACTAAGACCTAATGACTGCTTGACCGACTCGACTTGAAGTGAGTTGACTAGCCCAGTGGACAGAGAACTACTTTGTTTGGGTTCAGACCCATGGAGGATGGAGCACTACTGTGTGATAGTGCAGACCTGAGGTACTCTTCTGAAGAGTACCTCTGCAGGCTATTAGGGGGTGTTCACTACTGTGTTTGGGTGGCATACCCCGGTGGAGAGCACTACTGTGTTTGGGTGGCTGTCCCGCGATACACGACAGCAGGAGTACCTCAGCAGTCTTAGGTTAGTGAGCAGTACCTCGGAGTCGTGACAGGACCACTGTACACTCCAGATACGGGGCTCTTCAGCAGTTACGGTTTCGATAATGAAAATCCAGCTTTGAGCTGAGTCTATGATCTTTGTGTCTACCTCATGATTGATATGGGTAACTTGATAACTTAGGAATATGTATGGGCATATACCTGGGTAGTGGTTATCTATTGATTTCATAAACTTTGTGTTTCCTCATGACTGAGATGGGTTACTTGATAACTTAGGTATATGTATGGGCATGTACATACGTAGAGTTTATCTATTGATATCTTCTTTGGGGTTATCCTTGTTTGTTTTAGTGAGACCTTGAGATTATCGGGGTCCCTACTGAGTATCGTATACTCACCCCTGAATGGGCTATGCCCGCACCTCATTGTGTTGGTTCCAGACGACGAGCAACTCTGACAGAGGCCGAGTGATTGAGGACTGGATGATACCTGGAGGTGGACCACACGACGAGTCAGTATCCGGAGGTGGACTTAACGGAGAGACGGCATTCAGAGGTGGTTGACGGGGGAGAGTGTTGTGGAGGCTACCTGTACCTACCCTTCAGGTAGGATCCGTGGTAGAAGATCCAGGAGCTGCACTCTCTGTACCTACCCTTCAGGTAGGATTCGAGGAGGATGAACCATGAGCTGCTTTCTTTCTTCTAGTTATTTGTCTTTTTCTATTGTACTTTTTTTCAGTTGTAGCTATACTTTTCAGTTGGGTTTGTATTCTAACCCATTTACTTTTCATAACATTCATTTGTACTTAGTGTTTTACTTCCGCTTGTACTCTATGGTGTTTTTTTACTTTTTTAATGGCAATTCCTTCCCAATTATATGGAGTTATGCCTTTGGTGCTAGTATCCATCCCCTGGCCTATGGAAGGCGGGCATGGGGTAGTCACGACATGGGCCCCGAGGACGGGTCCTAACAGGTGTAGTGAGAGCTGCACCACTACTCCAAGGAGGTCTTCACCATGCTCAGGGAGCTAGGGGGATAATTTCAGGGATAACTGCTTGTGATCGAGGTGTATGTCCTAGTGAATCTAGGGATGATCCAAGGTATAATATGTTTCTTTTATACCTCATCTATTGTACTCCTATACCCAGGTTTTAGTAAATCAAACATCACCACATGTATTTTACATAACATTGTGATTTTGTCACAGTTATTGAATCGACCATTACACATGGATACACCTAATAGTGGAGACTCAATGATCACACATCTCTGTAGATATTATGATCATTCCCATAGAGGTTAGAGTTGCGATTGGAACCTCTTGGTAGAAGGGTCAAGGAATTACAATGCCATTCTTGGTATGGATTGGTTATCTTCAATCCATGACTAGATTGAATACATTATGAGGTGAGTACGTAGTGTCTGTGGTGATGGAACAAGTTCTTCCTCTATTAGTTAAAAGGAAACACATTCCTCATATAATGGTATCATGCATAGGAGGGTGTATCTGATCAATCATGAGTTGGATTGCCTTACCCTCGGAGTAGTACATGTTGTGTGCTTCCATTTCCCAGTAGTAGTGGTGGAGTATGAAGAATCATTTTCCAAGGTTGTTCCATGATTACCATCATGTCTGAATATTTGATTATGCATCGACATACAACATGGAATAACACCGACATACTAATATGTATATCAGATTTCCCCTATAGAGCATCAGGAGCTGAGGGTATGTAACGAACCCGGTGGGCCTAAAGCCCAACCAAACTCGGCCACTCCCGAGCCCAGCCCTCTGGCAGATAGCAGACCCCCACCCTCAGGCAGATAACAGGCCCCCACCTCAGACCGGCCCAAATAACACATGGCAGGAACTGTCCCCTGCCTGGCGGGGATTTAATTCGCCTCCCCCGCAACTCGAACCCGTGACCACAGGCTTAAAGGCCAACCGGGAAGCGTTACGAGTACCACTAGGATTTTCATAGTAACAACATCATAAGATAGAGTGTGTCACTCTAGGTGCCCCCAGTTTTGTTACCATGTTTGAAGACAAGTGATTGTGGTTGTGTTTCAATTAGTGATTCAATAATCAGGTAATAGTGAAGAACAAATATAAAATACTAAGTATCAATGACCTCTACAATTGGGTGAGAGGGGTGAAATGGTTCGAGAATGATTACCTTCAATCAGGTTATCACCACTTCTAAGTACCAGATGAGGATATTCTGAATATGGATTTCAGATTCGGCTATTGCCACTTTGACTACATGGTGATTCATTTCGACTAGAAAAACTCTCTTGTAGTGTTCGTGGGACTTATGAACCAGATCCTCTAGCAATACATTGACCTGTTCATTTTGGTCTTCATCAACAACATCCTTGTGTACTAAATGTCATTGGAAGAGCACGTGAGACAGATGCAGAGGGTTCTAGAGGTACTCTAGGAGCATAAACATTATGTGAAGCTATCTAAGTTCATGTTTTAGAAATAATATGTCAACTTTTAAGGACTTGTTACCTTAGCAGATAGAGTAGTAGTGGCCCCAGCAATGGTTGAGTATGTGTTAACATGGGAGCAACTTCGGAGTGTGACCAAGGTGTGTAGCTTCCTTGGGATGGTAGGATACTACCTATGATTTTCTATTATTTCCCCCGGATAGAAGCATCGACAATATCCTTCAATTGGAAGAGGAAGCCTTTTTTATGGATGGATATGTTCCAAAAGGCCATTCAATATTTGAGGTAGAGTTTGATGAACATATTTATCTTGAAATTCTTATAAGAGAGTGTCAAGTACGTTGTTTTCTGTGACGCATCAAGGATCGGGCATGGATGTGTTGTGATGCAGAGACCTAGGGTGATTTTTTCTGGTTCATTCTAGATAAAAAAGCATTATAAAAAATTGTTCCCCATTATCTATATTTTACAGTGGTGGTCATCAGGTTGAAGATGTGGTCGAACTACCTGATGGTTGAACAGTTTATCATCTACTCTGTCCATAAGATCCTTAAGTTTATTTTATCACAAAAGGGTATAAATCATAAGAATAGGTGATAGCTAGTGTTTACATTTGATTATGTATACGATAATTTATGTACTCAATGAAGGAGATCAATGTGGACGATAATCTCAACATGAGATCGAGTTAACAGCTTCTGAGGGAGGTGTTGGAGAAGTTAGAATTAATAATGATATCATTTATAGATAGATATGATGCAGATGATCTCCAGTCGATTGTTGACACCCCTCCCCTCATAAATAAATTTTATGGAGGAACATCTATGGGTTATATACTACAATACATTACCGGATCAGTTATCCCTAGGACATGCTATTGATGTGTAACACCCATGAATGTCAGAGGGTTAAATGACTAAATTATATGACTCATTTCAATAAGGCACACCTTCCTTTTCAGAATGATTTCTCGATTAGAACACCACAATTAAGCATGTATTTCATGTAGTAGTGATCACGGTGGGGGCCCTTCTGGGATGTTTCCCAGGGTGTGTGAGAGTGAGCACAAAGAAAACTAGTAAGGACAAGTGTCAGGCTGTGGGGACTTCCATTCTTCAGATGACACGTTCGGGCATGTGGGTGGGATCCATAGTGGGCACCACGTTTCTGTGTGGAAACTGGGGTACCATTCACTTGTTTTCACATTTTGTATCAAAGGTGGTATTCATCCTTACGTGTGGTGCATTGCCTGGGATGATATGTTAGGACCACAATGAATACATTGTTCTCTAAAGGGGGTGATTGTGACACCCCAAAATGAAAAAGGGTTAAATGACTAAATGATATGACTTATGTCAACAAGGTGAACCTTCCTTTTTGGGATCATTCTTGATTAAAACTCCACATTTAAGCATGCTGGGCATGGAGTAGTGACCAGGATGGGTGAAATTTTGGGAAGGTTCCATAGGTGTGTGTGTGTGAGGACAATACACACTATAAAGGACATGTGTTGGGTTATGGGTATGTTCTTTAGTTAGATGACCCGTTTGGGCATGTAGGTGGGACCCATGATGGGGAACACATATCTGCGAGGCAACTGTGGTACCTGTCAACAAGACCCGGTTGTCATATGATGGAAATTTTCATGGTGGGTAGTCAATATTAGTTTTTTGAATATACATCATTGTACCAGTGGCATTATAGGAGGTGGTTTAGAGAGAGTTTCATACATCCCCCTTTCTGGTGCATCCTATAGTGAAAAAAATGTACTAGGACCTTCAGCATCCACTCTAGTAGATTGGTGTGATGAAGGAATTAGCATAGTTTGTTTCTCTATGCCATATGTGCTGGTAGGTGACGGTTGCAAACATTGTTCCACCAGGGTCTCCTCACACCTGTAAGTGCCGACATGGATGTTGGATGGAATATCCATTGATTATGTGACACACGTGCTTCATATATCCATGGGACAAGATTACATTTCGGTGATGTGGATTGACTAACCAAGTTGGCCCACTCCCTAGTTATCTGAGAGTAGAGGTCCATATAGATCTTTGGAAGAATCTACATGCAAGAGAGAGTTCAATTTCATGGCGTCAGTTGGACGATAATCTCAGACCATGATGGTAATTTCTCATCTCGATTATGGATGGTGTTTCATAAGGGATTTGGGACTCAACTTCCCTCGAGCACAATGTTCCATCCCCTGACAGATGGTCATATGAAGAGAACCATTCATGTTCTAGATTATGTTTTGTGAGCCTATATAATGGATTTTGGCCACAGTTAGGAGGACCCCCTACCACTTGTGGAGTTCACATACAACAACAACTACCACTCCACCATCGAAAATGGCACAGTTTTGGGAATTATATGGGTGACCCTTCCAGACATGACACTATTGGATTGATCATGTGGGTTCAGCACTCATTGGTCTGGAGATAGTGTGAGATAATTTTGAGAAGGTTCATGTCATATAAGAGTGGATGAATAATACAAAAATCTTGACGAAGTCTTATGATAGCAGACATCGGAGACCTCTAGTGTTTAAAGAGGGAGAGAATGTCTTCATTCATGTATCGCCTTGAGATAGATTTTTGGGATTTGGCTGTGGGGAAATGATATCTATATGGTTCATTGGACCATTCCAAATACTTCTAAGAATTGGAGTGGTGGGGATCCTCTTAGCACTACTTCTATAGTTTCACTGGGTACACGACATATTCCTTATCTCGGAGATGAGGAGGTATATGCATAATCCATCGTACGCCATTGACTGGGGTGAGATGGAAATCGAGGATTATGGTACCATCACACAGTACCTGATTGGGGTTGAGATGAAACATGGGAGGATCATTCTTGGGTGACTGATTCCTTTGGTGCATTTCTGGTGGTAGGATGAGAATCTTTATGAGGGAACGTGGGAGTGGGAGGCTCGTATTTATTTCCAAGACCCTTATCTTTTTTTGTAGACCACTTTTCGATGACTATATTGTATGTAAATACTTAATTTTGGGAGAATGTAATGTATTTTATTTTTGATGTGCTATTTTTAAATGTTATATGGAATTATTACAAGACCATAATTTTAGATAGCATGTCTTTCAAGGATAAAGAGCACCTAGAATAATTGATTAAAATAAACTAATATTTTAAATAACTTATGTGAGAAGTTTTAAGAAAAAAGGGGAATAAATTTTAAATGGTTGCTCGTATCTGATATCCGAGGGAATAAATGCATTCATAGTAGTGAATTTGTATTAGGCAAGGCTAATTGTTTCCGACATCGGTTGACAACAGAGGTTATTTTTTGGACGTTTTAAAGGAGTAAAATAAAATAAAATATTTTATTTTAAAATTTTCCATAACTCGATGAAGGGATATTTTAAATAAGTGGTTAATATAATCTCCATTGTTATCTATATAACCCAGAAATTCACTAGAGGCATGGAAAATAGACCCCATAGAGAAACCTATAGACAACGAACAATGATATATGGATCCATCGACACACCTCGAGTTCGACAGAAACAACCCAACAAAGACGATGGAACAATAATTCTCTGACATAATTGAGTTATGGTTTTATTTATGATTTTTTCTCCTTCGATGTTAGTTTAGCGATGAACATGGATTAACATACAAAACGGTTGGTCCATTTCTCGTGGGTTATTGCGAGAGTGTGTTTTTTTCTGTTTATTGTGGGGTTTTGATTTAGGAATTGATTTAATGATTATTGTTGAATTATTATTTTTATTCTCCTATTAAAAATATTAACTAGAGCAGATTGACTCCATAGAGAATGATGATAGAGGTGCTTTACCCCTTTGTTGATTTATTCCCCCTATTGTTCATTCTTCAATTTCATCAGGGCCAAACGAACAATATATTATTTCAATAAAGGTTTTTAATGAAATTATCCCAAAATAGAGATCAAACATTAGAAAAACCTTGAGGAGGTGTGACGATGAAGGCGGATGACGAATCATCTCAGATCAAGGAGTTTATTTCATCGACCGTTCTTCGCACTTGTGGATTAAGAGATTCTTCAAGGCTACTTAGAGGCTTTAAAACAATAGAAGTAGATTTTATATGTTTGGATGACATTATACATAGTGTTTTCGATAATAGATGGACTGGATCGACAAATTAGTGATCCACAAGGCACAAAAATGAAGAAAACATTGTTCTGGAGAATTCTGAATAACACAATGTGTTCTCCAATGAACACACATTGTGAGTGTGGAATGGAGGTGGCTAGGGTTTATGATATGGAAACGATGAAGAAAAAAATATACCTCAGAAAGAAAATACATTTCATCCCCACCCAACGAAAAATAGAGTTCTAGGCGCTGGGAAGCACTAACACAGCCTGTGACCATTGTGACATGGCGTGTGGGACCTTACCTAGTCTCGAAATGTATATCAAAAGATAAAATGATGTGGGATGGATGACAAGACACGTAATCTAGCTCACAGCCATACAAAACTAGATATGTGAAATACCCCTAGTATTGGTACATGATCTGGGACACATGGGTTAAAGTCATTTACGGGGAACTAGCCATCATACATGGAGTCATCATCTGATAGTGGAGCACAGTGTGTTTTTATCTTACACGCTGTGTATAACCTATTTTACATGACATGCATAATAACACAGGTCATTATTAAATGAAATTACCGAGGGTCAGAGGACACAGAGTGTGACTCTTCTACATGCCATGTACATCTCAATAAATGCCTCAATTTTCATTTCCACTACCCCTTGGACAAATTTTTTTGGGGGTCAGTGCACCCTTGATCATTACCCTAATGGATATGTTTAATTTCCATCAATAAGATTATGATCCCTTCAGAAGGATATTATGATATAGAGTCTGGTATTCCACTGATATGCCAAAAGTGAGATTCCTTATCCATTATTATACTTTGGTATAGTCAGGCATTAAGGTGAAAATTTCTATAGAATGAGTGTATTAATACTTGCGAAGATAACTCCGGAAATATCTAACATGGAGTGAGTTCATCGAGACAATTGTATTCTAGAATCATCTAACTGAATAACTAGCATGTTTATGATGTCGTTGCAACTTACCACTAGAGTACGGTTCATTGTTTCAATTATATCTATATGTGTTTCTCTTGATATATTTTTAGTAGACATATATTTTGTTGAGTGGACTATAAATTTACATTGTTTATGGTATTGTGGTTTTTGGGGACATCAACTGATTACTGTTATACTCACAGTTACACATGCTCTAACCACAAGGGTCATGCCTTGTGTAGATGAGGACTCTTTTGATGGAGTCTAGGGAAGACTAGGACCAAAACGAGCTTTCATAGCTCTTTAAAAGATGTGGTGTTCCTATGACTATGACTAGTAGTCCCAATACCTATTTTTTATTATAGGAAGGAATTTGTATTTGATGAATCTTAATTATAGTGGGATTCTATTCTGAGAAAGTTTACATTCTACATATTACTTTTTGTTGTAATCCATGGGGTGTGTTTATTTGTATGAAATAATTTTTTTTCCATAGATGTTTTTATGTTTCAGCACCTGTGGTCTTGGAGATGTGTGCATGTGTACACATACATAGGAAATGCCTCCCATGTTACTGACCTGCCTCCTCAGCTCTATTCACCAGGCCCATGACTATTGGAGGTGGGAATGGGGAGTTGCAGCATAGGCCACACTGGGAACGGTCGTGATAGATTTATTTTTTTGGCAATTTTTTTTATAATTTTTATATATTCAACATGTTTAATCATAAAAATTAGATTACATCATATATTATGTTCATAGAGAGAAATTTTATAATATAATAAATAAAATTTCTACTAGTATAAGAAGAACCCATCAATATGTGTTGTGGGATGAGTGTACAATGAATATGGGGTTCTCTGATCATAAATGGAAATGAAAATTAATATGATTTATAATGATGAATTTATAGAAAGCATATTCTATTATCATCCATATAATTGTTATTATAGTGTTTTTATTTATGAAATTTGATTAAAATGATGATGTATCATATAACACTATCTAGAATCATTTATAAATTCTTTTATAAGAATAATGTTATATCTGTATGTATCCAATGGTCCATGTTGTTGATGATAATTTAATACTTTGATAAAACACATTGGATAATGTTTTTCTCAAATTTTACCAATATGATACATCTCAATGATTATTTCATAAGACATGTATTATGTTTTGGTTTTCATTTTATTTCAAATCATCCAAATTACAAAACAAAATGGATTTATTTTAACTATAGGATGAAAATTATCAAATTCAAGGATTTATGGAATAATTATCTGGTTTTACCAATTTGAAACATATGATGGATTCATGTTTGAGTTGTAATGATATGATTGACTCAATATTTATTTAATTTATAAATATATAAATTATTTAAAAAAACACATATATGAGTGACTAGATATTCAAAAATTTGAAATATGAGTAATTCAAAAGTATGTACCGATAGACTAAACATACTAGTACTATTTAAGGAAATAATATCAAATATGAGAATCTACATTCTTCAAAATTATATTTCTTAATGTACGAATCACACTATTATAAAATTATCACTTAATATATTTATGAAAACATGAGATTGATATGTTTTTCAATGAGTATTTACAACAAAATACATGTTTTAGAAGAGTCAATATGTGAGTTTAAATGGGATTTCTGCAAAGTATAAATATCATGTTTACATTAGTTACCAAAATATTTGGTCATAAAAATAGTATTTAGAGCCATATGAAATGTAATAATAAGTTTTAATAAGTCATACATGACATTGTATGAATGGTAAAAAAATTCAAAAAATTAATTTTTATTACAAATTTATATGATTTTTAGACACAAAAATAATTAAATTTAATTTTTTTATGAATCTTGTAAATTATTTAGATTGTGGAAAATATAATTATTTAATAAAATTAATAGCATAAATAATTTTTATTTCATTATTTTTAGATGATATTTTTTAATCAATCTCAGTATGATAATTTTGGGAGATATATGTGTAACTGAAAAATGATAAAAACATTCTCCATATTTGAAATACAATATGATCTTATGTACACATGTATATTATTTTAAAAAATATGAATTTTGATTTGGAATAGATGTTGATAAATTTTAAACTATTATGTAATTAAAAACCTAAGAAAAAATAGATTTTAAAATAGTCAGTATGAATTAAATTTAAGGATAATTTAAAAATAGAAATATTTTTTATTTTTTATGAAAATATCACTTTTTAGATGATATTTTAGAATATTACATAATTCATCAAAGAAATAATATTCAACAGTTTTTTACATAATAAAATGGGTTGTGAATAAGATAATTTTATTAATTTTTTTAAGAAATTGATAGTTAATTCCAATGGGGTGTCCCTCTGTTTATCATATAGTATAATACAACTAATTCTAAAATCACATTTTATTGATGAATGAAGTAAAGTCTTATGATTATAATGAATTGTTAAATGAGATTGATAAAAGAAGGATTTGACACATATTTTAATATCATACTTATGTGTATTCTCATAAGTATTGAAAAGAAAAAAATTATTTATTACCATAACGATATTCAGTGAGTATAATTAATATTTAAAGACATGGACGTACACATTTTTAGGGAAAGAAAAAAATACATTAATAGGATATTGGGGGATTCAATGAACTATTCTTTTTGGTTCAAGGAATAATGCATTCTAGTAATATGCAATGAATTATATATAAATCTCATGGGAAATGCCTTAATAGAGATGAAGGATTCAAATGGGTCCACGAATAGTATTTAAAATAGAATACATATAAATAGTTTGAGGTCGGTCCACTCATGTGATGTATACTATAAATGATGGGATACAATTCCATGAAACCAAATTAAAATATATTGGAAGAATAAGAAATTAGTAACACTAACTAGTAATATCATGTGCTTGGTTTTCATTTTGAGGGTTGAAAATTTTAAAATAATCATATGTCCTCTTCCATATTTAATTTGGTTATCCAATAAAGGATGAGAGATAAATAATTAGATGGTATTGATTATAAATGGAAATTAGTATTTTATTTAACACTAAATTAAGTCATAAAAATGAAAAATTATTCAACTCATCCTCTTATCATTAATCTATCAATATTTGGATTAATTATATTTTACCAATTCAAGTAATGTTTTATATCACGTATCTATTATTTATCAGATTTCAAATCCTAGAGAATCTAAATTCAATCAGAAGAAATTCACTTCATATGTTTCATTGAACAAATTTGCAAAAATAAAAGGACATGAATCATTGACATTTATTATCTCATGGATTTTATGTTATTGATAATTTGTCTATATTATTTACACTACATTGAAGACTCACCACAATATTAAAAGATGAAATGGATAATATCAAAATATATATTCTCTTGAATAATTATATATTCTCAGAAATTAATATTGAAGTGTATAAAAATTTTTTGTGACTCAATTGATACATGGAGATATAGAATAATCATGAGAATATATATGAATGATGTGTGATGATTATAGAAATCAATATTCAAATTTATAGAGCCATGTTAAAAACATATGGATAGTTATGTAGGAACTGTTAAATGAATACATTACACTTATAAATTAAATAATAAGTATTATAAAGAGAATCTATTGTATATTTTTTTTTTAATTTTTATATCTACAATGGAAATGAATAATTGTAGTGAAATATTTTTCATATAATATTTCTTATATAATAGATTTATAAGTTTTCAATTGATTATATTTTAACTATTCAACTAAATTCAAAATGATAAAATCTACTTTTTTATGAATATACAAATACCTAAAATTTTGTTTAAATTTATGAGAACAAAAATTCATGAGTTGAAGAATATTTATACATTAGTTTTTATCGTGACATTGATGATAATAAATATTGTATGATATTTTTAAATCTTCTATACGAAATATTAAAATGATTTAGGGGAATGTATTAATATAAAAACCACTAATGTTTTATTATTATAGTGAAATTAAATTCATTTTTTAAAATATCTATGTGTAAATAGAGACAATATGTGTCAAAATATAGTTAAATAACAAGACATAATGTAACTATAATGAAGATATATGAATAAATATTATAACAAACACTAGAAAGAAGAATAGGTCTAGATGAATATCATTATAAAATATAATTATTAGGGAAGATGATCGATTTCCATTAGGATGTAGTGAGTCTGGGTAATAATTTAATTCAATGTTATAAAAAATACATGGATCATGTGAAATTCATTAAACCACTTCATGAAGGAATGTGGAATAAAAATAACACTACACTAAGTGAATTATGATACAATAATTAGAATCATATTTTGAGAAAGATAATAAACTAATGGGGATATTAATAATATTGAAAAATCATATTATAATGACTTCGATGATGATATACGATTAAGAAATTTAATGTATAAAGACCTGAAATAATATTTAATTTAAATACCTATAATGTTGTTATAATAAATGACGAATTAAATGAGTCAAAATCCATCTAACATATTGATCAAAATACATTTAATAATTTATGATAATACTTTGATAATGATGTGGGGATTCTGAGTTAATAAACAAAATGCATTGAAAAGAATATTCTAAAGAATTATTTAATGATTAATTTTAAATATTATATTTAAAAAATCTACAATATTTTCTCATATTGTATCTACTATCAAATCCCAAAGTGTTTATACTAATGAAATTTTTTGTAACGTCTCTGTAACACAATATAGAGATGGATAATAAGTAAGGATCCATTATTCCCAATGGTAAAAATTGAAAATTGGTTGGAGTGAGATTTGATAGAAAGATATTTCACACGAACCTTTCAATTAAATCACAGTTTAAAGAACACCAGATGAATTCATTTGTGTTGTTAAACATTCGAATACAAGTATTAGGGTAACTAACTAAAAAAATGAATATAATTTTTAATGAACCTACTGGTTAAATTTCATAAAAATGGATAAGAATTTATGTTTTTTAGAGAAAAAATCATAGTGGAATAATTTTTTTTAATGAAATTTTCAAGTCTATTTACACAGAAAAAAATCATTATATTATTCAGATTTTTTTTTAATTTTTTACCATAATGCTTAGTATAATTATGATTTAATTAAAAACAAATAATATAAATATAAAAATGTAATGACTATTATAAAATTGAATGTAAATATATGAAATACGTTTTTCAATTTCAAAACCAATCCTGTTCAAATAATAATATGAATCAATAATAGTTTTTTCAAATATTATAAGTATTATTAGAATAAAATAATAAAAAATATATCTGAACATGATGAGAATTCCTCATTATTGATTATTTATTAAAATGATAAATTTTCTAGATTATATATAATTATTATAAAAATATTGCCTTCATTAATTAAAATTCAAGAAACAAAAAAGAATGATATAAAAGTAGATTATCTTTTATTCCTTTTTATAAGAAACAACAATGGTATAATAAATTAGTTGAGAGGATGGATACAATAAAAAATATTATTAATACATTTGAATGGGAATTTATAAAATGTTTCATAGTGGTTTTAAGAAGTGTTGAAGATAGAAAAATGATAATATAGATTTATAAGAAACTCTAAAGCATTAATCTTCTAATAAGAAGAAATAATAACTCCATTATTTGTTTTGACTGGTCATTCATTTATTGAATTATAAGAATTCAAGAAATGTGGTCCCATTTGTTTGTTTTAGTCCCTATGAATAATATGTATGAATAGTAAATTATATTGTACGCCTAAAGGTTATTTTTTAATTGTGAATGGATGTTCAGTTAAACACATAATGTATATGAAGTATATATAAGGTTGTAACTAATAATTATTATTGAATTATTTTTTAATTTACAAAAAACACACAAATATCTCTTTGAAAATTATTCTCAATCCAAATTTTTTATACATGTATTGTTTATATCTAATAAATTGTGTATACTAAAATGAATAATAATGAGAACTGGATTTGGTAGATAATCCTCATGTTGAAAATATTTTTTTTTTCATATGTTAGTCATATATATATATATATCATGTTCAATCTATAGTTTCATCCCATAAATTTGTTGTAAGGAAATTATATCACATGGTCATCTATTGAAAGGACCAATGTTATATTTTAAATAATTATATATTTCTTTTACAATGGGTTTGACCACATATACATAGTGTTTATGATCAAATTTATCATTATTGTGAATTAGTTTTTCATTTAATTTTATGAAAATATAAACATATCACAAAATATATTTTCTAGGGATACTAATATGTTTTGGGAAATATAATATAACCAATGAGGTGAAATTATGAGAAAAAATATTATCATTAGTTTGTTTTCATACAACAGATTATATATAAATTTTCATGGAAGATAACATATCTATATAGGTGAAAACATTATTCAACAAAATTAAATAGTTCTGACTAAAGAGATGAAATAATGATTTTATTTGTAAAAAAATATGTGATAGTTCTGCATTGTGAATATTTTTCCAATGTGTGATAAGAGATATTTGAGGAATAATTTGGATGTAATGTCATACTAATCAGAAATAGAAATTATACAATATCTACCAGAATAATGTATCGTAAATAGATTTAGGTAGAAGATATATTATAAAAAAATGAAGTTATTTTTCTCATCATTATAAATGAAATGTGCATATTTTTTAATAAACTATTTCTACAAATTACATCTAAATGATTATTGAGGATGAAAAATAAAATTTAATATATAAATTTGGATTTTTGGTTCATGGATAATAAATACTATCCTATTATTATATGTATGATTTTTTAGTTAATTAAAATAGTATAATAATACTCTCAACCAATTAGATAAGTGTCTTATTAAATTTGAATTCATTGGAGACATTAAATATTTTGATGTACAATGTATGTTTGAGTATTGTAAACTCAATGATAAATATATCATATGTCATAGAATAACGTTAAATAAATTATATTTCCCCATTAACCAAAAGTATAGTGGTTCATATTTGGAATATACATGTATTATGGAACTGTGAATGATTGATTAACAAAATATTAACATCAACTAGCTATCTTGTGTTTGTATTATTTTTAGTAGTGTGTGGTGGAATAAATATTACATTGACCAACATAAGATACATTCAGTATTACATTAAATTGAAATTGATAAAATAGTAATTTTTTGTATAAATTTAGAAAATGGAATGAATATAGATCCATCCACATAAGAGATCAATATATAAGATTTATTTTACTAATGGAAAACTATTCACAAAATTTTGGATATCATGAGATTTATTAGTACTAATAATTATATTTTTATGTTAGGAAACGTTAAAATGTTTCAACCCCATTGTTCGAATCTAAATTTGTGCTATTACATAAATATATTGAAATTTGGAATAATAAATATAATGATTTTGTAAATTTATATATAGATATGTGCACAATAATTATATGACTAGAAATTTATTTTTTGACTTAATGAGATTAGAGAAAAACATTGTAATATAATGTCCTCTTTTTTTAAGAATATTAAGATGTAAAAATATTCGAATTTTTATAACTAAAAACGGTATAATGTAGATATTAACTAGGAAGTTTAAAATATATATATTATTCAAAAAAATAAATATTGTAATGATATTTTTTATATTTTTTTCCTTGTGATATTTAATTATTAATTTAAATGTAATTATTTATGAAGATGATGTGTTAGTGTTATCTCATAAAAGAGTTATCCCTACCATAAATTTTATATTCATCCATTCTCATGAGGATAAAAAAAACTAATAGGGATATGATAAGGAATTAATGTTATTAATTTTTTAAATACGAATGGGAGAAAGAATCTCTTCATAATAGATGTTTTAAAGAACATATTAACAATATTTTATTCGAGAATTCAAAATTGATAGATAAATTCTATAATTGAATTAAAATATATTCTATAAAACATGTTTTTAGGATGTATAATAATTTAATATGACCACCATATAGAATATTTATCCACATAATATTATGGGAGGTGAATAGAGGAGAGGATGACTAATATTAAATAACCCAATATAATAATAAAAAGGAGAAACCAACACAATAGTTTAGATAATAATATAATAATATTCATGATTAAATGTTCATAAATTAATAAGGGTGATGGAAATTTATATATATTTTTCATATAATGATAATGAAAAGGAAATGAACTGACATAGATGATAATGAGAATCAAAATTTTAATTATCTAGATAATTGGTGAACTACTATGATCAATGACAACATTGCATCAATGTATGGACATGAATCCCATAGAAGACTAGGAGTTTAGATTAAAATTTAGAAGAATATTACACACCACTACAACCAAAAATTGTATTAATTGAATATCATTTTATTTTTGATAATTAAAAGAAATATTCATGCAGTATGAAAAGAATCTGATAACGATAATAATAATTGATATATTTTGTACAATATGAAAATATATATATGAATTTACATTTTATATGTAATATAATTACATTTAGTGATATTATAGACCACATAGTTTGATTAATTGAAATAATATTGCAAGAATATGATTTCTTACCACATTCATAAACTCCTAATTTTTTTTCATTTGTTAATGTAACCAATAAAAGTAATGACTCGGATTTCTAGGAATGGGATAAACCATGAAAAAAATACTACTATCATGGGATTTTATTTCAATTAATGATTAAGTTAGGATGAGCGACATATATTATATTTGATGACAACTGACTGATATATTAAAATATTATTTAAAAGGATAAATATTTTTAAAAATTAAGTTTTATTCAATTTTACCAATTTATATTTATCATTCATACCTAGTAACATCAATATCACTTCTAGTTTACCTCATAGTTAATTCCATTCCAAAAAACCATTCCTTGAAAAAATATTTACCAATAATTATATACTAATTTCATAACTCCATTATTTCTATTCATCTATATTGTCAAATAGATGTTTATTAATATATACATAATTTTTTTTTGCAAAATCCCATAGTGAACATATAGGTTTAACCATTTAATCAAAATATCCAATCACCCATTCATTTGGTTAACGTGTTTCGAAAATTTATTTTTTAACAAATAGTTGATACCTGTTAATAGGTTCATCCGGTGGAAATACTAACATAAATTCAGATATTTTTTATTCTATATAATCCTTATCAATGTATATTTTCAATTTAATTACTTTCATAAAATTTGATATTGACATATTCATCCACAATATTTTCACAATTAGTGTAAATATTTTATGTATTCGATAAAATAAAATTTCATAAAATAATACCTCCATTATATTCAACATATAATTAATCCAAACAATACATAGTTTTTTATAGGAATACTTTTAATCAAAATAATTTAAAATAACTGCCCCTCAATTTCAAACCTCTATGAAAATCATATGGAGTCTTGGTGTGAAATTTTCTCAGAGAAATTAATTTGAAACAGAATATCATTTTTATAAATAATCATTTGAAAACAATTAGAGGTAACCCATACTCACTACCATTTTTAACTAATATTTCTTGATAAATTCTTCAATTAATATATAAAAATAATTTTTTTTAATAATGTTCTTCACCCTGATAATTTAATAAAATTAAAGGTATTATTTAATAATTAATAATAACATATTTAATTAAATTATTAACCTCAATCATTTATAATAGAGATAGTCCTGTAATAATTCTCAATATTAATTAAATTAAAGTATGATGAATCATAAAAAATGATTTATTGTTTTGATCTAGAAAATATACTAGAATAGAAATGTTGTAGTCATTTCCTGTAAAATATTTATAAGACATTCATCTAAAGATGGTAACATCATAATGTATAAATAAGTCGATATGAAACAACCTAATAAGATTAATGGATTTCAATACATTGATTTTTATTAATGGATATTTATATTATTTTCATTCATTTAAGTATAAAAAAGTATAATTTTCAACTAATTATTGTGTAATAAATTTTATTCTTCTTGGTATAAATTCATGAAAAGAATAATGATAATTTTCTTTCCAAATGTCTATGATATAAAATTATAGCTATCATCACGATATTAAAAAAAAATTAGTTATTTAATTTTGAACAATTAATGGAAAAATTTATAGATTATCTCCTGTTTGATAGTATAAAAAATAGAATCATTAGTGATAGAATGCAGACATTAATTAACTAATTTAATATAGATTCAAAAATCACATCATTGATAAACTATAATCTCATTATTTTGTACTCAATAAATATATTAAACCTTATTATTAATAATTGAATTTCATTTTTAAATCAAAAAAAAATATTTTACAATGAATTTGATGACTCATAAAGTATATTTTCCTCAATCAAATCTGTTTTAAGAGATGAAATTTCATTGGTATCTAGACAAATAAATAGTTAATCTTTAATTTTTTATGATAAATAATTAAAACTAAATTTCAGTATTCCTTCCTCAATTATAATGGAATTAATGTTCATTTTTGTTGTGTACTACTTGATTCATGATCAACATGTCAATTAGATTGTTTAGTGCATCTCCATCTCATTGATAATATACATTTCAATTTTATCAAATATGTTTTTTTCCTTATTTTCAATATTAATTCATTAACTATAGTTTTTTATTTTATTTTTCATTATAATATTATATTCCTTTTATTAAAAATAATAATAAATAAAATTTTACAACCATAATTAAATTCATTATGGAAATATCATCGATAGTCCTTCAGTTATCATTTTTACGACTATTATTTCTTATCATATATTATTAATAACTTATATTTTTCAGCTATTATTCATTTTCAAAATACTATATTTTAGGATCATAATTTATTGATTTCAATACATGAAATGTTTTTTATTATAAACTATTATTTGGTACTATTTATTTTCATATTATATTCATGTTAAGATCATATTTGGAATCTATACCTATAAGTTCATTAAATTTTTACTCTATAATTATTTTGATTTCATAATTATCTAGCATAATGGGTTCACTTGTTCACTAAGGTGACCTAGAAACTCAGAAAATTATGAAATAATATTCCAATTAATTAACATGTAAAATAATTCCATTTAAGTTTCTTTCAATCTTACTGAAAATATGATTTGAAATATCATTCTCTAACATTTATAAATCAGAGTTCTCATCTCGTGAAATCATATGTTTAGTTATTTTCGTGTTTTCGAATGAATATTATTTAACCCAAATAATGAAATGAATATTATTATTTAATTTTTATACCAAAAATATATAGTAATAAAATTTTAAAATATTCATTGTCATATAATATAAAAAATACATGCCCACCACAGTATCATTGATAAAACAATAAAATATATAATGATAAATATGCGTATTTAAAATTTTGATACAGTGTTCAATTATTTATTACTTATGTTATGCTTCCAAAAAATATTCACATAAAGGATAATAATAATAATTATAAAGTAATCAGAGTATGTGAAATCCACCTATTATTATATTTTTTACAATATTTTTATTATTCAATTTAAATTTGAAAATTATTTCAATGATAATGGTCCAAATAATTAAATATGTATATATAATAAAACTCATTTTTAGTATAAAACTAACAGGTATTAGTTAATAAAGGAAACCCTGTTAAGGGGATGTATCATATATTATTTTTTATCCAAGATTAATATTTGGACGGCTGTAATGATCATGGAAAAATGGATAAAATTAAAATATGATATAAAAACTAAAATTTAATAGGATTATAAATATTTTTATTATATTTTAAATCCTAATTATCTAACATATACCCTTAAAACCTGTATACTATTGGTTTTTTCTATAATTTATTCTCATTCATTCAATGGAATCCATATAGGGATGACATTCTTGAAATAAAAATAAGTACCCTTTAGCTCACCTACAATATTCCATAAGTTGGAATCTGGAACAATGGTGTTATCAATAATACATAAGGTTGGAATTACCCTGTATGATGTTTACTGAGTTAGAGAGATGATTAAAAGAACCACAAAAAACTGGGAATATTGTATTGAAGTGATCTTAAAATATTTAAACTCTTACATAAATTTTATATAATAATAAATGTATGTAATTGAATATTATGTTCTGAATACAAACACAATATACTCTTGATAGTTTCTCAGAAACTACTTGATTCTAGTAATATCCATATAGATTAATAACCATCTCCATCTGACCTAAAAAATAATTTATATATATGTAGTATAATAAGATCATATATATACAATATTATATTTCTAAAAACATCGATTTAATTATTTTAAATAATAATTTAAATTCATAATGAATAAAAAAATGACCTTTTCATGTCACTAAAATAGGAAATTCAATTTCCCAATTCACTCTATAGATTATACACCGTGTAATGCATTGATTTAAATCATTTTATATTAAAGGAAATATTTTTTAATTGATGGTTCAAGGATTTAACATGAACACTACTTTATCATTCTCATGTACCAAAAAATATGAATTTTATATATTCCTCATATATTCATCATAAACATCATGCAATAGTATCATATACATTATTAAATCACATGAATCATGACATCTCATAATCTTCATATCTTAGTATTAAACATGTGTATGTATTGAATCCACTATAATAAGTTCACATGGACTATATCTATATAAACCATATATCATTTAGGTAAATTTATGGGAATCCATTAACAACACATATAGATAAATTTATGTGCTATACCTTCATATATTTCTACCTGAACATTATACAAGAATGAAATTGTGATGCTTCACTTTCCAAGGAAGAATGAAGCTTGTAACATAGTACATTATAAACTAGGAGGAACCAAATGAAATATATCTATTGGAAATGTGGGGGATATTTATGATTCATCCATCCATACCAAAATCATCATATACGTCATAGAAAACACCATATTACATTTAGGTGTTTTTTTCAATATTGAATTTTTTATAGTAGCATAGAAATTTATTAAACATATATTAATATCACACACATCCAAATTAGGTGATGATTCCATGAAATACACTCATATTACCTTATCATCTCAAATTATCACAAATAATTAATTTTTATACTCAAGATATCATAAAATAATTCATGTTCCATGTCTATTATAAAATAATTAATTATATATTCATTAGTATAATTTATATTTCAATTTTAATGAACATTAATATATTATTTATATCTATGTTCTAGATTTAAATAATAAATATAATTCTTAAATTTTATGTCGTTTATATTTTGTGGTGAAAAGACCAAAAAAACCATTCATTTAGTGGTTCATTTTTAATTTGACGAAAAATC
Source organism: Viscum album (assembly GCA_963277665.1). Classification (NCBI taxonomy): domain Eukaryota; kingdom Viridiplantae; phylum Streptophyta; class Magnoliopsida; order Santalales; family Viscaceae; genus Viscum; species Viscum album. Next base: position 869,697,884 of record OY728148.1, read on the forward strand.
ATGATAATTTTGGTTTGTTCTGATTCCACAATTTCATAAATTTTCTCACAATTTGTGGAAAAAATATACTATACGAATATTTAAAATATTATAATAATCATAATATAATAATCTATGCATTAATGAAACCTTTAAAAAACAATGAATGATTAATCATAAAAATTTTATAACTATGAACACAACATGGCTACCCAGTTTACCAAACTATTTTTCATAACACATTCTATGCCCCCACCATCAAAATATACTGTCACTAAAACATAAGATCATTACCAATTAATTATCAATATAAAAATTATATAACACTATTAGATAAAAAAATACATTAAATATTTATTTCCTTCAAAAGATCAATGAAAATAAGTCCGTGGAATTGAGGCATTCACACTTACAATAATATTGAACCAATTCATTCATATATATATATATATATTTTATAAAACAATAATTTTAACTCCCTCTTGAATTAACTAGTTGATTTGGTAGATTATATTCAAACAAGGTATCCAAAGGGAATAGTTTACTCTATATTACCATAAATATAGAAACTCGTTCATTTATTTTATTCTACCTTGATTTTAATCCATTATATGTAGTAAACACTATGAAAAATCCACATCATTTAATTATAAATATTTAGATTAAATTTTTTATCCAATTAATGATATTTTTATTTTGAAAACAATATAAAAGAATATATCATAACATGAATCCTGATTTCTTATAAACACCATGTGGTTTTACAAAAACTATATATATATGAAATATTAATTCAAAACCATTAATTAAATTCCCTAAAAAAGTTATTTGAAAGGTGATAACTTCCATATCAATGTCATATTTTTTAATTTATAATTTTTTTCATATCTTGAGAAAAGAATATTCAATGTGATATAATCATTGAAATTGTTATCTATAGAATTAATTATGAAAATGACTTTATGATATTTAATGAAATTAATTATAATGAATAATTAAAAAAGACAGGTTTAAAATTTATTTCTTGTTACTATTCAATTATTATTTTTAATTATAACTATGTATTTTACATTATATATTTTTTTATTTTAGGTTCTCCTACTCCCATTTTTATAATGATATAATTGAATGATTAATTTAAACATGAACATAAATAAATTAGATTAAACAGTTAAATATCCTCAATTAATTACTCAATACTATAATATAATGAATAGATAATCATTAATATTCCACTACTGAATTAATGAACACTATAACTATTGTAAACCCCAAAAAAACCAACTCAATATAAGAACCATTAATTTGAATTTAATTTTAAGAGAAAAAATAGGATTCCAAAAAATTCATTTCTAGTATACACAAAAAATAAGAGCATTATATAGAGAGGGGAGAGAGGATTCTATGATCCTAAAAAATACATTCTAGAATATCACATTTTTTACGGATATTAATGGGAAAGTTTATGGGTGGTTATAAGATTATGTATCTACAAGGGATTGATATAAGGAAAAGAAATTTTTACCAAGTGATGTTTGTACAACTATTTATAGAGGAAAGTTTTAAGACACCACCACAACATAGTGAATTCCCGAATCACCCATAATGACATTTTCAATGAAAAATATTTTTTTCATGGAATGAGAATCGCACACATCAAAAGCGATTAAAATTGTAATCAAACTATTTTTACAACCAACATGGACTTCACAACAATGTAGTTTCTATAAAAAATCTATTATATCCCCCACCAAAATTAGTGCTATGACATGAAGAAATACACACTAATAGTTTCTATCAAATAAAATATTTGAGAACCATGTGTATCATTACATCCTCAAAATGAATACTAAAAACATTTCCTTATACATGATCATGGTATGTTGAAAACATAGAAAAAACATCTTCTAAAAAATTTTGTGAATCCATTTCATTTACCATTATAAACTCAAAAACAACTCGTCTTATTCCCCAGTCAAACCTCCCTGAATTCATTATAATGACCTCAAAAACTCTTAAAACCATGATATAGTGACACTAAATTGACAAAAAATCTTTTATAACCTCTAAAAATGATAATATATCTCTCTTGACCCCTCGTTGACCCCAAAAAATTTTACCTGAAGTTATTTTATTAGATGATACCTCACATAAAAAACCTCTGAATAAATTAATATATATATATCATTATAAAACAAAACCTATATGGAATATGATGGGGGTCAAACAACAACCACATGAGACAACACACAATTATATCATTACGAAATTATTTAGTCCAACACAATATAAGGAAAGTGTGTCTAATTATTTAATTACACTGAGGGAGAAAAATAAATAAAATTATATACTAATTGAATATATTAAAAAACAATGATAAAAATAGTAATTTTTTTGATATTGATGGTGAATTAGAAACCGGCTCTTCATTTTGATAACATCTAAGAAACTCTTTCCCAAAAGACATGACCCAAATGTATAGTATTCTCACAAAACACATTCTATTGGTATAACTGAAAAAAAGACGTTCAAAACATTCTACACCACTATAAACATCTATATCTCCCCAATTAATTCTGTTTGATTTTCAATGATGATGCATTTTATTATTTGAAAGTTGAATTATTTAATGTATCTAAATTGTCTATGGGGGAAAAACTAATGAAATCCTCACACCACAAACTTGATCATAGACCTAATCAGATTCAATGATCATAAGAAAAATATTATTCCCACAATCAATCCATCATAAACCATGATGAGTTTATACCTTTAAGAACACATGATCAATGGTATATAAAGGTGCAGGAAACATTCTATGATAACGTTAAGATATCAAAGGATCTAATACAGCCTTAAATGTTTCATGTATCACATTCAAATTCTCTATCATATACTACACTAAATTTTACCCAAAAATATATAACTCATTTATCTTAGTGAAAAATAAAAAAGACCATAATGATTGACCAAATAAATGTTTTACTAGCACCGTAACAATTGTCTATTGATCACAATTTTTTTAGAAAACAACACTACTAGGATTTTTCACACGCATTAACCAACAATGATAAATATTTATGTTCCTAGAATATATTATAGGGTGCTTCTAGTATTCTATGACTGGTAGTACATTTTTTTTGATTAGTCTTCAAATGGAATAATTAAGAACAAAAATAAATCTTATGATTTCAAAATAATGTATAAGAAAAATGGGGCTTCTAATATAAGATATTCATTATTAAAAACTAAATAATATGCACATTGGATTCATGTAACAACCGATGAAATTATCAAATACATCATATTCATTATAATTCAATATAAATGTATACTGAAATAAGGTGTATTTATAGAAATTAATGAATTTATAAGGAAATAATAATAACTAGACCTTAGTTATAATAACATGGAAAATAGAATAGAAACATCACCTGTAGAACTATAAATAATAATATAATATCATAAATGTGAAAATATGATATATATATATATATATCCTGGAAAAACTAAATAATTGTTCAAAAATTTATTAATTAATTTTTGGTATTTTTTGGGAAATATGAATATTTATTTATAATTTTATAGTTAATATACTTATTTAAATGAAAATATTTTTTCACAGAATAGATTCATAATTTAATATTTTATTGTCTCATGATGTTTAATAAATTTTAGAAGACCTTAATTAATTTTCAATGTTTTTTAAATTGAGTTTTATTTTTAGAATTGATATTTTTAAAATAAAATATGATTTTGTTATAAAATAAAATTCTCATTTATAAAAAATTATTTTCATAAAATAAATTTCATTTTGGAATTCATTATTCTGAAAAATGTTTTGGGTGTGTTTTGGGGATATTTTTCAAATAATTAATATTATACGAATAGTGAAATAGAATTGTTTAGAATATAAGCTACACACTTCAAATATTGAGTCATATATGACATAAGGCCGATGTATGAAAAAAAAATCCAGAATAATCCATCATTATCAAAACATATTTACTCATAATGATCAATGTATTCATAGTCTTGAGTAAAAATAAATTAACCAATATAATAATTAGAAAGCAACCCTATACTCGTCAATAATTTCCATGCCACCACATCTTCTATTCATTGCACAACGACTTGTAGATTATTAAATTTCATCCCAATTACCTTACCTATCGTATTTCTCACTTCATATTCCTTATAGTCTGACCAAAATTCAAAAACCAAGAGCTTTATAGATGATAATTTCATAGATAAAATCCTATTTACTTTTATTTCAAATTATTTATAATTTCAAATATTATATTCACCACTCTTTATCAAAGTGGAATTGAAATCCATTATTATTATTATATATATATTATAATCTTTTTAATGGAAAAAACATTACCTAAAATCTTATTTTCTCTATTTTATTTGAAAAAAGATTTCATCTTCTTTGATATATTGATTTACCACCATTGTGGATGATAAATAATCATGTTCCATTATTGCATTAAATTAAGGTCATAAAACAATAATTATAGATAAATTATATTTTAATATATATTTTATAAGTAATTTAATGTTCTGGAAGAAATATATAATATTATACTGAAAAAAATTATATAAGATTGTGATGATCATAAAAATTTCCAAAATATATAAAATAATTATCCTTAATGATTTATTTAATGAATACTCCTCATATCTGAAAAAACATATATATGGTATCATCTAAAATTATGGAAACATTCTAACACCATTTCAATAAAAATATTTATTTTTTCATCTATTTAAGAAGAAAATCAATAACGAAAAAACCTCAAAAACCATGAAATAAGTACACCAAAAAAAATTAAAATAACAAAATAGTAAAAATAAATGGTTCAAAGATGTTGTAATAATATCATATGAGTAATTATAATTATGAATATGTTTGTGCAATATATTAAAAAAAATCTATAAATGATTATACTGAATGATTGAACATGTTTGATGTAAGAAAAATGTGAGGTAAGGGAAATCGTATCCTACCTTTCCATTCTTTTGGATAACCCTCTACTTCATTGATTATGTGGTTAAAAAATTATTTATGAATTTAATTTTGTTATATTATTTTTTATTAGTTGAATTAATTGTCTATAAAAATATTTAATTCATTTTATTAATTCACACTACTATTAGAAGGCATTTTACAGTACTTTTCTTTAGAAATCCTTATTAAATTTCAATTTTTAAATACTTCTCAATGAATATTTTTATGAATGTAATATTATATTATGATTATGTTTCTTGTAAATTATTTACGATGATAATTGGGACATATATCATGGTCCAATGCACTTGAATGTTTTTATCGATGTTCTACTATGTGGTTACTCCATGTTTAGCTATGAGGGTTCCATCATAAGGTTGTCAATATAATTACATTGTATGGTATCTATGAGGGTTAAAATATATTTAGTTTATATGAGGGTCCCAAAATTAAGTATATAATTCCCCAATTTTCATTTATGGTATTAATGATGATTTTTATATTTTACATTAATCACATGTTTTTATAATGTAACTTTATGATACTTACTGTGTGAGAGTTAGGACTTTCAGAAAATGATTTCAAATGTATATTAGTATACATGTAATAACAATTTTTCTATTTCTATTTATGTCCCTAATAGATAATTTTGTGCTTAAACAAATTTTCTAGTTTTTTTATAGGGTTTATCAGAGAGTAAGATAAAATTAGAGGATAACATGATTTTTTTTGAATACTTTTCATGATAATATTTCATCCTATATTAAAAACAATTGTCTCGTGGATGAAATAGATACTATTTTAGTTGTACCTTTTTTGTATCCATATGTGTGGATATGTATTAATTCATCCCTATTTTTTAAAATATAGAAACTGAAAATATCATTGGTAATGTAGAAGTGAATTCTAAAGCAATTTACCAGATTATGTAATTCTTATTCTTGTATCCTTATTGTTGAAATCAAATCATGATTTATATAACATTAAAGTTTAGGATGATCTTAATGGAATAAAATAAATTATATTTACATTTTTTTTGAAATGATATAGAATTTTGAGATTTTCATGTTCTATCATATATTAAATTTCATTATTGAATTGGGTTACTTTGAAGAAACACATAATCTGATGTAGGAAGGAACAAGGAGGGTGCTATCCTTCCAAATATGCAACCTAGAATGGTGATAATTAGATCAGAATAGTATTTCAAAATAATGGATCAGTTAAAACAAGCTGTAAATGGTGGTGTAATTCAAGAAAGAGAATAACCAGAGTCAAGAGAATAGAACATTAGAATAGATGGAAATTTTATGAGGAAACACCCTACTACTTTTAGTTGATCTTCTAAACAAGTTGTTTTTGAAGGATTGAATAAATCCCATGAATAAATATTAGATGTTATGGAGTGTACATATAATAAAATTGACAGATTTTACAACTATTATTTTGAAGATGAATAGTATTAGAGGTGGAAAATTATCATGAATATTAGGGACAATGAGGATATTAATTCCTTGGAATAGGATGAATTTAAAATAAATTTCGTGGATTTTTGTTAATATAGTATATTGAATTAGGATTGAAAATAAATTAATTGTATTGAGAAAAAATAATGATTATATAGTGTACATCTATAAATCAATCTGCACCCGATTGGAATGTTTCAATCCAAATATTATTATGTATTATAATATAAAGATCAATTGTTTTTACATAACATTAATTCCATGATATTGAAGGGAATTGGAATCTCATGAATTAATAAATTATGACAAACATGTCTGATGTGGTGAGGGGTAGAAATGTGGTTATTTGATGATTACATGTACTTTTAAAATAAGAATTCTTTGAGGTCCATATAGATAGTTAAGGATAATATTCACTCAATGAAATCTAATGGTAATAATAAATTTCATTTTTGGAATGTGAAAAATGTTATATAAAGCACCATGTGGAAAGCCTCCAAATGGGAAGGTTTTAAATGTTGTAAGATTAGGAATATATCTCAATATTTTAATGAATATTATCATATGATTAAATTTTATATAAAACTCAAATTGTTTTTTCAGTGTGTTTTTATTGTTCATTATAAAAATACTTCCCCAAATAATGATAAGAATGTTGGAATGTAGCCATATTATAAGCAGAAAGGTGGAGTGATATAAATTGTGACTACTTTAGAAGATTTTAGGCCATCTAATTATGTAGTACCAGCTAGGTTGTTAGTTTACTCTGATCTTGAAATTATCTTTTTTGATACATGGTCTTCAAATTCCATTATTTTTTAGATTTTTTCATGTAAATTATAATTTTCACCTCATGATATGAGTCATGATCATATGGTTAAAACACCGGGGAAAATATTTTAGAAAAAATAAATTATATGAATTTTCCTATTTTGTAATTTCAAAAGGCATCACCTGCAAAATAAATTGTTTTCCCAAAGTGAAGTTTGATATTATTCTACGTATGGATTTTATTTCTTCATATTATGCTAATATTGATTATAGATATAATGAAGGTGTTTTTCAGAAATAATTTTAGTTTTAATATAAGATTGAATCTATAAAATTGATAATATATCAAGAATCTAATAAGCTTTTAAAATAAGTTAATGTATTTGATCTTCATTTTGTTTATGACAATAAGAGATATATTTAGATTAAAGATATGATAGTGGTTAATTAATATGATTATGTTTTTTTTGATCAGTTTCCTAGTGTTATACCTAATTTTGATGTTGACTTTCCTATTGATATGGTTCCTGATGCGAATCAATTTTCAAAGCCCCTTTTAAAATGAGTCAGGTAAAACATTGTGAACTAAAAAATCAGTTGTAAGAGATTCCTAATAGTGGATTCATTTTACCTAGAAATTATTTGTGATGTTCTCCCCATTTTTTAGTTAAAAGTATTTATAGATCCATGATAATTTCTATTAATTATTGAGAATTTAAAAATTTATTATTATGAATAACTAAATATTGACTCATATTGATGACTTGTTTTATTAGATCCTGGGGGCTCAATATTTTTCCATGATTGACTTGGTATTCATGTACCATCATCTAAAGTTTAACTATCATGAATTTACAAAAATAGCATTTTGTACCAGATATAGATATTATGAATTTTTTGTTATTCACATTGTTTTGAAAAAAATTCCATAATGTAATCACATATCTAAATAATATAACATTCCAGAAATATTTTGTTAATTTTTTTTTCTATTTTTGTAAATAATATTTTTTAAATTTTAAATTGTTATTAGGATCCAAAAAAACACATCATGATTTCTTGAAAACCCTCATGAAAATGAGTGTACAAAAGATTTATAAAATTTGTATTTTTGGTGAACAATATTTTTTTATTGGGAACATTGTAAATGATGATGTCAAAATAGATGATCACACCAAAAAATAGTTAATGAATGGTTTTGAGCTTAAAATGTTATAGGAATGCATGATTTTATTGGACTAGTAGGTTATTACTAATAGACCATTAAATAAATTTCAAATTTATCAAGAAAGATAACTATGTTATTGTGAAAAGGGAAAATAAAATTAGATAGAATTTTTTGATATTTTTTTCATGATCAGAATAAGATATTGGTGAATTCTCTAGTTTTGTATCTACCTTACATAAATGGGGAATTTTTTGTTTACAATTATTCTTCGTTTAACGAAATTAGTTGTGTCTTTATAAATAATGACCATGTAATGGATTATTCTTCAATAAAACTAGAAACCCATGAGTTAAATTATCCCATACATGATCAGTAATTAGAATCTATGTTTTTTAAATTAGATAATTTGGAGGCATCATTTATATTGTCTCTAATGTTATATATTTACTGACAATAAATTATTAATGTAAACATTCAATCAGAAAAGAATTTAAATTTGAGATAGATAAGAAGGATAAAATTGTTAAAGGAATATGAATTCATGATCATTGGCTATCTTGAATAAGAAAACAAGGTGGTTGACGCCTTGTGTCAAAAACATCATTCATCTTTAACATTGTTGAATTTATAAAATACCCATTGATGAATGCTTTAATGAATTTTTACTTGGGACGTGTTTGTGTAGAAAATATCTATGTTTAATTCATGTCATAGTGCAGTACCCTTTGTTAGAGAGAATTAATCATGTTCATAATGATCATGATGAGTTAGAGAAAAGTTTTTTTCTTTGAAAATGGGACATTTTCTAGAATTTAATGTTTATAACTATTTTTTCAGTTTTGGGGAGAGACTATTTGATCCCTCTCATTCATAGTTGATGGATCAATTTTTAAATGATTCACATAGATCACAATTTTGAGTTCATAATGAAAGAACAAAGACATACATATACCATTGGGATTATTACAAGTGGGATGGAATGAAAATAGATATTTCATATTTTACCATGAAATGTTTGACTTGTCAAAATGTGAGAGGATATTGATAGTTACCGAAGGGGATTATTTATAATATTTTTTTTATAAAGTGGAAAAGGGAAATTTCTCTATGGATTTCATTTGGGGATAAAGAATGATTTCTGGATGTAACAATACAGCATGGGTTATTGTTGGATAACTGACTAAATATTCACATTTCCATATTTTTAGAAATATTATACCATTGGATAATCATTCTAATTTAAACCTACAATATATTGTTTTTATATAGTGTTACTCATTTCATTGAATATACTCAAGATCCCAGGATCACTTCATTATTTATGAATGACCTTCAAATATTTTTGGGTACAAAATTAAATTTCAGAACTATTTTCCATCCTCAATCTGATAGACATACTGGGAGAATAATTTATCGATTATGTGATCATTTTTATCCAAAAATATCAAAATAGAAAAGGTTCATGAATATTTTTTAACAATGAAATCTTATTCAATAGTTCATTAGACCTTATGAAATATTTGATAATATTGGAATTGTCACCTAATGAGTATCTTTTCCACCAATATTATCTCAGGTACAATATATATTTTCAGGTTTCGATTTTGACAATTTATGTTCAAGTCTTATCTATTGTTTTGATCCCAGAAGTAGTTATGTTGGAAGATAACCTTTATTATGAAAAAAAACATATTTAGATTCATTAATGTCTATAATATTTATTACATAATAAGATCATTCACTGGGTCATGTTTTTTTGGTTAAATGACATGGTTGATGAAGAAATATTGGAATATAAAAATACTATGATGGAAAGATACAATCACATGTCTAGTAAGTATATAAAAAATACAAGGACACACTTTCTAGAAGGTGAAAAAAATTTAATAACCCACGTACTTATAAATAAATTCAATTTCAATCTAATTCATTATAAATGAATTATGAAATAAGTGGTATTTATAGAAATTAATGTGTTATTATAGAAAGAGCAGTAACATATATTTATGAATAATAATTTTTAAAATAAAATAATAATTTAATATAAAATACTATAAAAAATTTATATATCATAAAATTGAAAATATGATACATTATTATCATCAAATAATTATATAAATGAATTTCAAATTGATAAATTATGTGTTGGTATTTTTTTGAAACAGAAATGTTTATTTATAATATTATAATTAAAATAAAGATTTAAATGATAATATATTCTTAGATAAGAGATTCATTATTTAATAATTCATTTAATTATTATTATCTGATAATTTTATGAGACATAAAATAATTTTTTATTGTGTAGAAAATTGAGTTATAGTTTTAAAATTTGTATTATTTACAAGAATAATTATTTTTATAATAAATTAAAGCCATATTATTTGGAAGAAATTTTCATATATTAGAGTTCTTTTTTGTAATATACATGTTGAAAAATGAGTTGATTTAATGTTTCAGATTTTTTGAATATTGGTGAATAGTGGAATATTGAAATTTTCGTTAGAAGATAAATTCATGAAATATTGTGTAAGAGATGGTATATTGTTTATTTAAGCCCAAAATCACAAAACCTACTGAATTATTTAATATTTTAGTGAAAATTTTATAACTATTCAAATTCTTGATCCAAAATAATTATATAATTAATATAATAATGAAAAAACACTAATATCCACTATAAATACAACCCATCACCACCTCATATACTCACACCTCAAAGAATTGTAGATTGTGTAAAAATCTTTCCAATTCAAATCCCAAGACACATACCAACATCTCATACCTTATGTACTATTTAAAATCTAAAAACCATTGTCTCTATAAAGGATCTCCAAAAGGAGAATTCAAGAGTCATAATTCTCATTCTTTTTCTATTAATTTTTTTTCAAATTTCTTTATTTTCTAATACTATGTTAATATTAAATTATACAACTGTATTTAAAACTATAGTATAATATATATAGAAATATTACCATATATAAGAAAAAATCCATAATAAAACATATGTTCTCTCCATTTTATTCTAAAAATGAGTACATAGAATGTGAAGTGTTAATTTAGCCCCATTAGGGATGAGAAACATTAAATTTTCCTTGTATCATTCATGGATAAACATAAATAAATAATTATTTTTAAATAATATTTTATTATAGATATTATATGTCATTTAATTTTCAGATTCTAATATATAAAAATGATATTGGATAAAGTAATATGTGTTTGTAATGATCATAACAACCACCAAAATTCATTAAACCATTCTCTATAATGTATTATAGAATGATTCATCTTCATATAACAAAAACTTATATATGGTATGATTAATAATTCTAGAAACCTATTAACAAAATTTGACTCAAATTATATAGTTTTTCATCAATTTTACATGGAATCAAACAATGAACCAACCATAGAAACCATGAAATAAATACACCTGATATAATTAAAAACTAAATATTATTAATAAATTGGTGGAATGATGTTATAATAATGTCACATAATAATTATAAATATTAATATGGTTTTTAAATATATTATTAAGACACTTTTACCAATTATATTTTAGTTTTGAAGACATTTTATATAAGACGAACCCAAGATAAGGGAATTCATAACCCAATTTGAATTCATTATGTTAACCTTATACTTCATTTATTTTGTGACACTATGATTTGTTGTGAAATTTTTTTATATTATGATTAATTATAGTGTATTCACATATTCATTTCATTTTATTAATTATTAATTTAATTATATGATATTTGTAAGGGGAATTTATTTTCAAATACTCTTTAAAATTTATATTATCAAAAAATTCAAAATTAATGATATCATGAAAGTTTTATTATTATTATATGATTATTGTAATTGGGAATTGTTTATGATAAATGGTGGGACCTATATATCCCTCCAATTCATAGGGTATGTTTATGTTGGAGGATACTATAATGTTACTCTATTTGTAACTACGATTGTTACATCATAATTTAGTTGTGAGGGTTACATTTTATGGTATATATGTGGGTTACAAATCATATAGTAGCTGTGAGGGTTAAAATACCACAAATTTAATGTCCCATGTTACCATTATGGTATTTTTTTATGTTTTCGTGGATTTATAGAAATATCATGTATAGAAAAAGTAACTATACATATCTAATTGGGTGGGAATAATGTCTTTGTGAACATGATTTCATATGATTTTAAGTATTTAGGTACTAATAATTTTAAAAAATCTAATTTTTTTAATTTATAATATTTTTTCTGTCATCCCAAGTATTAACATGTTTTATTAGGGTTTAAATATGTGTAAGAGAAATGGTGAATACAAGATGAATGTTGGGAAGAGTTTTAATAAAAGTATTTCATATTTTTATTAGAAAAAATTATGTATTATGAAAGAAAATTATACTATTTTATTAGTCACCAATTTCAATTCATATGGGTTGATATGTATGATTTATGTTCTAATTTTTGATAAATTTTTATTGAAATGTTAATTAGATTTTAAATTTGGGAATTCTAAAGGAATTAAAAATATTATGTTATTTTTACGGCTATTTCCTTATAATTAATAACTACAAACATTGGTAAAATGAAATCAAAACTTCTTTAATATAAATATAAGGAAGTCCCCAAGATATATCTATAAATTAATCCAATTTTAGGATACCGATAAAATGTAAATCATTGAGAACCATTTTGATCCAATCAACATGTCGAATAGTTCATAAATCAAAGGGAATGAATAATAAGTTTTCACTGTCATATGTTTAAAATGATTATAATAGATACATAATATATAACATTCATCATGATTTATTGAAAATCGATATGACTAACCTCTAAGTGACATAGTTGTTTTAATGAATAAAATCCATTGTTTATCTTGAGCATGACTCCAATGATCCTATAACACAAGATTCACTATTAGATATGATAAAATCAATATCCGGGAAACACCTAGATGTGTCTCTATCAAAAATATATTATTAAATAATAACTTAGTAGAAAAGCATATATGAATATCAACATGTTACACATATTAAAACCATTAAAAAAACCCATTATGTTACACCACTAAAAAAAGAATCATTTATCCACAAAATAATATATAAACTATACATGAAAAATTTATATAGAAGTGTCACATTCACTAATGAACCTTCTAATGCATTATACTGAGTCACATAAGGGGAACTCCTATTGAATTCCTCATTGGTATACTAGATATATTATAAAAAATCCATAAATAAGATGATTTAATATTTATATATAACTAATAATACAAAATATCACTACGTGAAGTGGCCTTTTAGAACTAAATCACAACCTCTTCACATATCAAATAGACATTCTTGACCATGAACAATCATAGTTTAATTCTATGTTGATTGGAATGAAATTTAAAAAAAATTACAAATGCTACCATTAATGAAGGTACAATAATGGATTAAATATCTCATTATTCAATCATATAATAAAATTAAGTGGATTATATATATATATTCATACAATATAATGATAATCCTTGAATAAGAGAACTTATTCAATCATATTATCATATCATAATCCATGATCTCGTTTTTCATGATGTCAAACCCCTCAAGATAATACTCTTTCAACTATAATTATGTATTAGGGATTCCTTAGGAAGATATTATACCAGCCCCATAACTTCTATGCTAGTAAAAAGCCTTAATTACCTACCACTTTTTTTGTTTCATCTAATATTATAAGAAAGGATGCACCTTAAATTTCCACCAACCGCACACTACATACTATGGATGGAAGGTAACTATCTCTTTAGATGTAATAACCCTCAATTTTGGAGATAAACTATGACGGAACTACAAGATGGATTTTGAGAAATACTATTCTCATAGATATTATTTCAAGATGGAATGAGAATGATCTCTACTGATTGAAGCTTAATGAATATTCCATTCAACTAAAAACTCACAGTCACATCTATCCTCTATATATAGTGTTAGATACTCCCTTAACACGATAAAAATCTTTTTTACAATGTCCTCTCTATGAAATTAACCCAAAAAAGTACAGAAATATAGTACTTCAACATATTCAGCGTAATAATTTTGTAACACAATTGTATTTTATGTTATATATTTCCCATTTATGTGTACTATGTTGAATAAAATCATTCGCATGAAACATCAATGTAAAAAATCCATAAAATTATATAATATTAAAATATTTTCATTGAAATGGATGTTAGATGTTATAGTAGTTCTAATTTTGAAATATAAATAATGTTTTTTATAATTATAACTATGAATACTAGGAAATTAGTAAAATTCAATTATGATTTTTAAATTAATATTATGAATGGATTATTTTTTAAAACATAACCCTCCTCTAATTAGCTCTTATAAAATTTATTTTATGACAGTAAATATATTTTCGATAAATTATATAAATGATATGAATAAAATATTATACACAATTTTAATTGAAATTTATTAATATATGAATATAAATGTTAATTATTAAAATATTTTTTTCACATGAACACATTTTCTTTATATGAATTTATTTTTGAAATGATGTTATAAGCCAGATGTTTATAACATAAATTAAAAAATGACTTCAT
Organism: Viscum album; assembly: GCA_963277665.1. Taxonomy (NCBI): domain Eukaryota; kingdom Viridiplantae; phylum Streptophyta; class Magnoliopsida; order Santalales; family Viscaceae; genus Viscum; species Viscum album. The sequence goes on from OY728148.1 coordinate 869,712,898, forward strand.
AAATTCATTTATTATATTATCATAACCATAGTCTAGATTTTTTTGATTTCTCTCAAATAATATATTTTAGGTTATCCATAAAAGTTGAAGTATTTAGAAATATGTGTAAATTTGTTAAAATTTTAATTATATAAAAATACTACATTATTTAAAAAAATATTTATTTGTAAAAAATGAAATTTATACATAAATATATATATTTTAAAAAACAATTGAAATTATAAAACCTATTCTTTATATTTAATGATAAATCAATGTAAATTAAAAAAATTCAATAATTTAAATTAAAATTTATTTCTTTGAAATTTTTATTATATTTATATTAAATAAAAAATAAATTCAAAATTTATAAATTGAATGAAATTATTTATTAGAAATTAATGTCATTAATAATTTTCTCTATAAATATATTTTTATTAATTGAAATTTGTTTATATAGAAATTTTTTGTCATGATACATCCACTAATATGAAAATCAATTTTCATGAGAAGAGAAATTGTATTTGATAACATATATTTAAAATTTGTAATTTTTAGATTAAAATTTTATAATTTGGAACAGTTTAATTTTAGTGATAGAATTTAAATTACTTTGGTAAACACTACCTAAAAATGTATAACCTAAATTTCTTAATGTAAAAATGCATAGTATAATTTACATAAAAATATTTTTAAAACAATTTTTCAATGGATTTATAGAGTTATTTTTAATAATATGTAATCCAGTAATCTATTATAGTCCAATTTTGGGGCCTTTTATAAATGTTGAAAATTTTCAATATGATTTTTATGTAAATATTTTTATGAAATCATTCTCAACACATGTAAAGGTGTAATATCACTATTCCCTTAAGACCATCTATGAAATGTGAATTTTTATGGATAAATATCCCTTTTTTCTTCCCTGTTAATAATATTAAATTCCTATTATAATCATATTACTTGATATTTTCATAATACCTTTATTCCAATGTAGTCATAAAAAAAATTACTATGTCCTTAGTGTGATTACACATTTCTCCAAAAAATCATTTTATCGCTTAAATTAACGAATTTATATTTTATATTCATATATGAGAACATCATTATTGTTTTTATAATTGAATATATTATTATGATAGAATATATATTGACCAACTTTAGTTGTCCCAATTGAGAAATACAAATATATCATTCTAATGTTTTGAAAACAACCTCCTTCATGAAGATATGACTTAATTATTTCACTAATTCTTCAATTAATATTTTATATATGTATAAAACTTGACCCAAATATCTAGAAGATGGAGTGTTACTTTTTTAAATGGGAATAATATAAAAATAATCACACTCTCAAGGATCAGATATTATTATTTTTTTGGTGAAAAAAAATGACCCAATGACAACATTAAATTTCAGAATACAAATTTCCACTTAATGTATTTTAAGTATTATCATTATTCTCTTAATTATATCACTTTATACCAAAAATATTGCATTTAATTGATTCATGAGAAATTAAAAAAAATTATGAGCTCAAATTCATATAATTGTTATGATTCATAAGAAAATCGAATTAATTAATAATAATAATAAATATAGAATGGAATATGAATGAGAAAACGTGCTATTTAATTAAATTTATGGTCATGATAATATAATACTAAATAAATAAGGAAATCTATATTACAGATCAAACATTCCATATTGTCTATAATTCGAGAATGAAATGAATCAATATAAAATATCATAACTAAAATATTAGGGATAGTAACAAGGATATTTTTATTGAATGAATTGGTTAATTATTATTTAACTTTTAGAAACTTCTACCCACTACAATCATTATCAGTCACTTAATTTTTATATCATTAATGGGGAATACCCATCTAATTTGGAAAATATATTTTCTTCAATAGTATACTGATGCATTAAGGGTATTTTTATAAATTTTACCAAAAAAATGTATTTCATATCCAAATAATTACTCATTTATAAAATAATTTATTTAATTTAATTCAAATATGCATTTTAATCATATATTAGTATTGGGAAGATTCTATAGATTTATAAAAAATTATAGAAGTTTATGAAATAAAATAAAATGTAAACACCATATGTAAAATATTAATTTGATTTATAAAATAATAATATAAATCACACAATAATATAAAAATTTAATAAAATGTAATCTATAATGAAAAATAATCGCATTTATGTATTTTTTTCATGATAATGTTAATGATAAAAATATATTTTGATATTGTAAAATAACTTTTACCACTTTGAAAAATTTAAATTCAAGTACCCCATGAATGAAATGAATTTTGGTGAATCATTAAATACAAGGAATTATGATTTAATAGTTATATAACATATCAGTTGGGAAGTATATACACCACATAAATATAATTGATTGAAAATAAAAGGTATGCCTCAATGGATATTAAATTTGTATGAAATACATTAGCTCACCCTTTTAAGTAGTAGAATGATAATTAAACCCATTTATATTGGTTTTATGAAAGTTATTAACATAAATTAGAACCATATTCATATTAAAAATATCATAAATTATCCTCTAATTACATTTTACCTCCCACATATTAATAAAATTTCCTTATTTATGTAATTTCATTTGTTAATTGTCTTGTTTTCTCATTCAAATTTTATATTGAATGATATGGTTCACATGAATAAAATATATATCCACAATGTTAATAATTTTAATCTATTTTTTAATGATAAACAAGGAAAATCAATCACATCACTTTTGTAGAGACAGTAGGTCGTACATAAGAATGAATGACAATATCATTCCCTTATTAAGAGAAAGGTTAAGGATGTTGGTGATATATTAGACCTATATAGTCAAAATCCCCATCTATATATAAATCTAAATAACATTTATTATTTAATTTTAAGATTATTATATTCCATGTAAATTATAAGTGAAAACCAATCCCTTTTCTTCATGAGGAGGAATTCAACCATATACACGTGTGACATTATTGTTTTTCAAATGTAGTAGATAATAAAAAATTTAAGGTGACATTAGAATTAAATATGTATAATTATATCATAAATATTATATAAATTCTATAAATAAATGATTACACATATCTATTATATGTGGTAATGGAAGAATTAATGAATTAATATCTAATAGGTAGTATGTCGTACACACAAATTATTATTTCGTTTCACATTTGATAGAATTTGTGATTAATAATTATTATGAAATTAAAATAGTAAAGTATCATATCTTGAGAAGAACTACAGTTGTGATTTGTATATTAATAATAAATAAAATAATTTTTAAATATTAGTATGAAATGAATGAACATTGTCAAAATAATGACATTCTAAAACAAAATCCTTCCATAGATCTCCTATTAAAGACTATATGGAAAATCTATTGGGAAACCAAAAATTTTAGAATGTATTTATGGTTTTTTGGAAATAAATTTAAAATGGGGTTTTCTTAAAAAAGTTATTGTTAGGTATGAAGAATTAATGAGAAGGAATTAACTTTTATAAGTAGGTAAAAGGAACCCTATTAGAAATCATCACAAAATTTCCCAAAATTATCCAAAATAATAATGTTATTGTCAATTTTTTTTAAAATTTACATATATTATAATATGTGAAGAATATGATTTATTTATAGGTATCTAAAAAAAATTGACTTGGTTTTAGTTAATTTTAATAAATATCCTTTTAGTTTAACCCATTTATAATCTATTTCCTACCATTAAAGTGATAATTAATTTTTTCATTCCTAATCATTATTTTTTTCAAAATTAAAATTGAATTAATTATACATTATATATAATAATGATTCATAATTTGGAATCCAATTTTCAATGTTAATTTTACATAAGTGACTAAATTGAATTTAAAAATAACATCACAAACATGATGAGAAAGCTAGTTTTAAAATAGAAAATGATCAAATGATTATTATGATTATATTCCAAAATAAAATATAAAAATACTAAAAATTATATTAATTTAATTTCTTTATATATAATTTAAATATTAATACATTTTAAATATATATTGTATATATGATTATGATGTTTCTAATTATTATTTATTTTATTTCACCCCAATTTATCTATAAATTGAAATGGTAATCATGTTATGTGTGGGCTACCACTTTTATGATGTAACATATCTTGTATTTAATATAATTTATTTCTTATTTTCTAAAACTACATGAAATATGATCCAAAACATTAAAATTTTCACTATAACATCATTATTTTTATATAATAATTATATAATTCCAAATTAAGAAACATTCAAAATCTCATTCTTCAATTAATTTTGGTTTTCTAATGCTTGGGTCTATATAAACACCAAAATGTACAATACTATAAAATAACATCATGTTACACCTTGAGAAAAAAATACCTGTAATATATTAAAAATATATATTTAAACAATTATTATTATATTTCTAGAAATGATTAGATTAATTTTAAGCTTATTAAATATTATTACATCATCATATAATGAAAATAAATTGAAACATTATCATAGTTGATTCGTCCTTAATGATAGTACCATCATTCCAAAACAATAAAATTATAAAAATATACCTTATTACAAAACAACAACTTTTTTGTCTTATATAGTCACACAATGATAGAAATTTGAATATGAATGGGTAACAACAACATTATTATTAAAATTGTTCAAAATGATCAAGATTAACTACATGATATATTTAATGTATAAAATAAAAAACTAATATAACTATGTATAAAATTTATAAATAATGTTCATTTAATGTTATAGAAATGTAAAATGTTCAGAAATAGGTCACCAATGAAGTTATTTTCATTATAAAATATATTTAATTAAATTTTTGGATGTCATTTTCATATCGTAATATATATGTAGAAGCTCAATTTAAAGACGAGGTGAATTTAATGATTAAAATCAACAATTTTTAATATTAAGAAAATATATTTTTATCAATGTTAAAAAAGGTGAAATCACAAACTCTCGTTGATTCTTAAACAAATTACCAGATACCCAAGTGCAATTAAAATGAAACTAAACATAAAAAACTATAACATAAATAAATATAATAAATTTAATATTAGGGAAAGATGATACCTTAGAGCATATAAAATAATATTTATCAGAGTATACAAGTAAATGAATGTATAATAAAGATATACAGTATTTATGTAACAAAAAAAAGTTGAATTAAAATACTATAAAAGTAAAAACATGTTGGAAATATTTTATCCCAATGATAATGGTATCCAACAACCATGGATAAAGGTAACTTTTTTTATACATTCATGATAGTATTTATTACCCACACTATCCTAAGACCTTGATAATAATATCAGAATTAGTATTGACATTGGTGTAATCCCTCAAACGTTAATTTTTTAGGAACCTCTGTCTACCTATCCTCAAAAGTCCTCAAATAGTAAGGTAGTTGTCACCTATGTCTTTCTATAATTATAAGTCCTCAAACCTTATGATTTTCATAAAAAATGACTTTCTCTCCCTCAAAGCCCTCGATTGATCAACCAATTGAAGTTTCACTATGTAGGCGAAAAAAGATATTCAGGGATGAACATGATGGTCATAGATCGCAAAAAGCATGATAATATATCTCTTACTCTATACATATGTATATATACCACTTCTAAACATTTTTATCTTCCGTAGAAATATTCAAATCAATGGGGGTATTTATATTAAAAAATCCAAACTGTCATCTCCTCCTCAAATGGTCATATATATTCATTAAATTTCAGGGGGACCTGTATATGTGTAACATAAAAAAGGATAATAATAAATAGATTTGTTGACATAGTTTCATATAAAAAATCATTCTTATGTATAAGAAATATATGTAAACTCTAATTTGATTATGTTGGAACAATATCATAAAGAAAATGTGTATCCTTAAAATTTATAAATAATAAAATTACAAATATAGTGGGAAATATATATTGATTATTTATGCAATCAATGTATAGTAAAATTCTTATTCAGAGGCGGAATTTAAATAGAAATGGAGTCTAGTTTTTGGATTGAAATGAAGTATGATTCTGTATGTAAATAAAGTATGATTTTTGGGTAGAAATAGAATAATATTTTGTGTAGAAAAAAGAGTATGATTTTATAAGAATTAATAATATGGATTTCTGAGAATCTAGATTCATAATTTTTGATAATTCAGAGTCAGAGTTTCTGAGAATTCAGTGTCTGCATTTTTGAGAATTCAGTGTCAAAATTTCTGATAAATTGGGTTGTAATTTTCAAATGAAATTGGAGTATAAAAGTAGAGGAAAAAATATAAAAAATATATAGAATCGTAGTATAATAATAGTAATACTAAGATTCTATGAAACTATAAGGTTTTAAGCTATATATAAAGACACTATTACTCAAAAATTATTTCGGTCTTATGAAAAATATTAATACTCATAGGTGAGTAACATTAATCATATCATATAAAATCACGAAAATATTTTAGGACAAAAATTTCCTTATAGAATGAAAATAATCTTTAAGGAAAATGATTTTGTGATTTTAAATACATAATGAAATATAGAAGTCATATGATTACTTATTGACATAATAATCTCCCCGTTTTAGGAAAGAAAAATTCACTTTTCGAAAAAGAATAATATGTAAAGAATTCATGAAATAAAAATATATCTCCATAATATTTGGGGCTTAGTGAATACAACTTACTCCCCCTTAGGTTTTTTCACTATAAAAATCACAGTCTTTGGTATATGATATTGTATTGGAGTAGAAATTAATATTCATATGAGAATAGTCATTTTATTATGTTTTACCTTTCATAAGATATTTATTCTTTGGATTAAACTTCCCCTTAATATGATATTCTTTTTAAACATTTCTCCCCCTTTGTAATTTTTAAAAATCAATGAAGGGGAAATATAATTTTGTACTTGAATGTTTATAAAAAATTCCTATGATACAAATTATAACAAAGATATTTCAATATTGTTGAATGAATGATTTTACTACAAAAATATATTTTATTTTTAAGACAATCTATAATCCTTATTCTACTATGGCTGAACGTTCATGAGGATAGCCTTCATATTCTTTATCTACTTATAATCTCCTTGGTACTTATTGTGTAAGTGTTATTTATCTTGGTAATTCTTTCATAGAGATTGTATCATTTATTCATGATACCTAATAACATCTTATTTCAATTGGAAATTCTCTATAGACTTATCTGTGGTATTTTCTTCTCTCTTTTGTGTAATGGAAATAGAGGGAATATTGCCCTAGATATATTCATATTATTGAATCCTATTGGATTTCACTTGATTCATCCATTCATAAAATTCAAGAAATTCTCAACAGAATTACAAATTTTTTGATTAACTAAATCTATATAACTATCAACAAGCATAACATCATCAACTAATATCTTTTACCATGTTGTAATCTTCATGAATTATAATCAATGGGATTCCAAGTTGATCATGATGTTTTTTAATCCATTTGATTATTCATTATATTTTATATCAACATATTTATCAAATGTATTTTCATGTTGAATGATTTTTGAATAATCTATCACAGTGATTCAATATTTAGGAATAACAATATTGAATAAACAAGCTTCTTTAAAGGCTATGCCACAAATTCAAGTCCCATGGATGATAATGAATCAGAATTTGATGATCCTATATTTGGAAGAGTATAATTCACTTATTCAACAAAAAATGACATAGATGATAAAGATACATCATTCTGAGGTGTATCAAGATGGACAAATATTCATTATGCATAACACTTTTTAACAATACTGGCTACCTCATGATCTTGTTCTCGACCATAAAGTTCCTCTTCATATTCTTGAATAGTGTAGTAATTAACCTCAATCTCTTCAATAAAATTATTTATTAACTTGATCCTATTTAATATTTTATTTCTGTTTATGAGAATCTATTTTGGTGGATTAATCTTGGTATATATTTATTTAGAGTTTATCAAAAAGACTCTTCTCATCAGGATAATCTTCCACCACCTCTATCATGTCTTCACTTCTACATCATATTTTTCTTCTTCTTCTTGATAAATTTATTCCACATAGAAACTCAGTTCTGTTATTTATTTACACATTAGATCCTTCTTGTAACTAAACATGTTCTGATGCTTTCTCAAATTTTTTTATCAATTATTGAACAAGATGATCCTCTGATTCATTTTCTTTCTCCCATTTCTCCAAAACTTGTTTCTCATGATTTTCAGCATCAACAACATTCGAAACATTATCCACTATAGGGTCATGTCATAAAATATGATCACCAACCATTCACTTTTTCTTCTACTACATCTATTTTTCATCCACTTAATCAGAAAATTTCATTTGATTCTTCACTTTATGGGGTGATGAAAGAGGATTCAGAATAGTTTAGACTAACTGATATTTCATATCCTTAGCATTTATTTTCTCAGATGTTTTAGAAAATTCACCTTTCATAGCATTAGACTAATCATCCTTATCCGAAATATCATTAAACTCTTTATATCAAACATTGAACTCTACTTTCATTCTTCATAGAGTATATTCAGTATGTAACATAATGTAGAAATTCTTATCCAATGAGCTGATGAGTATCATTAATAATTCAAATCAACAGACCATAATCATCAAAATGATCACTCGATATATTACGATTTCGGTATTTATATTTACATTATATATGTTACTTATTGGGAGAAGGATATATTTCACCAAATTTATATTTTTTAGGTTTACTAGTAAATCCAAGAGAATGCTACCACAAATATAGAGGGATTACCTATCACACATCAATGGCATAATGAATCCTTGAATCAAAAATGAAACCAACCTCTGGTGTGTTGATAGATGATAAATCCTGGTTTTAATGAAGTTATTGAGTATAAATAAATCATGTGATTTATTCTTCAAAAAATATCCTTCTTTATTGTATAACCAGTTGGAGAAAAGGATTGAGTCACCTTTATAGTGGATATCTAGGATGCTGGATTCCTTGTTGAAGGATAGAGTGTCCGATTTTAACTAACATATGACCATAAACAAAACCCTTCAACCATGCTCATAGAAACTAATTAAATCATATAATTCCCCAAAAATTTCTGATAAGACTTTATCATGATTCTTTTCCTCATAAAGACAACCAATTTCCCATGTATTTGACCTGATAATCATTGGAATCAGACAACTATACATCACGATGTTATTTTAAGTGACTAACCATTCTCGGAACATTAACCAATCCTTTTGTTACATGATGGATTAATACTACATTGGTGTTTGAGGAGAATCATCATAAGACATTCTAAATTTAAGAATATTGATGAATCATAATAGCACACTTATAGAGTGGTTGCGTCTCGATGCAAGAAACATAGATAACTAATCTCAGATGAGATGATGGGGTCCCTTTAAATAGTCTTCTCGATAACGGTTTTAATTCTCAAATATATACAATTATTGAGATTATAATGATATTTTCAAATGGTTGATATTAATTCCAAATAAGGAATTTAATTTTCGGATCATTTAATGTTTTAATGAAAAATATGATTTAAGGAAAGTGAATATGAGGGAATTTTCCTAAAACAACATAAAAATACCAAGAAGTAAAAATAAAATTACGACAAATAAAGTAAGAAAACCATACCTTTATTGTTATTTAGTATTAATTTTCTGTATTGATAAGGTTATTCTTGAATAACACCAATTCCTGAAATTTTTAGTATGGAATGATAATTTTATGTTCCACGACAAAATTTAAAGATAACAAATTTTACATTCCGAAAGAAAAATTTAACAGAAAAAACATGTACTCCAACTATGAAAATTAATATCTTAATGTAAGGATATATTTTTTTCAAAAAAATAAATATGGAATGTTTAATTATATTTATCATTACTTACATTTATTAAGGTATTCAAATATTATAGAGGGTAATGATTTTGAAAAAATGATATAAAGTTCAATAAAAACATTAATGCTAACTTGATCATAATATAATGAGGTCAATATAAAATTGATCAATAAAAACATTATTTGTGTCATTTTTTAAAATGTTTTAGAAGTGTAGTTCCTTTAACATTATTATTTTGTAACAAAAAAACATGTATGTTGATCATACAATGATTTAAGGGACTGAGTATGTCTATATAAAGCTTTGGTATGATTAAAAACATGTTCTAAAAGTTTTCTATCTTCAAATCCAGGAGATTATTCACCAAAACCATCCTCTTGAACATATCCATTAAGGTAATCCCAAATAAAATCCATTTAATAAATTTTGAAATTAAATAATTCTACAAACTTTTTTTACTAGTAAATCCATGCCTAGCTACTAGAGAATATGTTTGATCCCATTCTATTCCTAATTATTGATTTTAGAAATTAGAATATTAATATTCATTATTTCATATAATGATTTCATTTTCATCACATTTATTTCTGATGAACAATTTGAAACCAATTATTAGTGTTTCCTTTGGTCATTCAACTAAGTACCTTACTTTTTTCCTTTGAACATCATATAGTTTATATTAAATATATTTAATCCAATATTTTTCACAAAAATCATTATCAATTAATTTAAATTTTAATTAGGAAATAAATGTTATACTTTATTCTTCACATCATAAAAAACAAATGGACTTAATGTTTTGGTTTATGTCACTAATCATACTATCAGTGGGATTATTCTTAAGAAACAACTGATTTGGTCCTTATAAAACATGATCATCATTAGAATGTAGAAAATATTTTTTGGTAAATACTTCAGAAAAACATTCTTGATTATTATCCTTATTTTAAGAATATTTCGTTAAAGGTGGATTGTTAGGTTATGAAAACACATTAGATAATGTAGGTTGGGGTTGTTTAAAAACCAAAACATCAGTTTCCTATAATTTGACAACTAATGTTTCTTCAAAAGTGCATGAATATTAATAATAAACACTAAATCCTTTGAAGTGGTTGAATATCCAATAATAATTACATCATCATATTTGGGTGGGAATTTATCAATGTTATCTTTAGTAATCAAGATGAATATATTTCATCAAAAAACACAGAATTATGAAACACTATGTTTTTACTATACCTTAATCCATAAGGTGTTTTATTATAAAAAGGTACGATTAAAACCCAATTTAGGGAATAAAAAAAGTTACTTATAGCTTCAACCAAAATGTGTTTGCTAATATAATATTCATTCATCGTGGTTCCAATTATACCTTGATGAATTCAATTTATTATTTCGACAACACCAATATTTTTAGGGGTTAGTGGAGCATAGAATTTCTAAATAATTATTTTCTCTCTAGAAAATTTATCAATATCTGAATTTTCAAATTCTCCCACATGATCACTATGAATAGTTTAAAATTGATTTTTTTGTCATATTATTGAAATTGGAAGAAAATATTTTAAATAAGAAAAGTCTTTATACATCTTTTCTAGAATATAGACCCATGTAAATCTTGTGGAATAATCATCTAAAACAAATAAATCGTATTAGCCTCTAATAAATATAGTTTTTTTGGGACAAAACAAATATATATTCAATAACTATAATGCATCATAAAATGAGACATAAATGATTTATTTAAATCCCAAATTATGTTTATTTCCATATTGTAAAGGATCAAAAACTTTTGATAAAAAAAATATAAGCACGGGTAGATCCTTAAAAATTATTTTCATTGAGAATTTACATTGGTTTATAAAATTATAATTTCATAATATTTGATTTCATAACTAATAAGGATCATCTATTTCAATAAGGGAAGGTAGATCATTTCTTTTAATGCTTTATATGTTATGTGTATAAACATTCTCATGCCTATGGGTATAGAGAATAAACTCTTCCTTAAAATTTCGTACTAGACATTTATCATTCCTAAAATTCTCAAGGTAACCTCATCATATTATTTCATTATTCTTATAAGGTTGTTCTTAATACATTCAATAACTAAAAAATTTTAAATTAAATCTTTTCTAAGAATAACAATGTTACATATATCATAATCTCTCCATGTGCGTCATCTTTGAAAGTAACTTTTCCTTTATTCCCCATGATAATTTTTTCAAATTTTTTTTTTACCAGTCATGTTGTAGTAACATACACTATCTATGAACCATATATTGTATTTTAAAAACCTTTATTTTCATGAAAAAATATATTTTCATAATGAAAACATTATTTGATCTAGAAACGTTGGAAAATTAAATCATATATATCTACATTTCCATTAAAAAATTTTTTATATGAAAACCTAAGGATTGGGTTATTTAAAAGATAATTTTCCGCCAATGAACAAAACATTTAGACATAACTCAAAAAGGAGAACATTTGGAAATAATAATTATTATTAAAAAATAGTTTTTAATGAGTATGACCAAATCCAAAACTACTGCTTAGAGGAATTATTTTTCAATACAATTTATCAAATTAATTCTTTCTTGATGGAAAATTATATAAAATTCTCATAACGGAAATAATTTTTTATTTTATTCTAATGATTAGATAAAAATCCTGTTAATAATTAGTCCTTGATGTTGGGTTAGCATATAAAAATTTTTTCTCTTAAAAAATATATTTAATGTCATTACAATGTGTGTCCTCATTAGAATTAACTTCCAAAATACTTTTTCTATAATTTAAAAAATCAATATTTTTCATATCAAGATTATTTGAAATTTCAAATATTTATTATATTAAAAAAGAAATTCTAGAAATTAAATTATCAAACTTTTTTTATCTTACAATTTTCATTATCATATAATAACATAATCCAGAAAAAACATCAAATTATGGTAACATATTATATTCGGATGAGGAATATTCCTGATGCAATGATTCTTAATATTTTTCCATTAGAAAATTATCATTTAATTAATTATTCCTTAATGATTCATCAATGTTTTCCTTATCTATAGGAAACTTATTTTCAATATGTAATCTATCTAGAAGACCAGTATTTATTATGAGTAGAAGGTTTATATTTTTAAGATTCATCTAAAAAACCAAACCACTAGAATTCCAGATTCATTATCCTTAAAAACTTTTTTAGTCTTGGAATTGTAGTACTTAATTATATCCCACTCTAAATGCTTATGCATTCAATATATTATCTTATTTTTATGAAAATCAGGTCTGATATGTCTATAATTGTTGTACTCATAACATGATACATCATAATCATTAATGTCCATTCAATCTATATTCATATATGTGTACTTAAAATATTTCTTTTCCATAATTTTATCCATCATTCAAGCCAGATTGGCATATTCATTATAAGAAATTTCCATATAAATTCATTCAAATATAAAAATATCATTTATATCTTTAGATATAGTTAAACTTTCTAGAGTCTTGTATTTAGATGTATTAGTAAATTAAAATCATCAATTACCATAATTCTTCTTATTGATATCTACAACTCGTATCATTTTTTTTATGGTAATGAATAGTTCCAAATAACTCATCAAGAGTGAAGGTAGATACTTTTTCATGTATTCATCAATATGTATCGATTTAGATTCACAATAATTTGGCATGATATCAACTAACTTGTCCATAAAAACATCATTATCCAGTCCTTTTTTTCCAATAGATTTAATACTATCGACAACAGTCATATATAATTATTTCACATTGCAAACTATTCTTCATAATGTATCATAAATACATTATATTCCACTATTAACATATCTCTTCTTATTTCTATCACATTTGATGTTCCAAAATGTACGACAAAATGTTTCTTTCAGATATTATTGTCTACTTTACAATAAGATATTTCACTATAGATATTTTTAGTCATGGAACATAAAAGAGTATTGTGTACCCTGTATTTTAGTTGATATTCATTTTTTTCATAATTTTATAATATTTTGATTTATTTGATAAGAATATTCTATTAACTAATTATCATGACAAGTTTATCCAATCAAATGTTAATACATAAATTCTTTATCTTATCTCTCTATTAATCATAATAATTACCCAAAAAAATTTGTGGTCAGGTAGGAATAAGATTTTTTATTGACACAATGTAAATTATTTTCATACTATAAGAAATTAGAAAATAACATTTCCATAAAATGGATTAGTAATAAAAATTTATAAACCTTAAAATTTGATGAAAAAACTGAGCATGAAAATAAATAATTGAAATTTTGACAGGGTATCTTATATGTTAGTATATATATTTTAGAGACCTAATATGATACTAATAATAATTTTGAAATATAGATGTAGATTCTCAATTAGAAGAGTGGGTTAAATTTTATGATTATCAAATTTTTTTTAAGCTTAATAAAATCATTGTTTTATAAAGTAAATCAATGTGATATTAAAAACCCTCTATCGTACGTAAAAGGATAATTGGAAGGGCACATGTCCAACAATAAAGAACCTATAATTAAAAAACTTTAGATAAAAAAAACATATGAAAGATATATTTGGGAAATATTCAACCATAATTTATATATTATATAATTTATTAGAGTATACATGTACAAGAAATTATTATAATGTTTTTCTTTCTTTCTATAACAAAATACAGAAGAATTAAAAACTCGTAACCTATAAAAAAACAAGTAAGATATATTTTTACACAAATAGAAGTATTTCCAACAACCTCAGATAATTTTACATTGATTTTTTACATTCATTGAAGTTTATCATAGCCACACTAGTGTATACCCTTGATAATAATATCTTAATATGACTTTCTATCCCAGGAAGGCCTCAATATTTTTGTTATTCAACACCTATGTCTTTATACTTCTAAAGTCCACTATAATTATTGCAATTGACACATCTATATTCATATCCCATAATGGACTTGATCATTAAGGTTGTCGGAACCTCTATCATCCAATATTCTAAAGCCCTTGATTAATGAGAAAATAGGAGTCACACTATGTAGGATGAACATGATGATCATGACTAAAAAAGATATACATAGATCACACAAATCATTAAAATCTCTCATTATATATCAGTAAAACCAAAACATGTCAATGTTGTTAACTTTCTTCTATATCATAAAATTCCTTTGGTATTTATAAGAAAAAATACCAACAGTCAATTCCTCCTCCAATGGTTATATTATTCCATGAATTTTAGATGGAATTGTAGATGTGTCATATAATCAATAGTTAGTTAGAAATATATTGTACGACATAGTTTCATGTAAGAAACCATTATAGTGTTTTGAGAAACTTATGTAAAGGTGTATATGATAATTTTGGAGTAATATCTTTGGGGAAATAAGTATCCTTAACAAGTATGAATAATTAGATTCTAAATATAGTTGGAAACAAAGTCTGATTATGTATATAAATGGATTCTGGTAAAATAAAAATTCAGAGCCTAAAAGTTATTAAAAATGGAGTCTAATTTAGAATAGAAATGTTGTCTAATTATGGATTGAAATGGAGTTTGATTTTGGATGAATTTAGAGTATGAATTACTGATAAATTTATGTCTAAATTTCTGAGATATAAGAATCAAAATTTCTTAGAATTTGGATTCAAAATTAATAAGAATTCAGATTTTGAATTTCTGACAATTCATAATTTTAAATCATGTAAAATCAGAGTCTAAAAACAGATGAAATCATTTTCTAAAAAATTAATGGAACTACTGTATAAAATAGTGAGACTCAGTTTCTAAGAAATTGTAAGGTTTTGAGGATTAAATATTGTTCCAATGATTTGATAAGGATTAGACTATTACTAAGGTAATTTGTTCATAAGAAGAATATTATTAAAACTATATAAGGAACAATGAAAAACATAAAAAATAACGTTACGATTTATGAAAATAAATTTCTTTAAGGAATGAAACTATTATTAAAGGAAAAATTGTTTCTGATTATCAAAACATAAAGAAATCGATGTCTAAATATATCTTATTGACTTAACAATAATTAATATAAGAAGTGGATTCTTTTTCATATATTTAAATTCATGAGATATGATTTAAAATTTATGAAAATATTTATATTATACACTATGATTAAATCAAAATTAATATATTTTATGATATTCATTAAATTTAATATCTTTAATATCAATAATATGTTCATCAAATAAAAAATATAAAATTCAAAGGAATAAAAATTTGTAATGAATTTTTGTTAATAAAATCAATGATATGAGTTATAATATATTATCTATAAACTATTTCTTTCATGATTATATTTTAAAAAAATATTATTTTAATTAATGTTAATTTATTTTTTCTCTAGGGAAAATGAATCTTTTGCTACTAATAATGCTCCTAAATTATTTTATAATGCTCAACCATTGAATAAATGAAGAGAATATTTATCAAGAACTTTAATATTGGTATCCTACTAAAACTTCTATTGTCATATCATACATAGTTTTTCAATTTTTTTGAAAACAATTATATATTATGCCATGTGAATTTAATATTTTAAATAGAATATTTAAATGTGATTTTGAATAACTATATTTAAAATGATTAATTTTTTGTAAAGGTATTTAAATATATTAGATATGTTTTCAATAAATCTAATAAAATATTCTATATTCCGCCTTACATTTTATTTGATATTCTTTAATTTGTTATTAATATATTATTTTATATTATATTTCTAATGATATTTTGATGACGTTTTCACATCATGTATTTGAAAAAAAATTAATGTCACACCAAACATTAAAATTTTAAGGTAATGTTTAAAATATTTTATAAATAAAATCATATATACTATATTGACATTAAACATAAATGTACAATAATTATTAATATGGACAATTATATAAATATTTTTTTATATAATGTAATTTTTAATCATGGAAAATTAAAAAATATTACATTTTAAATTATTTCAAAATATCATGGGTATATAATAATTTTATAGTGAATTTTATAAAACAAAACAAGATATTATCAATATATCATTTTTCATAGGAATGCCTTATACATGATCAAGGATATTCAATAAATGTTACAATCGATATTAATTCTCTTGATTTATTTTTTAATGAATTTTCAATCAATGTAACTATAAATATCTGATTTTGTAATTGAAAATAATCTTCAATTTTATGGATTTTTAAATTCAATTCATTTACACTATGAAAACTATATAATTCAATTCAATGATTTAGGGATGTTCACCAAGATGAGATATATTAATTTATTAAGATGATCATCGATATAAATTTTTTTCTATTCTTCATATAGTGTAAGTATTATTATTGATTACATATAAATATATTCTATTAATTGAATGATGATTTATTTAAAATATTTATATTGGTTATTCCAATATGACTCTTTTTTATTTAATTTGGACATTTTATTATGCATTTTTAACTATGGAACTTATGTTTCTGTATGGTTTCTAATCATCATAAATATGTCTGTATCTTAATATGTATGTTTACTGAATCCTATGGATTATTTATAATGTATTTTATTGAAATCTATATAATAAATAAGATTAATTATTAAGACAGAAACATTTATTAGTCGGTCTGATATTATAAAACACCCCAATGAATAGGTTGATCCCATAAGGAAAAATTCTCAAGTATCTAGAGTATTCGAACCAAATAAAAGAATATTTTATTTTTTGTGAGCTATATGAAAGGAATAATATATTGACTGTTGATATTCTTCATGAACAATGTGCTGGATAAGGTGTTTATGGTTATGATTCTGATATCTATAATTATGTATTACATCACCGTTAATACAATATATCTTATACATATGATTATTTATATTTTTACGTGAAACATGGATTCGTCTAAAGTAAAATTATATTTTAATTAATTTTTCAATTATTTTTATATTATTCAGGAAATGATAGAATAATATACCAATTTTAACTTATTGATCATATCAAAATAACCATATTATTTCTCTATTTTTCTATATTATGATGAATCGTATTACAACGTATATGTTTATAATATTATGTTATGAGGATCATTTTATAGAAGATAGTGAAAAAATATTACAGATTAATCAAATTCAAATATTGTGTCTGTAATTTATGTTTATTTAAAATGATAATAATTTTTCGTTAGGTGTTTCTAAAAACAAAAAACTTTTATTAACCTAGAAATTTATATAAATATATTTTACTAAATATTTCGTAGTGATATTTTAATAAATGATTGATAAAATTTGGTCACATGAGTTAATATATAATATTTATATATAATAATGTAATTTTGAAACATTGAATCTATTAGTGTATGTCAAATGTATTTTAGATTGAATTAAAGTAGGGATTAGATATCATTATAATATATGATGTCACTATATGATAACATAATGGTGGAAAAGAAATGGTTGACCATAATTTCAAATCTATATATAATAATTTTGGTGTATTGTGGAAATTTATAATAATTTTGGAATTGGAATCTTTGAACGTATGATAAAAATTATCAATATAAGTGTATGGGATATGTATACAAATAAAAATAAACTTGTATGTTTTATTAAAGTATATATTGTGTGGTTCTATTAGAAATTACATACCTATCTGGATACCAGATTGTTTTTTCCATTGTGATATAAATGTATCTTAGGGTAAAGACTCTAAAAATATGGTTGATTATAAACTCAATATTATCATTATTATATGATCAGTGGAAATAAGACAGACACCATGATGTACACTATCAACATATATTATTATCTTAAATCACATTATCTTTACAAAAAAATTATAGATATAAAAATATTTATCCCTGAAATCCTAATATGAAATGTCTGTTGATAAAATAGATTTAAAATTTTAGATTAAATAGTTATTTAACGTATTAATTTAGTTTTGATTTTATATATAATTATTATGTGTGAATATGATAGCTTATGTTTAAATAATTTTTGGGTTTAGATTATTATATTGAATCTTTGAAATTTTTATTATATTTCACATTAAAATTTGTCTATGAAGTATACACACACCTAACATAATTGAATGTATATTTAAATAGAGTTATCAATAAATGAAATAATTTTTTATTAGATAAGAAATATTATAATTTAGTTTTTTTTGTAAATTTGAGAATTTACTCTAAATGTTTTTTGTAAATAAATTTGGGGTTTAAATTTTGATGAACCTTGACCTCAAAAAAGGCGTTCATAATTATATATATAAATAAAAAATTTATACTCAAAATATAATAATATAGACGAACTAAATGGTTGAGAATCACATTATAAGGCTATTATAACGGGAAACTATAGAATTATATTCTTACATTATGTTTCTAGGCTAATATGGTATTATAAATTAAAATTTAATACTCATAGTCATTTTAATTATGATTCTTATTTATTGATGATATTTAGGTATATTCTAAATGTTATAAAGATTATATGAAACAATAATAAATTTTTCAGTATAATATTATAATTATTTTTTTGAAATCATATATTAAATTTTATATGTAACAATTTAAAAAAAGAATTATTTGGAATTTTATGTTATTGTGGTTAAATTTTGTTGAAAAAGTGATTAACAGATAGATAAATATTATTTTTAATAAATTCTTTATTATAATAAAAGTATGGGTATATAATTTTGAAAAATTATTATATGAATTATTTGTAATCATGAGGTTGTAATTTTATTTATAAGAATTTTAACAGTGTTTATTGATTTTCGGTACTATGGTATATATTTATAGCTAAATGATTATATAACCCACTGATTAATATCATTTAATGTATAATGATATAGTTAATTTCATAAAGAATATAATATTACAGGGTTGTTTAATTTAATTGCATTTAAGACTATTTTCAGAGAGTAATATTATTTATAATGTTGGATTATGGTAAATCTATTCATGACTGTATGATATTATGAAATATTATTGTTATTTGAGGATGGATCACTAAAATGATATTACCTGAGAGAGTAAAGTAGATTTCATATGAGAAATACTACCATGAATGATAAATATGTTACAAATAAATTTGAATAATTTCAATTTTTATTAATAATAATAATTCTGAGGATGTATTTTATTTAAGGTGGTATGATGATACAAATTGAGATTAAAAATTATATATTTCACGTTAAAACATTATTTGATCAATATTATAATTCAGATATAATACAAAACCAAAAACATTCACGGGTAATTATATTACCATTAAAATCATGATGTATAATTGTTCTTCAAGGACTGGGATAACCTCATTATGAAATATTTTAAAATAAATAAATAATAGTTATGAATACTATTAATTCATTTATAAAAAATGTAGACTATAAAAAAACATAGAAAACTTATTTTTACAATAAATGGTAACACTCAAAAATTTTATCTTCTATGGTATTTTTTTAAAATATTAAAAACAATATAGATAGATTATATTAGAGATATTAATAAATGTTTTACATATATTTTTATTAGTAATTGACATGAAATATGTATAAATATATTAATATTTTGAAGGAATTATTATTCTATTAAAATAAATTTCATTTTATATTTAAGTTTTTATATATATAAAAATTCCAAAATGTATGAATTTGAATATGATCAAATGTGGGGTATTTTTTATTTTGAATCAAAAAAGTATCATTGTTTTATTATTTTAATTTTTTAATAAAAATTGATTTTTAGGTGAATAGTAAAAAAACATTTTCTTACCAGAGGATTAAATTTTATGCATTTCTCACCAAATTAGGATGTCATATATGTTTATAAAAAATTATTACAATACAAATTATAATTTATAATGAAAAAATAAATAATTAAAAAATTATATGTTGAATTTAGAAAACATTTATTTATCATTTTGATTATATAAGTAATATACAAAAAAATTATATTCTCTTATAATTTCTTATTATTATTGTATATTTTTTTGGAATGATTTTAATTATAATAAATTTTAATTTTAATTTTAATAAAAAATTCATAATAATAAAATAGATTGATAAATTTATCAATGATATAAAATATCAACAAAAAACATTATTTAGAAATGATAAATTATTCATTACAATATTTTATATTAAAATGTATATATATAATATAATGAAATTATTAATGAGAAAATTGAATATGTGTTTGTAATAAATGATTATATATTATTTTCTAATTTTTATATTATTAGACATTAAAAATAAATTAATTATTTAGATACCAGTTCCTTAGGTAAAACCTAAAAAAATGAAAATTTATTAAATAAAAAATTAATATTAAATTTAATAGAAAGTTTTATTTAAATTATATATATATTATATAACATATATACACCACTAATCCATTATATTATTTTTTTTTATCATTTTGACATATGAAATATTTTTTTCCATTATATTAAGTGAAAATAATAAAAAATTATTAGTATCACTATTTATAATAGGGACCGCTCACCAGCCCTTCATAAAGAAAAATCTAATTTATGTTTTAATTATTGAACAATTTTTAATCTAGCACCATTAATTAAATTAATTTTATATTATCCATTATCCAGAAATAGTTTCCTTAAGATGTCAATTTCAAAGGAGTATTCCTTTGGATATACCATGATACCAACCTGAGTAACTATTTTTCCTATTTTATTTTCATTTCATTTTTACATTATGAAAAATATTTTTCTCTTTTATATATTTGGTCATTAGTAAATATTATATATTATTTCATTATTTAATGGAAATATTAATTAATCACAATTCTCCTTTTCTATTATTAAAAAATATTTATTCATGCGTGTATTGTGCGGATGACCATCCCCATGACTGGATGAATTATTTTATACATCCATTTCATTTCTCTCCCATTATAATGGAGAAATTTTATAATACTAATAGAATTTGTAATAAAAATATTATTATTATCATACAAGTTATAGTCCACCTTCTTCTACACCACTCATTGAGAAATTACAATTTTAACCATGAATTTTTCATAAATGCGTCTCTAGGATTCAACCTATCATGTTATGATCCTAGATTAATTTTATTAATTAAAAACAAATAAAATATGTTTATACAGATTAAATTTATAAAAATAATATAATTATTCATATATAATAATTATATTATTCCATAATAAGAAATTTAAATATCTAGAATCATCCATTAATTATAAAATATTCATTTATTGGCCATTCCATCTACAAATTTCTAATATGGTATGAAATAAAATCATAAAAGACTATGAGGTTTAAATTTTTTATATTCGTTATTCTAAAAATAATAATTGTTTTTTTTATATTTTTTAATGCTATAATTGTTCTTGACTTGAATAATTTAAAAACAACACCCTCTGATAAGTAATAATAAAAAATATATAGTTGATTTCATCATTAAGGATCATAATCAAAACACCCATAAAATTAAATTAAAAATTTATAAACAATTATAAACAATTATAGTAACATGTATGAGAAAGGAATTATTATATTTTAGTGAAAAATAAAAAAAAATTGATGCTATTATTAAACTATAATAATATGAAATAAATTTCTCAAAAATAACATTACAATAACATAATAACTAACTAATATTAATATAGATAATAATCAAATGTATATTTTTTTTAAAAATATATATATATTGATGTGTTTATAAAATATTAGATCATAATTATTTATTCTAAAAATCTAATGACTTAATAATACATAAGTAATTAAATTAATGATTTATATCTATCCTTCCCAAATCCATTTTACATTTTATAGACTTTTCATCACAATTTAGTTTATATTGGGTGATTTTTTCAAGTAGAATTATCATTTCTTATTAATAATTTTTATTTTGTTTTATTGTCCATTTATGTTCTTTCTTATAATAGACATTAATTCAAAATATACCAATTTCATAAGTGTTTATGATAACTATATTATTCTCAATGAGTTATAATTTTTATTCATAAATTCATAAAATATTTATTGGTGCCTTAAATGAATAGAATTCATTTCATGATAAATTATAATTTTCTTTAGGAAAGACACACTGGTGAATCCAATAACACTCAATGAATTTCTTCCACATAAAATTGATATATTTTTTTATAAAAATCACATCATCACTAATAACCTTATCTCATACTTGTAACATTTTACATTCTCAGAAATGTTCTTACATATAATTTAAAATTATAGTAATGGGTTATCATTTGTGACATTTCACTATTCTTATATAATATATCAAATTTATTTAAAAAATGTATTATTATTAATATTTCTATTAATGTTTTCATGAATCATAAAATAAATAACATTTTTCATAAATTTATATATTTTTCTTATAAAATTCTTTCAATAGGCGAAGGTTATTTCATAATTCAAATGTGGGTTTTTTAAAACTCCTCTAAATTATTTTTTATCTAATTCATTTTATTTTCTCATATCATAGAATTTATTAAGGATATTTTAATTGTTTTCATACATTTTATCTATCTGGTTGACATAGTTAATCAAATTTTTTATTTGGGAAATGGTGAATTACATATATTTTCTTTCAAAACAATCCAATTTTATAAGTACGATTTTCCTTTTAAATATTTTACTATGTGAACACCCAAAACCCAAATCATTTGCCGGAATAATGTTTACATAGTCTTCATACTATTTGTAACACCCCATGCCTCCACAGTACACTACTCTTTGAATAATAAAATAGCGTGTGTTGTCCGCAACATCAAGTTCTAACACACCCCAACCAATCAAACTAGCTGTTATGAATAGTGATAACAAATTTTTTAAATTTTATAAATTCTATATTTTAAAATGGACTTCAATTCTGATTCAGAATATCGAAATTATCATAGGGTGAATATTTGGTATTTTTATGAAAACATTCAATTTTTGATGAATAGTGAAAAACAATGAGTTACAGTTTAAAAATGAATTTTTATATAAATAATTTTTTATTATTTATATATTTATCATAGGTGAAAATAGATACACAATACCAATATAAATTCAATTTGATTCATTGGTGTTAGTTTATTATAATTTTAGATATATAAAATTTTTATTGAACCTTTTACCGTCTTTTACCCACCTCCTAGGAGCATTTGGAAAATTACATAAAACATAATTTTACCATTTTTTGAGTCGAATTTAAAAAATCCATGAGAAACGGTTGAAATCAATAATTAAAATGTGGTTCAATATGATAAAAATAATTTTTGATGAATCATAACTTTTGAATTTTATTTACCAAGGTTAAAAGTAAATAGGGTAATTCATAGTAAAAATGAAATTATTATTAACCTATCACATTTACTAATTCTATTGGATAAGTTTAATTTGACCAAAAACAACCTTTAAAATAAAATATGATCCTTTAGGATCACTTGGATTAGATTTGGACATTTATTATTATTTAATATAATGAAAGGTTAAATGTGTTAAAATAAACGTTTAATAACTAATCCATTTTTAATATATGGTTATACATAACATAAATTATACTATAAGTATTGAATATAAGTCTAAAATTATTTCCTAAATATTTTTACTTTAATTATAATTTTTAGACATTTTATAATTTAATTTGTTAAGGACACAATGATGATGCAGTAAATACAATAGTAGTGAAATTTTAAATTTAATAACATTATAAATACACAAATAAATGTAATTTTATACTTTTTATGAATTACAATTTTTTTTTATATTAATATGACATGATAGGGTTGATTAAATAAATGTTTATTGAAGTAAAAATGCTGTAATGAATTTAACAAAAATAATATACCAAATATTGTCAAAATTGATAAAAAAGAGTTTTTAAAACAAATTTTGTATTATTAAAAGATAAAATATTCATAAAAATATATGGTCCATCCAGATGACTTAGATAATGTTATATAAATGAATAATGAACTACATTGGTTTATATTAGAAGATTATAGTAAGTTTATTAACCATATAATATTAGAATACAAAGATTCATGGTAATGTGAAACTATTTAACTAAGAGTTAAATCTAATATATAAGGTTAATATAGTGACCCAAACCTATATAAAACATATTGTTTGATTGTTTTTTTACCCATAACCACCTTATAATTTAAATAATTCATTTTGGAGCCATTATAAATCGAAAATGATTTTTTAATAAAATAATATTAGAATATTTTCCTTAGGTTCCCCTCACCCCTATTATAAAAGGGAACATCCCATTCTCTCTAATTTACACATTAAAATCAATTTGGATCTGCCAAACCTAGCCCAAATACCCTCTCAACTATCCTACCTTCATCATATAGGCGTTCCTTTTGTCATAAAATCAACCTATGAATCCCTTTTGATCAAATCAAATGGAAAAACCCGAAGATGAGGTTAATATCTCACGACCTCTTTAATGTTTTTCCTTCATCCACTTGTTATTTCCTTATTGTTTCTATTATAAATTAATAAATCCATTTTCTTTTATATACTGTGATGATATTATAAATATGGTACAACCATATTCATTATTCTATCGATCCGTTTAATGACATGTCACCATACGTACGTATGTACAACTTACTGTCTACACATCGTGGTGTAGTCATTATTAAATACATTATTATTTGTCTGTTAATAATAATGATGTATAAATGATGTAAATAAATGATATATCATGATAATGATTCTGTATATATGATATACCATCCAATTATAAATGATTTTAATATCAAAGTAATGATATTGTTGCTCGTACATATGTATGGATTACCATCTCAACGAACACAATGAGATTCATTCCCCATCATAACCATTCAAGACTAATTTTCATTAGATTATTAAAAATAATGTTTAAAGGTGTAATATCTTTTTGAATATTAATAAGATGCATCCTATCCATAAAAAACATTACTTACGTAACACATAATATAATGTAAAACGAATCAGTTAACACCTGAAACAACGATAATACAAAAATATTATTAACAAAGAAATAATAAAAGATCATATATGATATAATATTAATGTATATAATTATTGTATAATTTAATAAAAATAATTTCACTATTATATAGGAGGTTAACCTTCCTTCGACAAAGGAAAAGTCCTACGTAAGGTATAATTTCACAATAACTTTATTATCTGCAGTAGTTTATACGTAAGTATCTACTCAGACCTCTTTATCTCCCACATCAGTTTTTTCTTAAAAATGTATTTCAAAACATTTTTACTATTTAATTGACAATGGTTTAACGTCATTTATATCCTTATTTGAATTTATAACTTTTTAATGGATTCTTTCTTTCATTTTCCAAATAAGGTACAATTTGACCTTTTTGACATAATTATTGTAAGAATGTTATTTTAACATATATGGAAAGTAAGGCTATTTTCGACCATTATAACAACATTGAAGATTCAAATAAAATCTGATAAGAACATTTTCAAAATAAATTTTTTCTTTTATAGTTTTTTATCATTAAATGATATCAAAAAACAGTGACATATTTCTCTCAAACATTTTTGATTTCATCTATGTAAATATCATTTAATGGATTTTAATCTTGATTGAAGTTGATTAATTATGATTAAAATCTTCCATTTTGTACTGAATGTTTTGTGATATGTTTTACTGTGGATGTTTTATATTTCAACCATTCATGGATTATAGATAAATTATTGACATTTTGTATTCTAGTTTTAATTTAAATGTTTATTATATATGTCAATAATTTCATATGAGGAATTAATTGGACTTTGTTAGTGACGGGTGGAGCAGACTATAGCTTTTCATTGCATCGGTAGGTCTCCTTAGACAAACTAGTGTCTTGGGACAAGGCCTTGACAAAATCTTATTTGTAGTTTTTGAACAAGGCCTTGACTATGTGTTTATGATTCTGACATTATGAATTAATTCATTATGAAAGTGGATATTGATATTTCAAGTGATTATTCGACTAGAGTATCTATGTGAGTAAGTAAATGGAATTATTTTGATTTATATTTTCCATATTATGACGAATTTTATGTTGAAAAATATTTTGTTTTAGTTTTATAAATAGCATTAAATGTTAATGCTTATTTATGGAAGCTTCTGCTATATTTTTATCCTTACTAAGAATCTAAGATCTACCATTTCTAGGTTTTATGTTTCCCAAAATGTAAATAAGTCTATTTTGACTAACCTGAAAGGATAGTCTATGGGATCTCAGTGTTTTATATGGAAACAATTTTTTTGTAGTTATCCAGTTTATGATTTAATGTAAACCTTATGAATGTTTCGAGTACTTCCAAGGGTACTAAACTAATATATCATTCGAGACATGATTTTTTGGGATCATTCCAATGATACATAATAATGCACAAACTTTGGGCTTATGGGTTCGGGGTGTTAGATTTGGTATCATTTGAAGCATTGAACTAACTATGGAAACTATATTTAGAAAGAAACTCAAATTAGAGCACATTATCAAAAGATAGACATTGAGGATTAGTATAGAAGAACGTCCTATAATTTTGGTACTGTAGAGATTTTGTGAGTTTTCTAAGAAATACAAACCTGTTTGGATAAGAGAAAGTAGAGGCGGCTCTACATCAAATGTACCTAGGGATAAAACCTGAAAACTTCTTTTGAGTTATAATTGAACTGGAACTATTGCATGATAAAAGGCCTAACTGCACTCTTGGTTACGACACTCCCTAGGGATATGCTTAGGATAATTTTCATTTTCATTACAAACCATTATGAAGTGTTTATTAGTATATACTTCCTAAAATAAATTTTAATATGATTATTGATCATATCCACAAACTATTCAACTTATGTTAAGTGTTTTATAAGTTTGGATTTATGTATTACGATTCATAAACAAATCTAATGTATGCCATTATTTCGAAACGGTACCTACTTGAAGGAATGGAAACCATATCAACGCGTGTAATCAAGGTATAGATTTCCCTACTACTCAAGATAATTATAGTGGAGCTATTGATGCAACCAGTGTTGATAATTTTATCACTATAATGGGAAAAATCTCTCATGAAATGAATAATAACCTTACCCTTACGGAGCACCCTGATCCGCAGTGTGGAGGATAAATGTTAGATCTCTTTATGAGGAAACAACAACAGACACTAAATGGGGGTAAAAATATATTAGTAGTTGAGAAATGGATAAATGTTATAAAGAAAATATTCCACGCATTGGGGATTAGAAAAATGTAAAAAGTTTTCATGGAAGTTTACCTCCTCACTAGAGATGCTGATCAATGATGGCCATTAATTCAAAACAAAAATGAAGATGATGAGGTATCAAATATTGAATAGAGAGAGTTTAAATAAATTTTCCTAGAAAAATACAGTCCTCATGACCATATAGCGGATATGGAAAGACAATTTTTGAGTCTGAGGCAAAAGAAGTATGAGAATGTCACAAAGTATAAAGATAACATTACAATTGTTAGGGAGGCATGATGATGATTATATACATAACCCAATAAATAATACTGATCATTTCTATTATGGGATAAAACCATTTTTCCATCGAGAATTAGTCTCACAATCTTTATCTTCATACGATGATATTATCTCATGCTCTATCAAGATAGAAAAATAAATCCATATGTCTTACGACATTAATGAAAAGAAGGAGAAGAATAGATCTATTGAACACTCTGGTTATGTAAATAAATGGATGAAGGGAAAAGTTGATTATCCATCATGTAGTAAATGTGGGAAGTAAAACACTGGTACTTGTCTGAAGGGAAAGGGAGTATGCTTCATGTGTGGTGAAAAGGGCAACCAAACTCATGATTTCTAGTGGAAAAAATATGTTATTAAGGTTGAATTATACAATTTTAGAGAATGGGTACATTATTCAAATGAATTTCTTAATCATCAGGGGAACATACCTCCAAATAGTCCGAGGGATCAAAGCCAAGCTTATGTTATCACTACTACAATGGTTGAAGCTCCAAAACATATAGTGTTAGGTAATTCAATCATTTCTTCAAGTTTATCCAGTGCTTTATTTTATTCCGGACCAACACATTGTTTCATATCATCCCAGTTTTCAAAGAAAATTATATATTTACAATTTGATTTAACAAGTGAGTTTCTAGTAATAACTCTTAAGGGAAGTATCATTGCAACAATGTTTTTTGAATCAATCCCCATTAAGGTAGATAAATGTTATTTATCTACTGATCTCATAGTCATACACATGATTGTATTTGATAGAATCCATAGTATGGATTCACTTTCGGACCATGATGTGAAGATGTATTGTAAGAAGTAGGAGGTTACAATTTTGGATGATAATGATAAATAACACCTTATCTTTAGAGCAGAAACGTCAGCACCTAATTCTTATCTAGATACCTCCTAGTAGCTCACCTAAATTCAATTATTTGGGGGGATGATAAAGAAACTATGGGTGAGGAATGGAATATTAAAATAGTGGATGTACCTATTATACAGGAATATATTGATGTGTTTCAAGAAGATTTACCTAGACATCTGCCAGAATGAGAAATTTATTTTTCCATCAACATAATTCCTGGTTCAAGGTCCATATAGAAGTCCCCTTATATAATGGCCATTGTGGAAGTAGTGGAACTAAATAAAAAACTAGAGGAATTGAGTAACAAGTGATTCATTCACCCTAATGTTTCTCCATGGGTGGGGTCTTGTTATTTTTTTAAGATGAATGACGGATCTATGAGGTTGTGCATTGTCTATAGGGATGTCAATGCTTTAAGAATAAAGAAAAAATACCCCTACCGTGCATTGATGATTTATTTGAGATACTTCATGGATCTAAATACTTTTCAAAGATATACATTCAATCTGGATAACATCATTTATGTGTGAAGAAGGAATAAATTTCAAAAAAAACATTTAAAACTAGGTATGGTCATTATGAGTTTATAGTAATTCCATTTGGATTCACTAATGAACCCTATATCTTCATGGATCTAATGAATATATTTTTCATGAAATATCATGATGACTTTGTAGTGGTAATTATTAATGATATTTTGGTATACTCAAAAATCTACGAAGATCATGAATATCACTTACGCATTATTCTAAAGACTCTTAGAATACATTGATTATATGGGATGTTTAGAAATTGTGAATTCTGGCTTCATGAGATTTTTTATGGCCATATTGTCTCTAAGGATGGAATCCATATGTATCCTTCTACGAAAAAGGCAATCCAATAATGTCCATATCCAAGGAGTATAACCGAGGTACACAGTTTTATTGGTTTAGAAGGTTATTATTAGAGTTTCATCCAGAATTTTTCCCGATTGGCTAACCCATTAATGAAACTAACACGTAAAGGGGTAAAATTAGTTTGGAAAAAAGAGTGTAAAGAATGATTTAAAGAACATAAGAGAAGATTAGTCAATGCTCTTATCAAGAAACTACCATCAGTGAATGATGGGTTTGTTATTTATAGTGATGCTTCAAATAATTGACTTGGTTGTGTCCTTATATAGAATGATAGAGTTATTTCCTATGCATCATGGTAAATAAAAATTCATTATCAAAACTATCATACTCTTGAACTTGAGTTATCAGCTGTAATAATCGCTTTGTTGACATGGAGACATTATCTCTGTGGTAAAAAATGTGTGATATATACCTATCACGAGAGTTTGAAGTATATTTTCTCACAGAAAGAACTCAACATGAGGCAATGGAGATGGATTGAACTACTCAAGGGTTATTATTGCACCATACACTACCCCCTGGGGAAGTCAAATAAAGTGGAAAATTCATTGTGTAGAAAAGATCATAGAGTTCAGTACAAGATGATAGTTGAAAAGGATCCTATATACAAGTATCTAGTAATGTTTGAAATGCGGATAACCACTGAAGGATAAACATAAAAACATTTTCAAGTGGTTTCCAAACCATCTTTACTAGAAAGGATATTGTGTTCATAGAATGATGATGATGAGTTATAAAATAAGATTAAAGAAATGAATGAGAAGAGATTGAGTGACATTGTGTATGAAGATGGAATTTTTAAATTTGGTAACTGACATTGTTTTCCTGATATACCTGATCTAAAAATGGAATTTTTGTATAATTCCCATCATTCCAATTTCTCTATACAGAATGGTACCACTAAGATTTAAATATATTTGAAGGATCATATTTGGTGGGACAAAATGAAGAGAGATATTTCTGATTTTGTGTCAAGAAGTATGATTTTTGAACAAGTGAAACCTGGAATGTAACAGATTAGTGGATTCATGAAAACTTTTCACTTACCTATGAGGAAATGGGATAATATTACGATTTAATTTGTATTGGGACTACCAAAGACTGCAAGAAGGAATGATGCAATATGGGTCATTGTTGGTTGTTTTACCTTGTGAGCACATTTTCTTGCTATAAGAGAATATTTACCACATGAAAGTCTAGAAAAACTATATATTAATGATTTTGTGAGACTTCATGGAGTGCACCTATTGATTTTTTTTTATCATGATGCACATTTTACATAATTATTCTGGAATCGTCTTCAGAATTCCCTAGATACAGAACTATGGTTGAACACTGCCTACCTCCCCCAAACTGATGGCAATAAGAACAGACTATTCAATCCTTAGAAGACATGTTGAGATCATGCTCACGTAACTTTCCTGGTAAGTGGGATCAATATTTATTTCTTGTATATTTTTCCTATAATAATAGTTTCCATTCAAGTATTCAAATGTCACCATATGAAGCGTTATATAGAAGAATATTTCGTACACCAAGTTGTTGGGGTGATTTTTGTGAAAGAAAACTTGTAGTCTTAGAAATTGTGGTGGAAATGATGGAAAATGTGAAGGCAATCCAAACCCACAAAAAAGTAGCTCAAAGTAGGAAGAAGTCCTATTCCGATAATCGAATGAATGATTTGGAATTTCAAGTAGGATATCAGGTTTTCATGAAGGTATCTCCAAGGAAGGGTGTTAAACGTTTCAGTGTGAATGGAAATTTATGTCCCAGGTACATCGAACATTAAGAAATTATATAACTAATTGGGGCTATTGTTTATTTTTTAACAATGCCACCAAGTCTCTCCAAAATTAGTGATGTGTCTCACATATCACTATTGATAAAATACATGCCTGCCCAAATGCATGTTCTAACCTATGAGGAATTTGAACTGGAACCCAATCTGTCTTATTGCGAAGATCCTGTTAAGAATCTTGTTTCAAGAGAACAATTGTTGAGAAACTGGATGAATTATCTCGTAAAATTTATATGGAGAAACCAAAAGATGGAAGAGGAAACATGGGAACCTAAGGAACATGTGTTGAAGAACCACAAGATTCTTTTTATGCAGTAATATTCTACAAATTTTTAGGATGAAATTTTTTGAAGGATGATATAATGTAACACCCCAAACATCCATGGAACACGTCTCTTTGATTATTACAATATCGTGGGTTGTATGTAACTTTATTTTATAACACACCCCAACCAATCAAACTAGTCGTTATGAATTGTAATACACTATTTTTGAAATTTTCAATATTTTATCTTTTAAAATGGACTTCATTTTTGGATTTTGAATATTGATATTAGCTTAGGGTGATTTTTTGGTATTTTTCTGAAAACATTCAATTTTTAATGAATAGTGAAAAACACTGAGTTATAGTTTAAAATAGAATTTTTATTTAAAAATTTATCATTTTATTTAAATTTATCTTAGGTCAAAACAGATACATAATACCTATATAAATTCAATGTAATTCATTGGAGTCAGTTTATAATAATTTTAGTTATATAAAATGTTTATTTAACTTTTTACCGTCTTTTACCCACCTCCTAGGAGAATTTGAAAATTTACATAAAACATAATTTTACAACTTCTGTGAGTTGAATTTAAAAAATCTGAGAGACATAGTTGATATCAATTAGTAAAATGTGGTTCAATAAGTTAAAAATAATTTTGTGTGAATAGTGACTATTGACATTTATTTACCATGGTTAAAAGTAAATAGGATAATTAAGGGAAAAATGATATTATAATTAACCTATAACATTTCCAAATTCTATTGGATAATGGTAATTTGAAAAAAAACCTTTCGAATAAAATATGATCCTTTAGGTCCACTTGGATTAGATATAGACATTTATTATAATTTAATTCAATGATGAGTTAAAAGTGTTAAAAGCAATGATTAATAACTAAACCATTTGTAATATAGGGTTATCTATAAGATAAATTCATCTATAAATATTCATTAGAAAGCTAAGAAGATTTAATACATAATGGTATTTTATATATAATTTTTAGATATTAAATAATTTAATTTATTTATGACACAATTATGATGCAGTAATTATAATATTAATGAAATATTAAAATATTTAATATTATAAATACCACAAAAAATGTAATTTGTGACTTTTTGTGAATTAAAATAATTTTCGTGGTCAATATAACATGTTAGGGTTAATTAAATAAATTTATTTCGAAGTAATAATGTTGTTATTGATTTATGAAAAACAAAATAGCAAATAGTTTCAAAATTGGCATAAAAGAGTTTTTAAGAAAATATCGTATTATTAATTTATATAATATTCAAAAAATTATGGTTCATCAAATTGACATATATACAGTTATATATATTAATAATGAACAACTAGGGGTTATCTTGGGTGTTTATAGTAATTTTATCAAGAATATAATAATAAAATACAAAGAGCTATGGTAAATGTCAAACTAGTTAACTGAGAGTTAAATATAAAAGATAAGGTTAATATAGTGAACAAAACATGTCTATAACAAATTGGTTCAGTGGTTTTATACCATAACCACATTATCCCCTAGATAATTTATTTTCGAGGCATTTAGAAATTGATAATTATTTTATTATAAAATAATATTTCATTTTTTCCTCAGGTTCCCCACACCACTCTTATAGAAGGAAACTTCCCCTTCTCTCTAATTCAAACCGTCAAAGACATTTGGATCAGTCAAACCTATCCCATATACCATCTCAATATTCATACATTAATCTTAGAGGAATTAATTTAGTCATAAATCCATCCCAAGGAGCCCATTTGATCAAATCAATAGGAAGAAACCGAAGAAGAGGTAAATATCTCACCACATCATCCATGTTTTTTATTCTTCCATTTATAATTTCCTTGTTGTTTACATTATAAAATAATATCAACAGTATATTATATATAATGTGATGTTATTATAAATATCGTACAACCATATTCATTATTCTCTCCATCCTTTGAATGACATGTCACCATATGTGCGTGCATTTGGATTACCGTCTCCACGTCATGGTGTAGTTGTTATTCAATGCATTATTATTTGGATGGATAACATAATTATGTATAAATGATCTAAATAATAAATATAACATGGTAATGATTCTGTATATATGATATATAATCATATTATATATGATTTTAATATTAAAAATGATGTTGTTGCTCGTGCGTACGTACAGATTACAATATCCACAACCAATATGAGATTAATTCCCCATCGTATCCATTCAAGATTAATGTTCATAACATGATTTAAAATTATTTTTAAAGAAATAATATCATTCTGAATATGAATAAGATACATCCTATTCATAACAAACATTATGTACATAACAAATCATATAAAGGAAAATGAATTAGTTAACACCTGAAATAAGGATAATCCGAAAATATTATTAACAAAACAATATTACAAGATCATATATTATATCATATTAATGAATATGATTCTTGTATAATTTAAAAACAATTATCTCACCATTATAAAAGAGGTTAACATAACTTCTACCAAGGTAATGGTTAAATTCACAATCTCTTTATTATCTGAGGTTTCTTTTGCATAAGAATCTACATGGACCTCTTTATCATCCATGTCTGTATTTAAAAAAAATGTATTTTAAAACATTTTTAATATTTAATATAAAATGTTATAAATTAATTTATACCCTTATTTGACTTTATATGTTTTTAAAGGACTCTTTCTGTAATTTTCCAAACAAGGTACTTTAAGACCTTTTCGACAAAAATAAGGTAATAAGGTTTTTTTAACTTATAATACGGGTGATACTATTTTCTACCATTATAAAATCATTGAAGCTTCCCTTATAATATTATAATAATATTTTCAGAATAACTAATTTCTTTTATTATTATGTAACTTTAAATGATTTCATAAATGAATGAGATTTTTCTCTCAAATAGTTTTTATTTCATCAATGTCAATATCCTTTAATGGAATTTAATCTTGTTTGAAGTTGATTTATTATGATAAAAATTGTCCATTTTTATTAAAGGTTTTGTGATATGTTTGAATATGGATGTGTTATTTTTTTACCATTCACAATTTATTGATAGTGTATTGACATTTCATATGCTATTTTTAACACGAATGTTTATGTTGTATTTCAAACATTTCATATGAAGAATGCATTGGACTTTGTAAGTGACTGGTGGAGCCCTCTATAGATCCTCATTAAGTCGGTAGGTCTCATAAGACAAACTAGTGTCTTGGAACAAGGCCTTGTGAGAATCATATTTTTATTCTTTTCAAAAGGCCTTTACTATTTGGTTATGAAGTCTAGAACTACGAATTTTTTCATTATGAAAGTGGTTATTGATAATGCATGTGATTATTCGACTAGTAGAATATCCATGTGAGTAAGTAAATGGCAATATTTGGATTGATATTTTAAATATTGTGATGATTTTTATGTTTAAATGTATTTTGTTTTAGTTTTATACATTGCCTTAAATGTTTATGCTTATTTATAGCTGTTTCATTTATATTGTTATCCATACTAAGCATTTGAGAACACCCATTTCTATGTTTTATTTTTTCCTGGATGTGAAGAAGTATATTACTAATGACCTATAGGGAAACTCTATAGGATATCAGTTTTTTCTACGGAAACAATGTTTTTGTAGTTTTTCATTTTATGATGTAATGTAAACCTTATTAATGTATCTAGTACTTTTAATTCTACAAAACTAATCTGTCTTTCGTGACTTCATCTTTTGTGATCATGCCAATGATACATTATAATGCACCTACTCCGGGCTTCTAGGGACGGGGCGTTACACTATGATTGGTTGAGGATATTATTAACATAATTATATAACTCATTAACTATATGGTGTGTGATTGCAGATCATTATATTGAATGAAATTGCATTTTTTTAGTGGTGAATTACTTAATACCAATGTATTTATTAATTTAACAGGGATGTTACTTGATTATTCTATAATATTATTATTTATATTATTTAACAATCCAAATTTTCTATCTTGATGGGTGACGTTATTGTAATACCTTTTATTAACATTGTTTGAGAAATATAAATTAAATTTTTGGAATCTGAAAATATATTTTTACTCATTCGATAGAAATGTAAATTATAAATATATAAATAGTTTGTTCAATCTTGTATATAAATTTTTAGAGACATGGATGTTCAGGGTAAAGCCTTATTTTATATAGCTAATTGTTGTACTTGTTGGTCTCAATAGACAAATGTATTGTGTATTTACTGTATTCATATTAATGCATCTATAATTTCATGGATGCATCTTTTTTTGAAAAAATAATTTGTTTGTCACAGATGTGAATACAAGGTTCGTTTTTTATTCCTTTTTAGTAAATATAATGATATATATATTAATATCCATTAAATCACAATTAATATTGTTTCAATTAATGTTATTATTTATATAGTTATATAGACTATTGATTTCTATTATAGTATTTTAGATGATATTAAATTATTCTTTATTATTAATTCCCTAAAATTCATTCCATGATGTATTTAGAAATATGTTTTCCATTATATATCATTTTAAATCACAGTAATTATTGTTCCTTTACCCATACATCAATTAAATGTTTTAAACCCGATTTTAGATTATTAGTAGATTATTGCTATAATTTTCTATTATATGTGGATGGATTAATGTGGATTAATCAGTTTCTTATACAGTGGGAACATATTGATTTGTTGAGATAAACCATGTAATTGTTAGCTATTGGATTTTATTAATTACATGAAGAATTAAATTAAATTTTCATTTAAATATATGAGAATCAATATTATCAAATTATATTTTAATTTTTTTGTCATAATAATTTTGTCCCATGCTTTGATATATTTTGATGGTATGTAATGAAGGCCAATAATTTTAATAGATCTGGTGTAGTGGGTTTATGGTGCTACAATAGTTCTTATTCTCTTGGATAATATCATCCACGATATACATTAGCACGCACTCCTCCTAGTGGAAAAGTTCTAAAGCATAATTTATGATCATATTATAATATATAATAAAATATTGACAACTAGTACTATCATGTATATGTTTTAATATATATTATTGGCAAGACACTATAAAATATAAAGGATAAAAAACAACATGAAATATATCATTGTACATGTACCAATAAACGTCTAACTCCTTTTGATCTGAAAATAATAAAATCCTTCAAATCAAAGATGAGCCACAGAATAAAATTATATTAATATAAATATACTAATAATTTTAACTCCAAATTGAACATAAAAACCCCTTTACATACTCCATGTAGTAAAACAAATACACAATACTAAATAGAGTACTCATATATCTTCAAACCCTAACTCTATAAATCTAAAATAGACATCCAAAATTGTTAATCATCATTATCTTATACTGAAGGCATATCTAACTGAATATTCCATTGATAATAATCTAGGTAAAATTTAATGTGTCATTGAATTTGTTCCATATATTCAAAAGTGAAAACATTAATAAATCCTAAACTATGGAAAAATAAAATTTTAATGTTATTTTATTAATTAAATAATAAATTTTGACCTACCACACATTATCTTACACAATAAAAATCTAGAACATATCATCATGATGTATGATCCTTTCATATTTCGTTACCCAAAATGCATTATTTGTTAAAATATCTTGTTTTGTAAACATGATTGTCCCTACATCGGATTTATGGTGGCCATAAAATCCCATTTCCTTGACAAATCTTCCCAATTTATTGTTTCAATTTAGTATAGATAATAATATTTCCCTATAAAAATAATTATACTCAATAGTTACCAGTAAAAAAATATATTTTATCTATAAACCATAACCATTTAATCCATTTTTAATGACCCCCATAATAAAAATGTAATTGTCCTGGTACAATGATAATGTGTGATTTATAATGAACCATCAAAAAAACCTCAAATAGTCTATGAGATAGAAACTATAAATGAGGTTATTTCAATAAGAACCAATGAAGGAATTACACTATATGAAGAATAAATTTTATTTGTTAAAATAACGAGAATGACTAACTATAAATATACATAATATGTATTTGAAGTCCCATTACGTGTTATGTCATAATAATTCTTAAATTAAAATTTCTTTTTAAAAAACTAAACTGTGGAAATGAATGACATTTCAAATAAATCCTTTTATATAGTCAAAAAATATTCTAAAATAGTAACATTAATGATAATTAATATCTTCACATATTTATTTTAAATAATGTTTATATATATAGATTGAAAATTAATATATTTTATACTGAGATCATGAATAAAATAACTCCATAAATTGTTAAAAAATAACTTAATGTTAATAATATATAAAATCAAACTCCTCAACCAAATAGGTATATGATATTAATATTCTCACATGGTTACCTCACAATGTAATTCATATATGTAATCCAATATATAAAAAACTATTCATATAAATAATGGTACCCAAATTACACTTCACCATTTGTTTTTAATAAACATTACTCGATGAAAATTTTCTATACACATCATCATTTTATTATCTCATAATCATTGTTAAATTGTACCGTAGCTGTCCCAATATACTTCAGAACTAGGAATATCATAATTTTCATATCATAATCGTAACCACATGTATGTATGGATTCCAATATAGATGATGTGTATATCTTAAATTTGAATTCTTGACATCCCACTCATGATTAGAAAATAGAATCTAAAACCATGATGTTCTGTTTGTATTGTATGGTCTTCCTCACACCATTGTAAAATACAAATAAATTGATTGTAAAAAAGTTATACATCCAAACTATAGTATAAAAAAACCCAATTTTTTAATCCCTAATATCATGCCATATGATTGTTAATATACTTATATATTCAGATAGGGGAGATAGTTTTTTAATCCAACTCTTCTCTAGTTATCCTAGATTATATATAAATAAACCATCCCCTAAATACATGGTTTCCACATTCCCTAATTACATAAGTGGGGTATAATATAATATAAAACTATATTGATCATTAGCACACACATTCCCAATATGGGATACAATGTTTCCTTCAAATAATCTTAAATTATTATCACAGTAACCCCCCTAGTGCTGGTGCATGAATATGGATATCAGTTAATAGTAAAAGAAAAATTTTCTTAATAAATTAACAATTCTTCCTTTTAAAAAATATTTCTACAGTAAAATAAAAATATTATAACTATTATTAATATAGAGATTATTAATTGAAATATTATTTCAATAAAATATATTCTAAAGTATGTCAATTGAAAATTAACACAACAAACCATCACAATTTAATTATTATATTAGATATTTTATAAATAATCATTTAGGTACTCATGTAAAAAACATAGACTACCTATAAAACCAATTTCTCAAAATTAATACCAATAAATAGATTCAAAAATATTTATATCAATCATTTGTAAATAATATATATATATATATTTGTGTGTTTGTGGACTTACAAATCCTCAATCGAGTATGTAAAATGATTATCCATAGAGGAAAGACATATCATCTATAAAAATGTTGATTATTTTAGGTTTCCTACAAAATTTCACACACCATAATCCAGAATACTATAATCTATATTGAAAATCATTTTAGTAATACAATACATACCATTAATTATTAATATAAATGTTATCAACATCATTATTTAACACATACAATTAATATATTTTTAAAACACATTTGAGTCCATAGGAAGGCCATGTAATAATGGAATTCATCCTTCCCAAAACATGGAATGTTGTCATTTGAACTGAATAATTTATTCATTCTCACAATATCATATTAATTCTATTAAGAATATTCATTTTGATTATAGATAATTTATTAAAATAACAAAAAAAAATCAAAAAAATTACACCATATCATAAAATTCAATATTAAATCAAGAATTATTTTCTATGTTTATTAAAATCTATGATAGTAACATCTCACCCATCCTCATTGTATTGATAAGGCAATAAGATATTACATGAAAATATGAGAATTCACAAATTCCTAAAGGATAGAAATAAATTGAAACTATATAAAGCAAGATATCATAGTAATAAAACACAATATACTTCTAAATTGACATTAAATCAAAAATATAACCACATAACATATCAAATAAAAAATATGACAAAACCAACAGGGATCAAGGGCCCCAATGATAACCAGTCTAAAAATCATAACATTATCCAATATCCAACTCCACATTCTATGACCTGTGTGAAATGAAGCATCACTATATAAATGAGATACAATGGCATAACCTATGTCCTGAAAAACCATATATGATGACTCACCAATGTGCCCATATAGGGAGTGACTATTCAAAAACTATAGGTTTTCCCCAAATATTTTTCCCAATCAATCAACTAGGATATAACAAGTTATAATCCTTAGATAAAATAATTTATATGTAACAATTTAAAAAACCTTTTTATCAAATCCCATACATTTTAGGAAAAAAAATATTTCATCTAAAATTCGTTTTCTAAATAAATCCAATTTTTAATACCAAAACCATTTCAATTCTAGTTTAATTCCCCAAAACGACACATATACAGATACTGAAGCTTTTTATTACCATTGAATTTAGGAAATCACATCCATTCTATTTCCCATTGATGGTCATATATCCTGACCATTAGCCATCTCATTCAAATCACACATATCCATTTAATCCAATAATCATCCATGACCAATTTTTACCAATCAATTTCAATAAAACTATAATTTTTAAATAAAATTAATTCCCAACAAATTTTAACTATTAAAAAACAAATACTTATTAAATTCATTATTTTAATATCTTTCTACCAAATTCACTTTCCACCAAAATAAACAATATTCAAAATTCCACAAATCATTACAAATGATGGTTTACGACACTAATTGTTCAAAATTTTCATAAATCAATTCATGAAAATAGAATATTTGAAATCAAGTATTACATTTACAGTAATAAAAGGTAATAGTGATGCCACAAACCTGAAAAACGATGTAAAAAATGGTGAACAACACAATTTCATCAATAAAACATGGTAGAAACTCAAAAACCACTTTAAATCTCATTCACTAATATAAAAATATCCACATTTAATAATAAATGGAATAGAATATAATATATCGATCCCAAATTGACTTCATCTCTAAATCCATGATCAGATTGAATAAGTGATCTAAGAAAACTCACCATGAACTGAATCTTACATGGAAATCAGGGCTTCAATACACCGTGATTTACTAATAGATCACTCATGTATTGAAGGGATTTTTATCTAGAGCCATAGGCAGAAGAAAAAAATTTCTTGGGGTTGTAATATTGGAAAAATGAGTTGTAAATGATTAATTCATGATTTTATCAACAATATTGGGATTTATTTTTTATACTATTCCCTATTTAGCTGAATGATTTGGATAAATGTGTCCATACCATGTTCCCAGAACTACCTCAATCCCCAAATTACAGAATTGGATCACATTGTTAGAAAAACCATGTGTAAAACATGAAGAATCCAATTTTTTTACACAATATGTTAATACTCATGGGTGGTTGCTCATTTTTTAAAAACTATATGCCTAACAGTCCACTACACAAAATTCCCCTTTCTTCCATTATAGGGTTTAGAAAATGTGGTTCATGGTATCTAATAACAATTTTAAAATCGTGAACGTTCATAATGGTCCAAAAAATTTTTGAACTCATCCAATCCATATCATACATTAACCAAATAATATATTTAAGTAAAAATATATAATTAAATAATCACATAATAGAAATTGTCGTTCCACATTCTCTCTATAATTTCCATTTCAATACAAAATAATTATAAAAAATTAATTCTTGAATGGATTAAACCATTACAATTCAAATTACTATTCACATTCTAATGTTTATTACTACTTCTAATCATTTTACATAAAATTCTAACAAGACAAATTATTTTTCTGCGTAAGACATTATCATTGTTATCCATAATCTATACTGAGATATGAACTAATTATGTATCTAGCTCTAGGTAAAAATGAACCCATAAATTCACATTTTCAGGATTTGGATAATACAATTTCAAATGAAATTCATCCAACACATTATACAAAAAAATCAATGTTGGGAAAGCAAGACATCATGAAGCCTCACCATCTCGTTCACTTTTCTCAAAAGGGGCAATTTATCTTGAAGATAACTTATCCTGCATTCCAAAATGATGATGGCCAAGTGATGTATAAATTACTAATAACCCATGATAACTTAGTTGAGATGACAAATTCCTTCAATGATGATCCATGTAAAATTGATGATGACTCCTAGACTTATTATAATGACTCATACTATACATACATTGTTAATACTTCAAAATTTAATCACACTTATTACAACATATAACAAAACCATGGTAGGACCATATAGGTATAGTGTCTTCAGAAACTGGGAAACATAAACAACTGGTTCATAAAGCATCGATATTTTCTCTGGTTTATTTCATCATATCTAGAGTCCCTTTTGGCATATCCTAATCAATAACGTTTTTCCTAACTTGGGGAAAGAAAACATTCAAAAGGGTGAGCTCAAATGCTCAGTAAGGGTAAAAAAAAGAAATATCATATTCATAAGAGCATAGCATTTCGAAAATCTTAACATGAAAAAGAGATCATAATATCATAACATGGGATAAATCATGGTAGTGAAATTTATTCCACGTAATAATTACTTAAAACATGAAACTTTGTTGCATACACAGATAATCAATGAGAATCATTTCTTAGTAGTCAAGACTCATTTCCAATACTATCATAGCGGACAAAGTCTATTTCTGAACCGAGTTCACTCCTCGTTTCAGTCCTGTTTCACTGAACCAGATTAACCTTCTGTTCCAGCCATGTCTATCTCATGAGATATAAATCTTTACCCAATGCATTTGAGGGAGATATAGGTCCCACCCATCTCATAATGATACCATTCTAATGTGTGCCACAAGATCATAAATCATACATCATAGCATAACCCATGTAATAAAAATGGTATTATTAAACATCATGCCATCATAACATAAATCATATAAGATAAAAGGACTTCATAAAAATAATTCCATCATAACATAATCAAATCAATGTAAAAATAGGGATATAAATAGAAACCTATATTATATTATATGGAAAATAATTTTGATAAAATTCTTGAACTCCATTCTTGAGGAAAATATCCTTTATACTTCAAAAACATGTTTCCTTTCTTAACATGTCATACAATATTAAACTAAAAGAATTTGATTAAAAATAAATTTGAAAACATGTAAAGGAAGCTTCATGGAAATATTTTTCTAAAAATCCATCAATGTCTTATAAGTTAAAAAACATTCTGCACGTACATTAGCCAGAAGAGTCAAAAAGTACCCCATACGAAAAATGAAATATGATTCCTTTAGAAACTTTTACTGAAAACTAACTGAAGGGTAAAATAGGATTTATAAAATTGTAAAAGGATATAAATAACATTAATTTTTGAAGAAACATGGATGTGGATGACAAATATGCCCCAGTAATTACCGAAGTATAAAAAATCTCAGATATAAATTAAGATTGCAAGATTTTCCCTTACCATAGGTCCAATTTGCTTAGTACGTGTCCGAACCTCCTGTATAATGATTTAAAGAATGTTATTTACTTATTCCAGAATCGTAATTATTGTTATGATATCATATATGGTCATATTCTTAGCTTTTTATTAGTAATATTTAATTGCTACTTGTTATTCTGGTGTTTATTTCCTTATGTTCTCATGCGTGTTTTGTCGAATAAATTATTATTCTTATTTTTAGGTAATAGATACCTCATTTACAGATTGGTATTAGTGTAATATATATCATATTTATTCATTTAATTCATTTATATAATCATTATACATTGAAGATATTGTAGAATGAGTCGCATCACATCGTGGAGACGGTAGGTCGTATGTACGCACGAGAGATGATATCGTTTCCATGATCGTGGAATTGTTTTGAAGAGTATGTATACTATTTCAGAATCAATATCACTTTACAATAATCATATACAGTTATTTGTTACACCATTATACACATCCATGTAAGGTGGTGGTGGAAAACTGGTTACACCACAGTCTGGAGACAGTATTCCGTACGTACACACGCGCGGTGATTTCGTTTTCCATAAGATGGATAGAAGGTGAAATAGGGCTATTTAATATTTATAATAACATATAATTATATGAGTTATACTGATGTTATTTCTGAATAATTAAACAACTAAATAAGAAAAAGTAGAATAAGAAACAAAGTTGAAAGAATCTGTAACAGACATTATCTCTTCTTTGAGGTGCCTCTTCTTAACCTCATCTTGGGGAACTAAAGATGGTCTTTGAAGAAGACCAGGACTTCTAGGATATTTCTTAGGAAGTGGAGAAGTGAAATTGTCCAGGGTTGGATGATATTGAGGGCTCAATGTGGTGTGATAAGGAGGGGGATGAGGTTCCCTATTATAAGGAGGAGAGGGGAACTTTAAGAAAAACATAAAATATTAATTTATTATAAAGTCATATTCAGTTTATAATAGCTCCAAATTGATTTATTTCTAAGATAAGGTGGGTATGGGGCGAAATCCTCTAAACCAATTTATTTTAGACAAGTTAGGTTACTATTTTAGCCTTATCGTTTATATTTAACGTTAAGTTAAATAATA
The DNA here is from genome assembly GCA_963277665.1 of Viscum album. Taxonomy (NCBI): domain Eukaryota; kingdom Viridiplantae; phylum Streptophyta; class Magnoliopsida; order Santalales; family Viscaceae; genus Viscum; species Viscum album. Next base: position 869,757,891 of record OY728148.1, read on the forward strand.
TTACTTTTACCGTGTCCTCTTGTTTTCTTATACTATATGGTTGATAAACAAATTATAACAATCCAAAATAACCCCAAGTGGTTCATAATTAATATATATGACCTTATCTAAGTCATTTTGAAGAACTGTAGTTTTTTAAGAATACAATAACAAATAATAATATATTATTTGTTTTAAATACTATTTTATGTCAAATTTGAAACTATTTGGTAATTGATTTTTTTGAATATCATAACAGCATGATTAGTTCGAAAAACGTTTATTAACTAAATAATAACATGTCAAATTAACCTTTAAAATTAGTTTAATTCATAAAAAGTCTAAAATTACATTTATTTGGGTATTTATAACATCAATTATGTTAATATTTCATTAATAAGATAATTACTGCATCATCATTGTGTCATAAATAAATTAAATTATTCAAACTCTAAAAATTATAAATAAAATACCATTATGTATGAAATAATTTTATATTTCTAATGAATATTTATAGTATAATTTATCATATTTATGACTTAGTATTAAATTTTTTTTATTTATTAAACATTGATTTTAACTATTTTAACTCTTCTTTAAATAAATTAATAATAATTGTCCTAATCTAATCCAAGTGGACCTAAATGGTCATATTTTATTACTAAGGTTGTTTTTTTTTCAATTAAAATTATCCAATAAAATTAGTACATGTGCTAGGGTAATAATAATACCATTTTTACCCTTAATTACCATATTTACTTTAAACCGTGGAAAAAAAAGTAAAAATATACTATTCAAAAAAAATTATTTTTATCTTATTGAACCACATTTTACTCCATGATATTAACCATGTCTCTTGGATTTTTTAAATTATACTCACAGATGCGGTAAAATTATGTTTTATGTACATTTTCAAATTCTCCTAGGAGTTGGGTAAAAGACGGTGAAAAGTTAAATAATATTTTTATATATCTAAAATTATTATAAAATGAGTCCAATGAATTACATTGAACTTATATGGGTATTATGTATCAATATTTACATAATATATATTAAATTAAAATAAAAATTTATTAAAATAAAAAAGATGGTTTTTAAATAGTAACCCAGTGTTTTCACTATTCATTAAGAATTTAATGTTTTCAGAAAAATACCAAAATTTCACCCTAGGCTAATTTTGATATTCCGAATCCAAAAATGAAGTCCATTTTGAAGGTTAAAATTTATAAAATTTCAAAATGTATGTATTACTATTCATAATGGTAGTTTTAATAATATTTTAATAGTATATCATTGTTTAGTGAAACTCGGTATTGCGTAAAATGCAAGCTATCAAGGAAGGTTGTGAATGCGTGTAAACATAGCCAAGATAGTGTTGTGTGTAGTGAAAAATTCCTTTGATGATGGATATAACATAAAAACAAAATATTTTTAATAAAAAGTCTGGTGTTACATTCTACCCCCATTAAAATGAATTTCACCCTCGAAATTCATCACATTATAACAAACAGATGAGGATACCGCTCCCTCATAATATCCTCAAGCTCCCATGTAGATTCATCTAATTGATAGTTACTTTATAAAACATTCACCAAGCGAGTGGTCTTGTTCCGTAGGACTTTTTTTTAACGATACTGAATCTCAATCAGATGTTCTTCATAGGAAAGATCTTTCACCAGCGGTAAAACTTTTGATCTGAGTACATGTGAAGGATCAGGTATGTACTCTCTCAAGAGAGATACATGGAACACATCATGAACATGAGAGAGATTCGGTGGAAGCACCAACCGGTAAGCTACCTCCCTAACACGATCCAGTATTTTGAAATGAACGATATACCTAGGGCTCAACTTTCCCTTCTTTCCAAATCTCATTACTCTATTCCAAGGAGATATTCATAATAACACTTTATCACCCACTTCAAACTCTAGGTATTTTCTTCAGTTATCGGCATAATTTTTTTGTCGACTTTGAGCTTCTCTTATGTGTTGTTGAATAGATCGGATCTTTTCTTCAATCTCATCATCATGATTAGGTCATAATAGCTTTCTTTCCCCAACTTCATCCCAGTAAGTTGGAGTCCTACATTTCTTTACATAGAGAGGTTCATAAGGATTCATCTGAATACTGGAGTGAAAGATATTACTATAAGAAAATTACACCAAATTTAGGTGTTGATCCAAGCCACCTTTGAAATCCATAGAGAAATATCTTAACATATCATCTAGATTTTGAATTTTTCTCTTAGACTGACCATCTATCTGAGGATGATAAGCAGTTCTGAAACTCAACTATATATCCAGAGTATGCTGAAGACTTCACCAGAACATCGAGGAAAACCTCATATCTCAATCAGATATAATGGAAAGTGGTACTCCATGAAATCTTGCCACTTCTTTTACATATATACTGGTAAGCTGATCCAGAGAGAAATCCTCTAATAGCAATGATGTGTGCCAACTTTGTAAGACGATAAACTATGACCAGATAACATTATTGCATTTGAATGTTTTAGGAAGTCCGGTGACAAAGTCCATAGTGATGTTTTCCCATTTCCATTCAGGTATGTGCAGTAGTTGTAACATCCCCTTAGATTTTTTTCTCTAAACTTTAACATACTGACAAACCAAGCATCGAGAGACATATTCAAGAACATATTTTTTCATGCCATCCCACCAGAAGTAGTCTTTTAGGTCCCTATACATCATTGTACATCCAGGATGAATAAATAATGAAGAACTATGAGCCTCATCCAACAGCTCCTTAATTAATTCTGGTATGGGAGGAACACAAACCCGATTACTGAACCTTTTTATCCCAACACAATCAAGGATGAATTATTGAACATTTCTAACCTTTTTTTGTAACTCTACATCTTTTTTTGTGCGTCTTTAATCTTCACATGTATAGATGGTTAAAAATTCATTTGAGATAGATAATATTTTTCCCCTTCCATTATAATTCCAAGATCCATCCTTTGTAAATCCATAAATATTTGATCTTTTGTGATCATCATCATGGATAATTTAGCATGGTCTTGTCGACGTAATGCATCTGCATATAAAGAAATCCAATCAATTCCAATAAATTTCCACTTGAAGTTTATATTCATCCTAGAATCGATAGACAATCATAGATTGATCTGGAATATAAAATGTGGCTTCCCTTCTTGGGAAATTGATATGAGCTCTATATAAAGAAAGCCAATCAATGCTAATAATCACATCAAATTCCACTATAGGAAGAATCACAAGATTTGTAGGAATCAATTTCCCACAAACGTCAGTCGGAGAGGAATTATAAACTTTTGATGCAACTGTTATTCCATTAGGGGTTGTCACAGCTAACTCAACATCTAATTGTTGAGGTAATACGTCGATAACTTTAGAAAATTATTTAGATATAAAAGAGTGGGTGGATCTATAATCAAATAAAACATTTTCTACTTTAGAGTGGATGATATGTGTACCTTTCTCCACTTCGTTATCGTACTCCACATCGCTGATAGAAATTACTTGTGACATTCCTTTGTCTTTAGCCTTAAGAGTTTTTTTATGTCGATCATCATTAACAACCCTTGGATTAGGTCATTGATTATCATAATTACCCATTTTCTTGCACTTGTAACATTGATGTGTTTGAGGTTCATTCTATGTAGCCTTTTCTTTGTTTTCATCACTAGACATATTTTTCCCATCATTACGGCATTAAAATTATCTATGACCTTCCCTTCCGCATTTGAAACATTTACATGTCCCTTTAAGACTACTCCCTCTGTGTTTCATTCCACACATTGAGCATAAGAGAAAACTCATATTCTTTTTAGTGTGGTTTTTATATTTCTCGTGGAATTCCATTTTCCTCTTCTTATCAAAGGCATATGACTGATGGGTTACTTAAATCTCCAACTCAACCTTGAGATCACATCGAACGATTTCCTCATAACTATTGAAGTCCCTTATGGATAATGCCCTTAGAAGACATGGTTATAAGCCACTAAATAATCGATGGATCTTACTCTGAGGTTGGATAATAATCTTAATAGAGTACCTTGCATGTCTTGTAAAATTTGCTTCATAGGTACCAACAGATTCATCATCCTTTTTCTTGAGTTCATGAAACTCTTTCTCCATCATTGTTCGAAGAATACGAGTGATGTACTTATTAAAAAATATGTTCTTGAACTTTTCCCATTCCATGGATTCAATTTTATCCCTTTGCCTCGTATTCTTGATAAGATTACACCATTGATCCGCTTCACCCCCAAACGATATACTTCTAAGATGACTTTATCATGTTCAGAACATTGAAGAACTGAAAATTTCCTTTTAGTAGTACTGACCCTTTGTTCAGAAACTAATGTATCAGTAGACCCACTGAATGAGGGTGGACGCTGCCTCATGAAGGATTCAACAGAATGTAGCTCCTTCCTTTGCTCATTTGGAAGTCATGTACGATTCATAGCTTGAGAGAGTTGTGTGAGAATGCGTACAAGATTTTTCATTCCATCTCCCATAACTTTTTGTGGCTCAGGGGAAAATCATTGCATTGCCCGTCGCATTCCACATTAACACGGTTCCTTTGGGATCCAAACGTTGACTAAAACCATGAATAATAGTGTGAGAAACACTAATTATAAAAGGAAAACCACATAATCAAGAATAAATTTCACACATAAGGCCTTATCATATGTTATTCATGGCCATTTCTAAAACAATAAGATTATGTTCAATTCTTTCACTTATCTTAATGGTTCTTAGTAAGGATTTCACATCCTAGTTTCCAAAGGTTGACTATAACCTCCCTTTGATACCAACTATAACGACCCATACATTACATACATTTTTAATACCTCAAATTTGAAACATCCTTATTAAAACATATAACAAAACCATCGTAGGAGAGTATACGTATAGTGTCTTTAAAAACTGGGAAGCATAAACAACTGGTTCATAAATCATCTACATTGTCTCCTGTTTATTTCATCATATCTACAGTCCCTTTTGGTATATCGTACTTAATAACCTTCTTCTTGTCCTTGGAAAGTAAAACATACAAAAGGGTGAGCTCAAATTCTCAGTAAGGGTAAACAAAGGAAATATCATATTCATAAGAAAATAGCATTTCGAAAATCATAACATGAAAATGATATCATAATATCATAACATGGGATAAATCATGGTAGTGAAATGTAATCCACATAATCCTCACATAAAACATGAGGATTTTTGGAATACACACATAATCATAGAGAATCATTTCTTAGTAGTCAAGACTCATTGCCAAGACTATCTTAGCAGACAAGTCCATTTCTGAACCGAGTTTACTCCTCGTTTCAGTCCTGTTTCACTAAACCGGATTAACCTGCCATTCCTGCCATGTCTATCTCATGAGATAGGAATCTTTACCCAATACATTAGAGGGAGATATTGGTACCACCCATCTCAATATTATACCATTCTTATGTGTGCCACATGATCATAAATCATACATCATAGAATAACCCATATAATAAAAATTTGACTTTTAAACATCATGCCATCATAACATAGATCATATAAAATGAAAGGACTTTATAAAAATAAATACATCATAACATAATAAAATAAATATAACAATAGGGATATAAAAAAACCCTCTATTATCTTAGATGGAAAATAATTTTGATAAAATTCTTGAACTCCATTCTTGAAGAAAATATCCTTTCTACTTCAAACACATTTTTCCATTCTTAACATGTCATACAATTTTAAACTAAAAGATGTTGATTATAAATAAACTTGAAAACTTGTAAATGAATCTTCATTGAAATTATTTTCTAAAAATCCATTCATACCGTATCAGTTACAGAAAACATCCTTCTCATACTTTGGCCAGAAAAGTCAAAAAGTACCTCGTACAAAAAACGACAAAGGATTCCTTTCATATATTTTAATAAAAACTCAACGAAGGGTAAAATTGGATTTAAAACATTGTAGGAGTATAGAAATAATATTAAATATTTACACAACATGGATGTGGATGATAAATATTCCCCAGTAATTACCGTAGTATAAATAATCCCGTATAAAAATTTAGATTGCGAGATTTTCCCTTACTTTAGGTCTGATTTGCTTCGTACGTGTCCGAACCTCCTATATAATGATTTAAATAATGTTATTGACTTATTCATGATCCTTAAATATTGTTATGATATCATATATGGTCATATTCTTATCTTCTTATTAGTAATATTTCATTATTACTTGTTATTCGGGTGTTTATTGCTTTTTGTTCTCATGCGTGTTTTGTCGAATAAATTCTCATTACTATTTTTAGGTTATAGATACCTCATTTACAGAATGGTATCAGTTTAATATATATCCTATTTATTCATTTAATTAATTTATATAATCATTATTCATTGAAGATCATGTAGAATGAGTCGCATCACATCGTGGAGACGGTAGGTCGTACGTACGCACGAGCGATGATATCGTTCCCATGATTGTGGAATTGTATTGAAGTGTATGTATACAATTTCAGAATCAATATAACTTTAAAATAATCATATATAGTTATTCATTACACCGTTATACCCATCCATGTAAGATGGTGGTGGAGACGGTATTCCGTACGTACGCACGCGCGATGATTTCGTTATCCGTATGATGGATAAAAGGTGAAATAGGGTTGTTTAAAATTTATAATAACATATCATTATATGAGTGATACAGATGTTATTACTTCATAATGAAACAACTAAAGAATAATAATTAGAAGAATAAATATACTTTAAATAATTGGTAACGGACATTACCTCTTCTTTGAAGCGCCTTTTCTTAACCTCCTCCTAGGGAACTAAAGATGGTCTTTGAAGAAGAGAAGGACCTTTAGGGTGTTTCTAGGTAAGTGGAGAAGATAAATTGGTAGGGTTTGGCCTAGTTTGAAGTCTAAATGTGGTGTGAGTAAGAGAGGGAGGAGGTGCCCTTTTATAAGGGAGGAGAGGGGAACATTATGAAAAACTAAAAATATTATTCTATTATAAAGCCATATTCAGTTTTTAATAGCTCCAAATTGATTTATTTCAAAGATAAGGTGGGGATGTGTCGAAATTTTCTCAAACAATGGGTTTTATACAAGTTTAGGTGACTATTGTAACCTTATCATTTAGATTTAACTTTAAGTTAAATAATTTTTCTCTTACAATGTCTTCTTGTTTTCTTACACTATATGGTTAATAAACATACTATAACAAGACAAACGATCCCCATGTGTTTCCTAATTAATATATATAACGTTATCTAAGTCATTTGGATGAAACTTATTTTTTTAAGAATAACATAACAATTAATAATATAATATTTTTTTTAAAAACTATTTTATGTAAATTATGACTTTATTTGGTAATTGATTTTTTTAAAAATCATAACGCACTGATTATTTTGAACAAAGTTAATTAGATAAATAATAACATGTTATATTATCCTCTAAAAGTATTGTAATTCATAAAACTTCTAAAATTACATTTATTTGGGTATTTATAACATCAAATATGTTAATATTTCAATAATAAGATAATTACTGCATATACATTGTATCATATATAAATTAAATTATTTAAAGTCTAAAAATTATAAATTAAATAACATTATGTATGAAATATTTTTTATCTTTCTAATGAATATTTATAGTCTAATTTATCTTATTTATATCCCAGTATTAAAAATGGATTAGTTATTAAACATTGATTTTAACTATTTTAACTCTTCTTTAAATAAATTAATAATAAATGTCCTAATCTAATCCAAGTGGACCTAAATGGTCATATTGTATTTCTATGTTTGTTTTTGGTTGACTTAAACATATCCAATAGAATTAGGACATGTTTTACTGTAATAATAATACAATTTTCACCCTTAATTACCCTGTTTACTTTTAACCATGGTAAAAAAAAGTAAAAAGTTGCAATTCACCAAAAATTATTTTTGTCCTATTAAACCACATATTACTCATTGATATTAACCCAATCATTCATATCTTCGAAATTCCACTCACAGATGTTGTAAAATTAAATTTTATATACATTTTCAAATTCTCCTATGAGGTGGGTAAGAGAGTGAAAAGTTCAATAACATTTTTATATATCTATAATTATTATAAAACGACTCTAATTAATTAAATTGAACATATATAGGTATTATGTATCAATTATTACATAAAATAAATTTAAATAAAATAAATAATTATTTAAATAAAAAGTCAGTTTTTAAATAGTAACCCACTGTTTTCACTATTTATCAAAATTTGCATGTTTTCAGAAAAATACCAATATTTCACACTAGGATAATTTCGATATTAAGAATCTAAAAATGAAGTTCATTTTGAAAGGTAAAATTTATAAAATTTCGAAAAGTAGGTATTACTATTCATAACGGTTAGTTTTAATAATATTTTAAAAGAATAACCCTGTTTAGTGAAACTCAATATTGCGTACAATGCAAGATATCAGGGAAGGTCACTATTACGTGAAAATCATTCCAAGAAACTGTTGTGTATAGTGAACGATTCCTTTAATGATACATATAATATTAAAAAAAATATTTCTCATAAAAATATCAGGGGTTACACTTATACATAATATTCATGATCAACTCCATCTTATTTTAATTTATTTACTCATATTTCAGTCCAAATATGTTTTTACCGCCAGTTTATATTAATAAATGAATATAAATATAGGGAATACAATATAATGATTAAAAAAAATCTACTTTAATGATGTTGGATAACTTCTGTTTTATAATAAGTCCACTAACAATAGGTGGTCTTCTCATGAGCGAACAAAATCTATTGACCAAGCCGAGCTAAGGTCATACAATGTTTGTATTATTCAATTGGATTATCCATATTTATGAAGGTCATTCTCCATAATCATTATCAATTGTTTCCTAATATATTTATGTAAGGATATTAAAAAATGAGACATAAAACAATGATCTCAATCTAATAATATTAAATTTGGAATGGTAGTCCCCTTTAACACTTCTCATGTATAGATTTTAGGAATTTTTCCAACACATGAGATTCAAAAATAGGGGTGAAATAGAAAACATTATGAGATGGTCCACTAATACCAATAATGATTCATGTTTCCAAAAAGTCATTTTATGTTATTTCTTAAAATTCACAATTATATTCTCTCATTTACATAATGAAATTTGTAATGAATACAATGTACATGATGGCAACTGGTGATTTTCCACAACCTATGGACATGTGAGGCATATGACTGCATTCTATGATAAATTCATTGTCATTAAAACTGAAACAATTTCATTCTTATTTCAATATAAATATTCTATATTTCAAAATGAAGAATCCATCTCGAATGGTTGTATGCATGAATTTGTTTTCTAAGAAAACCATATGTACAAAAATCCGATATAAGAACAAAAAAATCCCATCTAGTTTTCATTCATCAATGGTCTCCCCACCATTGATGTATTAAATCATTACAAAATTTTTTATTCATATTTTTTTTCCTCTCTAACCCTTCACACCAAATTTATAAATAGATAAAATAGGAAATAATACTACTATAATAACTCAGACTTCACAATCCATGTTCATCATAGCTATCACCAACATCAACTACAAATGATGTAAATACTTTTTTCCAACTCAACATATGAATTCTTACATAACGCATATACCATTAAATTTCATTTAACCTATTTATAAATCAACTAGAAGTAAATAATTTGGATATACCCCATCATTTTACGTTGTCCTATATTCAAATATCATTTTTAGAAAATTAGTTTCAAACGCTTATGATCCTTAAATACCACAAAATTCTAACCAATGACCTACTAATGTAATGTCTTCAATGAATGTACTACTGGTGCTGACTTCAAATCGTGTGATTGTTAGTCATTCTCAGGAAACAATAACTAAAGTGAGCCATATGTAAACACATGATCTACATACATTAGAATACTTACCTACCAAGATCTCAAAGCTTCACAGTACACAACATAAACCTATCCAAATTCCTGAAATATCTTTATCTATAATGATATTAAGATTATGATAATCTCTTGAAAATAATATTGACATTCCTCATTCCATTAGAATGGAACACATTTTTTTTTCAAATATTTCATTAATGAATATAGTCATGAATGGACATGAAAATTGTCACTATAATAACTATTTATACCAATGAATATACATTTATTAAATAAATTATTAAGTTTCATTGAAGAGATTATAGTTTCTATAGTTTCTATATAAAAACCCCCTTTTTAGGGAAAAATATCCAAGGAAACAAACAACTTATATCTAAAGTATAATCATTGATAATTTTGTATACCAACATTGATCTTGTAAGATTTCTAACACACTTATGGATTGTTAATCATGATCATCCCTTGTCGTTGAATAGACCAAAATGGAATATAAAATTAATTCCATAAAATAATACAGATACCTCTAAAATATCTAATCCTCAATGACATATTTAATGTTGATTATTTAATAATTTTACAATCTGTACCACATAATTGTAATGGCTATGTATACTTCTTGAATATTTTTTTAACATATTTTATTTGAACACACAATAGTTGATATCAGAATCTGTTGTCTATTTTTAAGAAACATTGGAATCCCAAAAATTTATCAAAAATAGAATTAATGTGTCAGATTGGATATTTATTATTTATCATAGAATTGTTAATCTTACAAAAACATAAAAAATATCAATAGATATTCATCTTATTTTTTCAAAAACATGATCACTACTGCCCAATAAGAAATTCCAGGATGACTGATCCATTTTATTTATTTATCTTTAAAATAAGCATTAATTATAAATATTTAGTTTCTTCCATCCCATAATATGAAATTAAGATATGATTTCCCTGATAAGATATCAATCCTAATCTACACAACTCTTGTAGGTGGAAACCCTACGATGTTATTAGGAAAAAAATTGCAAACTGATCAAAAAATATTGTACAAAATCTATCCTCAAGATCATTCATCAATGAAAATGTTAAATAACAAAAAAATTAAGATATATTTTCCTCTCCTAGTACAAAAAAGCCTACTACACCTTCGATTATATTCTCTTCTCCTCAATAGAAATTCTTAATGCCATCATCATTCATAAAATATACCCTTCTAGTATAGAAATCAATTTTACTATTGAAAATTTTATACAAATATATTCGTATGATTATATAATATAAATTAATGTCAGGATTTGATAAATCCAAAATCAACCCATCTATATAAATGATTATGGAAAAAAATTTCACATAAAGGATCGATAGTCTCACTGACCAATATGTGTTAGATGGCTCAAAATAGAAGTCAATATCTCAATATTTGAAGAAAAAAGATTAATGGATCAAGATGAAATATATAAAGAGTATTCAATAATATCAAAAAAAATACAGAAGGGTTGAATTAAAAATAGTTTTACCTCTCACCATCGTTTGTCCATATAGATCATCTGCATTAACATTATATGATACATATATCTTCATAGACACTACACATCATTCTTTATTTCTATATTGACATTTACAATATTTTGGAGTCTTGGTATTCCTATAATCAATGTGTATAGATATATCTTGTTGATGATATGTGTTGTTCTACCATCATCCAATTGAATCATATGACATCCCTGAAATAAGAGATTTTTTCTAGATATTTAACATTAGAGAACTATGAAAATAGCTCTAAATATTCCAAATATGGTTTCAACTATGGCATGACCCATGTCGATTCATATGATATTTCAGGGTAGATTACTAATATTCAAATTGACGAAATTTATATATTAACATGGGATTAGGAAGAAGTTCCCTGATCTAGCCATCTGATTTTAAGAAATGTCCCTACATTGTAAATATGGGTCCCTCTTTAGCTTATTCAAAAAATTTAAGTTCCCACAATCACCCATAGGTATCATCATGTTTCCTCCAACTGTTTCTTCAATGTAATCCATTTATAACATGGTATATCTATTGAAAATAACCATATAATTCATTATATAGAGAAAACATCATCAATTTAATCCCCAACATTATCCCCAATTACAAAATATATACCTTAAAGGATTTACTAGAAGATAAACTGGGTGAAATGTGGGATAAATTCATGAATTTCGATGCATAAATTTTCACAATGTGATTTTACTACTTCATGATTAAAAGTTATATCATCATAGAAATCATGAAAGTGTGAAGATACATGTTTTTGTAGAAATATTCTTCAAAATCATCCCATGTAATTCCATGGGCTATTTATCATGAATAGGTAATTCAATAAAGTAGCATGAAAGATCTACTAGAATATTTTTTTACAAATTTATTTTCAACTACAAAAATTTGTCATGAAAATAAATGTGTAAATTCATCATATTGGGACTAATAAAAAAATTATTTTGTTTTGAATGACCTTGAATGATGGGTGGATTATTATTTTAGAACATAATGAATAATCCACTTTCCATGCTGCATCGCATTGTTTCACTATACCCATACAATCAAAATCATGAACAAGACTATGAAATATCAGTTTGTTCACTTTTTTTTATGGTGTAGCCAAATTCTCATAAGGTTCATCAGGATGGGTTTTAAAACCCATAATTGGATCCATTTCCTATAAATAAATTTCCATATGTCTCACTCTCAAGAAAATGAAGGCTTGTAAATTGATATTTAACACATCATAACTAACATAACATTTATTTAAAAAATCCAACACATTGTACTTTCAATAAATAATTTATAATTTCACCATTCTGTTTAAAATAAATACATTTTCAAAATAGCATAACAATGCCATTTCAAAATATCACATAAAAAACCCTTTTCTGAAATGAACATTATTTCACCAAATCATAAATCATTACTCGAAATGAAATATTTGATACTAATAGGTTGTTATTTTCTCAATTCATGTCTTAATATTTTCATTGGATAAACCCATATAAATGATATAGAAATCATATATGTGTCTCAGAATGTTTAGGTACTAAAATCCTTGGTATTCTGAGGTTCATAATCGATATGTTAGACATGCCTCATTAGGCTATATATTTGATGTCCCGAAAATCATATTCCTTTATACCATCCCAACCAAATGAATAGTAAAATATTATTTTCTTTATTTAAGACCAAAAAATAAATACGAAAAGTCCCAAAATGATGGATGAACCATCTAAGACTAACAACATTGGTAACATTCAACACCTCATCATTTTCTTGATAAGGAAAGAGGTTATTACATTGAATTATAAGACATCCTCAAGACCCCAAAAGAATGAAATAAATTCAATGGGATATAATAAAATTTGATGTTGATTTGAATATTTAAAATAAAACAACTGTAACCAAGTAAGACATACCCAAAACAAAAACTATATGATGAATGAGAAAAATGTAATGCAACTCAATGTATTACCAAACTAACATAAATACTAATCCAAAACCATATAACATATTATAATTCAATGTGGAAGTCAAACCCATTAAGGATTAAAGACCCCAATGACAATAAGGACACCACTCCCAACATAATCAATTATCCATATTTACAAGCCTCCCCTAATGTATCATGAAAAGTCTAAAATGAAATTAGATTTATTTCCATTTATTATGTCTCGTTAAATGATATCTATATTAAAATGTTCCCAAAAATATGGTGACTGATGAAACATAGTAGTATTTCCCAAAATTACATCCCAATACACTCCACTAATAATGAACTACATATTATATTTATATAAATTTTTTTTTATAAATCACATTAAATAATATTATATCAAATTCGAGCAATTTCTATTTGAAACCATTTATATCAAAATACAATTTTAAAAATTTGGATAATTAAAAATAGAAAACCATTTCAATGAATTAAACAAAAATAGTATTTAATTCTATTTTATGAATTCAGTTGGCATTAATCATTTCATTTCCCATATCCACACACACACACACACTCTTATGCCTTGTGAAACCATTCATTGTGGAATATAACATCTATAAAAAGACTACTTGATGATGGTATGTAACAACCATTATCCATTAAATTCGAATAATTTGGTCTATTTAAAAAAACATTGATGAAAACCTAAATTATTCCAAACCATTTCAAAAAAAACAATCCATGTATTAAAACAGTCCCACTAATTTCCATGAATCAAAACCTAAATCCATTTTAAATTAATGTATATAATTTACCATTCCACCTAAATAATCAATTTTAAAAAATTTATAAACACTCACTATAATATTTTTCCATTATTAATTGAATAAAAAATTAAATTTCATTACAATAAATGAAAAGAATTAAATCATTCCTTCCAGTTCTAATATTATTATTGAAAAGTGAAGCCACAAACCTCAAAATATAGACAAAGATGAATAAAAACACAAATTATTCAATGAAACATAGTTTAAACTCCACGAATAAAAAATTTATCATGTTCCCTTACATATAAAAGCCTTATATCAAAAGTATCTAAATAAAATATCATAGTTTAATCCCAAATATACTAGATCTATTAATCTATTAGTTGAAAGAAGAATATAACTATGAAAACCACCACTAATGAATACTTAACAAGAAATTCAGAATTAAAATTACCATGACATACCAATATATCACTACCAAATACAAGGGAACGATCTATAGATTTTATAAGAGAATATAAAAATGAGTTAGGTTCATAATATTTAAATATGAACTATAATATAGAAATTATTTATTATACCGACAATGTAAGGAACAATTTTTTATCCATGCCTTATTCAGGCACATGATAATGAAAACTATAATCAAATTGTTTTCCATCCACAACTTCGAAACAACTAGAGTGTGGATACAATAACCATGTAGAAATAGTGAAGAAACCATGTGTTAATCTATTCGTATCTACTCTTATTAGATAACATGGTATAGAAAAAATTTGTTCATAACCATAAACCAACATAGAGTCCACTTTCTACTTTTTCATGGTTTCTAGATGGTGTTTCATGGTTTCTATTAACCATTACCAAACTTTATTCCTCTAAATAATAAAAAAATATTATAAAAATCCTACAAACCATTGAATGAATATCCAAATAACATTTCATACATGAAATACATTATAAATGGGGTACTTGATGATCATGGTTACATAGTGATGATTGTTTTTCTCTCCATGAAATGATATATCAATAAAAAATAAATATTCTAGGAATTTGAAAACTAAAAATCACTTTAATATTCCATGGAATGTTAATATTTATAGAATTTCTTATTTATAAAAAAAACTTACAAAGTAATATTATACCTTAAATGTCGACACATATAATTAGTATCCATGTTAAAACATAAGGAATCCCTTTTTAAACTAAACCTTGTTTTGTTTTCATGAATTATCCGAAAATTTGTGATTTTGACATCATCATTTCCCCTACTATTCCATAAATGTATTTGAAATACATTTTAAAAAGTAGGATGAGAACATATTATCAGTAACTTATATTGAATGATGTAAAACCATTCATCTAGTAATAAATATTAAAACCCATTTAATTTTTACCTTTATAATCAATTCTAATTATTTGAATGATATAAGACATTTTAAAATGAATTTAAAAAAAAAATCAAAAAAATCATTTAAATCACAAAGATTTAAATTTAAAACTCATTTTTGGAAACATAGAAAAACCAAATAATATATTTATTTTTAATTTTAAAAACTGTGTTGATGACTTTCAACATTATCCCTACCCAATGTATTCAAGAGTAATAATTGAAAAAATACATCTTATAAGCTATATAAAGAAGACATTTGTGGTATCATGTTCCCCAAAACTTCATATATGCTATACCGAGATGAACTATGTTCTATAGTGTGGATCATCCCTTCGTTTAAGCTATATCAGGCACACATGTTAGTTAAATGAGACTCAACCCTCTATTGAAGATATATTGGGTTCACCTGTGAGATATAATGGGGATCAAACAATTATACCTGAAATATTTGGATCACACATTTGATATAATTCTTATATACCATATCATGAATAAAACTATTTAATACTCATTTACACCCTTGGTTAATATGCTTTTATAAAACTAAATTCCATTTTATTTTATTATTCAATGTATAAGTATTAAAATTGCGCTCGTAATAATGAAACAGTTTCTGTTAAAATAACTTTGAAAAAAATATAATGTAAAATATTAAAATATTATTTTTCATGAAATAAGGTTATATTTTTCTATGATTTATATGTAAATAAATTATACCTTTTGACAATCATAAAATTATATTTGAAAGAGGAAATTAAAAAATATTTATTTCTTAAGAAAATCACAAAACAAATTCCATAAAAAATATCATTTTGAAAACATATGATTGATATAGTGTAATTAAAATTTAAAAAATGATTTCAATATGATTAAATTTATAAAATTAATTTTGAAAACATCGACATGAAGGTAAATGATTCAGAATCTAAATCATTAGAACATATAAAATATGGTTTATTAACACAAAAAGTCTGTTATGTTGAGTCTAACTCGTCACATATGTTTTTTCTCATCATGATTAAAATTACTAAGATAATTTTATAATTAATTGTGAATTTTTTTTAGATTCAATATAATTCTTATATTAATTATTATAATTTTATATCCATTACATTATTGTATATGATCATGTTGGTTGTTTTGATGATATTCATCACATGAATCTGAAATAAATTATGTATGATGTTTATTGTCAATTTTTTCATTAGTACAACATATATATTTTAATAATATTTTAATAATTATCCTTTTTATGATAAATTACACTTTTATATCGATCCATTATTTAATCTTATGAATTATTAACTATGATAAAATCATGAAGATTATAGGGCGTACTTACACATAAGTTACTTTTCCATTTTTCAATAATCATTTTGGAATAAAGGTAATCATAATTTTATATTTATATAACAATAATATAATTAAAATTATATTAATTATATAAAAATAATTATTTAAATAAATCATATGATGGTTCGGTGAAAATGAATCACATAACTTTGTGGAAATGTTAATTCATAAACATTCAATAATGAGATTAAATTATCTCATTGCATGGAATGGAATGGAATGCGTATAATATATTAACATTCCATAAGATTATTGTTTAATTTATATCACATATAATACTTAATAAAATTACTATAACCAATCTTGGGACACAATGATGCATAATAAATTATATTTGTTCTCGAGGTGATAGTCCATCGTTAACAGGAATGGTGAACTTTTTTACCCATATTGAAGTGGAGATGGATATGGGTAATTACAAAGGCATAATAACATTTAATATTAATGAGGATACTGGAGAGTTTATTTTTTGAAGGTTGAATAATATTTTAATAGTGTTCAGGAAGAAATATAAACAGTTGATAGAAAACTATACATCTTTTTTGGACAGTCTTAATGGTTTAAACCAATAATTCCACTAATGGTAGTGTTATGACTAAACCATGAACAATATAATTCGATGAAGAATTAATCAAATTTATTTCGATGTGAATTGGGGAAAAATGGTTTTTATTATTGTTGAGAGGAGAATAATGGTATCTCTTTTATAGAAGATGGGTATGTAACTCTTTCTATAACTCAAAATATTAAACTATTATACATTAATATTAAATTAAAAATGGATCCAAACATCATAATGTATTTTAAAAGATTATTTGGGAAAAAATTATATCATTTAAAAAATTTATATATGTTTTCATTATAATTATACAATCATATTTTGATTATAATCATTATTTGACCGCTTTAACTCTTATAGTGACAATATGGATTTTTTACTATTTGACATTTCATATACTTATAATAAAATAAAGAACTAAACATATATGAATTTATAATTACATTTAATACTAATTCCAAAAATTTGGATATTTTTAATAATTTAATTAATTTTTTATCATTCATTAAAATTTTATTTATTTTAAAATATTATTATGGACATCTTTTACACTATTAATTTCATTAATTTTTAAATATTTCATGATAACTCTTATAATTTTAAAAAAAATATTTGATTAGATTACTGATATATATATTTAATTAATAAAAGCAGTGATAGGCAATAATGATATCTAATTATATTTAATTTAATATTTTTGTAACATTTATTTGATATTTCCAATAATAAAATAAATAATGCATCAACTTTGTGTAAGAATTTGATATAATTAACTCCTCACCAAAAAAATTGATGATGATATATTATATAGATTTATAATGAATAATTATATTAAAATATATATTCTTAGTGACAGTATATTATAAGACTTATTTTTTGAATAATATAACATCTTGACTGAAAATGGTGTGATTATTTTCTTATCACATACCAAAACATTTATATTTCATTAGGCTATTATAGGTTTTTCCTAAATAAGATATTAATATTAACTATCACTGATTTAATGGATAGATTATTTTGGAGACATTTGAATTGTAATATATTTTTTATGATTTGTGGAGTGTATATTGTATGCTATTAAACATAATGTTTCCTTTTTAGAAAATGTGAAGTAAAATTATCACACACATTTGTAAACTTCTTCCTCACAATTTTATACTCATGATTGTAAACGAGGGTTTGAATTTTGAAAATAACATTATTGAAATCCTACATTAGAAAACTGGCCAATAAATCAACATTTTATAATGAGAAAGAAACAATATAAGGTCACCTGAGATAATAATAACAAGGATTCAATATATGAAAATTTTGAATGGAATTGAAAAAAAAAATATCATATTCAAATTAAGAGAGATAGGGAAGTTGGTCATGACTACATTGACCACCAAAAAAAGATAAATCTATAATGGTTTAAAAGGAAATTGATTTCTCAATGAGAAATGTAAATGGATAAACTATTTTTCATGATCCTAGTACATAGAGTTAATGAATTAAATTAACATATAAACTATGAAAATAATGATACAATATTAATTGACTCATATAGTTTTATCCATTAATAAATTTCCAATATTGAAACATTTTTTTATCAATATATGGGTATGAATTTTTCATGCATGATGTACTATAATAAAAATCTACAGATCACTAAATCTATAAAAAATGAAAATCGTTACCACTTATCATTATTATTTATCAAAAATAAATAGTTAGCACAAGCTATGATAAATCCTTAATAATAATACAATATTATATGATGAAAACTACATATAATATAACAATTTAAATTGTAAAACAAAATTTTTAACATAGATCACTCATTAAATAACTATAAATACAATTCATAAAAACTCTTCTAGACTATGATTGAATCCGAAAAATTATATTGATTTCCTCACATAGCCTTTAAATAAATATTTTAATAGTTTTCTCCAAATAACATCAATCACTCTTAATGTCTCATAGAGAAAATGTAATTATCGTAATTACATATTCTTCAATATATTTTAATCATTTCAACAAATTACTTACCCCATTTAAGATCCTAACCTTCTCTACAGTCATTGCAAGCAAGTTTTCAGTTAATTTTGTTTGCTTTTTAGAACAATTTTTTTAGAGTAATTTTTTGGGATGTGTTCGGGTGGAGTTTTATGAATGTTTAAGTACATGGGGATATGAAAATTTTGACTACAGTAATGAAAAAAAATTCCCAAAAATCAATGTAATTGTTCCACACCAGATATTGAGGTCATCATGGTTAGACCATAGTTCCCCTAACATTGTTACCATGTCAAAGAAAAAACTTATGTGCGGTTTTCATCCATCCAAAAATTATATAAAAATTTTTGTGTACCCCCAAAACACCAATATTTTGGGTTAGGATATACCTATTCATATTTTGGACAATCCATGAGATTTCTATAGGGTTTACAAGGCCGTTCAACCTCTGTTCTTCAATTTTCAATGCATAAATTAAATGTATTATTTTCTCCCAGTCAATGAATTTCATCAAGATGTTATCCCAAAAATTCCTCCTTCATCTCACGCTATTTTGGTGTATTTTTCATCTCTTTCTTATGATCTAAATCTATGTGATGGGATCTACATATAGGATTGTATATCTCTATCTAGATTTATTATGTATTTATATTTTTATATTTTGATTTAAGGATTTAGATATTGAATCTAAAATTTACATTATTATTCTTCTTGGATGTTGAGGATTTCTATTTACTGAACTCTTATCAACGAATCAATGTAGGTGGTAAAAATTAAATTCCCAAAGTCATGGATTTGATACCTATATAAAAACATGAAGAATTTATTTCATTCACTGGCAATTTATTTTCATAAATTGTGTTTATTTGATTTACCAACTGATTTCTCGATGCTCTATTAAAAAGGTGACTAATTATGAATTAATAATTAGACTAAGGGGTTGTAAAATTAGATAACTATATTGTGAGAAATTTTTTATAATCGACATGATTTGTAATATAGAAAAATAATTGGGAAATTAATTAAGTTTTATCAAATTGAATAGGTTGATAAAATTAGTTGTGAATTAATTATGTTATTTGAGATTGTGATATAGATAATTAAATGATGGATTAATTATAAAGAGATGAGATTTAAAATGTTATAATTAATTATGGAATATTAATAATGGGATATGATATGTTATGTTGTTTAGTTAATTAATGTATTAATTAATGGGATTGATGAATTTAGTTAGTTGTTGTGTTAAATAATGTATTTGATATATTTAACTAATTGATGAATTTGTATCATAATTGATGTGGTAATATAATTTATGAATTAATTATGTATTTATGAATGGGAACATGGTAATTATAAATTAATAAGTAAAAATTGTATCATGTTTATCATAATTAAAATTAATATAATTGGATCATGATCATTCTAATTGGAATTACACAGGGTAGTATAATAATTATACTTATGAGTAATGAGTATCTGAACATGCTCATTATATTGAGGTCTAATCTGGGTAATAAGGTCATCTTTATTATTTAATTGTGATATTGGTAATTATAGAAATGGGTAATTAAAATATTAAATTAATGAAGTGAAATAGTGGAACTCGGAGTACATGCCTCACATGAGAGTACTCATACTCCGAAATTAGTCACATTAGGTATTGAGATAACATAAAAATGTTGAATAATTCAATATTCCGGAAGAAGCTGTTATTTGTGATATGATATTACCTTGGGAACACACTAGCCTCTATTATGAGATGATGTTTGTATTGAGCTATGGGTATCCTTGGTATCCCAGGGTTTAATGTAGTTAGAGAAGAATAAATAATACTGTAATAACTTGTTATTTTTAAATTTTTCTTATTATTATATAATTTTATACAATATTTTTTGACTAAAAGTGTTTTAGACATCGTTGGCGGAGTCATAATGACTTTTAACCACACATTAATTGGACTGCCAAATTGGTACCTAAATAAATTATATTGTAGCAAGACAAGATAAGGGTAGAGTCCCGAGGATTGGTGTTCAATTTGGGAAGGATCTTATAAGAGGTAATCAAACATTGTTTGAGACCTTCTTGGGGAGTCATACTATCTTTCTGTTATGCTGAATTATAATCTCATGGAAAATATGCTAGCATAGAATATTATCATGTTCACTTGAGTATTGTATTTCTTTATCTGTTATATTGTGAAATGATTATTTTGGATATATATAAATGATTCCACCTTGGTTTATTAATTCACAAAAACATTTTACTATGAAAAATGAGGGTATAGTCTCCTAATGAATTGATTACTAGACCATCACTACTTGTCCTCATCCTATAGCACATTGAGAGGAACATTTGAGGTCATGTGGTGAATTGGCTCGGGGAACCATTGTGGGGAACCTGGGTTGGGATGTTACAAATTGGTTTCAATGAACCAATTTAATCTCTTCATATTTTTCATTTATATTTTGGGATTGGTATAGATAGGACTAGGAAGAGTTGGGCTTGGTAATGAGCTCATTTATGGATATTGTAAATGTAACATCCCAATTAAGTAATGAATAATAGATATTTTTATCCATGTCTATTAATGATTAAGATAGTGTTATAGAGGCTTAAAATGAAAATAAATGCAATCTTATGCATGGAATACATTAATATTCTTAAAAGATTGTTTTAGTGCCGTTTGATGGAAAACCATTTTTGAATCTATATTTTGACAATTTTATAAACTATTTTTGTAAAAAAAAAACTTATCCATTATGATTGGGACATCAAAATTTACCTTGTGTGAATATTTGGTATTTTTCTGACAATGTTAATTTTTTTAATGAATAGTAAAAAATACTGCATTTTACAGCAAAACTGATTTTTAATCTAATTTATTTATATGATTAGATTATGTTTTGAATTGGGTTTGAAGTGAAATTAGAATATATTTTTACCATTTTATCCAATGGTGGTCATTGGAATCAATTTCACTTTGAAATTAGACTTAAACTGGTGTCAATCTTTTGATACTAATTGTTTTGTAAAAACAAGCTATTTGCTCTGGCAGCGGGAATTAATTATTAAATTAATTAATGTGACCTATATGTTTTGAATTTTGTAAAATAGACTTCATTTTTGAATTCGGAATATCAAATATAGCTTAGGGTGAATTTTTGGTAATTTTCTGAAAAACTTTAATTTTTGATGAATAGTGAAACCACTAAGTGATAATCAAGCAAACTTATTTTTCAGTTAAATGAAAGTTTACCACTAATGTGTATTGAATTTTGAAAATCCGACATACATGGTTGTCATTAAGAAGTAAAATGTGGTTCGATGAGATTAAAATAATTTTTTTGGTGAATAGTAACTTATTAAGTTTTTAATCGCGATTAGTGGTAAGTAGGGTAGTTTAAGGTATAAATAATGCTTTAATAATAGGAAATTACCTAGACACATGTCCCAACCTTATTGGTTGTGTCATGGCCGACCAATACAAGCCATGGGTCAACTTGGGGACCCCATGGAGACACTTTGGTTTGGAAAAGACATAAATAACTTTTTATTTAATGTAAAAGTAAAAATGACACAAACATAATATGTTTTACGAAAACAATTTTTACATGGGGTTATAAAGATCATATTTTTGATTATAAATAGTAATTGGAAATATAAAAATATTTCCTACATCATAGTATTTTTTTTATGATTTTTAGACATTAAATAAATTAAATTATTTATGACATAATAATGATGCAGCGATGACATCATTATTTGACGATTTAAATAAAATGGAAAGATAATGTAAAATCTATGAACTACACATGTAAAAAACCAATTGGATGAGTGGATTTCGATCCCTTATCACCTTATCCACGAATTATATCAATGTGGGACCTTTTGAAACCAAAACACATTTTCAAATAAAGTAATATTTCTTTACTTGCCAAAAGTGACCCTCCTCTCCTCTTAAAAAAGGCCCCCACCTTTACCTCATTTCACACACTCCACAAGCCTTTGTCTCGGCCAACACCTGCCCATTTACTCTCTCCAAATCCCTCTCATCATCCTAGAGGATTCCCTTTGGGCATAATACTTTCAATGGAAGCCTTTAGGCTCAAATCAAAAGGAGTTACACATTTTAAGGTAATTCATTCACTCATGTTCATTTGTTTTATTTTGCTTCTATAACCCCCTAAACACTTTTTATTTACTTATTTTGTAACAACACCAGTATCTTAAATATACTAGGATGTTGTTATAAGATTTATTTGAGCTACACACTAACACAACTACATCAAATGGTTAAAGAACATACGGTTTCCGTGGATGGCGAAATTCTGCCTCCCGGAACGATGATTGTTCAATACTCATTTATCACCTTCAAAGGTGGCCATTATGATGTCACTATTTTTATATATGATATATAATATGTTTATGTTTTCCTTAATCTTTTGTTTTTTTTCATTTTGGGCATACCTTTATGGTTTCCATTATGGGTAAACACGATATCTTCATTTTAGGAAGTGCGGACTACCGCCCCCTCAAAGTGATTTGATTCGTTAAATACCATATGTGGGACATATAAAGGATGGAACTATGATATTATATATGATATTATACTGGAATTTTAATAAACCTTTATATCATTATGATTCTATTCTATAAAATACGAAATAGAAATGAAAGTAGTGTTCATGCGTACGTACGGCTTACCGTCTCCATGAACGATGCATTTCATTTCTTACCTCTAAATGATTATGTAATATTATAAATTCATGTATGTACTGGATATATATGACATATATAATATCTACATCATGAATAATATTCTGGATATAATGAACTTTTGACCAAATTAACAACATGTAAGTGTAAGAAGTCTATTTTTGACTTAAGAACCAAATACCGACAAAATGAACATTATTAACTTAACTGATTACATGATGTTCATAACATGGTATAAAAGGAATAATGAACTTGAAAAAGATTCATAAGCAAGTAGAGATTAACTCAAGTTTATTATTCAGGAGATTAAAGAACGGTCGGGTCAAGTCGGATACGAGGTATGGGACTTCGTCTCAATCTCCTTTCATTGAGGCATATTTTATTTTATACACAACTTTCTTTTATACGGTGTATAAAACCCTTTGACTTTTACATTTATTCAAAAGGAATCTTTTTTATACGAAGCGTTTACTAAACAACAAAAGGGAATGTTTTTGTCGTACGTATGCGTCGACAACGACTTCTCCGCCGTCATGACCGTTATTTGAGTTTCGACTTCCTCTACAAGCCATACCTTCTTTTTTTAAAAGAAAAATAAATACCATGTTTTACTTTTCTTTTATTTTAGTATTGAAAATGGTTTTCATAATGTTTTTATATCAATGTGTTGTATTGATATCTCGTGATTGAAATGTGGAAATTTTATGTTACCTTTATGCATGTTTTATGTGATATGATTATGTTATGGTTCTTGGGAATTATTATGAAGACGGGTGGTTCCGTGATAAACTAAGGGCGGGTGAGCCCGTTATAGCTCTCCAATGCATTTGGTAACGCGAAGGAGTGAAACGTTAAGGTTTCTCCGAATATATTTTAGGGAATATACTGTGATGGGTATTCCAAACGTAACCAAGAGGGTTACTCCCTACGTAAGAATGTTATGAATGCCTCAAGTTACCTTTATGTCTTATGATTTCTATGATTTATTCATGATTTTATGAGGTATGTTAAAGTGCCTATGTTTTATGGGTAAAGTATGATTTCATTCTTATGTATATATGAACTCATGTTTCCTTTCCATGTTTTTTTTATAACCCATACTGAGTTTTTATGCTCATCCCCAGTTTTTGAAATGTTTTTCACAGGTCAAGGGAAAGGTACATGATAAGATGATAGAGTTAAGGATGTGTCAAGAAATAATCCATGTTTTATTTTAAATGTGTTTCCATTGATGGGAATGAAGAATACTCTCTTTATGTAACCACTTTGTTTATATGTGGAATGTAATGCAAGTTTTATGATCTAATTCTCTAAAACTCTAAACCCGAAAAGATCCTCAATGTGTAATCTTGAAATAACTCAAGATTAAGTAAGGTTTAAGGCTGGGGCCTTATAGTTGGTATTAGAGTTAGGTTTAGATAACTTTAGGAGTTAGAATTCTATTAAATGATTATACAAAAATATTTTTTTTCGAAATGATATAGCATTTAAAGATTACCATGTTGCTTCATCTAAGACATGTTTGTTCAGAATGGTTTTCCGCAGAGGAAACAGGGATGCAGTGGTAGGAAGGCATACAGAAGGAAATAACCTCCCGAATCAGCATCCAGAAATGGTCGGAATTGGAACTGAACAGTTTGTTGCAGTAATGGCGCAGTTGACTCAAGCAATAAATGGCGGTGGTATCCATGCACTAGATCAGCCAGATCAACCGCAGAGGAACATGTCAGTGGTGGAACATTTCATGAGGCAACATCCACCATCATTCAGAGTATCATCTAACCCTGTGCTAGCTGAAGGGTGGATTAATGCACTGGAGAATATTTTTGATGTCATGGGGTGTTCAGACAATCAAAAGGTTAGTCTTGCTATTTACCGTTTGGAGGGTGAAGCAGATCAGTGGTGGTCTATGGTTACAAATATCAGGGATGCCGATGAGATTAATGCTCTTGACTGGGATGAATTCAAAGGTATGTTTCTTGAGAAGTATTTTACTAAGGATGTTTGACTTAGGATGGAAAAGCAATTCTTGGAATTGAGGCAAGAGGAAGACTCAGTGGCAGCTTATGAAGAAAGGTTCACTCGATTGGCAAGGTATGCTCCAAATTTTATCCGGGACCTTGATAGTAAAATCATTCGTTTCTACTCAGGATTAAAGCCAATGTATCGAAGGGCATTAGCTTCTCGTGAGTTTAAAAGTTATGAAAATCTTGTTCGATGTGCTGAGAAGGTGGAAATGGAGTTTGCCGATGACCAAGTTTTCTATAACAACCAGCAGAAGAAGATACAGAGGTGGCAGGAGAAAGGTAAGAATTCTTAAAAAAAGTCTGATGGTAAGAGAACTAAGTTTCCAGTTTGTGATAAATGTGGCAAAAGGCATGCTGGGGAATGTCTTCTGAATTCTAGGAAGTGCTACCGATGTGGTAAGATGGGACATAAGGATTGTAATTGCACTGAAAAGGATCAAGGTGAAGGTAAGAACAAATTTGATTTACAGTTAGTGAAATGTTATAAGTGCAATGAGATGGGTCACTATGCAAACGAGTGTCCGACAAGGAGGTTGAGTGATGGGAAGCAGTTATACTACAAGCAGAAAGGGGTGGTGAAATCCTTTGCAACTACTTCAGCAGATGTCGGGCCATTAAATGAAGTTGTATTAGGTACTTTGTTTGTTTTTTCAGATTATGCCAGTGTGTTGTTTGATTCGGGGTCTACACATTCTTTCATCTCTGAAACCTTTTCTAGTAAAATGGGAATACCATCTCAAGAAATGACTCCTGATCTTTTGGTAAAAACACCTAGGGGAAATGTTGAGGCAAAAAGAATTTATAAGAATCTTCCTATCCTTATCTGTGGAAAGAACCTACTTGCAAACCTTATTGTTCTACCTCTAGTAGAGTTTGATGTTATCCTGGGTACGGATTGGCTCTCTATTTACCATGATAAGATTGACTATAGAGCTAAAGAAGTTTTTTTTCAGAAAGACTTTCAGTTTGTTTACAGGAATGAACCCTTACATTTGATAATATATCAAGAGGCCGAGAAACTTGTAAAAGATGGAAATGAATGTTACCTTGCACACGTCGTTGAAAATAAATGAACTGTTCAGATTAATGATGTGCCAGTGGTAAATCGGTATCCTGATGTTTTTCCTGATGAGTTGCCTGGAATAATACCAGATCGGGAAGTTGAGTTTACTTTTGACTTAGTTCCTGATGCTAAGCCAATTTCAAAACCCCCTTATCGAATGGCACAAATTGTACTTTTAGAGTTGAAGGAGAAATTGCAAGATTTATTAGAGAAAGGTTTCATTAGACCTAGCACATCACCATGGGGTGCTCCTGTTTTATTTGTTAAAAAGAAAGATGGTTCTTTGAGACTTTGCATTGATTATAGAGCCTTGAATAATATCACTGTTAAGAACAAATATCTTTTGCCTCATATCGATGATTTGTTTGATCAGCTCCAGGGAGCTCAGTTTTTTTCAAAGATTGGCCTAAGATCGGGGTACCATTAGCTGAAGGTAAAGGAGGCAGATATTCCGAAGACCGCGTTTCATACGAGATATGGCCATTATGAATTTGTAGTAATGCCTTTTGGGCTAACCAATGCACCTGCTGTATTCATGGACTTAATGAATAGAATTTTCCATGAGTTCTTGGATAAGTTTGTGGTGGTTTTCATTGATGATATTTTGGTGTTTTCTAAAAGTAAAGAGGTTCATGAAAAACATTTAAGGGTTATCTTGCAAACCTTAAAAGAAAAGAAATTGTATGGGAAATTCAGCAAGTGTGAGTTTTGGTTGCAAAAAATGTCTTTCCTTGGTCACATTGTTTCTAAAGATGGAATAACTGTTGATCCTGCAAAAACAAAAGTTGTGGATGAATGGCCAAGACCCACAAATGTAACCGATATTCGTAGCTTCCTTTATTTGGAGGGCTATTACCGAAGGTTTTTTAAAAAAAATTCACGGTTATCTAGTTCAATGACTAAGATAACTCGGAAGGGTGTTATGTTTATCTGGACAAAAGAATGTGATGATTGTTTTCAGGAATTGAAAAGAAGATTGGTGAATGCTCCAGTTTTGGCACTACCTTCCAGGAATGGTGAGTTTGTTATATACAGTGATGCTTTATTGAAAGGACATGGTTGCGTCCTAATGCAGAATGATCAGGTAATTGCTTATGCTTCACGACAGTTGAAAACTCATGAGGTAAATTACCCTACACATGATTTGGAACTAGCTGCTGTTGTTTTTTCTTTAAAAATTTGGAGGCATCATTTGTATGGAGTAAAATGTGAAATATATACCGATCACAAAAGTTTAAAGTATATATTCACTCAGAAAGAGTTAAACATGAGACAGAGGAGATGGCTAGAATTAATCAAGGATTATGATTGTACAATTCATTACCATCCGGGAAAAGAAAATAATGTGGCTGATGCTTTGAGTCGAAAAAGTAATGCTTCATTAACAATGTTGCGTTTGGAACGTGATCCTTTGGTTAACGATTTGATGAACTTTGGCATAGAAGTTGTTGGTGCAGGAAGTCCTTCTGTTTTGTTTCAGGTATCAGTGAGATCTTCTCTATCAGATAGAATCAAGCAAGCACAGAAGCAAGACAGTGAGTTGCAGAAAAAGGTAGAGCTGGTTCAGAAAGGTAAGTTGCCTGAGTTCAACATTGATAGTGATTGTGTTTTGAGATTTGGGAAGAGATTGTGTGGCCTTGTGATTCACAGTTGAAGAGAGAGCTGTTATGTGAAGATCATAGTTCTCCGTTTTCAGTTCATCCGGGCAGTACTAAGATATATAGAGATCTGCGGGAGTATTACTGGTGGGATGGAATGAAAAGAGACATTGCTGATTTTACTGTGAAGTGTTTGACATGTCAACAGGTTAAAGCAGAGCGGCAGTTACCGAAAGGGATGCTTCAGCCTTTACCAGTGCCAGAGTGGAAATGGGAGAATATATCCATGGACTTTGTTGTTGGATTACCGAAGACATCTCGAGGTAATAGTGCAATCTGGGTTATTGTTGATTGCTTGACCAAATCTGCTCATTTCCTTGTTATACGAGATACTTTCTCTCTTGATCAACTTTCCCGTTTGTATCTTTATGAGATAGTCAGGTTACATGGAGTTCCTCTATCCATTGTATCGGATCGTGATCCCAGGTTTACTTCTAACTTTTGGAAAGGCCTTCAGAAGTCGTTGGGTACTGAATTAAATTTTAGTACACCTTTTCATCCTCAATCAGATGGGCAGTCAGAACGAACAATTCAGACATTGGAGGATATGCTACGAGCTTGTTCTATGGATTATCAGGGAAGTTGGGACCAACAACTTTCTTTGGTTGAGTTTTCATATAATAACAGTTTTCATTCCAGTATACAGATAGCACCATTTCAGGCATTATATGGGAAGCGGTGTTGAACTCCAGCTTTCTGGGATGAAGTGGGTGAAAGGAAGTTGATGGGGCCAGAATTGGTAGAAGAGATGGCAGAAAAAGTTCAGCTAATTCAGAAACACATGAGAACAGCTCAGAGCAGGAAGAAGAGTTATGCGGATAACTGGAGGAAGGATCTATCTTTCGAGGTAGGTGATCATGTTTTTTCAAGGTTTCTCCTTGGAAAAGTGTGAAGAGATTTGGTAAGAAAGGAAAGCTGAGTCCAAGGTTTATTGGACCATACGAAATTCTGGAAAGAGTTGGATCAGTTGCATACCGAGTGGCTGTACCTCCGATTTTATCTCAGGTACACAATGTTTTTCACGTTTCGATGTTGAGAAAGTATATTCCAGATCCATCTCATGTTTTGAGTCCAGAGGTAGTTCAGCTGGAAGAGAACTTATCTTATGAGGAACAACCGGTCCAGATTCTTGACCACAGGGAGCAAGTGTTACGGAATAAGGTGATTATGCAGGTAAAGGTTTTGTGGAAAAACCACATGATTGAAGAGGCAACATGGAAATCTGAAAATGCAATGAGGGAGAAGTACCCCCATTTATTCGATAAGTAAATAAATTGCGGGGACGCAATTTTCTAAAGGGGGGAAGGATGTAACATCCCAAGTAAGTAATGAATAATAGATATTTTTATCCATGTCTATTAATGATTAAGATAGTGTTATAGAGGCTTAAAATCAAAATAAATACAATCTTATGCATGGAATACACTAATATTCTTAAAAGATTGTTTTAGTGCCTTTTGATGGCAAACCATTTTTGAATCTATATTTTGACAATTTTATAAACTATGTTTGTAAAAATAAACATATCCTTTATGATTGGGAAATCAAAATTTACCTTGTGTGATTTTTTGGTATTTTTCGGACAATGTTCATTTTTTTAATGAATAGTGAAAAATACTGCATTTTACATCAAAACTGCTTTTTAATCTAATTTATTTATATGATTAGATTATGTTTTGAATTGGTTTTGAATTGAAATTAGAATATATTTTTACCATTTTATCCAATGGTGGTCATTGGAATCAATTTCACTTTGAAATTAGACTTAAACTGGTGTCAATCTTTTGATACTTATTGTTTTGTAAAAACACGCTATTTGCTCTGGCAGCGGGAATTAATTATTAAATTAATTAATGTGACCTATATGTTTTGAATTTTGTAACATAGACTTCATTTTTGAATTCGGAATATCAAATATATCTTATGGTGAATTTTTGGTAATTTTCTGAAAAACTTCAATTTTTGATGAATAGTGAAACCACTAAGTGATAATCAAGCAAACTGATTTTTCAGTTAAATGAAAGTTTACCACTAATGTGTATTGAATTTTTAAAATCAGACATACATGGTTGTCATTAAGAAGTAAAACGTGGTTCGATGAGATTAAAATAATTTTTTTGGTGAATAGTAACTTATTAAGTTTTTAATCGTGATTAGTGGTAATTAGGGTAGTTTAAGGTATAAATAATGCTTTAATAATAGGAAATGACCTAGACACATGTCCCAACCTTATTGGTTGTGTCATGGACGACCAACAAAAGCCATGGGTCAACTTGGGGACCCCATGGAGACACTTTGGTTTGGAAATGACATAAATAACTTTTTATTTAATGTAAAAGTAAAAATGACACAAACATAATATGTTTTACGAAAACAATTTTTACATGGGGTTATAAAGATCAGATTTTTGATTATAAATAGTCATTGGAAAGATAAAAAGATTTCCTACATCATAGAATTTTTTTTATGATTTTTAGACATTAAATAAATTAAATTATTTATGACATAATAATGATGCAGCGATGACATCATTATTTGACGATTTAAATAAAAAGGAATGATAATGTAAAATCTATGAACTACACATGTCCAAAACCAATTGTATGAGTGGATTTCGAACCCTTATCACCTTATCCACGAATTATATCAATGTGGGACCTTTTGAAACCGAAACACATTTTCAAATAAAGTAATATTTCTTTACTTTCCAAAAGTGCCCCTCCTCTCCTCTTAAAAAAGGCCCCCACCTCTACCTCATTTCACACACTCCACAAGCCTTTGGCTCGGCCAACCCCTGCCCATTTACTCTATCCACATCCCTCTACTCATCCTAGAGGATTCTCTTTGGGCATAATCCTTTCAAAGGAAGCCTTTAGGCTCAAATCAAAAGGAGTTACACTTTTTAAGGCAATTCATTCTCTCATGTTCATTTGTTTTATTTTGCTTCTCCAACCCCCTAAACTCTTTTTATTTACTTCTTTTGTAACAACACCAGTATATTCAAAATACTAGGATGTTGTTATAAGATATATTTTAGATACACACTGACACAACTACATCAAATGGTTAAAGAACATACGGTTTCCGTGGATGGCGAAATTCTGCCTCCCGAAACGATGATTGTTCAATACTCATTTAACACCTTCAAAGGTGGCCATTATGATGTCACTATTTTTATATATGATATATAATATTTTTATTTTTTCCTTAAGCTTCTTTATTTTTTCATTTTGGGCATACCTTTATGGTTTCCATTATGGGTAAACACGGTATCTTCATTTTAGGAAGTGCGGACTACCGCCCCCTCAAAGTGATTTGATTCGTTAAATACCATATGTGGGACATATAAAAAATGGAACTATGATATTATATATGATATTATACTGGAATTATAATATACCTTTATATCATTAGGATTCCATTCTATAAAATACGAAATAGAAATGAAAGTAGCGTTCATGCGTACGTACGGCTTACCGTCTCCATGAACGGTGCATTTCATTTCTTACCTCTAAATGATTAGGTAATATTATAAATGCATGTATGTACTGGATATATATGACATATATGATATCTACATCATGAATACTATTCTGGATATAATGAACCTTTGACCAAATTAACAACATGTAAGTGTAAGAAGTCTATTTTTGACTTAAGAACCAAATACCGACAAAATGAACATTATTATCTTAACTGATTACATGATGTTCATAACATGGTATAAAAGGAATAATGAACTTGAAAAAGATTCATAAGAAAGTAGAGATTAACAAAAGTTTATTATTCAGGAGATTAAAGAACGGTTGGGTCAATTCGGATACGAGGTATGGGACTTCGTCTCAATCTTCTTTCATTGAGGCATATTTTATTTTATACACAACTTTCTTTTATACGGTGTATAAACGCCTTTGACTTTTACATTTATTCAAAAGGAATATTTTTTATACGAAGCGTTTACTAAACGACAAAACGGAATGTTTTTGTCATACGTATGCGGCGACAACGACTTCTCCGCCGTCGTGACCGTTATTTGAGTTTCGGCTTCCTCTACAAGCCATACCTTCTTTTTTTAAAAGAAAAATAAATACCATGTTTTACTTTTATTTTATTTTAGTATAGAAAATGGTTTTCATAATGTTTTTATATCAATGTGTTGTATTGTTATCTCGTGATTGAAATGTGGAAATTTTATGTTACCTTTATGCATGTTTTATGTGATATGATTATGTTATGGTTCTTGGGCATTATTATGAATACGGGTGGTTCCGTGATAAACTAAGGGCGGGTGAGCCCGTTATAGCTCTCCAATGCATTGGGTAACGCGAAGGAGTGAAACTTTAAGGTTTCTCCGAAGAGATTTTAGGGAATATACTGTGATGGGTATTCCAAACGTAACCAAGAGGGTTACTCCCTACGTAAGAATGTTATGAATGCCTCAAGTTACCTTTATGTCTTATTATTTCTATGATTTATTCATGATTTTATGAGGTACGTTAAAGTGCCTATGTTTTATGGGTAAAGTATGATTTCATTCTTATGTATATATGAACTCATGTTTCCTTTCCATGTTTTTTTATAACCCATACTGAGTTTTTATGCTCATCCCAAGTTTTTGAAATGTTTTTCACAGGTCAAGGGAAAGGTACATGATAAGATGATAGAGTTAAGGATGTGTCAAGAAATAATCCATGTTTTATTTTAAATGTGTCTCCATTAATGGGAATGAAGAATACTATCTTTATGTAACCACTTTGTTTATATGTGGACTGTAATGCAAGTTTTATGATCTAATTATCTAAAACTCTAAACCCGAAAGGATCCTCAATGTGTAATCTTGTAATAACTCAATATTAAGTAAGGTTTAAGGATGGGGCCTTATAGTAAACCCATATACAAGGGAAAACTAGACTACTTGCTGAGGGATTGTTGTTATTGTTGTTTTCTGTTTCAGATGAATATTTTTTCACCATGGGGATACATATGTGTTTTGATGTGATTATTGTTTTTAGGAATATTGAGTATTTATTCATGACCTAAATAGGAAGAGAGATGAGTCTACATTCATTATTCTAGGAATTACAATTTTTTTTAAAATGTTTCATTTTAGGAATGCATGGGAAGATGAGTTATGGGAATGTTTTAAAACATGTAATTTTTTCCTTTTTTATGAGATTAAAACGAAAAATGGGGCCTAACATGAATTTAGTATGATGTTAATATGTTGAGAATTTAAATTAATTGGGTGTCAAAATGAGAAAAAATATTATCATATTGTGTTTACCATTGTTAAAAAAATCATAGGAGTAGGATGGTTAATTGTTGTGATAGCACCTCGGATTTGATAATGTGGTCAGGTTGGGGGAAAAGCCTTTTTGATATTTTTTCCTATTACATAAATATTATATGGTTGTGTTACAAGTCCTAGGATTTGTGTTTTTCCTTTTAGAGAGTATAGCTCAAAGATTCTTATTGAGGGGAAGACCGAGGGGAGTGGCACGAAATGAAATTCTAGATAGGGAACATGTGGTACTGATCATGATAGCTGAAGATGAAGGGGATTTATTTTAGGAAAACTACACTCGCTTCATTCATGTCATATACACAAACCAAAGTTAGGCTGTGAAAAGTATTTTTGAGTTGAAAAGGGGTTTTCAATTACAACACCCTCTATCACCTACTATTGAGGGTGGACCTAAGGGATCTAAATCTTGGAATGAGTCCATAGAGACAATACTTCACCATATAGAGACTCCAGTTATGAGGAGGGTCATGATGTCATATTATATTCTATGGGGATCAGTTAACCACTGATGGGACATCCATGTGTGAATTGGAATCATTGATGGCATATTATGGAATTACTTATTAGAGAGGTTATTGGAACACTTTTATCTCAATATATAGGGACATGAGAATGTTGTTGCATTCATACATATATCATAGGGTATAATTTCTATGATAGACTATGATGGACTATAGAATCTTTTATAATTCCATTTTCAAACATTACCAGGATATGATGTAGTTATGGAGAAATGATTTCATTGTGGAATTAAGTGTGATATTAAGTCCTATGGGAATATAATTAGGATAAAAATTTCTACAAAATTGTTGGATTATGATCTCATATATTGAGGGATCCTAAATGTTTATTGAATTATAGTACATGTATTTATTACTATATGATCAAGAGATGCGACATCTGAGAGCAGTAAGTGTTGTTATGACAACATAAGATAATTAAAGGGAAAACCAGTACGTATAAAAGAGGTTTGGTAAGACATGTACATACCATGGTGGTCTGTAATCATTATGGTGGAATGTGACACTATCACCGACAAGGTCTCCGACCACTAATAGAGTTTCTATCTGACAATTTTTTTTGGAAACTATAAAAGATTAGTAGGTCTCAATGACATACAAGAACTGAAGGAGCAGTTGGGCATTATCATAGTATAGGAATATGGTATTCTATATAAAATAGGGATGGTAGATAGAGTTATACTAGCTATGGTGGTAGTGGCAATGAATATAGAGCTTTTGAACATGAGCACTTGTATTAGTATATTGGTGCTACTCATGGGATTCTGACAATATCACTGAGAATAAGGTAATCATAGTTAAATGTAGATCCACAAACAGTTGTGGATACTGAAGTTGGACCATCAATAATTATAGGTAGTATTTTGGTATCTTGTACATTACCTATGTGTTTTATATTTGTTCCTCCATTTCCTTTATATCTA
This sequence comes from Viscum album, assembly GCA_963277665.1. Classification (NCBI taxonomy): domain Eukaryota; kingdom Viridiplantae; phylum Streptophyta; class Magnoliopsida; order Santalales; family Viscaceae; genus Viscum; species Viscum album. Next base: position 869,793,590 of record OY728148.1, read on the forward strand.
AAAAACATTTTAATGGTTTAATCCTGGTGATGAAGTTTTTGAGAGGGGTTAGGACTATAGATACACACATGGGAGTGTATAGATATATCTTTCTCTGAAAGGGATGTTCACTAGAGTTTCGAGAATATCATTTCCTATGGGATCTGTATATTCTTTATATGAAGGGCTTCGACATTATTATGGGTATGCATGGGCTAGTCGCATACTGATCCCAAATCGACTGTAACTATAGGAGGGTTATGTTTACATCTCTTAGTGGTGACCAATATAATAAATGTTGAGAGTGGGATATATAGGGTGGGTGAGTATAGAAAATTACACAACAATAGGGAGAGATCATATCCCAATCTGCAAGTTTTTTTTGGATGATGTACAAGTTAGGAAATATATCCTTCCACTAGTAGAAAAACTATTTTAGTAAGCCTTTCATGAAGAAGTTAAAGGGATACCACCTAAAAGTGATGTGTATTTTGATATTGATATTATGATGGGGGATGATCTAGTATCTATTCCACCATATATAATGACACTGATAGAGCATCAAGATGTTCATATAGAGTAGGAGGAATTGTATGGTAAGGGAATTATCCACTGAAGTATGTCACCTTTAAAATCATTAAATTTTTTTAATTAAGTCAGACATGAGATTACATTTTGGTTTTGATTACCGATAGGGTAAAAAATGATTTGAGGATATGATATACTCTTTTATTTGTTGATTTTATATTTGACCAATTAATGGGATCATGTGTGTTCTCAATGATCTATTAGATATTAGGGTATTTTTTTTTGAGATTATTGACTGCTGATATACCAAGGACTGCTTTCATAATAATTAATGGACATTATGAGTTTTTCACAATTCCATTTTTTATAAAAAAAATGCACCAGTATTGTTATAGGATATTATGAACATGATCATTCATTTGTATCTTGATCAGATCTTAGTTGTGTATTTTTAAAACATATTGTTGTACTCTAAGACTCAGAACAATATTGACCCCTGATTTACAAAAATTAACATTTCATTACATATGAGGAGTAATTAAATTTTATACAAATAGAAACACAAAAAATGTAGTTGGTATAGTGCCTTTTGAAACATGGAAACATAAACAATAGAACAAATAAGAGATACATTATCTATCATTGGGTTTTTCATGACTAGCACCATTATTAGACACATGAAATATAATATATATCTTAATAACCTGAGGAAGTTAACATAAAAATGGGTCAACTAAATTTTTCAGTAAGTGTAAACAAGGGAGACATGTAAGCATAATCATGAGCATAAGGGTATTAGAACGCGATCATGAAAATAGAACGTCACACCCTACATATCAATGATCATATACATGAATCATGGCATAAATATTTGTTGTTACTAAGGAATGAATCAAAAGGACGTAAATGAAATATGCGATGAAAGATTTATATTGGAGTTAAACAATAAATTGTGTTAACACTTGAGAAAATACTTATTTACATAGTATCTGTTACATCCCAAGTAAGTAATGAATAATATATATTTTTATCTATGTCTATTAGTGAATTAGATAGTGTTTCAGAGGCTTAAAATGAAAATAAATCCAATCTTAAGCATGGAATACAGTAATATTATTAAACGATTGTTTTACTCTCTTTTAATGGAAATCCATTTTTAAATCTATCTTTTGACAATTTTATAAGCTATGTTTGTCAAAATTAACTTATTTTTTATGTTTGGGACATCAAAATTTACTTTGTGTGATTTTTTGGTATTTTTCCAATAAAGTTCATTTTTTTAATAAATAGTGAAAAATGTTGTATTTTAATTAAAAACCTATTTTTAATATAATTTATTTATATGATTACATTATCTTTTGAATTGTTTTTAAAGTTAAATTAGAATATATTTTTACCATTTAATCCAATTTTGATCATTGGAATCAATTTCACTTTGAAATTGGACTTAAACTGGTGTAAATCTTTTGATACTTATTGTTTCATAAAAACACGTTATTTGTCATGACAGTGGGAATTAATTATTAAATTAATTAATGAAACTTATATGATTTGAATTTTGTAAAAACAGACTTCAGTTTTTAATTCAGAATATCAAATATAGCTTAGGTTGAATTTTTTGTATTTTTCTCAAAAACATCAATTTTTGATGAATAGTGAAACCACTAAGTGGTAGTTAAAGAAACTGATTTTTCGTTTAAATGAAACATTGCCAATTCTGTGATTTGATTTTCAAAAATCTGACATACATGGTTGTCATTAAGAAGTAAAATGTGTTTCAATGGGATAAAAATTATTTTTTGGTGAATAGTAGATTTTATGTTTTTAATCGCGATTATAGGTAATCAGTGCAATTTAAGGAAAAATGATATTATAATAAATTGAGAATACCTAGACACATGTCCTACCCTTATTTTATGTGTCATGGACGACAAAGACAATCCATGGGTCAACTTGGGGACCCCATGGAGCCAATTTGGTTGGAAAAATGTCATAAATAACTTTTTATTTAATGTAGAAGTAAAAATAACACACACATGAGATGTTTTACTAAAACAATTTTTACATGGGGTTATACAAGTCAGATTTTTGACTATAAATATTCATTAGAAATATAAAAATATTTCCTACATCATGATATTTTTTTTATAATTTTTAGACATTTAATATATTAAATTATTTATGACATCCTGATGATGCAGCGATTACCTCATTAATAATGGATTTAAATAAAATGAAAAGATAATGTAACATATATTACATACACATGTCCAAACCCTATTTTATGGGTATATTTCAAAACCTTATCACCTTATCGTCAAATTATATCAATGTGGGACCTCTTAAATCCTAATATCATTTTAAAATAATGTGACTTTTCTTTACTTTCCAAGAGTTCCCTTCCTCTCCTCTTATAAAAGGCCCCAACCTCTACAACTTTACCCACTCTTCCAAAGCCTTTGGCTCGGCCAACCCCTGCCCATTTTGTCTCTCCACATCCCTCTATTACTCCTTGAAGCCTCACATTGGGCAGAAGTCTTCTCAAGGAAGCCTTTGAGGTCAAACCAAAGAGAGTTACCCGATTCAAAGGTAATGTCTTCACTTGTGTTATTTTGTTTTATTTTGCTTCTCCAACCCCCTAAAATCTTTTTATTAATTTATTTTGTAACAAAACAAGTATCTTCCATATACTAGAATGTTTTTATAAGAATTATTCAAGCTAAATTTACACACACCTACATCAAATCGTTAAAGAACTTACTGTTTCCGTGTATGGCGAATTTCTGCCTCCCGAAATGATGATTGTTCAAAATTCTTTTAACACCTTTAAAGGTGGCCATTAAGATGATACTATATTTATATATGATATCTAATATGTTTATGTTTTCCTTAATCTTCTGTATTTTTCATTTAAGTCATACCTTTATTGCTTCCATTATGGGTATACGCGATATCTTCATTTTAGGAAGTGCGGACTACCACCCCCTCAAAGTGATTTGATTCGTTAATACCATATGTGGTACATATAAAGGATATATTTAATGATATTATATATGATACCATACTGGAATTAAAATACAATTATGTATCATTATGTTTTAATTCCATTAAATATGAAATAGAAATGGATGTAGAGTTCATGCGTACGTACGGCTTACCGTCTCCATGAACGGTGAATTTCATTTCTTACCTCTAAATGATTATGTAATATTATAAATTCATGTATATACTGGATATATATTAAATATATGGCATATAAATCATTAATATCTTTATTTAGATAATGGATGTTTTACTACGTGAACAACTTGTATATGTAAGAAGTTCACTTTTGACTCAAGTACCAAATAACGACAAAACGACCATTATTAACTTAAATGACTAAATAATGTTAATAACATGGTAATAAGTGATATAAAAGGAATAATGAACTTTAAAAATCTTCTTAAGCAAGTAGAGCTTAACTCAAGTTTATTATTCGGGACATTAAAGAACGATCGAGTCAAGTCGGACCCGAGGTATAGGACTTCGTCTCGATCTCCATTCATTGAGCCATATTTTGTTTTATACACAACCTTATTTTATACGTTGTATAAACCCCTTTGACTTTTATGATTATTCAAAAGGAATCTTTTTTATACGAAGTGTTTACTAAACGACAAAAGGGAATGTTTTTTTCATATGTATGCGGTGACAACGACTTCTCTACCGCCTTGACCATTATTTGAGTTTCAGCTTCCTCTACAAGCCATACCTTTTTTAAAGAAATATAAATACCTTGTTTTACTTTTCTTTTTTCTTTGGTATTGAAAATGGTTTTCATAATGTTTTTATATCAATGTTTTGTATTGATATCTTGTGATTTAATTGTGGAAATGTTATGTTTCCATTATTCATGTTTTATGTGATACGATTATGTTGAGGTTCTTGGTCATTATTATGAAGATGGGTGGTTCTAGGATAAACTAAGGGCAGGTGAGCCCGATATAGCTCTCCAATGCATTGGGTAACGCGAAGGAGTGAAACGTTGAGGTTTCTCCGAAGAGTTTAGGGAATATACTGTGATGGGTATTCCAAACGTAACCAAGAGGGTTACTCCCTATGTAATAATGTTATGAATGCCTCAAGTTACCTTTATGTATTATGATTTTTATGATTTATTCATGATTTGATGAGGTATGTTAAAGTGCTTATGTTTTATGGGTAAAGTATGATTTTATTCTTATGTGTATATGTACCCATGTTTCCTTTCCATATTTTTATATCCCTTACTGAGCTTTTTATGCTAATACCAAGTTTTTGAAATGTTTTTCACAGGTCAAGGGAAAGGTACATGATATGATGATAGTGTTAAGGAAGTGTCAAGAAAGAATCCATGTTTAATTTTAAATATGTTTCCATTGATGGGAAAAATGAATATTATCTTTTATGTAACCACATTGTTTAAATGTGGAATGAAATGCATGTTTTATGTTCTAATTATCTAAAACTCTAAACCTGAAAATATCCTCAAGGTGTAATCATGTAATAACTCGAGATTAAGTAAGGTTTAGGTCTAGGGACTTATAGATGGTATCATAGGTCGGTTTAGATAACATTAGGAGTTAGAATTCTATTAAATGATTATCCAAAAATATTTTTTTAATGGTAAAATTGAAATGATATAGCATTTTAAGATTACCATGTTGCTTCATCTAAGACATGTTTATTAAGAATGGGTTTTCATAGAGGAAATAGAACAACTTTTATGGGAAGGAATACAGAGGGAAATGAACTTTCAAATCCGTATCATGAGATGGTCAGAATCAAAACTAAACAGTTTGTTGTAGTCATGGCTCAGTTGACTCTGGTGAAAAATGTTGGTTATTTTCATTGATGATATTTTGGTGTTTTTAAAAAGTAAATAGGAGCATGAAAGACATTTAAGTGTTATCTTTCAAACCTTGAACGAAAAGAAATTGTATGTTAAATTCAGCCAGTGTGAGTTTTGGTTGCAACTAATTTCTTTCCTTGGTCACATTGTTTCAAAAGATGGAATAACTGTTGATCCTGCGAAAAAAAAGTTGTGGAAGAATGGCCAAGACCCACAAATGTAACCGAGATCCGTAGTTTTCTCGGTTAGGTAGGTTATTACTGAAGGACTGTTAGAAATTTTTCACAGTTATCTAGTCCAATTACTAAGCTAACTCGGAAGGGTGTTAGGTTTATCTGGACAAAAGAATGTGATCATTGTTTTCAGGAGTTTAAAAGAAGATTGGTGAATGATCCAGTTTTTGCACTTCTTTCCAGGAATGTTGATTTTGTTATCTACAGTGATTCTTCATTGAAAGGACTTGGTTGTGTCCCAATGTAGAATGATCAGGTAATTGCTTATGCTTCACGATAGTTGAAAACTGATGAGGTAAATTACCCTACACATGATTTGGAATTATCTGTTGTTGTTTTCGCTTTAAAAATTTGGGGGCATCATTTGTATGGAGTAAAGTGTGAAATATATACTGATCACAAAAGTTTAAAGTATATATTCACTCAGAAAGAATTGATCATGAGAGAGAGGAGATGGCTAGAATTAATCAAGTATTATTATTGTACAATTCATTACCATCCGGGAAAAGCAAATAAAGTGGCTAATGCTTTGAGTTGAAAAAGTAATGTTTCATTAACAAGGTTGTGTTTGGAACATGATACTTTGGTTGAGGATTTGATGAACTTTAGCATAGAAGTTGTTGGTGTAGGATGTCGCTCTGTTTTATTTCAGGTATCAGTGAAATATTCTCTATCAGACAGAATCAAGCAAGCACATAATCAAGACAGTGAGTTGTAGAAAAAGGTAGAGCTGGTTCAGAAAGGTAAGTTGCATGAATTCAACATTGATAGTGATTCTGTTTTGATATTTGGGAAGAGATTGTTTGTTCCCTGTGATTCACAGTTGAAGAGAGAGTTGTCATGTGAAGCTCATAGTTCTCTGTTTTCAGTTCATCCTGGAAGTACTAAGATGTACAGAGATCTGCGGGAGTATTACTAGTGGGATGGAATGAAAAGACATATTGCTGATTTTACTATGAAGTGTTTTAATTGTCAATAGGTTAAAGCAGAGCAGTAGTTAACGAAAGGGATGCTTCAGCCTTTACCAGTTTCAGAGTGGAAATGGGAGAATATATCAATGGACTTTGTTGTGGGATTACCGAAGACATCTCAACGTAATAATGCAATCTGGGTTATTGTTGATTTATTGAGTAAATCTGCTCATTTCCTTGGTATACGAGATACTTTTTCCCTAGATCAACTTTCCCATTTGTATCTTAAAGAGATGTTCAGCTTACATGGAGTTCCTCTCTCCATTGTATATGATCGTGATCCCAGGTTTACTTCTAACATTTGGAAAGGCCTTCAGAAGTCGTTGGGTGATGAATTAAATTTTAGTACAGCTTTTCATCCTCAATCAGATGGGCAGTCAGAATGAAAAATTCAAACATTGGAAGATATGCTACGTGCTTGTTCGATGGGTTATCAGGGAAGTTGGGACCAACATCATTCTTTGGTTATGTTTTCTTATAATTACAGTTTTCATTCCAGTATACAGATAGAACCATTTGAGGCGTTATATGGGAAGCGGTGTCGAACACCAGCTTTTTGGGATGAAGTTGGTGAATGGAAGCTGATGGGACCAAGATTGGTAGAAGAGATGGAAGAAAAAGTTCAGATGATACAGAAACACATGAGAATAGCTCAGAGCAGGCAGAAGAGTTATGCAGACAACAGGAGGAAGGATCTATCTTTTGAGGTAGGTGATCATGTTTTTCTCATGGTTTATCCATGGAAAAGTGTGATGTGATTTGGTAAGAAAGGAAATCTGAGTACATGGTTCATTGGACCATATGAAATTATGGAGATAGTTGGATCAGTTGCATACAGAGTGGCATTACCTCCGAGTTTATCTCAGGTACACAATGTTTTTCATGTTTCGATGCTGAGAAAGTATATGCCAGATCCATCTCATGTTTTGAGTCCAGAGGTAGTTCGGCTGGAAGAGAACCTATCTTATGAGGAACAACAGGTCAATATTCTTGACCACAGGGAGCAACTGTTACGGAATAAGGTGATTCATCAGGTAATGGTTTTGTGGAAAAACCACATGATTGAAGAGGCAACATGGGAATCTGAAAATGCAATGGGGGATAAATACCCCCACTTATTCAATAAGTAAATAAATTACGGGGACAAAATTTTCTAAAGGGGGAATGATGTAACATCCCAGGTATGTAATGAATAATAGATATTGTTATATATGTCTTTTTGTGAAGTAGATAGTGTTTTATAGGCTTAAAATTAAAATAAATTTAATCTTAAGCATGGAATACACTAATATTTTTAAAAAATTATTTTACTGCCTTTTAATGGGAAACCATTTTTAAATCAATACTTTGACAATTTTATAAGCTATTTTTCTCAAAATAAACTTATTCTTTATGATTGGGACATAAAAATTAACTTTGTGTGAATTTTTGGTATTTTTCCAATAAAGTTCATTTTTTTAATGAATAGTGAAAAATGTTGTATTTTCATTCAAAAACCTCTTTTTAATATAATTTATTTATATGATTATATTATCTTTTGAATTGGTTTTAAAGTGAAATTATAATATATTTTTACCATTTAATCCAATGGTGGTCATTGGAATCAATTTCACTTTGAAATTGTACTTCAACTGGTGTCAATCTTTTGATACTTATTGTTTCATAAAAACACGTTATTTGTCATGACAGTAGAAATTAATTATTAAATTAATTAATGTAACTTATATGATTTGAATTTTTTATAATAGACATCATTTTTTAATTCAGAATATCAAATATATCTTAGGGTGATGTTTTGTTATTTTTATGAAAAACTTCAATTTTGATGAATAGTGAATCCACTAATTGATAGTTAAAGAAACTGATTTTTCGTTTAAGTGAAACTTTTCTAGTTATGTGATTTGATTTTCAAAAATCTGACATACATGGTTTTCATTAATAAGTAAAATGTGGTTCAATGAGATTAAAATAATTTTTTGGTGAATAGTAACTTTTAAGTTGTTAATCGTGATTAGAGGTAATTAGTGCAATTTAAGGCAAAAATGTTGTTATAATAAAATGAAAATACATAGACACATGTCTTACCCTTATTGGATGTTTCATGGCCGACCATGAAAATCCATGGGTCATCTTGGGGACCCCATGGAGCCACTTTGGTTGGGAAATGACATATATAAATTTTTATTTAATGTAAAAGAAAAAATGACACTCACATGAGACGTTTTACTAAAAAAAATTTACATGGGATTATACAAGTCATATTTTTGACTATAAATATTAATTATAAAGATAAAAATATTTCATAAATCATGATATTTTTTTATAATTTTTAGACATTAAATATATTAAATTATTTATGACATCATGATGATGCAGCGATTACCTCATTAATAATGGATTTAAATAAAATGAAAATATAATGTAACATATATGAACTACACATGTACAAAACCTATTGGATGGGTATATTTTTAACCCTTATCACCTTATCCTATAATTATATCAATGTGGGACCTCTTAAATCCGAATATCATTTTAAAATAATGTGACTTTTCTTTACATTCCAAGAGTGACCCTCCTCTCCTCTTATAAAAGGCCCCCACCTCTACCTCTTTACCCACACTTCCAAAGCCTTTGGCTCGGAGAACCCTTGCCCATTTTGTCCCTCAACCACCCTCTCTTACTCCTTGAATCCTCACTTTGGGCCGAAGTCTTCCCAAGGAATACTTTGAGCACAAACGAAAGGGAGTTACCCGATTTTATGGTAATGTCTTCACTTGTGTTCTTTTGTTTTATTTTGCTTCTCCAACCCCCTAAACTCTTTTTATTAATTTATTTTGTAACAACAATAGTATCTTCCACATACTACGATGTTTTTATAAGAAGGATTCAAGCTAGACTTACACACACATAGATCTAATGGTTAAAGAACATACTGTTTCCGTGGATGGCGAATTTCTGCCTCCCGAAAAGTTGATTGTTCAACATTCTTTTAACACCTTCAAAGGTGGCCATTAAGATGACACTATATTTATATATGATATATAATAGGTTAATGTTTTCCTTAAACTTCTGTATTTTTTATTTATGTCATACCTTTATGGCTTCCATTATGGGTATACGCGATATCTTCATTTTAGGAAGTGCGGACTACCGCCCCCTCAAAGTGATTTGATTCGTTAATACCATATGTGGTACGTATAAAGGATACATTTAATGATATTATATATGATAGCAAACTGGAATTATAATAGTATTATGTATCATTATGTTTTAATTCCATTAAATATGAAAAAGAAATGGAAGTAGCGTTAATGCGTACGTACGACTTATCGTCTCCATGAACGGTGCATTTCTTTTCTTACCTCTAAATGATTATGTAATATTATAAATGCTTCTATATACTGGATATATATTAAATATATGTAATATACATCATGAATATCATTATTGAGATAATGGATGTTTGACTATGTGAACAACTTGTAAATGTATGAAATTAACTTTTGAATGAAGTACCAAATAACGACAAAACGACCGTTATTAACTTAAATGACTACATAATGTTCATAACATGGTAATAAGTGATATAAAAGGAATAATGAACTTGAAAACGGTTCTTAATCAAGTATAAATTAACTCAAATTTATTATTCAGGACATTAAAGAATGATCGAGTCAAGTCGGACCTAAGTTATGGGACTTCATCTCAATCTTCTTTCATTGAGGCATATTTTGTTTTATACACAACCTTCCTTTATACGGTGTATAAACCCCCTTTTACTTTTACGTTTATTCAAAACGAATATTTTTTATACAAAGCATTTACTAAACACCAAAAGGGAATGTTTTTGCCGTACGTATGCGGCGACAATGACTTCTCCGCCGCCATGACCATTATTTGAGCTTCAGCTTCCTCTACAAGCCATACCTTTTATTAAAAAGAAGAATACATACCAAGTTTTAATTTTCTATTATTTTTGTATTGAAAATGTTTTTCATAATGTTTTTATATAAATGTGTTGTATTGATATCTTGTGATTGAATGGTGGAAATTTTATGTTTCCTTTATGCATGTTTTATGTGATACGATTATGTTGAGGTTCTTGGGCATTATTATGAAGACGAGTGGTTCTGTGATAAACTAATGGTGGGTGAGCTCGATATAGCTCTCCAATGCATTGGGTAACGCGAAGGAGTGAAACGTTAAGGTTTCTCCGAAGAGATTTAGGGAATATACTGTGATGGGTATTCCAAACGTAACTAAGAGGGTTACTCCCTAGGTAAGAATGTTACGAATACCTCAAGTTACCTTTATGTCTTATGATTTCTATGATTTATTCATGATTTGATGAGGTATGTTAATGTGCATATGTTTTATGGGTAATGTATGATTTCATTCTTATGTGTATATGTACCCATGTTTCCTTTCCATATTTTTATATCCCTTAATACACTTTTTATGCTCAACCCATGTTTTTGAAAAAAATTTCACATGTCAAGGGAAAGGTACATGATATGATGATAGTGTCAAGGAAGTGTCAAGAAACAATCCATTTTTATTTTAAATATGTTTCCATTAATGGAAAAAATGATTACTATCTTTTATGTAACCACTTTGTTTAAATGTGGAATGTAATGCAAGTTTTATGTTCTAATTCTCTAAAACTCTAAACCTGAAAAGATCCTCATGGTGTAATCTTGTAATAACTCAAGATTAAGTAAGGTTTAAGGCTGGGGCCTTATAGTATCCAAGGGAACAATTCTTGTACCATATGAGAGGAAATAGTTTCTTACTAAATTAGGTGAACCACCATCCTGCCATGTATTACTAAACCACAAAAACTATTGTTCTATCCCTATATTATATAACTGAGTAAACCCTCATTTCATCCCTATATTACAAATAAATCTAAACCCCCCTTATATCCCTAAGTATATCATGAGATATAAATCGTTCTCAATGCATCAGTGAGAGATTTAGGTTCCACTAGACAAATAATGAAATCACAGATAGATGTTCCATATGATCATAAATAGTTACACCATTACACATGAAATGAACAAGGCATCATAAAAATGTAAACATATCATAACATGTTGAAAGATAGAGGTTTCATAATTATTTCATCGTAATCATATATCTTTAAAATAAGCTGGTCTCAAAATCATATAACCAGTGAAAGAGAAATGAGATTCACAACATCATGAAATCATAATATAATCCATTAAAATAAATAATATGACTTTAAACATTAAATAATTTCTCCATAATGTCATTTTAATCACTAATGTATGTTTTCGTATATAGTAAATAAGTTTTAAATTCCATTATAAACAACTCTTGATTAAAATATCATTTCTTCATGGAAAAATATTTTTTATAACATAAAATAATATGAATGATATTTTCATTTAAAATATATTTGAAAAAATAATAATTTATCATTTAAAACAATATAACAAATTTAAAATCCTTATTATATGAAATCTATCTTCATTAATCCATTGAAAACATATTTGAAAACGTTTTTGAAACCATATTTTTTTGAATAAAATATATTATGGACCGAAGAGAGAGATATGGTAGTATTTCAGTAAATGCGTTAGTTAAAGTACCAATGAGTGGTAAAATACTACAAACAGATAAGTGTATCTTCATGAAATAGTGGATAATGAAACACTCGAATAATATAGATATATTTCATCAATGAAAGAATCAACATTAACAATATCTAAAAACAATAAGATTGTCTTAATACAAATTTATAACTTCCTTTCATCGGATCATACTCTCCATGTAAGAAATGGAAATTACATGATTCTTAATATATAATTAAAAGAAGTTTATTAATTATATAACATGTAAAATGGAATTATATACACCTAAACAAATTTAGGTTCATAACAAAACAATAGTCTCAATGATGGAATATTGAGACAAACTGTTTTACAATTTCATAACAGTTGAAAGATAAACACCATGAAATAAGGATCATAGAATGGACATATAAATACCCATAAATTTTGGTATAATATAAATATAATTAAATCATCGTATGTACATACAACACACAAAAGGGAAGAGTGTTGAACATAACATGAATCTCATAAAAATTTTAAGTTAGATGAAAATCCTTTTACTTATTAACTCTCTCTATACTCATACCAGAAACCTATATAACTAAATATATGATTTTTATTAATCATTGATATAATAATATTTTTACATATATTACCTAATATTGGTTTATTATAACATTATATTGACCAAATTTTAATGATTCTATGTAAATGTTTCTCATCAGGTAAACAGAACCTTTGTTCTTTGCATGTGTCATAATTTTTTTATAGTTTTGGTTCTTATATGTTTATCATGATTACAGAATGTATAAAATGATATTAATATTAATTATATCCAATATATACATTTTATAAAAATATAAATCATATAGATATATTAAATTTAATATACCGATCATTGAGACGGTATGCTATATGTACGCAGAAAGTTATTTCAATTTTTAAGTATCTTATTGAAAGAACCAAAAAAAAATAACATATATATATGTGTGTATATGTTTATATTTAATTATTAAAGAAGAATGATAATATAATATATATCATATATGTTTATTATACTCATCTTTATTATATCTTCTGTGGGGTGTGAATGAATCACATCACTTTGAGGTGGTGGTAGTCCACACTTCCTCATAAGAGATTATCGTATTAACACCAATAGGTTGATAAAAATATGTTTTCTATAAAAATAATACCAATATTAAAATAAAAATAAATATAATATATTAAATATATATAATTTATCTATCATAATTTCCAATATTATTGGTGGTAAAATTGAAATGAACAATAAGCATTTTGTGAGTTCGTAGTTCACCCTACACACAAAAAGAATGTTCCTCATCCATTAGAAGGACGTGTGTGTAATTAAAGGTTATAAAAATTATATAAAAACATCCTAATATATGTATAATACTTGTAATTTCACAAAATAATGGAATAAAGAGAGTGTAGGGGATACAGAAAGAAAATAAAATAATCATGCTTGAAAAAGGTTGTTACCTCTAAATCTTGTCACCCCTTTTGGGTTGTACAAAAAGGTTTCTATTGAGAGGGTTTGAACCAAAAGGGATGATACAAATTAAAATATTGGTTTATTGTGAGGAAAAATGCGAATTACTTGGTAACAATTAAAATTCATGGAAATTTTTAGGAACAGGTAGAGGTGGTTGCCTTTTATAGTCTAGGAAAACAGCACACACGTAATTCATTTAATCTAATTAGTTGTGCACATGTTCCTACATACCAAAAGACATACCAAAAAAACACATAGAAGAATGTATTTTTAATGGGCTAAATATGGAATAATTGGGTTTTTTACAACTGTATAGGTCATTTAAGCCCTTAATTGTGTGACGTAGTCCACATTTAACTTTAATTTGGCCTTTATTGTTTGGATTAATTGTAAATACTTTTGTTAGTAGTCATTTGGGTAGATAAATAAGCATGGTATTTTTATAATATCAAAATTATGTTTAATATAATGGTGTATATTTTATTTTGGAAATTATAATTATAGATGAATAAAAATTACGATTACTTCTAATCCCAAAGACGAGATGAAATAATGGTGTTTTAATGTAGGAAAAAGATAAAAAGTATGTTAATTTTTTATATTGAGTTTAAAATTGAAATTGATCATAATTAATATAAATATATTATTTTTTATCATATTTATCTATTTTTACTCTAAAAAATATTTATAAAATCATTTATCATGAATAATTATTTAGAAAAAGTAGTTTTCAAAAAAAATACCGTATTTTTTTAACTATTCATCAATATATATTGTTTCTCATTATAATCCAAAAAATTCCCCCTATTATAATATCAATTTTAAGAATTCAAAAAATTATGTTTATGTTATCAAATTAAACATCAAAATGATTCTAATATTACTTTCATTATTAGAAAAATTACATTCTACAAAACAAGGGTTTCAAACAGTAAAATGGATTTACAAAAATATCATGTATATTATTTATAAAAATATTATAAAAAATATATAAATAATAGTTATTAATATTTAAATCACTATGTTTATCCTATACGTTATATTATATTATTTAAATAATTAATATAATATAAAATATATATTTTTTAGAAACATTGTGTTTTGTTTCTTGTATGCCAATTCTGTGTTGCATACATCATACCCTAATTCAGTGTTGCGTGTAACGTCTGGCAAGACGCTGTTTCCTGGAAAATATTACAAGTAAATTTGTTGAGATAGTAATATTTTAAATATTTCATTTCAAGATATAAATGAAAATAAAAAATTATTTAAAAAAAAGGTTCATAAAAACTTAGGGAGTTATATTATACCCCCATTAAAATGAATTTCACCCTTAGAATACATCCCTTCTGGTAATATAATTGGGTATAATTTTGCTTAATCATATCCCATGTTCTCAATTTGTATCCATTAGCTGGAGATTTCTCCAAATAACGTTTATTAAGAATATGGTCTTTTTTTGTCAATATTTATCTAATCAGCACATCATTTTAACATGTTTTCATAAGTACGATCTTCCCAAATCAGTATAGCCTCTGTGTTTGGTACATTTGATGGTTCTGTTATGTACTTACTTTGGATAAATTAATTGAACAAATCAACGGACTGAGGGATATTTGGAAGAATCTCTAAGAGATAAGCTACCATCCCTGTATAATCATGAATTTAAAAGTGTAAGATATATTATGGTCTTAGGTTCCTCTTCTTCTGAAATATGATAACCTTCTTTTAGGGTGATATTTGTAAAATAACCTTTTATCAAACATTAAATTCTATATAATGTCAACTATTATTAGCATAATGTTTCTACCGGCTTTTAGATTCCTCAATATTTTGTTGATTGGTGATAAACATATTGAACATTTCTTTTATGATCATAGAACCTAATAGATTTATTTCCCAAACCTCATCCTAGAATATATGAGATCAATAATTCTTCGAATACATGTGTTCATTTGGATAAATAAAAATTCATTACTAAATTCTCTTGTTGTATGAAAACTCAATGGGAGATATGTGTAGATCCCAAAAACCATTTCAATCAAGAGAACATGATCTCAAAATGTCTTATAAGGTTTTAATTGTTCTTTCAGACTCTCAATTTTTTTGACTACGATATCCAGTGATGAAAATCAAAGTTGTACCAAGCGCTTTATGAATCCTTTACTAAAATATTAACTTAAATATCTACTTCTTATATGATACAATAAAATGTGGTACTCCATGAATCCTTACCACATATTTAATTTATATTTTCAAAATCTTATCAATTGGGAAATATTCTCTTATAGAAATGAAATGTGTAGAAATAGTATAGAGATTGAATATTACCCATAAAAAATTAAACATTTTATAGGGTTTGTGTAGTCGAATGGAAAAACCCATAGTGATTTTCTCACACATCCATACAATTATGGGTATTGGATGTTACATCCCATTAGAATTTTTTTCCATCCTTAACTATATTGAATAAAAACACCGAGATACAAACTCTCTGATATCACTCTTCATTCCATCCCACGAGAATTATACATCCAAGTCCATATACATCTTCATAAATCTTGGATGAATAAATAATGAATAATTATGAGCATCCTCTAATAGCTCCATCAACAAATCTGGTTTTGAAGCATCACATAAATGATTTAAAAACATTATAATTCCATTTAGATAACGGTAAAACTTAGTAAAATTTATAAACATGTTTTTTAGATCTTCATATTCTTTTTCCACCTCCTTAATCTTCACTTTGATAGTTGTATGAACATCCATTTGAGAAATATATGATTTCCATTTATTTCAAGATTTCTATATCCATCCATTATAAATCTAGATATATTATATCTTTTTGTGATCTTTATCATGGATAAGATATCATGATCCTTCCAAATAAAATAATAAGACAAATTATTTTCATTCCTAGGATGGTAATGTATAATGAATTCATAATAATTTATCAACTCAAACCATATTTTCGGGATCATGTTCAACTCCTTCTGTGTTAATATATATATCTAACTTATGATTATTATATATATCATAATCTTCACCATAACATGAATATATCCATATCATTAATGAAAAAATTACCACTGCTAACTCCAATTCATTAGTGGGTTAATTTCTCTCATGAATTATCAACAATTGTGAGGCATAGGCTATAACCATGTTAATTTACATAATAATTATTCACAATCACTTCGTGGATGTATTTATATAAATTAATAACCCTTCTCTACTATAGTGTAATGTAAGCACAAGTACACTATCCAACTTTCTATATAGTTCCTTGAAATTTCCCTTGTATTCGTATATCTAGAATAACTTCACATACTTCCAATTTAACATATTCATAGGATTAGAGATACATTTGATATTATAGAAAAATCGTAGAAAATATCCCTCTAAACCATGAAAAATTTATATCTTAGTCATTTTGTTTTGTCTAGGACAACATTCTATATCCTTTGTCTTTGATGGATCAAGTGTTATACAATATAATGAGATTACATGTCCTAGAAAGAAACTGTTTGAAGCCAAAATTCATATTTTTAAAATTTATCATATATCATATCCTTTCATAGGTTCATCACTAAAATTATCAACTGATCTTCATGATCTTATTTTATCATTCAATAGAAAAAAATAACATATATAAATACTACAACAAACATATCTAGGTAATCACTAATGAATATATTCATTAAATCTGTAAAGATAATAGGGTAATTAGTGAGACAAAAAGAAATCAACATATGTTCATAGTTATCATACCATGTACAAAATGATCCCTTAGATATATCCTCTATTTTGACCCTCAAATGATGATATTCCAAATAATGGTTAATATGGGGAAAGCATTGAACTCAATACCGTTGATTGAACAAGGCAAAAACACAATGAATATGATACTTTTTCATGATTGTGATCTTGTTCAATTCACAATAATCAATGAAGAGTCGCAGTAATCCATCATTCTTCTTCACAAAAAGGACCGATGAACTACAAGGTGACACACATGGATGAATGAATCATGTATCAGGATTTTTTGGATCTTATTCTTTAATTCCTACAAATAAATCTTGGAGATTTTATATGAAGTATTTGATATTAGTGTTGAACCAAGTATAAGGTCAATTGTGAACTTCACATCCTGTTTTGGTGAAAGATTAGGAACATATCCATTAATGTATTCAAAAAAAAATCCAGAACAACATGATTATGATCTATGTAAAACTTCTCCCCAACCATTTGTTATAAAAAAAATCTATTTTGAATGGGGATGAAGACTCACACACTAGATGAAATATCTATAGGGAGGTTATACATGTCGTCACATTGATGTATGATCATAGAAGGGTTTTAAATATCAAACATAACATCCATTCCTTGATAATTGATGTGGTATTTATGTTGTGAAATCCAATCCATGACAAATATGACATCAAATTAGACCAGAGAAAGATTACCATGATTTTTAGGAAACACATCTCATAATCATCAATTGGAGATGAATCATTGATATGAGATGAAATCGCGGTACAATTTGGTGGGTAGCAAGGCCTACTTTCGTTTACTATATTACCTCTAGTCAATCTTGGGATATCGTTTTGGAGTTGTTACCCCAAGGTACATTTGTTCCAAATCCACACTCCCTTATAGTATCTAGACATGGATGTACTTCTGTGAAACCACACACCATGTCCTTCACAAGAATTCTAGGATATGTTCCAATAAATTTCCTTATCCTTATTATTATCATTATACTATACCATAGGGTTATCACTGAGGTTTTATTATCCTAGATTCCACGGGGTAAATGTAACATTGATCGGATAACAACAATAGTGACCCTCACTTTACAAACATTTTTATTTCAATACATTTTTGGTATACTTAATCATTATACAAATAGATTATAATATACCATAGTTTGTGTAGTTCCTTTGGAAGCATTGAAACACAATCATTGGTATATAATTGACCTATTATCTCCCACTAGGTTCATCATGACTAAAACTATTATTAGACACATCAATCATTACACATATCTTCATAACCCAGGGAGGGAATCCTAAAAATGGTGGTATAAAATTCTTAATACGGGTAAACAATAGATGTATATAGTCATAAACATGATCATAATTGAATGAAAATATCATCATGAAAATATAAGATCATACCATATATATCAAAAATCATATAAATGAATTATGGTATATATATTGGTAATTTATAAGATATGAATGAAATGGGTGTTATTTATATAAGAAATGGATACAAAACATAGGTGTAAAACATCTAATTGTGGAAACACATAAGCATATATTGATTTCCATATCCAAAGCCACAATTCCAAGGCCATCATAGTGGATTATTTCATTACTAAATCGAGTGAACCTTATTCTAATACTGTATTGATGAACCAATTAAACCCTCATTAAAATCCTATTTTTTTGAATTGATTAAATCCTCATTCAATCCATATCCATCTACTGATATATAATTCATTAACCATTTCACTTCAGGGAGATATAGGTCCCTCCAGACACATAATGAAATCATACAAGCATGTGTGGGATGATCAAAAATAATCATATCATTACCCATGAAATGAAATTATTATCATAAAAATGAAAACATATTATAACCTTCAGAAATATAAAGGTTTCATAATAATTTATTCATAATCATAACCCATGAAAATAAGCAAGTATCAAAAGAAAATAACCCATGAAATTGAAATGGACTTCCTAAAATAATGATATAAAAAATTAATCCATTCATAGAAATAATTTGAATGGAAACATTAAAAAGATTCCCCATAAAGGAAGGAGAAATAATAATTGATGTTATCTTAGATCAGAAATAATTTTTCAAACTTCTTTAAAAAATATTTCTGGATGAAAATATATTTTCTTCTTTGAAAAATTATTTTAATAACATAAAAACATTTAAAAAAAATAATTTTCTTTTAATTCAGCATTAAAAACATATAAAGGAGTCCTTGAAAACAATAAAACATTTTTAAAGTAATTTTTCATTGAAAAATATATTGAATGAACGGTTGAATAAATTTTTGAAAGAAGCATGGAAAATATGGTTTTTTAATAAAATAGATTTTTGACTGATGAGGGAGATGATCATGTTTCACTAAAAAAATTATCATAAGTACCAAATAATGTAAAAATGGTAATAAAAAATTTAGAAATATTTAATAAATATATGAGAAGTAAAATCCATAATAATCTTGAGATATTTCATCAAATGAAGTATAATCATATAAAATCTCAAAAAATAATAATTTTGTCATATTAGACTCTTCTAACAGGGTTTCATGGGATCATATTTTCCATGTAAGAACAATAAATTACATGAAACATAAAATATATTTAAAATAAGTATATTCATGATATAAAATATATAATATAAATATATAGTCTTTGAAAAATAGTTAAGGTGCATAAATACCATGAGTCTCAAAGAAGTAAAATTGAGAAAAAACTATTTTACCAATTTGGTAACATTTGAAAGATAAACACCATGAACAAATGATCATAGAGTGGATATGTTAATACAAATAAATTTTCGTATATAACACATATAATTAAATAATTTTTATTATGCACACAACACAAATGGAATGATGGTGAACAAAACATAAATCTCATAGAAATTAAAAGTGTGATGAAAATCCCCTAACCTTGTGTCATTACTCCCTGTGTACATGTACAAGATTCCAATATAATTAATATAATTATATTATAAATATTTCAATTAATAATATTCTTATATTTATTACAATATATGTTATTATTATAACCTTATATTACCCACTTGTTAATGATCATATGTTAATGTTTCACCTCTCATTTTCATTGTCTTCATTATTTGCATGTGTCTTAATTTGTTACAGCATTGGTACTTAAACTAAAATCATGATTAATGAATTTAAAACTAGATATAACTATCATGTATATTCATTATATTCATGTTATAATAATTTATAGCAAATATATGTACAAAATGGATTACATCATTCATAGAGATGGTAAGTCATATATATGAATGAACGTTGTTTTAATTGTTTATTAACCTATAGAAAGATTAAAATAATTGGAAATATATATATATATATATATTTATATATCATTATAAATGTATAATTACTATATCATATATACCATAAAATTTTATTGAACTCATCCTTAATACATCCCATGTGGGTTTTGAACGAATCACATTACTTTGATGGGGCGGTAATCCACACTTCTGAAATTTAGATTACGATATTAACACATAATGGAACGTAAAAATATGTGGGCTATAAAAATAATACAGAATCATAAATAAATAATAATTTTAATATATTACCTATATAAATAAAATTCTATTATAATTTCCATCATGATTGGTGGTAAAGTAGAAATGAACTGTCATCATTTTGTAAGGTAATAATTCACCACACATAGAAACAATACGTTCAACATCCATTAGAAGGAAGTGTGTGTATGTTTAGGATAGAACTCAGTCATAACAACATCCTATTATAGGTAGGATATTGTTGTTTCAATAAAAATAAGGATACAAGAATAGTGGTGGGGTGGAGAAATTAAATAAAGGAAAGGATCTTAAAAATGACATTACCTCTAAATCAGGTAACTCCTTCTAGTTTGTACCAAAAGGTCTCCTTGAGAGGGATTCTGCCAAAATGGAGGCTTGAACATTGATAGGAGAATTTTTGGAAGGAAAATTTTGTATTTACTAGCTTAACATAAGTGTAATGTGTTTTTTGAGGGATGGTTTGATGTGGTGGAATATAATAGGAAAGGAAAAGGACTCACATTGAATCGTTATAACCTAATTAGTGGTGCACATGTTCTTACCTAAAAATGTCCTCCCAAACCAACAAAACACAATTATTTATGTTTTATGGATAATATATGGATATGTATTAATTTTTTATATAAAATTCTAGTAAACTTGTTAGTACACATATATGTGTGTGCATTTTAATGTAAAATTGTTATTAATATATATATATAACTTCATGTGAAAATACATTTATTAATATATATATATATATCCTTGGAATTACATTTCATAAAATGGTCACTTATTATGATGGTTTTGATGAATCTTCATGGTTTTATAGAATAAAATATAAGTTAAAACATTTCTAATAGCAACGAATTATAGTTGGAAATTTAATGTATTAAGGCAGGTGAATGGGAGTAAACTGAAACCCTTATGGGACTTTTCCCTACTATGTGAAGTATGAAAACCCTACTTTTTACTACAAAATTAAACAAAATTTATTACCTAAAATTCACTTGATACATTAAATATGATTAATATGTCTAGTGTATTTGGGGATTTTGATCATTATGTAACTAATTAAAACATGAAATACTATATCTTTATTGAAAAATTATTTTACATGACCACTACATTAACTCGTACTTAGCATTGCATGGGATAACCTGAGGACATGCATAAGAAAAGGGTGATCTATAAAGCCAAGTAAAGGAATGATAATGTAATAACACGAGTAATATAATTCATGTAAATAATTTTCATATCAATAGATCCCAAGAAAATCATAGACTTAAATTTAGGATAAAGCATGATAATCATAACATGGAAATGTGGCAACAACAGTTAACATGGAATTAGCATGATCCGATGCTAATTGAACATGGAGAATGTGTAAATCCTCATTGCACAAGAAGAAAGAGTAAACCCCTATTGTTCTCTAATTAGCATGAGTAAAAACCCATTGCAGAAGAAATATCATGATACTGTACTTTACCCAATTCATTAAAGTGATATCAGGGCACACCCTTCTTTAACAATTTATTTCATGCATAAGTGTGCCACATGTATCGTATAACATGGAATCATTAAACATAATATTTTATTACATGATAAACTTATGTAGAATAAATACATGAAACTAATTAAACAATAAATATATTTTAATAATGTTCAATTCCCTTTATATAGAAATTGGCATTGTATTCACTACATAATGATGTCGGCTTAGAAATACGCGGTGCAATTTCGGCACTATAATGGCGTGACATAACAAGTAATAAAAATTGTTGATGTGAGAGAAAGGGGTGTCTTAACATATTTACAAGACATGGACAGTAAGGGGTCCATATAGATTCTTGTCTGAACAAATGTAATAGAATTTAGATTCATTATACAAATTAATTTCATGAATGTAAATGAAGATAGAGAAATTTCATTCAGAATGTCGGCATAGTAACGGGTGTACATGGGAGGAATTTAATGAGAGAGAAAGCAGTCTCCCATTATTCAAACGTTAATAGGGTAGTATGGGGTTGTCTAGAAACCTTACCCAAACATTTATAATTTAAATTAAAAGGGCATACCAATTTATAGAATATTGGGGAAAAATGAAAAATGATGAAAAACCCTTACTTGGAAGTGTGCTTCCAAAGGCATGAGAGAGGATTATATGGAGCATAGGTCACCTTTAAAGGATTCTTGAGAGAGGAGGTTAGAGGTCAGATGATCTCCAAAGGGTTTTATTGAGGAGGAAGTTGGATCTCGGGTGTGCTTATGTAGGAAACATGAGGGAATTCTTTATTATTTAGGTTTGGGACATCACACATTAAACTATTCCAAACCACAATCCAGCCCATGGTTTTTCCCATGGTTTTTGGAAAAGCGAAGTAGAAAAAATTATTTTATATGGCCAATTTCATAAATTATTAAAATAATGGGTTGCTTATGTGGAGGTGAGTCACACTCCCAAATGAAACAATTTAAAAAGACAAAATGTTTAAGAAGTCTTGAAGGGACCACTAAAGCATTGTAAAATAAATCAAACAAACCCACAATAACATTATTTTAATTTAAAAACATATATTTTACGAAAATAAGGTTTATATTAATTTATTACATAACTATTGGGTAATTATGATGTCATAAAACAAAATATATATTTAAACAGAATTTAATTTTTACCTCAAAATTTGACTCTCTCAGAAAATGATGAAAAATTCACCATAGGATAATATTGACATCCTGAATCTAGAAACAATATCCATATAATATAAATAATTTTTTAAATATTTATATTTTCACTTTTAAAATAAAAACGGACATTTATAAAAAATTCATGGGCTTTGACAAAAATGGGTTTCAAACTTTTATAAAAATTACAATTGTATTCATAACATTATATAACCATTTATATTTAATAAAAATTAATTTAATAATAATTGTAATATTTTATTAAAATATAATTTTATTCAAAAATACATTAATTATTCAACATAGATTACATAGTTGAACATTAACAAAAAAATATTATTTGTCCTTTAAAAACTATTTACAAGGTAACAATAATAAAATAAAAGAATATAAATTATAAAATACAAAAATAAATCACATAACCATAATACTAGTGACATGTTACATTACCCCTTATAACAACTGCATAAGACAAAAGAGTATGGTGTGCGATGGTGACATACTCGTGGGGTTTCTCGAATAATATTTCTCTGGTGGTAGTCTCTATCATCTTACACTTATCTCATAGGAAGTCCCACACAAGATAATAATAATGATGATTGGCTTGGGCTTGGTCAAGAGAAAATCATGATGTCAGAAAACGTGCTTCCGAGCTCTGAAAAATTGAATTCGTATGGGGTACGTCTAATGGACAAGTCCATCACTTTCTCTTTCTGAGTAAATATGAATTTTTAAAGCCCAATATTTATAATAATCATGTGATCACAGTTCAAGGGATATATTTTCAATAGTCACAATTCATAATATTATTTTAAAATCCAAAAATCATAAAAACAAATAAGTTCGAATTTTATATAAACATTTTACATAAAGAGACATTTAATTAAATTAAGAGTGACTTCCATTAATGAATGTTTGGGTTGTTACAATCATCCCCCCATAAGAAATTTCACCCTCAAAATTTCATTTTCCAATACTAAAACAGATTTGGGAAACTCTCCGTCATCATTTCCTCAAATTCCCACATCATTACATCAAACATGTGGTTTCACTACAACACCTTAACGAGGGGCATTTTCTTATTTCATATAACATTGTCTTTATGATCTAATATCTTCACTAGTTTCACCTCATAAGAAAGATCATCCTGTAACTGTACCACCTATAAAGAGAATACATGTGAAGGGTTAGGTATGTTGTTCAATAAGTGGGAAACATGTTAGACATCATGCACTTTGTCCATGGTAGGTGGAAGTGCTAGTCAATAGGCCACAACCCCGACATGATCAAAAATCTTGTAGTGGCTGATGTGCCTTGGACTTAACTTATATTTATTTCCAAACCTCATGACCTTCTTCCATTTTGATATGTGTAGAAATACCATGTATCCAACATTAAACTCAAGGTATCATCGATGGTTATCTGCATAACTCATCTATCAGCTCGGGGGTGCCGTGATATGCTGCTGAATGGTTTCACCTTCTCCACCATTTCTTCCACCATTTTTGTTCCAAGCAGCTTACACTCACCGAACTCATCCCAACACATTGGTATTCTACACCTTTTCCCATAATGGGCTTCATATGGTGCCATTTGGATGCTCGAGTGGAAACTATTATTATAAGAAAACTCAACCAGAGGAAGATGTTGATCCAATCCCCCTTTAATGTACATTGAGCATTCTCTTATCATTTCCTCAAGTGTCTGGATAGTTTTCTCGGATTGGCCATTCTTTTGAGAATGACTGGTCATACTAAAGTTTAGTTCAGTATTTAGAGCATGTTGAAGAGTCTTCCAAAACATAGAGGTGAATCTTGGATCTTGATTAGACACAATAGATAATGGTACTCCATGAAGCCTTACCCCATCCCTGATATATATTCGTGGGAGTTAATCCAATGAGAAATCGTACAGAATATCAATGATGTGTGAAATCTTTTTAAGATGGTCCACAACAATCCAGATTTCATTTTTGCCATTTAATGTCATTTGATGTTTGGTTACAAAGTCCATGGTGATGTTCTCGCATTTATATTCTCATTTGGGTGATGGTTTCATCATCACATTAGATTTCTGTCTCTTTTCATTCACTTAATAACACACTAGGAACATTGATGTATATTTAATGATCTACTTATTCATATTTACCCACCAATAATGCTCTCAGAGATCTCGATACATCTTTGTGTTTCCTGGGTGAATAGTGAAATTTGAACTATGTGCATCATCCAAAAGTTCCTTCTTCAACTCTTAACATGATGGAACACATATTCTATTCAAAATCTCACAGTTACATTATCATTAACTTTAATCTCTATGGATTTCCCTTTTTTGATAACTTCCACTTTTTCCGGAATTTCCACATCATCCTTTTCAGCAACCTTTTACCTCCCCAAATGTGATAGTTGAGAAATTTTTTGTGAAATGATTTATTATGTTCCCTTATTTATGATTTCCATATCCATATTCATCAAATATATAATTATTGGATCCTTTTCAATTCTCATATATGATGGAATCGTTGGGTCCTTTCTACTTATGGAATCTTCCACCTTATTCGCTTTCCCAGGATGGAAATGGATTGAGCAGTCATTGTCTTTGATCTGCTCTAACCACCGTCATTGGTGCATGTTCAGCTCCTTCTGTGTGATTATATACCCGAGGCTTTTGTGATCCATATATATATCACACTTATCCCCAATGATATAATGTCTCCATATTTTCAACGTGAAGATCACTACATCCAACTCGATGTCATGTGATGGATAGTTCTCTTCATGAAATTTCAATTGTCTTGAAGCATAGGCAATGACTTTGTTATTTTCCATCAAAAAACATACCAGGACCTTCTTCGATGAATCACATAATAAAAACATGTTCTCCACTTTTGGGTAATGTGAGCACGGGCGCAGTGATAACCCTCTTTTTCAACACCTTGAAACATTCTCCACATTCATCACTCCTTGAAAACATTACTCCGTTATACGTAAAAAAGTTAAGAGGGTTGGATAATCGGGATAATTTTTTCTCAAAAATAATCGATAATATCCAAATAAACCTAAAATGCTACGGATATACATTAAATATGTTTTCCATGGACATCCCTTAATTGAATATTTTTTGGAGGGATCAACAGATATCTCATTGCCTGTAAGGAAATGGACCAAGAATGAGACCTCATTCAACTAGAACTCACACTTGATGTAATTTTCATAATGATTCCCCTTCCGAAAGGTCTCTAGTATAGTTCTTAGATGCTCCTTATGATCATCATTGGTTTTGGAGTATATCAGAATATCATCTATAAAGACAACCAGAAATTTTTCATCGTAATCTCCAAAGACTCCATTCATCAAGTCCATGATGATTGATGGAGAATTAGTGAGACATAAAGGCATTATTATGAATTCTTAGTTAATATATATTTTATGAAAAGTATTCTTGGAGATATCTTACTTCTTCACACTTACTTGATAATATCACGACTGCAAATCCACCTTGGAAAATTTTGTGCTCCACGCAACTGATCGAACAAGTCTTCAATTTGTGGGAGTGGATACTTGTTCTTTATCATGATTTTATCAATATCACTATAATCGACGAAATGGATCATTGACCCATCCTTATTTTTGATGAAGAGAATTAGTGCTCCCCATGGTGAAACACATGGGCATATAAACCCTTTATCCAGGTTTTCAGGTATATGTTTCTTTATCTCCTCGAGCTCTAAAAAAGCCATTCTATTCAAATTCATGGATAATGGAAACTCCCCTAGTATAAGATGAATTGAGAATTCAACATCTATTCTAGGAGTAAGACCTGGAAATTCCACAGGAAACACTTCAATTAATTCCCCCATAATAGGCATGTCTACTGGGATGGTTTCTTCCATAGACTCAATCATCTAAGCTATATACACATGATAATAGGGAAGTAATATCCATGATTGATATGATTGATCTAAATAAGGTTCATCATCCAACTTCAAATTGTAAAGAATCATGGGTTGATTCTCCACATGGAGTGTGATTTACCTCTCACAGCAATTTATGTTGGCACTATATAAGGAAATCAAATCCATGAAAAAAAATTCATCAAATTCCACTAGAGGGACTATGATGAGGTTTTCCGGGATGTTTAATCCATATATTATGATAGGGTAGGAGTTATATTCATAGGATGTAATGATTTCTCCATTTTTCATCCGCAATGACATCTTTATTTCAGTGATTTGTGGTGGTACTGTGATTGTTTTGCTAAACATTGAAGATATAAAAGAATGAGTAGAACCTGAATGAAAAAGTATGTTCACTATTATTGAATGAATAACTAGTGTAACTATAATCACTTTGTTGTCAGGGTTTACATTGGTAGCAGTGATGGTAAAATCTCCCCCTTACTACATTGGAGGTTGTGGTTACCTCTGAAAAAACTTGTCTTAGGGAACAAATTTGCATGATGCCCTGGTTATTTGTAGTTGTGCTAATAAACCATGTGTTGGGGTTCGAACGGAGAATTCCTCTCCACTTTCGGAGCTGCAGGTCTTTCTTGCTGACATTTAATAGCCAGGTTCCCTTCTCTTCTACAACTAAAGAATTTCATCATCCCCTTCAGGCAGTTTCCGAGATGCTTCATTCTGCACCTTTAGAAAGTAGGGTGCTTAATCATCATAGCACCATTGGATTTATCCATCGGGCCACTATTATTGAAGTACAACTTACACTTCTTATACCCATGATACCCCTGATATTCTCTTATCTCCATTTTGACCTCGAGGGAACATCATACTATTTCCTCATAGCTGTAGAAGTCACAGATCACCAGTTATTTCTATAGGCTTTGTTTCACCCCAGTAATAAAGTGGTCAACCTTGCATTCGGGGGTAACGACAAAGTCGGAGGTGTATTGTGCAATCCTTGTGAATTTTTCATTGTATGATACAATATATTCATCGTCATTTTTTTGAGTTAAATGAAGTCCCTTTCAATCATTAGTTGTAGGGTGCGTAGAAATTTTTTTTCGAATAAAATATTCCAGAAATCCATTCATTCCAATGCCTCAATCTGCTCCTCATGCATCGTATTTTTGATCAACATCCACAATTGATCAGCTTCACCCACCATATCATAAGAAGCTAGGGGAACATTATCTTATTCAGAACATTGAAGGTTGTAAAATAACATTTCAATAGAGATTATCCATTGTTTAGTGATTGAAGGATCAGATGATCCATTAAAATTAGGAGGCATTTGTCTCATGATGCTAATGATTGAGAGTTTTTATTTCTTAGGGGGGTTATACATTCTTCTTGATCCATGTTTCTACTCAAATATTTAGTTATCTAAGAGAGAATCATGATAAATTTCGTGATTCCTGCCCATATTGGATTGGGTATCTCATTAGTATATACATCACATGGATCTTCACATCGGTTGTTAGATCTAGTCCTCCTATTACCGATCATTTTTTGGAATAAAAGGAATCTTAGTTTTATCACATAAAGGGTAATACAAGGTCAAACCTAATGACTTATAAATAACATTTTTTTCCTAAATATATAAATCTATTTGCTTTAGTCTATGCTATCCATGATTTACTATCTAACATATATTCGTTGGTAATTTTTTTGTCCATTAATCATATTGTGAATTTATCAAAGCATATCCCCTTAGAGTGTAAAAACCAAGAGAGCAACAAGGCATGTTATCATCCACATGTTTCTGTTCGAGTCTATCTCAAATTAGTGTTTTTAGGTTTTACACCTAGGATACATCTTTTCCAAATCCGCCTCTACCTTCTCGTATCCAGACATAGATGTATTTTCCTGATAAACCATATATTCAATACTAATAAAAAGATAGAGATATTTTTATTATACATATTCTTTTCTCTAGGGATTTTCTAGGGTTTTCTAATCCTAAACACCAAAATAACCTAGCCTATGATCTGAAACAAACTATGAAAAACTTTTTTTATTACAAAATTAAACATAATTTTTTACATTAACATAACTTGATTCAACCTAGAAGATTAAGATGTATAGTGTATTTGGGGATTAGGATCATTACATAACAAATTATAACATTAAATAAAACATATTTATTGAAAAAATTCTTTACATGACCACTACATTCCCATGTACTAGGCATTGGATGGGATAACCTGATGACATGTGTAAGGAAAGGGGTAACTATAAAGCCCAGTAAGGGAATTATCTTGGAATAAAATGAGGAATACAATAAATTTTAGACAATAAGATTATAAATAGAGCACAAGAGATTCATAAACATAATTTCATCATACATGATGATAATCATTACATGGAAATGTGGCAAAAACACATAACATAGAATTATAATGAGCCAAGGATCATTGCACATGAAGCATGGGTAAACCCTCATTGCACATGAAGCACGAGTAAAGCATCATTTCACACGAATTAGAATTATTAAACACCCATTTCACATGATTTATCATAATACTATACTTTACCCAATGCATTAGAGCATTATCAAGGCGCACCCTTCTTACACATTTCATTTCATGCATAAGTGTTTCACATGAATCATAAAACATTGACTCATTAGACATAATATTTTATTACATGATAAAAGAATTTGGAATAAAAACAATAAAATCATTAGAAAATATGTAAATGTGGATAATGGTGAATACCATTGATAGATAAATTGGAATGGTATTAACTACACAATGACTTTTGCTTGGAAAATCGCGGTCTAATTTCAGCAGCATAACAGCGTGACATAAGAACTCATAAAAATGGTTGATTAAAGTGGAAGGGGTGTCTCATCATATTTATAAGACATGGATAGTAAGGGGTTCATATAGATACATGTCGCAAAAAATGTAATGGAATTATGATTCATGATACAAAATAATTTCTTGAATGTAAATGAGGAGAGAGGAATTCCTTTGCGAATTTATACATAATAACGGGTGTACATGAAAGGAATTGAATGAGAGAAAAAGGGGTCTCCCATCATTAAAACATAAATAGGTATGTATGGGGGTGGTTAGAAACCATACCCAAACATTTATAATTGAAATTAAAAGGGATAACAATTCTCACAATATTGGAAAAAAATGTGAAATGAAGAAAAACCCTTACCTGGAAATGTGCTTCCAAAGGCTTTAGTTATACTTCAGATAGGATTCTTGGGAGAATAGGGAACCTTGGGAGGATTATATATATAGAATGGAAGAGTTTTGATTAACTTGAAATTCTTTTAGTGAGGAGAAAGTGGGCGATTGGATGGGTTTTTATATGAAAGTTTAAAGAATTCATTATTATTTGCGTTTGGGACACCTCACATTAAAGTAATCCAAAACAAAAACCATATCATAGTTTTTTCCAATGATATTTAGATAAAGGAAGTGGGAAAAAATATTTTATAAGGCCAATGTCTTATCTTTTTAAAATAATGGGGTTAGTTATGTGGAGGTGAGTCACACTTCCAAGGAAAACAATTTAAAAAGACAAAATGCTTTATATTTCTTAATGGGTCCACTAAAGCATTGTATAATAAATAAAACAAAATAAAAACAATATTATATTAATGAGAAAACATATATTGGATGAATAAAATGTTTATATTTTTTTATTACATCACTATAGTGTCATTGTGATGTCATAAACCACATTATATATTTAAACGGTATTAAATTTTTACACTAACATTTCATTGTCTAAAAAAATTATGAATAATTAAATATTCGATAATTTCCACATCATGATTCCATAAATAATATTCATTTTTTATAAATAATTTTTTAAAAATATTTGTTTGAATTTCTAAAATAAAACCTTACATTTATCAAAAATTAATTGGTTTTGAAAAAAATGGCTTTCATACCATAATAAAAATTACAATTTCATTCCTAAAATATACGATCATTTATATTTAATAAAAATTTATTTATTAATAATTTTATTATTTTATTATTTTATTATTTTATTACCTAATTTTAAAATCCATTTATTCATAAAAATAGATTTCTTTCTTGAACATTAACTTAAAATAATATTTGTGCTTTAAAAACTATTTACAAGGTAACAATAATAAAATGAAAGAATATTAATTATTATATAAAAAAATAATGTAAATAACCATAGTACAATAGTATTGTTACATAAACCCTTATAACACCCGCATTAGACCAAACAGTGACGTGTGTAATGGTGACTGACTCTTGAAGTGGCTCAGATAATATTTCTTAGGTGGTAATCTCTATCAACTTCCACTTCTCTCGTCTGTGGTCTCGTTCGAGTTTAACAAATTTACACTCAGCTTTGTCTTGGTCAAAAACGAAGCTCATAGACGCACAATCCTTTCTAAACTCTAACAATATGGCTGCGTATGTGGCACATTTACTATATGATTCCATCACATCATTTGTCTGAGTAAATTGGATTAGGTAAATCCCTATATCTATATTAATCATGTGATCACAGTTCAACCACTATATTATTAATGGTCACAATTCATAACAGTATTATAAAATCCAAAAACATTAAGCCAAAGAAGATCACATTTTAAATAAAAAATTTATATAAAAAGGCACTTAATGGATTTCTATTAATGAATGTTTCATTCATTACATGATGGGTGTTTTTAGATAGCACCAGGTGAGATTATTATAATATAAATGATTGATCATACTATATATATCTACAATGCATTTAGTTTTTTATAAATATATTAATATTCCATGTATGGTGTGTGAGAGGATATCTAAATCAAACTGTTGAATTATGGAGAAATCTAATTCCATTGTGAGGCAATGTTATACATGTTATGATGTATTAGGAGTAAATATTGTCTTTATGATCTGATCTATCATGCCTTTGAGATTTACTTATCATTGATAATATGATTAAAATATAATTAATTTATTTTTATGAATGAATTAAATGGATTTAAAAAAATTCCTATATGTTGAAAATCATTTATCATATGTATTTAATTTATAAATTAATCATTATTTTTAAGTTATACACAATCATAAATAATACCATTATTTAATTTTATTTTTTATTTCAAACACCTATTAGGTTTCCATATGTTTTGAATCCACATAGAGATTATTCGGTTTCTCACCTCATATTTTCAAATAATATATTAATAGGTTGTATGTATGTGTATAAGTGAGTGATTGGTTATGTAACCTCTACTAAAATATTGATAATTATAAGATTAGTTTTATAGTATTTTCATTTATAGGTGTTGTAATTACAAATTTCAAGATGTATCTTTATTTCCTAAGCTCTATACCCTTACAATTTCAGGTTGTTTTATAAGACTAAAATCTATTTAAATACAAAAAAATTGGAGAGGTGTTGGGCTTTCATAAATGGTATCACAACCATGGTTTATGATTAATTATAGTTGAGTATGTGGAAAAACTCTATATTCATTAGAGACCTTCAATTCTTTTTATATGAATTTAGTATTAGGAGAGACCTTCAATCATATTTCTTTCTAATTATAAAAAATAAAATTCATATTTTCTATAAGTATTTCGATTTAATTGCGAGGAAACAATTAATTTATACTAGGTAGAAAAAAACATCCACAATTATAGTATAAAATAAAATTTACATTAGACAATTGTTATTGAGTATAATGATTAATAATTCCATTAGTTTAAGGTTGAAAATATATTTTAATTATAAGTGAAATTATATATATATAACTATATGCTCAAAAATAATATCATCATGAAGAAAAATTTTATAGAATCAAAATAAACAAAGAAAAAAATAGGTAATATATTATATATGATGATTTCAAGTTCAATGAACATAAATATGAAAAAATGATTTATTTTAATCAATAAAATAATATTATCATTATTTGTAGTATTAAGGAATATTAAGTTAAATATATAAAAATATTATGATGTTTATAAGAGTAATTAAATTATTTCTTCGGATATACATTTTTATAAATGGTATGTTGTTTTGGATACTAGATATGTATCTTTATAGTAATTTTTTTTATCAATATTTTTTAATTTAGTTACAATTAAAATAGTAAAACTATTCTTGTTAAAATTTTATGCGGAAATAATAATCTATATATATTTTTATTGAATCCAAATGTTCTGGTGACCTTAATTGTACTTTTTTGTAGCATAAATCATATATATATATATAATATGTTTGTGAATTAATAATAATATAAATAATATGAATAATTTATAATATAAATATCTGATATACAAATATATGTAATAAGTTATTAATATATTTCAATGAGATATAATATATTAGATATATATAAAATATATACATATAATTTCATATAAGAGAATAATTATAATATGATATAATAACAGGATATAACAATAAAATATATAACTTGAAAAAATAATGAAAATATATGATAATATATAATAATATTATAAATAATATAAGAAGTGACCTGAAAAAAAGAAAGGAAAATATATAACAATATATAATAAATGGTTGTAATGATAATTTTAGTATCATAGAATAAAAGAAGAAAAAAAGAATTTAGAATTCTTTATATATATATATATATGATTGTATAAATAAAAAATAGGAATATATATACAAACAATCATATATATATATATATATGTAGTGTATCAATTAAATAATGTGATAAAAATGAAAATTATTGTGTTGACTCTCCGGGCATGAGAGTGTTGTGAAAAAATAAATGGTATGCCCTATTGGTGGAATTTCTATTACACATATTATGTAGGAATATGAAACATAACATAAATAAAAAAATTGTTTGTGATGTGAAATTCAAGTAAAAATGTTATATATTTAATGAATTAAATAAAAAAAGTAATAAATAATTTATTACTAACTCAAAATATAATAATTTGGAAAATTATTTAATGAATATATATGAATCCTATAATAATAGTAGTAATTTTTTACATGGGATATGGGATAATATAAATGAGTATTATGTAAAAGATCATTGTATATCATCCTTCCAATACATAATGTCTGCTTTCCACTTGCAAGGAGAGTGAGTTGTTTAAAAAATGATTATGTGAATAGAAGTTTGGAAAATTGAAAATGTTGTGAGTACTACTGGAGGTAATAGAAATGAAAATTATTAATATGAATATCATTCTCAGTATTTAAAAAATGTATATTTTCATATATACATTTTTTTTCTAAAAATGATTTTAATTTGAATTGAATTTTAGTTATTTTTTAATGTACATAATATATATTTTGTTAAAACTATGCATAAATATTTAAAATATTATCTACATTTATTTCTTATAAATAAAATATATTTTATTCAATCATTATTGAATTTTATATTGGTATCATTATTTTTATTGTATTTATGATGGTATCAGGATAATTTTTGTTTTTAAATTATTTTATACATCAAACATTAATTTTGGTAATACTATTAAAATTTATTGAATAATATTTCTATAGTCTATGGTATAAATTTTGTTTAAGGTATTTTAAATTCTTAGCATTTGATTAAAATTTTTATGAATGTAAGTGGTCTGATATATTTAAATAACCATACATAAATGTTTCAACAATATTTTTTATTATTAGATTCGGAAAATCATTCTTCCAATAAAATTTCTTTTATTAAAATAGTTTTAATGATTATAGAATTTCAATAATGGCTATATGATAGTAAGGGAAAGTTACTAAACATCCATAATTATTATTATTTAAATAAGATTTTTTAATATAAATATAAATATATATATATATTATTTATCATTTCATATTAAAAGTCATTTCTTCCTATAAATTTATCTATATAAAATAACACTAAATGATTGAATATTTTTAAATTACCTTCTCTAAATGCAATGAACGTAATTATATTTTAAAAATTATTGGTTTAATAAAAATTTGGAAAAAAAATATGTGTATATATGTATATATATATATACATATATGCATCATTACATGTTTTAAACCATTTTTCCTAATAATCTCTCTTTATAAAAATATTTTTAACGTGTAATGAATCTTAAATTTGAATTTCGGAATGTAATGGTTGTTATTAAGATTTCAAAATTAGTTTTATTGAGACAAAATTTCATATATAAAATCATATTTATATATATGTGTGTGTGTGCGTGTGTGTGTGTCTGTTTGTGTTTGTGTGTGTATGGATAATGACATATAAAAAATCATTTCAACCAATATAATTTTTTATTAAATTATTTTTAATATCTATAAAATCTATTTTAGGGTTCTATAAATCCAAGGGATGTTATTGAATTTTCAAAATTTCGGTTTTAATAAAAATTGTTTTATATTCAATCTAGTATGTGTGTGTGTGTGTGTGTGTATATCATTTCATATGAATAACGTTTATTGAAACACATATATATTTATGTGTATATATGTATCAATTTAGGTAAAACTAATTTTTAATATAATATCAAGAAACACATCTAAATTTATTTATGTATATATGTATCAATTTATATTAAACTGAATTATTTATGATATTGGTATATGTGTAAATAAATGTATATATATAAATCTATATCTCATTTTATGTAAAAATTTTATTTTGTTTGGAATTTATAATATTTTATATGAATATGAAATCTTATTTTTTTCTAATCTCAATATATATTTAAAGAAATATATATATATATATGTTGGTGTTTGTGTGTGTATAAATGAATATATACACATATCATCTCATAATGAAGTAATATTATCATGATATACATATATATATATATATATATATATCCATGGAATTAATTTTAATGAAAACAACACAGATTCTGATGGTTTAATATAATATTTATTGGATTATGGTATAAAATAAATGTTACCATGATTTTAATTTAAAAAAATTAATTGGGGTAGTTTATGAATGCATTTTTGGGATGTGAATTAAACCCAATCCATTTTTAGATTTTCTTTTCAGCAATGTGATGGGTGATCCTAGACAGTGTGAGCTGCCCCAATTATATTTTACATTATGGGTTTTCCTAGATAGCTCCCCAATGCATTATGTAATGTTATAAATCTCATAATTTATATATATGGTGTGTGAACATTTATCAACAAATCATAATTTAATTAGGTAATATTCATAATATATAGTGGGACTATATCTACAATGTTATAATTCCCTATGATTACAAAGTGAATTTATGTAATGATCTAGGCTTCCAATATTGATATTTTATGATTGCTAATATTTTTTCATGAGAAAAATTATTATTTTAGTAATTAATGAAATAGTTTTCCCAAAAGTTCTATATATTGAAATTCATATAGTAATAGAACATATTTTCAAAAGTTCGATGGATTTTTAAGGACTTCATTATCATACGTTATAACATGATTTATATTTATATTTGGTTGATCACCCTATCTGGATTCCATATGTTTTGAAACCCCATGCTGATATTTTTTTCTCACCATATGATTTAAAGAACATTTTTTACAGTGCTTAGGTATTTGTATAAGTGACATAGTTGTCATGTTTCCTCATTGGTTTGTAAATATTGTAATACATAAGATTATTTTTCTTGAATTTTCATTTCTATTTGTTTCAATTAGACGGCTCTAATGTATTATGACTCTATTAAACGTTAATCCATTTTGATATCGAATTTTTTTGAAAAATAATTACTATGTAATGAAAACATTTAAAATGTTTTTTTTCATCATAATTATTGTAAAAAATTACATGATTTATTTAACGATATAAATTAATTTGAAATTCATACCAAGGTCATATATGATACATTGGACAATTTTACAGTTTAACCATGTTGATAATGAATTTCAGTCACATATTTGAGAGATAGATTTTTAATATAGGGGACATTATATACTATTATCCTGATTAGATTCATAATAACATACTAAATTATGAATGGAAGAATTATCATATATTAATGATAAAAAATGCAATTAAATTTATGTACAATAGAAAAACAAAATTATGAGACAAAAATTATGAATACAATATTGTGTATCATTATGTGAATGAAGATCCACACAAAATGAAATTTTTAGATCTTTTTTATTTAATTTGATAATGATTTAGAATAATGTTTTTTCCATGTATCCCACAACTGATTTACAAATGTTGAATCACTAGATACATTTTTGTTACCAAATCATGTATTATTTTCATTGGAAATGAGAAAATCTATAATGTCAACTCATAAAGTAAAACTCATCAATAAAGAGAAGAAACTAAACAATAAAAATTGAAAAAATAATGAAAACTATGTATTTATTATAATATTTATGAATTATAATGATTAGGGGTGACTGTTATTTCTTATATTGAATTAGTAATTTAGTGGATTATGATACTTTTGAATGTCCAATAAATTTCATGAACCATGTGAAAATTTCGGAATCCACATTATGCAGTGATGAGAGAGAAAAGTAAAATTATAGAGTTTACAACATGAGAACATAATATAGAATTTTTTAAGAAAAAAACAATTATCTAGAATAAAATTAATATAATATAAAAGTGGGTAAAAAATTAAATATATGAAGATATATGTCTCAATAATGATATCAGATAAACTGAAGCTAAAATTATAATACATGATATGATATTAAATGAATATACTTGGAATATGGTAGATAATGATAAATAACTAAATGATAGATAATATAAATGTCATGGAGTAAGAAGAAAATTAAATAATATTAATGATTTCTATTGTAATGTTGTTGAGCTTTATATTGAATCATCTCAACATTCTAGGATGTATATTCCAATGAATGATGTAAGGAATATTTATAAATATTACAGGTATGTAAAATCTAAAATAGATTACAATATAACTTATACTACCAAAATTCGATGTTCTCATAATGATAAAAATTTGGAGATCATCACTCAGTAATAATTGAGATATGTATAATATATACCAATATATTTTCTTATGGAAAAAACATAAAATATATAATAATATATTTATATAATTCTTTTCCTCTAAAAGCAATTAAATTGAAATAATGAAATAATGAATATAATATGAAATTTCGTTTATTTTGATACATTAGGAAATAAGGATTACAACAAATATCCATAAAATTAATTTCATATTAATATTAATAAACATATTGGATAACATTAAATAGAAAGGATATGCGTCTTTGTGATAAAATGAAATAATCATTGGGGAAAAATTATTTAATTGTGATGGTTGTTTTTATAAAATAAGAATGACTATCTGGAGTAAAATGTGGATGATTTAACATTAATTTTTATTGTATTAATTATTTCAATAAAAAAATTAAGTATAATTATCATAGGGATTGTAATTTGAGAAAAATAAATGAAAATATAGGAATCATGATAATAAAATTCATAATATTATAATAAAAAATAACAATATTCAGAGAGAAAAACATTATTTATTTACAACTATAAGAATAAAGAAATAATTTAATGAATAATCTCTATGTGGAAAAAACTACCATAGATCATATCATGTTTTATAATTAATATATAAAATTATTTGAATAAATATAATAATGCTTTTTCAAAATAATATCATAAAAATAAAAAAACCAATACATGAAGACATGTATCTGATTGAAAATATGCAGTATCTAATAAGTAATGAGATGCTCAAATAAAAGAGGGGGTGCATTTTATTTTTTAAAAATCCTTTGGAATCATTAATGTTTTGTTTTACAAGTTTAATCAAACATTCAAAAAACCCCTTAAACAAACCATTTCTTAGACATTAAAACCTTAAGATAGAAACTTAATAAAGATTTTATTAAAATAAATATTCTATCATAAATAGTATAGAATCTATAATATAATCAGAGTAATTGAATTACAATGTATAATAATGATATATTTTCTAACATTAAAAAAGATAAGATTAAAACGGAAATTAAAAAACTTGAAATAGAAAACAAGTAACAGTAATATTCATTTAACCCAATGAGAAGTGTATCAAACAAACTTGGGTAATGTTTCCTTGATTTAAAATTTACAGAAAGACTGTACTACCCAAACCTAGGAAAGCCCTCAATCTGAAGATCTGTATATGTCTGTTATCCCTACAAAGCCCTCTTTTCATAAGGAAATCAGATCCTCTGTCTTTTAATCCTAGAAGCTCATGAGTAGAACAATCAGATTCTACACAAAGCAAGTATGAACAAGTTTTTCATGCCCTAACAAGCTTTTCAGGACATCTACACGAAGCACAGAGATTTGTAAGATCCTCTCTCTAGAAATCAATTCACAACTTTTTCACATGCATCAAGATCATCCACTCTCATCCTTGTAGTCATAGTTAATGTTTTTCAAAGTTGTTTTCACACTCAAATGGGATTTTATTTATAGAAAAAACTTATAAACAATCAACTCCACTCAAATGGTAATATTTTCTTTAATGTTCCGAGGCATATGGACATGTGTCAAACATATAATGGTTAGTTTGTAACAGATTTTATGACATCATAACCAGTATAAGAAACTATTTTTTGTTGAAGATAACAATTATGTATAAGAGATCTTAGAATCTGATAATATTGGAATGATACATTAAACAACTATAAAATTATTAAGAAAAAACGATTCTTAAGAAAACAATTATCATGAAAACAGATTCATAAGAAAAAGTAAATCAGATTTCGAAACTAGTATCACATATATACCAGAATCAGAATTCATAAAATCAGAATGAAATTTGTACTGAAATTGGAATAATAAAATCAGAATGACTTTTAAACTGAATTCAGAATCATAAAATCAGAATGTCTTTTTCACTGCACTCAGTATCATAAAACAAAAATTCTTTTGCACCGGATTCAGAATCGTATAATCAAAATAACATTTGAAGCTGATTTAGAATCATAAAACAAAATAACTTTTTCACTAGATTCAGAA
Source organism: Viscum album (assembly GCA_963277665.1). Taxonomy (NCBI): domain Eukaryota; kingdom Viridiplantae; phylum Streptophyta; class Magnoliopsida; order Santalales; family Viscaceae; genus Viscum; species Viscum album. The sequence continues at coordinate 869,834,181 of OY728148.1, forward strand.
TCATAAAAACATAATTATTAATTTTTATGTATAATGGAATAAAAAAACAATAAGTAAAATGGAAGGAAAAATTTGGAAGTTAAAAAATAGAACATAAGAAAAATCGTTTGTGATTTTCAAAACATAAAACAAAAAGGAATACAGAATTCATAAGATAACCTTATTGAGTCAACAATCTCCCCCTTTTTGGAAAGCAAAAACAACTTTTATAAGGAATAATATATTGGCTTAGATACAAAAGAAAAACTTTTCTCCCACATAGAATTATATTTATGATGAATACAACTAACTCCCCCTTAAGTTATGTTTCCCAAGGATCATATTCTTGATCTTTAGTGTCTAGTTTTATTTTTTTAGAAAATATCCCCCCCTTAGTTATAAATCACTTTTTAGAGGAAAACTCCCCCTTTCATTGTCATTATCCTTTCTTACCATACTCTCTCTTAATACATTATCCTCCTTTGAGACCTTCTTCATATTCATTAATTCAACAAATTCTCCCCATTGTGATTTTCAATAAGAGGAAAAAATAACGGAGAAGCATAAGATGTACCCTTATGGTTAAGCAAGAATAAATTTGAAAATAGAAGAAAGATATCCAAGATTCTTCTTAACAAAATTTTTGAAATAATGTTTACATTACAAAAAAACATCGAAATGTCAAGAATAGAATCCATCCTTTTTTTTCAGAAATCATTTTCTTTATAAAGGATTTAATTTTCTTCGCTTAATTGTGATCTTCTTCAAAAAGTTTCAACAATATCACCAGGTCGTGATTCGTCTTTTCTAATGACAATATTCTTTCTGCTTTCGGAGCCAACTTTCTATCTATCTCAACTTTTCCTTCCTTATCAATTCTTATAGATCATGAAATAGAATTTAGTTGACTAGCTTTCCCAAAGATTGATCCATTGACCTTGTAGAACTCGGTTTCACTGGTATTAAAGGCTCCATCAATTGAATCCATGATGTCGTCGAACTATCATAGGTCTTCATTGAATGTTTTAGTGTTATTAATGACTTTCTTATAAGTCAGCTTCTGCACTTTATAATCAATAAAAAGATTACTAATGTTTACTTCTTTCATGACTAACATTTCCAAAAGCATATTGGTTAACTCCATCTTTTTATTGAACTTTTATTTCATCATTTGACTTCGGGGATCTATATTTGAAAGAACCTGAAGGGTGATGACCAACTATCTTAAAGATAACTTGACAAAGTCAAGTTCAACAGATGACGATGACTCGAAAACTGAAACATATTTCCATTTATGATCTCATTTGGGAGTTAAGGAAACTGATATTTCAATTCTCTTATTGGACTTATGAGGCCTTTGCATTTCAAATGAGGCAACCAAACCACTATTACCTTTGACAATATTTCAATTATAATATTGTTCAATAGAAACATGGATAACATTAAGATCTCCTTGGTTATCTTTTTCCTCTTTATTTTTTTCTTCTACACCACCTTGTTGATCAACCTCTTATTTCTCTACTTATTCCGTATTAATTACTTCTTTTTATACTTCTTATTCTTCTACTTCATCATCAACTTATTCTTCAATTTCTTCTATAACTTGTTCTTCAACTTGTTCTCCTAAAACAGATTTAGAAACTGAACTCTAAGGAGTTCAAATTTAATCATCCCCTTAGTTTCTAACATCATCATAGTCTTCTTAAACTATATTATCTTATAATTCTTGAGCAGGTATTGATAAAGATAGAACTTTATTGGCTTTCAAGATTTCTGGAGTGACAGTCGGCATCTTATGACCAACTTGAGGGTCGGGTACTTCATGTGATTTCATTTCAAAAACATTTAATATATACTGAAAAACTTGTGATTCCAAGGAATTCTTCTTTAACTTACTATCCTTCTTTTCATTCTCACAATTTTCGGCTTGATTTTTTTAAGGCCTTATCCTATGTAGGGTTGAAGCCAATGGAAGGATCTCTTTTATTTTTGGTAGCTACCATCTATCTCTAGTTTTCAACTCTTGCATTAGAATGGGATTTCAGTTTCATTGTAAGAGGAGGTGCTAATACTAGGACTTTAGGAACTGGTACTGGAAATCATTGTTCATCAAGCTTGCTTTTCTTGGGTATCAATTGTGATGATTTTGGAACATCACCGTTGTTCTAGTCAACAATTTCTTCCATACATCTAGATTCATTCAAAAACTCTATCTTAATACTTCATAGAGTGTCATCACTGAGAAAAAAAAATCTTAAAAGGTCGTGAGACTGATCAGAATTGAACATTCAGTCCTTGAAGGCACATAACAATTATCCTAGAGATAATTTCTAGATACATAAGAATTTGAGATATGATAGATCCTCCTTTTATTGCTTGTATAGTGAGTAATATGTACTTAACCATGTAAATCTTATTTTCGTAGACAAGAATATCTAGACAAAAGATATCACATATCTTTAGAGAGTCCTTATCTTATCTTCATGGGATAAGAAAGACTTTCATCCAGAAATCTACCATATTGTGGTTATTTTTAAGATTTGTAATATTATGATTCTAAACATACATGAGACCAAGATAATACAAATCTTTGATTTTCTCAAAAGAACCTTCATTTTCAGAAATTTTTTATTGCATTGAATAGATTCCCCTTCATATGGTATGTTGAGAACATTTTCTTCCTTATTATAAGAAAATTTATAAGTATTATAATAACATTTTAACTTAAACAAGTCGTCTCCATCCTTTTGGAAAAAAGTAATGGATTCATAGAACTAAATAACAAGGTCGGGGAAAACTGGATCCTGACGCTTTTCATTAGCTACACAAACACATTCCCATCCATTAGTTCTTATAACTTTAGAGATAAGGGATTCATATTTTTCATAGATGATAGGTCATACCTTCTTTTCCCGAAATATTTTCCAATCCGTTATTTCTTTGGTATTCAACATCTGATCTGCTAAGTATTCAGGAGACCATTGTTATAATAGAGAAAAAGGAATTAAAATGAGGACTTTTATGGGAACAAAACTTCTGCACAGAGTTCAGTAAGGATGGTTCAACACTCATAAATGAGGAACCCCTTATATAGAAATAGCTATGACCTTTCAAATTCTATAAGATAATAAAACATATGATCATAACCAGATCTTATCTGATGGTTGAGGTTGAATATAAGAAATATGAATTCTGAAATTTTGTAGTAATGAAAACAGGGATTTCTATGAAAAAATAGAAATACTAACAACTAAACCTTAATATATGAAAATAATGAGTAAGAATATGTACCTTTGAGAATACATAACAAAATTATCAGAATTATTTAGAATCTCTTGAAATATTTTGATTCTAGGATTTCCAATACCGAAATTTCCAATATCGAAATTTCTATTCTTAAATTTTCAATACCAAAATTTTCAATATTGAAATTTTTTATACTAACATTTTCAATAAATAAAGTTAAAATTTTAAGAAGGGAAGAATAATATTTAAGAAAGGTAAAATTTTAAGAAAAAGAAAAAGCATACGGAATGGTTACAAATAAATAATCCCTCAGAAATAAATATTAGTTTAATGTTAGAGATTATTTAATGAATAATTAGTTATGAATGATTACCTTGTAGAGATCATTCCTAGATTTTGTATAATGTATTTAAATATTTTGTAAGGAAATGATTTTTTAAAATTATCAGCATGTTGTTATTGAGCTTCGATGAATTGAAGAATAATATCTCTTTTAATTGTGTGATCCCTAAGAAAGTGATGTCTAATATCTATGTGCATTGCACGAGAGTGATGTGTAGTGTTTTTACATACAGAAATGACACTTCTGTTATCACATATTATTTAAGTCTTTGTAAATATCATACCATAGGTTCAGAGTGTGTGTTGCATCCACAACACTTGAGCACAACAACTTCCAGCCGCTACATTTTTAACATCATTAATGGAAATTTCTACAGAATGTTGTATCTTTCATGACCAAGAAAATGAAAAATCACTTTAAAATGACAAGTTCCAGATGTACTTTTTCTATCAATTTTACAACAACAAAATTTAGCATTTGAAAAATATTTATGTTCATAATGTTTTCTAGATGAATTAAAAAGTCCCAAATCTAAAGTTCCCATTAAGTAGAGAAAAATTATATTCACAACCTCTAAATGATATTATTTATTATTTTTTTTGGAATCATGCACATAATCATTTTGAAAACATTATGTTAGGTCGACTAGCTGGTAAATAAAGTAAAAATCCTATCATCCATCTATATTATTTTTGATCGATAGGTTTCCCAACATCATCAATATAAACAACATTATTTTCTATGATAGGAGTATATATACTCTATGTATGATCAAAACCAATATTTTTAATAAGATCATTGATATACTTAGGTTGAGATATGTAATTTCCCTCTAGTTTTTGAGAAATTTAAAACTACGAAAAAAAGGTTAACTCAACCATCATACTCATCTCAAACTCATACTTCATAAGATTTGCAATGGGATTAATTAAGGTTTTTGATTTGATATGATGGTGAGGTCATCATCAACAATTTTAACAATAATAACAGCGTTATTTTTTTTATTAATAAAAATGGTTGGATTAGCAGTTCGTTTAACGTAGTTATTTTGAAAAAAATCCTAATAGTCTATCATACCAAGCACAAGGGTATTGTTTAAGTCCATACATAGCTTTTGTATGTGTATAAACACGATTAAGATGTTTTTTATCTTCAATAGAAGGCGTTGATCTATATAGACTTCATCTTTTATGTAACTGTTAATAAAATAACACTTTATATCCATTTGAAAATGTTTAAAAATAATGAACGATTCAAAGGATAGAGGAGTAAAAATAGATTCAAGTCCTCCTATAGGAGAATAAGTATCTTCATATTCTTTGCTGTAGATACCCAATGCTGGACGTACAAGGAAATTACATTACTTTTACGGAATATCAAACACATATAAAAAATAGACGCTGATGGACCGTAATAGTTAAGTGTCTTTTGAAACTCGGAACATAATCTTCTAATCACAATGAAAGATCTTCCAAATCTCCCATAAAGATCTTACCCTTTTGTGTTCATACCTAAAACATTTCATTATATCATGGGGAAAAGAAAACATATAAAGGGTGTTCTCAAATGCTCAGTAAGGGTAATAATTGAAAAAATACAACAAACCATATACATTAGAACAAAAAAACATGAACATAATGTTTAAACATCGAAATCTTGATCAATGACATAAAACATTGAAGTATGTAAGGCATAGATCATAAAGAAACATTAATCATGATAAAATCACATGGGAATAAAACATGTGATTGTGGAAACCATTAATCACAAGACATGATTTCGATAGTAGCCAAGGAATTGCTGTCAAGACCATCTTAGTGGACAAAGTACCTTTCTGAATCAATTTCACTCCTCGTTTCAATCGTGTAACAATGAACCAGATTAACTTACCAATACAGCCATGTTTATCTCATGAGATATAAATATTTACCCAATGCACTGGAGGGAGATATATGTCCCACCCATCTCATAATGAAATCATTCTTACTTGTGTCATAAAATAAACATAAAACATTCATCAAAACCCAAAGAATAAAATGGGTTTCATAAACATCATCCCATCATCACATAATTCATATAAAAAAATGGACATTTAATAATAAGAAAAGTGAAACCATGTAAACAATAGATAAATTATATTTGAAACATACAAATATGAAATAATGTCATTTTAGATGGAAAATGTTTTTGATAAAACACTTGAAATAAATTCTTGAGGAAAATATCCTTTCTTCTTCAAAATCATTTTTTTTTCACAAAATGCCATGAAATTTTAAAAGAAAAGTAATTTTTTGAAAATAGTCATAATATATTATGGATGAATCTTTATGAAAATATGGCTTTATGAAACCATAAAAATCCGTTCATACCGTATAAGTTAAAAAAAATTCTTCTTATACTTTTGCCGGAAAAGTCCAAAAGTTCCACGTGTGGTAAACAAAAGTATGATTCCTTTAATAACATGTGGTAAATTTCAAAAATTGGTAAAAAGAACTTAAAAAAATACATGAAAACATTATTTAAAAACATGGGAATGGATGATAACAATAACCCGGGAAAATTTTATGAAGAACAATCTCGGATAAGAACGAGATTGGAATAGGTATCCCTTACCTTATGTCTAATATGCTTCGTATATATCCGAACCACCAGTATAATGATATAAATAATGTCATTGACTTATTATAGAATCATATTCATTGTTATGATATCATATATAGTTTACTTATGACTTTATATTACCCGTTCATTTGTAAATTCGATGTAAAAGTAGCGATTATGGTAAAATCGTTTCATTTATTGTACAAGTTTTGAAATTTTTTTCTAGATATTATTACTTATTTCATGATTTACACAATTCCATAAGGTAAAACATGATTTATATATAATATATATTCAGTATATAAATATATATTTGATAGATCAATAAATGGAATGAAATACACCGTTCATAGAGACGGTGGTCCATACGTACGCATGAACGCTATTTTCGTTTCCTTATTGAATTTAATTTAATTAAGTAGATGACATATATATATATATATATATATATAGTATCATTATTATGTAATATATTTCAGGATTATCTATTATATATACTTTATAATCATACTTAAATGGTTAGTAATGGAAAATTAATCTCATCACGTTCGTGGAGACGGTAGTCCGTACGTACGCACGAGCAATGATATCATTCCCATGATTATGGAATTGTAATGAAGTGTATGTATAATATTTCTGAATCAATATCACATTAAAAAAATCATATATAGTTATTCTTTACACCATTATACATACCCAAGTAAGGTGGTGGTGGAAAACAGATTACACCACGGAGTGGAGACAATATTCCGTACCTATGCACGTGTAGGGATTTCGTTATCCATAGGATGGATAGAAGGTTAAATAGGTTTTTTAAAATTTATAATAAAATATTATTATATGAGTGGTACTTATGTTATTACTTCATAGTGAAACAACTAAAGCAGAAGATGTAGAAGAAGAAATAAACTTTAATGGACCGGTAAAGACATTACCTCTTCTTTGAAGCCCCTCTTCTTAGCTTCCTCTTAGGGCACTAAAGAAGGTATTTGAAGAAGACCAGGACCTCTATAATATTACTAGGTGAGTGGAGAAGAATAATTAGAAGGTTTTGGACGATATTGAAGGCTCAATGTGGTGTAAGAAGAAGTGGGAGGAAATGCCCTTTTATAATGGAGGAGAGGGGCACCTTAGGAAAAACTAAACATATTATTTTATAATAAAGTCATATTCATTCTTTAATAGCTAAAAATTTATTTATTTAGAATATAAAGTCGAGACGGGTCTAAATCCTCTAAACTAATAAATTTTAGATAGGTTTGGGTCATTATATTAACCTTATCTTTTAGTATTAACTCTTAGTTAATTAGATTGACATTTAGCATATCATATTATATTTTTATATTATATAGTTGATAAAAATACTGTATACATCCAAGAGACCCAAAGTGGTCTATAAATGATACACCTAACATGATATAAGTATCTTGGCTGAACCGTAGATTTTTAAGAATAAAATAACAATTAATATTATAATATTGCCTTAAAAAACAACTTTATGTCAATTTCGACACTATTTGGTAATTAATTTTTTTTGAAAATCATAACAGCATGATTAGTTCTAAAAAAGTTAATTAAATAAATAATAAAATATCATATTAACCTATAAAATTAGTTTAAATCATTAAAAGTTTCAAATTACATTTATTTGGTTATTTATAACATCAATTATGTTAATATCTCATTAATAAGATAATTACTGCATCATCATTGTGTCATAAATAAATTAAATTTTTTAATGTTTAAAAAATATAAATAAAATTCCATTATGTAGGAAATATTTTTATAATTCCAATGAATATTTATAGTCGAATTTATCTCTTGTATATCCCTATATTAAAAATTATTTAATTATTATACTTTGATATTAACTATTTTAACCCTTCTTTAAATAAATTAATAATAAATGTCCTAATCTAATCCAAGTGGACCTAAATGGTCATATTTTATTCCTATGGTTGTTTGTTTTTCGAATTACATTTATCCAATAGATTTAGGACATGTGTTAGGGTAATAATAATATCATTTTTACCCTTAATTACCGTATTTACTTTTAACCGTGGTAAATAAAAGTAAAAATTTAATATTCACCAAAAATTATTTTCATCTCATTGAACCACATTTTAGTCCTTTATATTAACCGTGTCTCTAATATTTTTGAAATTCCACTCAAAGAAGTGGTAAAATTATGTTTTGTGTAAGTTTACAAAAAGATTCTAAGATGTAGGTAAAAGATGGTGAAAATTTCAATAAAATTTTTATATCTCAAAAATTAAAATAAAATGAATCCAATGAATAAAATTAATCTTATATAGGTATTATGTATCAATTTTGACCTAATATATATTTAAATAAAATAAGTAATTATTTAAATAAAATTTTGGGTTTTAAATAGTTACCGAGTGTTTTCACTATTCATCAAAAATTGAAAGTCTTTAGAAAAATACGAAACATTCACCCAAGGCTAATTCCGATATTCTGAATCCAAAAATGAAGTCCATTTTAAAAGATAGAATTTATAATATTTCAAAAAGTGGGTATTACTATTAATTATAGCAAGTTTATATAATATTTTAATAGTATATCTTTGTTTAGTGAAAATCAGTATTGCCTACAACACACAATAACGTGGAAGGCCACGATTGTGTGTAATTTAAGCCAAGTCAGGGTTGCGTGTTGTGAAAGTCTCCTTCTTTTTTTGTATAACAGAATCAAACCATATTTTATTTATACATTGAATATATATATATACTCAATGTTGCGTAGAATGACTACTATCAAACGAACTTGAAATTTTTTGTAACACAATCCATGAATAGTGTAGAGGATACTGCAAGATAGTACTGTGTTGCATATAACACATGGTAATATTGGTGTAGCATACAACACAAGACATCAATGAAATTAAAAAGAATTATCCTCATAAAATATCTGGTTGATACATTCTACCCCCCTTAAAATGAATTTCACCCACGAAATTCATTGGGGTTATAAATGGTTTACTACTCGAAAGTTTCTTTAATATAAACCCAGATCGTAAAAAGGAATACCAAAACTTTTCTTCATAAACTAATGTATGAAACATAAAGGTTACCCAAATTAACTAAACACTAGGCTTCCACATAAGAGAACATAGGTGAAAATATTGTTATGGAAGAGAAATATAACCATCATGTTCTGATGGTGAGTGGTAGAGAACATGGCTATGAAAAATCCAACAATCACAAAGCCATAAATTTGTGATGATCTAATGTACCATCGGATTCATCAGATATAAGGGCACTAGGACAACATTTTTGGTTTTCAAGATCATTTCCCTAATGTTAAAGAATTTGATTTATAAGAAATACTTACATTATTTCGGTATAATCTCATCGTTGTTCGTGCCTTGAACAATTTGCATTTCATCTCTTAATGAAATGAAGTTGAATTTGTCTTTTGTGATGTTTTATCAGATTATGTGATAGAATGATAGGTCATTCCATCTGTCTCAAACAAAAGGACAACAAAAGTTATTGAATATATATAAGTCTGTCTATAGTGAGATAAATCATATATGGTTCCTAAAATTGACTTATACATCATATATCATACCACTTAATATAATAAAACTAGTTTCTACTAACCAGGGACTTCCTTTAGGCCAGTGGTAGGTGATAAAGGCCAGTCACACTTCGGTTGTGGGTTCGATTCCCACAGTTTTGTCTGACGCAACGGGTATTCGCCCATCCTGCAGATTTTCCTTTTTCTAAAACTATATTATTATAACATTCCATCATTAATATAGAAAAAACATCTAGCCTTAAACAATAATTACTTATGTCCAACATAATTCATTCCAATATTTAGGCCTATCCAAAATACATCTATCCAAGCTCATAGTATAAAGAAAACAATTATTAGAAATGTCATCTGTTGAGCATGTGAATACCATCATTTATCCCTCATATATAATATGATATATCTTGTTGGTAAAATTACAAACATGTTAATACCTTAATCATGTATTCTCATGAATGCTGTCATAAGGTTACTCAAAATCTGAAATATTATATATACTCAAACCATGATATCACTTTTTCCTTATATTAGTCATGATCTCATTAATACTATCAAACATTTCATTATCTCTATATCCCTTCATTATGCACATATCATTTGCTTTCCAAAAATATTTGAATCCCTTTTCATGGTTACCGGTACCATATAATTATTGAAAACCACAATAAACCATTACAAAGATATTCCAACGTTCCACAATACCATAAATGAGATTCCACAATATTATTTTGGAATCCCTTTACATAAACACATAATCATTCTACCACATCGTTGTCATACTCATCATTGCCAATAGTGATCGCATGTGACTTACCTTTTGTCCTTTTCTATCCGAGGTCTCTCACTTTGATCATCATTAACCCTTGGATTAGGGGATTGATTAGCATAATTCCCCATTTCCATGCGCTTGAAGCATTGAAGTGTTGGTGGTGCGTTCTCTGCAGTATTTTTTTTATTCACATCATTAGCAAACATTTTTCCATTACTTTGAAACTAAGCTACTGAATGACCTTCTTTTCCACACAGAAAACATTTTCTAGTCCCTCTAAGATAATCTCCACCATGCTTCTTTCCACACTTTGTGCATAAAGAAACATTTATCTTCTTTTCACCATTATTCTGAGATTTCTCCTGGAACTCCATCTTTTGTTTCTGGTCAAAACCATGAGATGGATATGTAACACCAACTTCCATTTCTACCTTGATATCACAATGCACAATTACCTCATAGCTACTAATGTCTCATATAGCTAATTCCCTCCAAAAACCTGGTTTTAAGCCACAAAAAAATCGATCAACTTTACTTTCTGGTTTGATGATAAAACCAAATTTATACCTGGAAATTTTTGTTAAATTCACTTCATATATAGAATCATATTCATCATCCTTCTTCTTAAGATCAATGAAATCCTTTTATATCTTTGTTCAATTAATATGAGGGAAGTACTTAAAGAAAAATAAGTTCTTGAACTCATCCCAATCCATGGATTCAATTTCATCTCGGGGCCTCGTATTCTTAATTAGAGTCCACCATTGATCTACTCCACCATCTAAATGGTAAATATCTAGAATGAATTTTTCATGTTCCGAATAGTGAAGCATGGAAAATATATTTTAAATCGTACTAATCCATTGTTCAACAACAAGTGGATCAGAAGACCCACTAAAAGAAGTTTTACATTTCCACATAAAGGACTCAATAGAATATGGTTACATTCTCTGCTCATTTGGAAGTCCAGAATGATTCATATCTTGTGTATGTATAACAATAATATTTTGTACTCTATCTCCCATCACATTTGGCTGTTCAGGAGGACCATCATTGCATTGTCCATTACATTGATCAACACGGTTCCTTCGGGTTCAATCCATCATCTAAAACCCAAAAAGAATAGTGTAAGGGGAAAATATCATGCTAGGGAAACAACATAATAAAGGGGGAGTAAATTTAATATATAACGTCTTAGGGTTAATTATAAGATTGTTACCATAATTCTAGGACTATATCCTATACGCATACTTAACCGTAGGAACATCCATAGACGTACCTTAGAAATATCTCTAGTGATCTCACTAAAGTTTATGCATCCTAGTTTCCAAAGGTTAAATAAACCATTCCTTTGATACCAACTGTAGAGACCCAAAGCATGATGTACATTGTAGTTACATTACTTTTTCAGAATATCTAATACATAAAAAAATAGACGCCAAAGGACCGTAATCGTTTAGTGTCTTTGGAAACTCAGAACATAATCTTATAATCACGATGAAAGATCATCAAAATCTCCCATAAAGGTCTTCCCCTTTTGTTTTCCTACGTAAAACATTTCATTATATCCTGGGGAAAATAAAACAATTAATGGGTGAGCTTAAATGCTCAGTATGGGTATGAATGAATAATATAAAACAATCCATATACATTTGAACATAAAAACTTGACCATAATGTTTAAACATCTAAATATTGAGAAATGACATAAAACATGGAAATATGTAAGGCATAGATCATAAAGAAACATTAATCATGATAAAATAGAATCAGAATAAAACATGGGATTGTGGAAACCATTAATCACATGATATGATTTCCATAGTCGCCAAGTCATTGCTGCCAAGACCATCTTAGTGGACAAAGTCCCTTTTGGAATCGAGTTCACTTCTCGTTTCAGTCCTGTCATCACATAATCCAAGTAAAACAAATGGACATTTCATCATAAGAAAAGTGTAACCATGTAAATCAAAGAGAAATTATACTTGAAACATAGACATATGAAATAATGTCATTTTAGATGGAAAATGTGTTTGATAAAAAAATTGAAATGAATTCTTTAGGAAAACAACCTTTCTTATTAAAAATCATTTTCTTTTCACAAAATGCCATTCAATTTTAAAAGAAAATAATTTTGCTGAATGTAGTCAGAAAATCTTATGGAGGAAGCTTCATGAAAATAAGGCTTTATAAAACCGTAAAAATATGTTCATGCGATATAAGTTAAAAAAACATTCTTCTCGTACTTTTGTAGGAAAAGTCAAAAAGGTCCCCGTGTGGTAAACAAAAGTAACATTCCTTTCATAAAATGTGGTAAATTTAAAAATTGTGTAAAAATAACTTTACAAAAATATGAAAACATTTTTAGAAAACATGGGTATGGATGATAACAATAACCCCAGTAATACTTCTGAATAATAATCTCCGATAAGAACGAGATTAGAATAGTTATCCCTTACCTTATGTACGATATGCTTCGTATATATCTAATCCTCCAGTATAATGATTTAAATAATTTCATTGAATTATTAAGGAATCATAATAATTGTTATGATATCATATATAATTTACTTATGACTTTATATTAACCATTCTTTTGTAAATTCGATGTAAACGTAGTGATTTGGTTAAAGTCATTTCCTATATTGTACATGTTTTGACTTTTTGTTCTTTATATTATTACATATATCCTGATTTACTTAATTTAATAATGTAAAACATGATTTATATATAATATATATTCAGAATATACATATATATAGGATAGATTGATAAATGGAATGAAATACATCGTTCATAGAGACGGTTGGTCATACGTATGCATGAACCCTGTTTTTGTTTCCTTATTGAATTGAATGGAATTAAGTTGATGACATATATATATATATATATACATAAATACAGTATTATTATTATGTAATATCTTTAATGATTATTTATAAAATATACTATAGAATCATACTTGAATGGTTAGTCATGGAAAATGAATCTCATCAAGTTCGTGGAGACTGTAGTCCGTACATACACACGAGCGATGATATCATTCCTATGATAATGGAATTATATTTAAGTTTATGTATAATATTTCAGAATCAATATCACTTTAAAATAAGCATATATGGTTATTCTTTACACTATTATACCCTTCTAAGTAAGGTGGTGGTGGAAAAAACTTAGGGTTAATTCTAATATTGATACTGTAATTCTAGGACTATAACCTATACGTATACGTAACCTTATTAACATCCCTAGACATACCTTAGAAATATCTCTAGGGATCTTACTAAAGTTTGTTCATCCAAGTTTCCAAAGGTTAACTAATCCTTTCCTCTGATACCAACTGTAGAGACTAAAATATTGAAGTAAATGGAAACTAAATTACTTTTGCAGAATATCTAATAAATAATAAAAATAGACGCTAAAGGACCTTAATAGATTAGTGCCTTTGGAAACACGGAACATAATATTTTAATCATGATGAATGATCTTAAACATCTCCCATAAAGATATTCCCCTTTTGTTTTCTCACCTAAAAATTTTATTTATATCATGGGGAAAAGAAAACATATAAAGGGTGAGCTCAAATTCTCAGTAAGGGTAAAAATGGAGAAAATAAAACAAACCATATACATTTGAATATAAAAACATGAACATAATGTTTAAACATCGAAATCTTGAGGAATGACATAAAACATGGATGTATGTATGTCATAGATCATAAAGAAAAATTAATCATCATAAAATAGCATGGGAATAAAAAATGTGATTATGGAAACCATTAAGCACATGATATGATTTCCATAGTAACGAAGGCATTGCTTCCAAGACCATCTTAGTGGAAAAATTACCTTTCTAAATCGGTTTCACTCCTCATTTCAGTCCTGTAACACTGAACCGAATTAACATACCATTCCAGCCAATTTTATCTCATGGGAAATAAATCTTTACCCAATTCATTGGAGGGATATATAGGTCCCACCCATCTTATAATGAAATCATTCTTACTTGTGATACAAAATAAACTTAAAACATTCATTATAACCCAAAGATTAAAATGGGTTTCATAAACATCATCCCATCATCACATAATCCATATAAAACAAATGGACATTTCATCATAAGAAAAGTGAAACCATAGAATTCATTGAGACATTATACTTGAAACATCCACATATGAAATAATTTCATTTTAGATGGAAAATGGTTTTGATAAAACACTAGAAATGAATTCTTGAGGAAAATATCCTTTCTTCTTCAAAATTATTTTCTTTTTACAAAATGTCATAAAATTTTAAAAGAAAAAGTATTTTGATGAAAATGGTCATAATATCATGTGGATGAAGCTTCATGAAAATAATTCTTTATGTAACTGTAAAAATCCGTTTATGTCGTATAAGTTAAAAAAACATTCTTCTCGTACTTTTTACGGAAAAGTCAAAATGTTTCCCGTGTGGTAACCAAAAGTAACATTCCTTTCATAACATGTGGTAAATTTCACAAATTGGTAAAAATAACATTAAAAAATACATGAAAACATTTTTAGAAAACATAGGCATGAATTATAACAATAACCCCAGCAAATACATACGAATAACAATCTCAGATAAGAACGAGATTTTAATAGTTATCCCTTACCTTATGTTCGATATGCTTCGTAAGTATCCGGAACTCCTGTATAATGATTTAAATAATTTCATTGAATTATTAAATAATCATATTCATTTTTATGATATCATATATAGTTTACTTATGAATTTATATTACCCGTTCTTTTGTAAATTCGATGTAAAATTAGCGATTTGGGTAAAATCGTTTAATTTATTGTACGTGTTTCGACTTTTTGTTCTTGTTATTATTGCTTATACCCTGATTTATTTAATTCCATAATGTAATACTTGATTTATATATAATATATATTCAGCATATACATATATATATGATTGATCGAGAAATGGAATGAAATACATCTTTCATGGAGACGGTAGGCGGTACGTACACATGAACGTTGTTTTCGTTTCCTTATTGAATTGAATGGAATTATGTAGATGGAATATATATATACATAAATCATGTATAATTAATATGTAATATCTTTCATGATTATTTATTTTATATAATTTATAATCATACTTGAATGGTTAATCATGGAAAATGAATCTCATCGCGTTCATGGAGACGGTAGTCCGTACGTACGAACATGGGTTGATATCATTCCCAGGATCGTGGAATTGTATTTAAGTATATGTATAATATTCCAGAATAAATATCAATTTACAATAATCATATATAGTTATTATTTACACCATTATACCAATCCAAGTAAGGTGGTGGTGGAAAATAGATTTCACTACGGCGTGGAGACGGTATTCCGTACGTACGCACGCGCGATGATTTCGTTTTCAGTAGGATGGATAGAAGGTGAAATTGGGTCGTTTCATATTTATTATAACATATCAGTATATTAGTGATATGGATTTTATTACTTCATAATGAAAAAAATAAATAAGAAGAAGTATAAGAAGAAATAAAGTTGAAAGGATCGGTTTACCTCTTCTTTGAAGTGCCTCTCGTTATCTTCTTCTTAGGGCACTATAGATGGTTTTTGAAGAAAACCAGGACCTCTAAAATATTTCTAGGGAAGTGGAGAAGGGAAATTGGCTGGGTTTGGCCGAGATTGAAGGCTCAATGTGGTGTGAGGAGAGGAGGGAGGAAGTTCCCTTTTATAAGGGAGGAGGGGGCCACCTTAGGAAAAACATAAAATATTATTTTATAATAAAGTCATATTCGGTTTTTAATAGCTCCAAATTGATTTATTTAGAAGCTAAAGTGGGGATGTGTCGAAATACTCTCAACCAATATATTTTAGATAGGTTTGGGTCATTATATTAACCTTATCTTTTAGTTTTGACTCTTAGTTAATTAGATTGACAATTACCATGTAACTTTCTATTTTTATATTATATAGTTAATAAACAAACAATATACATCCAAGTGAGCCCCAAGTGGTCCATTAATGATACACATATCATGATTTACGTATCATTGAAGAATGTTTGATTTTTATTAATATAATAATAATTAAAAATATAATATTTTTTAAAAACTATTTTATGTCAATTATGACACTATTTGGTAATTGATTTTTGTGAAAATCATAACATCATGATTAGTTTAAATAAAAGTTTATTAAATCAATAGTAACATGTCATATTAATCTAAAAAATTATTGTAATTCATAAAAAGTCTCAAAAAATATTTATTTGGGTTTTTATAACATCAATTATTTTAATATTTCATTAATAAGACAATTACTGCATCATCATTGTGTCATAAATAAATTAAATTATTTAATGTCAAACAATTATAAATAAAACACCATTATGTAAGAAATATTTTTATATTTTAATGAATATTTATATTCAAATTTATATTATGTATAACAGTATATTAAAAATGATTTAGTTATTCTACAATGATTTTAACTATTTTAACCCTTCTTTAAATAAATTAAAAAAAAATTGACCTAATCTATTCCAAGTGGACCTAAATGGTCATATTTTATTTCTAAGGTTGATTTTTTTTCAAATTATACTTATCCAATAGAATTAGGACATGTGTTATGGTAATAATAATATCATTTTTACCCATAATTACAATATTTACTTTTAGCCGTGGTAAATAAAAGTAAAAAGTTACTATTCACCAAAAATTATTTTCATCTCGTTGAACAACATTTTAGTCCTTGATATTAATCGCATCTCTTGGATTTTTTAAATTCCACTCAAAGAAGCAGTAAAATTAATTTGTTTGTAAGTTTGCAAATAGCTCCGAGGAGGTAGGTAAAAGACAATGAAAAGTTCAACAAAATTTTTATACATCGAAAATTATTATAAAATGACTCAAATGAATTAAATTAAACATATATAAGTATTATGTATCAATTTTGACCTAAAAATTTTTAAATAAAATCAATAATTATTTAAATAAAAAGTCTTGTTTTAAATAGTAACCATGTGTTTTCACTATTCATAAAAAATTGAATGTTTTCAGAAAAATACCAAAAATTCACCCTTGGCTAATTTCGATATTCTAAATCCAAAAATGAAGTACATTTTGAAACATAAAATTTAAAAAATTTTAAAAAGTGGTTATTACTATAAATAACTACTGGTTTAAATAATATTTTAATAGTATATATTTTTTTAGAGAAACTTAGTATTGCGTACAACACACGCTATCGTGGAAGGTCGCGATTTCATGTAATGTAAGCCAAGTCAGGGTTGCGTGTTGTTAAAGACTCATTAATTGTTTTGTATAACAGAATCCAACCATATTTCATTTATACATTGAATATATATATATATATAAACTAAATGTTGCGTATAATGACTACTATCAAACGAACTATAAATTGTGTGTAACACAATCCAATAATAGTGTTTCATATACTGCAAGATAATACGGTGTTGTGTAGAGGTCAAGGTAATCTTGGTGTAGCATACAAAACAAGACATCAATGATATTAAAAAGAACAATCCTCATAAAATCTCGGGTTGTTACATCCGCCTTCTTGTTTTTTATCGCCTTTGGAAACTAATATTTCTTTATATGTAACAATAACTACATTTTCATCATATTTGTTTCTAAAAACCAATTTTAATCCAATAATAGATGTTTCCATAGTTTTTTCAACCATGGTCCAATCCCGATTTCGTACTAATTTCTTGATTTCATCTTGTATAGCCTTTATCCAATCTTCATCACCCAAGGATTCTTCAATAGAATTTAGTTCAAATTGGGATATAAAATAAACATATTCAACATTACTCCTTAAAGAACTTTTAGTTCTTATAGTTAGATTAAAATTTTCGATGATATTATCATAGTGATGATTTCTAAGTAACAACTGATTTGGGTTTTGAAAGACTTGATCATCAACATAGGGTAGAAAATCATCAGGTGTAAATGAATCAGAAACATTTTCCTAAAAAATTTCTTTATTTGAAGGGACTTCAATCAAAGGATGGTGATTAGATTTAGAAAATATATTAGAAATAAGTTTTCATTATTTAAAAACAGAAGGATCATTTTCATCAATATTAACATTTACTATTTCTTCCACAATGTAAGTGTTTTTATTAAAAACATTTTATGCCCTAGATTTAGTTGCGTAATTTACGAAAATTCCTTCACCAGATTTGGGTGTAAATTTATGTAATTTCTCTTTGGTATTTAAGATAAATACATCGTAACCAAAAACATTAAACTAAGATACTTTTGGTTTTCGGCAATTCCATATCTCATATCTTGTTTTATTAAAAAATGTTCTTTTTAAAACTCGATTTATAGTATAACAAGAAGTACATACAACTTCAGCCCAAAAATGATAATCTATAGAATACTTATTCAATATGCTTCTAGTCATGTTTTGAAGAATATGGCTTCATCATTTGACAACATATTCTGTTGAGGAGTTCATAGAGCTTAGAAGTTGTGAGTAATACCTTTTTTACTACATAAATTTTCAAAATAAAAAATTTTAAATTCTCCTACATGATAACATAGAATAATTATAAATGGATGGGTTTTATTATTTTTAACATCGGATATGAATATTTTAAAATAATATAAATCTTCAGATTTCTTTGTGCAAAAATAAACCCATGTAAATCTTGTGATGTCATCAATTAAGACAAGACATTGTATTTAACTCCAATACTTTTATTTTGCATTAGACCGAAGAAGTCCATGTGCACCAGCTGTAAGGAATTAGAATTTCCAACTTCACTTATTCATTAAATCATTATTTACATTTCATTCCCTATTGATAAAAATCATAGACTTTTTAAGAATCAATCCTATGATTTGGTAGATACTTAACGAGTTCATTCTTAAATAGTTTTCTAAGATTCCTTATGTTATAGTGTCCTAGTATTCTATTCCAAATCCATGATTGATCATTGATTTCAATTAGGTAAGTATTATCCTGACATCAATGGACTTATAGTTTTACACTGTATATATTCTCTTGCCTATGTGCTGAGTGAATAAAATAATCCTTGGAATTATTTACTATGTAATTTTCATTCCTAAAATTCACAAGGTATCCTTCATCACATAATTAAATTATGATGATGAGGTTGTAATTATGACTGTTAACAAATTAATCATTTGAAATTAATGATTTTCCAAGAAGAATAGTGTTACATATACTGACAACTTCTCCTTGAGAGTTATCTCCAAAGGATAATGATTCACCTTTAGTCATTATTATATTTTTAAAATATTATCTGTTAGCAGTCATGTGCTAGTAACATCCACTATCCATGTTCCATATGTTTTTGGTACCTTCTTCATTAACCAGAAAAAGAAAATTTATGTTTTTGGAATCCAAACATGCATGGATCTATATTTGTTAGATAATAAAATCTCGGTATCCATATTTGTATAGGAATGTAATCTTTATGAAAGCCAAGATACTGAACATTATTCAAAGAATAATTCTTCTTCCAATACCCACCACTTTGACATTTAGTACATAAAGTGAATCTAAGAGGAACAAAATTATTGTTTCTAAAAACTGGTTTCTCTTGAGAAAAACCTTAACCCAAATAATTACACAAGGTCAGATATGAGAATACGTCTTGTCAATATTTTCGTTACCAGAAGTAAAATTTTCAAGAAGATTATTCAAAGAAAATATTTCAGATTTTAGTCTTAGATCTAAATTATTATCCTCAAGAATAATAGAATTTGATTAAAGTTTATCCTCTAAATCATATTTTTCAAGAAATATATTTTTAACATCTCTAGAAATCTTATACTTCTATGAATTTACTTGTTCCTGTTACTTAGAATGATTTTCTAAAACCGAATTTTTAATTTCATGATCATTGGTAAGACTCGAAATTTATTTTTTCAAAATAAATTATCTACAATTTTCATTTTCATGTTTCTTAGAAACATTACAATTTCATATCTCTAGCATCTTAGAAAATCTAGAAACTTGTTCATTGGAGGAAAAATCATTGTCATTATCTAATTAAGAAGATTATTCATCTGTAGAAAAATCATTATCAGGAAAATTTTCATTCGAAGGCATATTGGTTAAGGATTAAGTAGTTCGTACCTTATCCATAATACAATGATTTTTAAATGGAGCTTTGGCTATTAATACTAAATTATTTTTCATAGAAGAACAATATTCTGAATAGTAATCTAAAGAATATCCACCATTGGAACTCCATGTTTCATTGGCTTTTATGACATTATTGTTCTTTAATCTATTGAACTTCTTAAGTTTTTTCTTATAATTCTTATCCTTCCTATCACTTTTCATAATAAGGGTAAAATCAGGTCTAATATGGCTTGTTCTTCTACATCCAAAACATGTCACTTCTCAATATTTCTTATCTTTTCCATCTTTCCTATTTTATCTATATTGAATGTTTTTCTATATACAATCTTGTTCATCCGCCAAAAATTATTGGATAAATCTTTTTTTGATGCTTCACTTTAACTAGATTCAGATTGAATATCAACCTTCTTAGATCTAGATCTTATAACTCTCTCAAGAGTCTTGGATTTTATATGATTTAATGTAGTTGTAAAAGAAACACCTCCATTTTGTTTCTTCTTCTTAATATTATCATCATCTCTCTTCAACTGGTATCATGTTGAAGAAGTGTTCCTAACAGTTAATCAAGCTAAATCTATGTGACTTTTCTATTTTAATCTATAGCAGTTCTCTTGGATTCTCATTCATTATCCATGATGTCTTTAATCTTGTCTACAAGAGCTTCAACGTCTAAATTGTTCTCACCCTTGGATTTTAAGTGGTTGAAAATAGTCATGAATTTTTGTTGTACCTTACATAAAGGTTCTCCATAAGAAAATAAAAAACCATGATACTCACTTCTGAGCATTTCCATTCTATTTTAGATAACATTGGATGTTCCAATGTGAGTTACATCAATTTTCTTCCAAATAATATTTTATTCTTCACAAGAAGAAATTTGACTGTATATATTTCTAGTTATGGAACAAAGTAATGTATTACATATCATAATTTTCAAATGGTATTTCACCTTTTCCATATTAGTAAATGTTATATGTCCATTATCATGAATCCTATAATCTCCAGTTAACATAATGTAGTTGTCCAAACTTGTATTAATCACAAAATTCTACAATATATCTCTCCAGTATTCATAATCATTTCCATTGAATATTTCTGGTCTAGTAGGATTGAGATTATCTAGATATCCAACTTGAATGCATGACATACTAAAAATAACATCCTTCCACGAGACTTTTTAGAAGTAAATTTTTATAAACAAATCGTAAAAAAAATACATGACCTGGAAAAATTTTGTGGATATAAGTATTTCAGTGACTTCCACTGATACCAATTGTAGGGTTGAATAAGTAATGAGATGCACAAATATTAGAGGGGGTGAATTTAATTCCTTAAAAATACTTTGGATCCTTTAATTTTTATTTTAACAAGGGTAAACAAACATTCACAAAATCTATTAAAGAAACAATTTCATATACATTACAACATTAAAATTAATGATAAGACAAATTTTCATAAAATAATGATTCTACCTTAATGAGTATAGAGTATTTAATATAATCAGTGTAATGGAATTAGAACATATAAAAAATTTATACATTATAACATTAAAAAATTTATTATTATAGTTTAAATAAAACACCTGAAAATAGAAAAAAAGTAACAAAAAGATTATATTATCAAAAAGAGATGGGTATCCAACAACCTTGGATAATGGTTCCTCGATTTATACTTCCAAAAGTAATTCTTTCCCAACCCCAAGTAACCCTCATTCTAAAGATCTGTATATGTCTAGTTATCCCCACAAGCCCTCTTTTTAGAAGTAAATCAGAACCTCTGTTTTCCAAACCCAGAAGGCCACAATCCACACGATCAGAGTCTATACCAAGAAAGTCTGAACAAGTTGTTCAGGCCCGAACAGGTTTTTCACAACATCCACATGAAGAACTGAGAGAAGTAAGATCCTTTCTCTCTCTCTCTCTAAATCACATCATAGATTTTTCACAAGCATCATGTTCATCCACTCTCTAAATTGTAGTCACAGTTAAAGTTGTTAAATGTCATTTTCTAGTTCAAATGGACTTGTATTTATAGTCAAAACTTCTCAATGGTCAGCTCCACTCCGACCGTTATATTTTCATTAAATTTGGGATGGACTTGGACATGTGTAAAACGTACAATGATTAGTTTGTAACAGATTGAATGACATCATTTAAAGAATTAGAAATAATGTTATGTTAAAGATAAGAATTATGTATAATAAATCATAGAATATGATAATTTTGGAATGATACATTAAAAAACATTAACATTATTTAAAAAATAATTTTATGAAAAACAATATCAGGAAAACGGATTCATAAGAAATATTAAATCAGATTGTGAAACTAGTATCACATTTATTCCAGAATTGGAATTATGAAATCCAAATGGATTTTGTACTAGAATCGGAATCATAAAATCAGAATGACATTTTCTCTGGATTTGGAATTATAAAATCAGAATGGCTTTTTCACCAAAATCGAAATCATAAAACAAAATCACTTTTAAACTAAATTCAGAATCACAAAATCCGAATACCTTTTGCACCATATTTGTAATCATAATATAGAAAGACTTTTACAGTAGATTAAGAATCAATAAATAGAATGAATAATCTGTTTGTATATCAAAATTACAAAACTATAAGTAAAATGGAATTAATAATTCAGAACATAAAAAATAGAACATAAGAAATAGTTCAGAACAGAAGAATTTTTTTTGTGATTTTCAAAACATAAAACCATATGGAATGGTCATGGAATAAGATAACATTGTTGACACAACATAATAATTTATTATAGTATATGATATTAAATAATACATATATAAGATTACAATAAAAATTATGGAGATTAAAATAACTCCAATAGATATAATAGATTATGATGTTGTAAAATAATGTACTGATAGATCATTAATAGTTGATGGAAAAATGTGAGAATCCTAATTGAGAGGAAACTGTCACAAAATCTACTAATATGTACAATAATTTATATTTATATTGATTCCCATATTTAATATTTATATATTAATGATATAATTAATTAAATTGAATTATTTTTATATGGGTCTATTAATCACTATATAAAATAATTATTCTTTATCCTTTATATTATACTATTGATGATAATTTATTTGATGAAAGAAACAAATAAAGTTTATGAAAAATAAATATTTATATATATGAACATTATTATTTGATGATTCAATTGTTTCTAGAGAAAAAAAAAATACTTTGAGAAAGACTCTAAATCAAAATTTTTACTCTTGGAAATTTTATTTCAAATTTGTTTATTAATATGGAATGATTTTTAATGATAAATAAATGTTTTTATATTATATAGTACATGAACCTTTTTATGTTTTTGCTGAGAAATGTGAAGTTAATATGTGTTTTGCCAAAAATATACTCATATATACCATAAATTTGATAATGTAGATCCTCGATCCCAGGCATGTAAATTTTTTAATTTTTTGTATAAGATGAGTGTCAATGATGTTTGTGAGGTTTTTTGTAACAACATTGGATTTCATAGTACATTTTAACTTTATTTTAATTCAATAGCTTGCGGTATAGAAAACACTGAGTTCAAATTCCCCATGATTTAAAATGATAGCCATTCAAAAATCAGTTATGAATACTATTAAATTATTTTTAAATTTTATATACTCCATATAATTTTAACATCTATATTATGTGTTTCATAGATATAATATAATACTAATTATAATTTTTTAGACCAAATAAGTATTTTTTTAAAATGGTATTTTACCATATTTTAATGGAGGAACCATTTTAAATTCAATATTTTACAAATTAATATATTTTATTTTACAAAATAAACATCTTCATTACAAGTATGTAATAAAATTATGTTTCTAGATATTTTTCGTTTTCTTATCATAACTTTCATATTATGATTAATAGTGAAAGATATAAAATTTTAATTTAAAACAATTTTTGAATGAAAATAATTTAAAAGTATTAAATTTTAAATTTTAATGGTTTTCTATTATAATTAGATTATGTTGTTATAATTTAATCCAATATTGTTCATTGAAAGTAATCCCTCATTTAAATTGAACATAAACACATATCAAATTTTAATAGTTTTTACTTCTCAAAAACCCACTTTTTAGTTTTGACAATAGGAATTAATTTTAAATTATTTAATAAAAAACCTATCTTTTGATTTTGGAAAATTATACAACATTTTTGGATAAAGATTATCAGAATTTTCTTATGTTGATTGTTTGGTAGTTTTCTGAAAACATTCAAATTTTTGTTGATTAGTGAAAACTAATGCGTTATTGTATAAAACATTATTTTTCTTTGTACCTTACTTTTTATGGTTTCAATTTAATAGGAGCAGGCGACAGGCCTGACTCCTGACCTTCAGAGTAAAATTTTTCTTTAAATAACTATTTATATTTTTTAAATTTATTTTAATAATATATATATAAATAATACCTATGTTATTACAATTTAATTCAATTGATTCATTTTATAATAAGATTACATATATTAAACCATGTTGAACTATTTAAGGCATTTTACCCACCTTCTAGGGACATTAACAAATTTGCATAAAATTTAATTTTACCACTTTTGTGAACTGAATTTTACAAATATATGAGACACGGTTGAAATAAGTAATTAAAATGTTTTTCAATGTGATAAAAATATTTTTTTTTCAATAGATGCTTTTGAATATTATTTTCCACATTTAAAAGTAAATAGGGTAATTAAATGTAAAAATGATATTATAATTACCCTAACACATGTCCTAATTATATTGTATAGGTGATTATGATCCAAAATCAACCATAGGAATACAATAATGTCCTATTTTATCCATATGGATTAGATTATGACTTTTTTTATTATTTGATTTAATGAGGACTTAAAATTGTTAAATTCAATGTTTAATATCTAATTTTTTTAATAGACGGCTACACATAAGATAAAATTGACAATACATATAAATTATTATGATATAAATTTATCATACACCATGGTATATTATTTTCAATTTTTAGACATTAAATAATTTAATTTATTTACGACACAAATATGATGTTGTCATTACATTATTAATGAATGATTATAATAATTGATATTATAAATATCCAAATAAATTTAAATTGAGACATTTTGTTCATTAAAATAATTTTATTTTGCACTATGACACGATATGATTAATTTAATGTATTATTTTTATATTATCATGTTTTTTATGTTCACAATAAACAAATACTAAATAGTGTCAAACTTGACATAAATTAGTTTTTAAAAAGAATACTATATTATTAAATGATCAAGTATTCCTAAAAAACTATTTTTTGGCCAAATGACTTATATAATGATATATATGTCATTATGTAACCACTTGGGGATATCTTATAATTTTATACTATGTTTATTAACCATGTAATATAAAAATAAAAGAATACATTGTAAAAGGTAACCTGTTTAACTATGAGTTAAATCTAAAAGATAAGGTCAATATGGTAACCTAAACATGTCTAAAACATATTGGTTGAGACTAATTCAACACATAACCATATTATCCTTGAAATAAATTCATTTTAAGACATTATAAATCGAATATGATTTTATAATGGAATAATATTTCATGCTTTTTCTAAAGTGACTGTCACCTATCTTATAAAAGTGCATTTCCCTTTATCTTAATCTGACATCTCCAAATCCATTTTAATAGCCCAAAATATTCTCAAATATCCTCTCAAATACCTTTAATTCCACATATAAGACTTACATTGATCTATATACCATCCTATGGTGCCATGTCGAAATAATCAAAAGGGAGCACTCGAAAAAAAGGTAATAATTTCATCATCTCTTTCAAAGTTATTTTCTTCTTCCACTTCCTCTATATTTTTTTCTTCCATAACAAAATAATAAATCTTGTACCTTAAACATAATTTTATGTTATTATAAACATGGTACAACCATAATCATTATTCTATACATCCTATGAATAATAAAGTCGCCGTACATGCATACGTACGTCTTACCATCTCCACATTATGGTGTAGTTTTATATTCAACACATCATTATTTGGATGGGTATAATAATGTTTATAATTGATGTAAATAAAAAAATATAACAAGTTAATTATTCTTTAGATATTATTTACCATCAAATTACAAACTATTTCACCATCAATATCATTATATTGTCGCTCCTGCGTACGTACAGATTACTGTCTCCACGAATGTGATGAGATTCATTCCACATAACAACCATTCCAGAAATTTTTTTTATGATAAAAAATAATTGTTATGAACATAATATCATTGTGGATGTCAATAAAATACATCTTATCTATAACAAATAGGGCTTAGATAAAAAATAATTTCATGTAAAATTATTTAGTTAACTATTGAAGCAATCAATCTATAAAATATTATTAGAAAATCAATATTAGAAGATTATATATGATATAATAATTATTTATGTGGTTCGTGTATAATTTAATAAATTTTTTTTACTATTATACATGACGATTACTTATCCTAGACTAAGGAAATGTACATGGTAAGGGTTAATTTTATAATCTCTTTATTATTTGAGGATGTTTTTAGGAAAGTATGTATTGAGACTTATTTTTCATTCTTATATGTGTTTTTTTAAATGTATTTAAAAAATCCCTATTCCCTAAAACATGGTTTAAAGTCATGTATACCCTTGTTTGAAATTTTATAAAAAAAATCAATGGATGCTTTCTATCATTTTACAGAAAAGTTACTTTATGAAATTTTCTACAAATTATGGTTAGAAAGATTATAACATGTTCAGTGAGCACGAATATTTTCCATAATTATAAATCCTTGAAAGCTTCCATTACAATATTAATATAATATTTTCAAAATTAATTTTTTCATTTATAATTGTGTAACATTTAAATGATTTTAAAATATAAATTTATATTTATCTCAAATAGTTTTGATTTTATCTATGTCAACATTCGTTGATAGATTTTACACATGTTTGAAGTTGATTATTTATGATAAAATCTTCCATATTGTATTAAAGGTTTTGTGATGTGTATGACAGTGGATATGTTATTATTTTTTGATTCATGGTATATGGTTGAAGTGTAAAAATTTTATATGTTAGTATTTATAGGAATGTTCATGTAATGTTTAAACATTTTCATATGAAGAATGCATTGGACTTTGTAAGTGATGGGTGGAGCCCTCTATATCTTCTCGATGCATCGGTAAGTCTCATGAGACAGACATGTTACTTAGCCAATGTCCCTGAAAAAATATTATTTTCCATCTCGACATGAGTCCTTAACTATGTGTTTATGATGTATGAAATAATACATTCCATCATTGTGAAATTAGCTATTGATGTTAACTGTGATTATTCTACTATTAGAATAGCCTTGTTAAAAATGTAATTATTTTATTTATATTTTCTATATGATACTTATTTTTGTAATTAAATGGCTTTTGTTTTTGTCTTATAAATTTACTTAAATTTGTATACTTATTTATGATAGGTTATGAAATATTATTATACTTACAGATCATCTTAGATAACTCATTTCTTATGTTTTCTTTTTCCAAGATGTGAAGAATTATATTATGATTAATATATTGGGATAAGCCAAAGGATATGTGTGTGTTCAAAGGAGACACAATTTTTTTTCATGATGTAATTGAAAACTTATGTATGTATCTAGAACTTATAAGGCTACGAAATTAATTGGTCTTTTGATACTTGATCTCTTATGATCATGCCAATTTTATGTAATAATGCACCATTTATGGGTAACTAGGGTTAGACCGTTACATATGGTATTAGATAAATTTTAGTAAAAACCATGGGAACTAGATTCATATAAGCTCTGATTAGTGACCATTACCCTAAGATAGTCTTTTTGGATTTTTCTATAAGAACTTCATAATATTTTGGAAATTTAGATATTTTGTGATTTTTCCAAGCAATGCATCCATTTCCAGATACGAGCGGGTAGAGGAAGCTCTGTCGCCGATGTATCTAGAGGTAATCCCAAAAACACTGTTTTGAGCTAGACTTGAATGAGAACTGGTGCACAACAACGAGCCTTGCTTCACTCTTAGTTATGAAACTCCCAAAGGATATTCTTTACATATTTCAAATATACATTACAATCCATTATGAAGGATTTATGAGTAAATAATTCTTCAATTTTTCTTTATGATTATGGATTATATAGATATTATTTTCAATTTATGTAACGTATTTTCATTGTTTGTAATTATACATTTCAATTCATAATCATACAAAATGTATGTTATAGTTTAGAAATGACACCCAGTTGAAGGAATGATAAATCCTGCAGTACGAATGAATCAAAGAGTAAGAATGATCATATATTTCCTGGTCGTAAGAAAAAAATTAGAACATAAATATTCTCCCATGTATTCTCATCATATGGGAAAATATTATCACGTGTTAATATGATAAGTAAATAATTCTCTATGTCTTATGGATTTTTACGGAAGTCAGAGAAGAAAAGTACGAAATATAAAAATATTGATAAAGGGAAGATGGGAAACAATTGATTTCCCAAATGTGATAACTGTGGAAAAAATCACCATGGTAAATTATTTAAGTGAATGAATGTTTATTAGAAGAATGGATAAAAAGGATTCCATGTATGCAATTTCAAGGATAAGAAAATGGTTTCAAATATAAAATATTTCATCTACAAGGAGTTGGGACACTAAACGAATCAATGTCCCAATCATCAAAGTATACCCAAAATGAATCTATTGGATAATAATAATGTTATGTTACTATAGTATATGAAGACGAATAATTAGTGTTATTATATTTTTTTATTAATGAATTATGTCATTTTAGTGTTGTATCAACTATTTATTAGTTATATTAATTATCAAAATAAATAAGGTTTGTATTGTTGTACTATTTCATTGAGGATTTTAGATTAATTTTTACTATGAAATGTTACTCAACAACAATTTCAATGTTTTGGAAAATACACAATTAATGGAAAGGTAATCCTTAATATAGTTTGTATATTAAGTTAGTGATTTTGGAATAAGGTATGGTTGATTTGGATAAACTATATTGGATATTCTATATAACATTATACTGATTAATTGTTTGTTTATTCCATCATTGTTAGAATATGAAAAAAAATTGATATAAAAAATATATTTAGTATTCTATAAGTAATAAGGGAGCATGAATGTAATAAATATGGTTTTATGTTAATTTATGGTGTTACCAAGTTTTATGAGAATACATGGTGAAGATACTCACATGTTATTATGTGGTGAAAAGAGATCCTTGTTATGTTATGTTGACATTCCTTAAAAAATTTTGGATTATGAGTTTGGACACATGTAGGTTGTAAATTTCTAATGGTTATTATGGATTAATATGGACAATGTATTCTATGGTTTAATGTTAAAACATTTCTTAATATTTTGTTGGATTTTTTTTCAAAAAGGACAACATGAAGGTCGAGCGACAACTCGTCGCGCCTGACTTGGTCGTGAGACATGAACTAACATACGAAGGGATAAAAGGGTGCATAACCTAGCACCATCCTAAGTGATGTCCTAGTTTTTATAATGTATATCATTTATATGATCCCATAGATGAATTATAAATTAATTTTTTTGTTAAAAACCCTATAGGATTATGTTATGTAAATTTTTTTTAGTTTTGTTATCTTTTGGTGTGGAAGATGAGTTTGTTGTTAGAATTAGTTAAAGGATGGAACTCTATATTTCTATTATTTTTTACATATTATATGAATAAATTATTTCTTAATCTTTAAGTAAACTATTTTAAATCTAAAAAATGTGTTATACTAATACCTTATCTTTTGAGGAACAAATAATATTTTAGGTCATCATAGATTTTTGGCTATGAGGCCCTCAATTTTCTATTTATTGTTTACTTGTTTGTGATTTATTACCTCAATTAATCCCTATAAATATTTACATTTTTCCCAAATTATATGTATCAAATTTCTACTAATGATCTCGTATTAGAAATCCATATTTGGGGTGAATTTTTCATTTCCATTCCCATCTCATTAATACTAAATTTTAATAAAGTTATTTATCCTATGGGTTTTCCACAATGGTATTTTATATTTTTAAAATTTTATCTTAAAAAATATATAAACTGAGAGGATTTATTTTATATACGGAGTCGAGAATTTAACAACCAAGGCTCTAATAGTATGTTACCTCTTTAATGTAATTCAATAGCTTGCACAACACACTTCACCGAGTATGAATGCACAGAGACATGCCAAACATGTTGATAAAATAGTAGATATGAATGTTATGAACTAATTTTTGAATATTATATACTCAATATAATTTTAAAATCCACATTATGTGTTTCTCTGACATAATATATGAACAATTTCAATTTTTCAGATAAAATAATAATTTTTCAAAAAATACAATTTTTCCTCCTATTAAGGGAGAAACCTTTTTAAATTAAATATTTAACACTATTATATATTAAATTTGTCAAAATAAACTTAATATTTAGAATAAAGAACTAATAATTTGGTTTTCAGAAATTTTTAGTTTTTTTTATAACTTTCATATTTTAATGAATAGTGGAAGATACTAAATTTTAATTGAAAAATTTATTTTTGTCAAAATAATTTACATTGATAAATTATACATTTAAATGCTTTTGATTTATAAAATGATTATTTTTATAAATTAATACAATATTTATAATTATACATAATTTTACATTTAAATTTGATATAGTCACCTATCAATCATTTGATAGTTTTTATATCTCAAAAACCCATTTTCTAATTTTGACAAAAGAAAATAATTTTAAATTATTCAATGCACCTCATATATTTTGATTTTGGTAAAATAGTCATCATATTTGGATTCTATATATCAAAATTATCATTGGGTAATTTTTTTGGTTTTTTTTCTGAATACATTCAATTTTTGATGAATAATGATAAAAATGTTTTATTTTCTATAATCGTAATTTTATATAAATAATTTTTTTTATTTATATTTATTTTAATTTAAAATTGATACATAATATGTATGTAATTTCAATGTAATTCATTGTAATTATTTTTTAATAAATATATATATATATATATAATTTTGTTGAACTATTTGACCCCTTTTACACACCTTCTAGACACATTTCCAAATATTCATAAAAGATAATTTTATCTTTTCTATTAATTGAATTTAAAAAATCCTAAAGACTCATTTTACATCAGTATGTAATATTTTTTTCAATTGGAGGAAAATAATTTTTTTTTTCTAAAAAGTAACTTTTTAATTTTATTAACCACGATTAAAAAAATGTAATTAAAGGTAAAAAACTATTAAAATTTACCTAAATGAGGTCCTAATTTTATTGGATAAGTGATCAGAGACAAAAATAAACCTTATGAATAAAGTTTTATCCTCTTTGATCCACCTCAGTTATATTAGGTCATTTATTATTATTTAATTTATAGAAGAGTTAAAAGTGTTAAATTCAATGATTAATAAGTAAACCAATATTCATATTGGGATACACATAATATAAATAAGACTGTAAATATTAATTATATGGATGAAAATATTTCATAAATCACTGTATTTAATTTATAATTTTTAGATATTAAATAAATAAATTTATTTATGAAACAATGATGATGCATTGATTTCCTTATTATTGAAATATTAAAATAATTGATATTATAAATATCCAAATAAATGTAAATTGAGACTTTTGATGCATTACAAAAATTTTCTAGGTTAATATGACATTTTAAGATTAACATAATGTATTTTTTTTATGTAATCATGTTATTTTTACTTTCACAAAAACCAAATACTAAATTTTGTCAAAATTTACAAAAAGGAGTTATTGAAAAAATACTATATTATTAGATGATATAATATGTATAACAATATAATGTTCGGAAAAAGGACATTCATAATTATATTTATGTTATTAATGAAACACTTAGGTATCAATTGGAATTTTATAGTATGTTTATAAACTATGTATTGTAAAATTACAAGAAAAAATTGTAAATGTTATACTTTTTAGCAAAGAGTTAAATCTAAAAGATAAGGGTAATATGGTAACATGATCTTGTTTAAAGCATATTAGATCAATGTATTTAGAGACATATCCACATTATTCTCGAAACATATTCTTTTTTGGCCATTATAAACTGATAATTATTTTATAATAAAATAATATTTCATGTTTTTCATAATTTTACCCTAACCCATCTCAAAAAAGTGTACATACCCCTATTTTAATTTAACACATCCAAAAAGATTTCTCTCATCCAAAAACTGCTCAAATATCATCCAAACTTCACTCACAAAATCTTATAGGCCTTTCTTTGATTAGAAATCCAACCTAAAGAACCCTTTTGATTAAATTAAAAGGAAGCACCCGAAAAAGAGGTAATAGTCTCATCACCTCTTGCAAAGTTCTTTTATTCTTCCACTTTTACATTATTTGTGGTTTTCATATCAATATAATAAATCTAATACCATTTACATACATTAATTTTGTTCTAAATATGGTACAACTATATTCATTAATCTATCCATCCTATAAATGACAATGTCACCATACGTGTGTACGTACGGCTTACCATCTCAATGTCATGGTGTATTTTTTTATTCAGCATATCAATATTAGGATGGGTATAATAATGATTAAAATTTATGTAAATAATAAATATAACACATTAATTATTTTGTATAAATGATATATCATCCAATTATATACTATTTCACCATCAATTGAATGATATTGTTGCTCGTGCGTACATACATAATACCGTTTCCAAAAATGCGATGAGATTCATTCCCCATCAAAAACATTCATGAATAATTTTCATTTTATGATTCCAAATAATGTTTAAAAACCTAATATAATTCTGAATATGAATCAAATACATACTGTACATAACAAACATGACTTAAAAAACAAAAAAATAAAAGAAAATGAATCAGTTAACAACCATAACAATGATACCACTGAAACATTATTAACAAATAATTTTCAGACGATCATATATGATATTATATTTATATATTTGGTACTTTTATAATTTAATTAAAATGTTTTTTCTATTATAAAGGATTTTAACATACCCTCAATGATGGGAAATTACTTGGTAATGGTTGATTTTATAATCTATTTATTATCAATGGTTTTTTTTACTAAAATGTCTAGTATGACTTCTTTATCATCCACATACCTGATTCTATTAAATGTATTTCAAAACATTTTTAATATTTCTTATAATATGGTATAATTTTATTTATACCATTTTTTGACATTTTATAAAATGTTTTTAAAGGAATATTTCCCTCATTTTCCTAAAAAGGTACATTATGAACTTTTCGAAAAATTAAGGTAGATTTTATTTTGTAACTTATTTGGTGAGTGAAGCTATTTTCTGCTAATATAACACCTTAGAAGATTACCTTAAATGCATATAATAATATTTTCAAAATAAATTTTTTATTTTTTAATTATGTGAATTTTATATTATTTTAAAATAGAATTAGAGGTTTCTCTCAAATAGTTTTGATGTCATCTATGTCAACATCTTTTGATTGATTTTATATTAGTTTTATGTTGATTTATTATGATACAACATTACATATTTTATTTAATGTTTTATGATATTTCTGACTATGGATGTGTTATTTTTATACCATTCATGGATTATGGTTAATGTATTAACATTTATTATTATCCTTTTGATATGAATGTTCATGTTATTTTTCTACAATTTCACATGAGGAATTTATTAGACTTAGAAAGTGATAGGTGGAGCCACTATAGCACCTCGATGCATAAGTAGGTCTGATGCGTCAAACTAGTGTCTTTTCACAAGGCCATGATGAAATCTAATTTTTAGTGGTAAGATAAGGCATTAACTATGCTATTATAAGGTTTGGCATTATTCATTCCATCATTATGAAATTATCAACTGATATTACATTTGATTATTTGACTAGTAGAATATCCATGTGAATATCTAAATAGATTTATTTGATTTATATTTTCCATATTATACTAATTTATATGTTTAAATGGATTATGTTTTAGTTTTATACAATGCCTTAAATATTTATTATTTTTTATGATAGTTTCTGCTAAATTTTTATCCATACTGAGCATATGAGTTCAATTTTTTCTTATGTTTTATTTTTCCTTGTATGTGAAGAAGAATATTATGATAAACCTACATGGATATTCCAAAGGATATGAGTGTGATCAATGGAGACACAATTTTGTTTTTTATTCATCAAGTAATGTAAAAAATATATATGTCTCTAGAAATTCCAAGGATACTAATCTAATCGTAATTTCGTTATTTGATCTATTGTGATCATTCCAATGATATGTAATAATGCACATAATTTGGGTAACTAGGGTCATGGAATTAAATATTGGGAATCTTTGGGATTTTTCTTGGGGATTTATATATAATCATGTCTATTGAATGGTTAGTGGTGACTGTGAAAATCTAATGGGAAACAGAGCACACTAATACATATGTTATGGGGTTGGCACATAGGCAGGTTAATGATTTTCACAAACCTCAAGGATTCCTAGGTGAAACCATGAATAATGAGATAATGGGATTTTATATATTTGATGAATAGTTTGGAAACATGTGATCCAAACGTTAAAGGTTCCTTCTACTAATACAAGCTGAAGCACACTTGGCCTATGGCTTTCCAAACAACACCACTAACCATGCACAGTTTAAACACGTGATCTTTAAATACTGCATATAGGTTGGGATTATGTTTTAAGCTGTAAATTTTTCACAAAACTAATCCTAAAATAAGATTTTATCATCTTGATGGATTAGTATGCTTCTGAAATGGACATGAAGGTGATCCAAATGATTCTGTTACATCATTGAAGTTAGATTCTCATTGGAAGTCTTGGTTTATAGATGTTTTAATTGGTTTTCCTTATTTGTAATTATCCACCTCTAATGGGTTCATATATCTATGTCGAATAATTATATATAAATCGTATTGAATAAAAATTAATATATGAATTGGCTTTGATGATGTTAGGGAAATATATCATAGGTTTATTTTAGGAGTTTTGAACTAATTTCATTAAACTTTTTCAGACATTTTCCTTTTTTGAGATATTTTCTAAGGATTGTGGCATCACTATTGACTCTCAATATTACAAAAGTAAGACATAGTATCAAAAGATTATAAAGACTAAAATTTATTATAAAATTAGTGTGAAAATATTAGTATAATCCTTCATTATTAATAGTTTGTGGAATTGAATAATTTTTTAAATTATTCATGAAAATGAAATTTCAAATAGTTTAAAAATCGACATTTGAAAAATGTTTTTTTAGTTTGATTTGTGGAAAATTCTTTCGTTGAGGATTTATAATAAAAATGTTTTTTTCATTGAAATGATTTTTGTGTCATTATTTTTGAGTAGTTATCCAAAATTGGATGGAATATATTTATATTTCCTTTTATAATCCCTAGTTTATATATGACATAGAGTTAAGACCCATAGGTGTACTGGGATATGTGATTTAATTAACATTTTTTGACTTAGTAGATTGATGATAAACATCTTCTGAGTACAAAAAATGATAATGAATTATTCATGTGTGGATTTTTGGATGAGTATATGCATGGATGTGTAGTTTTGAATGGGATATTATATTTTTATTAAGAATTTGTGGAGAAAATGTACAATATTTATTTTCATGGAAAATGGTTTTTGTTTTGAAAACTATTTATTTTTTTATTTTAGATTTTTTTATTTTTTTAAATAACTGTTTTGTATAAATGTGTTATCATATTCTATTTTATAGGTATGAGTAGGGATTCCATTTGGGAAACCCATACAAATAATAATTACTAACTAATTATTTTTAACTTTGGTGATTTTCATATTTTTTCTGTACATTTGAAAATATAATTTATCAAACTTCTAATGTGGTTATTAATCTAGATTGGTAGTTATGTAGTTTTTTAGGTGGTATGATTATAGTGGTTTTGATGTAAATAAAATGTTGTAGTTACATTTCATTGTTAAGATTCATTAAGTAGTGGTTTATATGGTTATGACTTCATTGTTTTTTTATATTATTTTCAATTGAAAAAGCATCCCCGCTAGTTAATGAAGCCTTTGAAATTTATTTATAGAATTTTTTTGTGTATGATTAATAAGTCCATATAATTCCCTTACCCATTCCAATTCCAATGATAATAAAATTAATGTTACAAGTGGTGTCAGAGTTCATCGTTCAAAATACCCTTTGAAACAAGAAGTCATTAATACTGTTGGTTTCGACGTAGAAAATCATTATGGTATTTAATTGGTGATGAGTCAGATGAATGGAGTAGAATTGTCCGGAGATGAAATTTATTGAATATGAAATAATAGATAAACATTTTATAATGAACATTATGTTACTATTGAGTTGAGTCCCTAATTTATTCGAAGAAAGATGTAGGATTCGTAATCTCATTGTAACGGTTTCAGCCTATGAGATGAGCATGAAATGAATTATATAAATGATTTACCTCTTGGATTTTATGTTTCATTTTGAGTTATGATTTATTATTTGGTGTAATGTATCAATTTTTAAAAAATTATGGTTTTTTAAATTAATGATTTAGAAAATTGTATGGTTTTGGTATTTTTATAATGGATTTATTTTCAAAGAAATTATTAATTTTTATATATTTGAACATTGAAAAGGATTATATTTTAATTACTTGATCCAATGTATTGATGTGGAATAATTTGAAATTATAACAATGTAGTTTATCATGTATGATTCTTATAGATTTTATGAATTTATATAAAATAAAAGTAGATATGTATCATAGAAGAATTTTGGAAGAAGATGTTGATAATATGGTTTCACCTAAGAAATAGGTGAATGAATATCTAGGTCAGAGTATAGACCTTGAATATCAATGGGTGGATACAGGGAACATGAGGGATGAAGAAAAGAAAGTGGATCACTTTTTTAGTTCAAAAAGCTTTATACACCCATCTTGTGGGGTGATTTGGAAACAGAGATGGTTGGGGTATGGCAGAACATGATGATTCCAATCTAAAATTTCATTTTCATGGTATTAATCATGAATATAAAAATGGCAATAAATATGTTACATGATAAGGAACAATAGTGGTGATGTTTATTTTTTCAGGATAAATTATACAGAGGACATTTATGGGAGACTTTTGAATAATATTTTATCACACAATTCTATCCTCACATGTTCAGAATTCAACGAATGACCATATTCATAATATTTATGTAGGAAAATATTTATTTCACATATTATGAAGAAAAATTTATGAATTTAGATTTATTTCCACCCAAAATTATTTGCATGTAATTACTAGAAGGAACACGTAATTGACTCGATAATGAGGATGAGAGTCTGTCAAATATTTTCAGAGTCTGTATATCATATTATAATTAGAAGTTCAACTGAGATTTTGTAGATTAAATGGAAATCTAAGGGGTTATTGGGGAAGATTTTTTATTCTCATGGAAAATGGTGGTAACACTAATATTGAGAGAAAGGGAAATTGAGACTCCAATTTCAAATGTATAGGGTTGATGTAGAATCAAATGGAATGATTAGTGAATCATAATCCAATACCCAATAATAATGTCATATTTTTCAATGTGGTTCATTCAGCGTCATGAAGTGAGAGTGTACCATGACACCATGAGTACACATAATTTTTCTATTATTGTGGGTGAATATTCAACTATAATATCACATTACTCCACGTTTGGGAGTTAAAAACACTTATCAAGAGTTTCAAGAATCATATGATTTGATGGGATGAGAAAAGAATATTTAGTATCGGCAACCAAAATGAGTTATCCACGATTATTCAAGGAATACCAAGACTCGTAACCAAATGAAATCAAAAAAAAATATGAGAAAAAAGTGTGGGATACTGGAACTGTATCGATATTAGCATGTAATCATGGATGATCAGTATATACTATATACAGTGTGATGTATGATTATTTTTAATTATATACTTATGAATGATTCTTTTGATATGGGTGAATCTCATTCAATTATTTATCCAGTGTTATTTATTTGATGAGTTTAAATGTATAAGATTATTTCATCAATGATATAACTTAAACAACATCTTAGTTAAATATAATGATGAAATGTCATGTGTATAACATGTTTTATAATCATTGATAGAGTTGACCTAAATTGGTAGGTATCTATTTTTTATTTGTATGTATATGATAAAATCAAGGTTATGTATTGGTTTACAATATTCTGGGATCACATTGACTATTGTACCAGAAAGGTTTTTTTTATAACTGATTAAGGAATATAACATCTCCATCAATGAGACTAGAGTGTAAAGGCATGTAAAATAATATTTTATATAAATATTAGTTGGATTTATCTCATAATTGTTGGATTAAATTTCATTATAATCGATGGATATAATCCATAATAATAATTTCCCAATAGTGGTTGATTAGTTTCTATATGTTCTTCCAAAGAATTTACTAGGTTTTCTACCAATGAGAAAAGTAGAGTTTATAATTAAAATCCTTCTATAGAATATTCATATTTACATTGGTATTATATAATAGAACCTTTATAATCAATGGATTAAAGTGTTATGTTGGAGGAGCCATTAGGAAATGGGTTCATTCCACTGAGCACAACTCCATGGAAAAAACCTGTAATGTTTTCCAAATAGGAAGACAAAAAACATTGTTTGCGAATAGATTACTGTAAGCATAAATAATATATGATAAATTATATATCAATATCCATGCATTTATGATATTTGTGATCAACTTAGGGGTAATTAATGGTTTTATCAGATTTACTTACGTCCAATAAATCCTCTATTTGGGGGTTGGAAGTAATATATTCCAATGGAATCCTTTACATGTATATATCGCCATTATAAATATGTGGTAGTGCCTTTAAAACAAATAGATGATCCAAATAAATATATATAATTGATTAACAAAACATTTTAGAGGCATCTATATTATTTTTTATTGGTGGTTATGGATGAAATAAAATCTCATTCATGGACAACACCTATGTTTTAGAAACACATATTGATAGTATTGGTAATATTTTGGGATCATAGTTTGAAAGAAAATTATTGAGGTTTTGTTTTGAATACACTAAATATGTTTACAATTCAATGTAGTCTTTGTAAGAGGTATTTATATTGATCCAAATAATAAATATGTTTTTCTCCCCTGGAAAACTCCAAATAATGTATTCGAGATTAATGTTTTCCTAAGTCAAATAGGTTATTGTCAGTGGGTTTTAATAGTTTATCATGAATTGGATTCCCTATGATAGATTTTACAAGTAAAAAATATCCTCTCCAATGAATTGAGAAATGTTAAATAGGTTTTAATGTTTTTAATGTTCTCATTAAATTAGCACCAATCCTTATATTTCTAGAATATATATAAGGGTTTGTGGTGTATTGTGAGCCTTCATGATTTGGGTTTTTATGTATTCTCTTGATAGAATATCATGTTGTTTTCTATGGGTCATGTTATTTAGTTGTTCATGATATTAACAATCCAATGCATTATTTAGGGATAGAAGATGTAGATAATTCTTTTAATGCATTGAATAATTACCTATTTGGTGAGAAATAGGATGTGTTCATGAATCATATGATAATAAAAAAAATATCTTATCATAAATATATTTGAATCAGAGACAAAGAAGATGGATTCGATACATACAAATATATGAAATTGTAATAATGTATACACTTATAAAGTATAATTTATTGGAAAATAAATTGAGTACAAACTCATATTCTTCGTCCCCAAAATATTCTTCAGATGAGTGTATGTTTACGTTGGTCATAGACAACACGCACATGGAATGTGAAGTAATAGGAGAATTGTTTTGTTTCCTTCCCGTTTAATTCATTTTTATTTTTTAGAGATAACAATGAAAGAAAAGAGGTATTATTCAAAATGCATGGTTATGAGGTAAAAACATAATATTAGTGAGAACAATGATGGATAGAATATAGATTAGAATTAAATGATGTGGTTCATAAATAGGACAGTCGTACCAAGGGATTATTTGTAATAAATTAATTATTCCATTCAACCATTTGAAATGGATTCTTCATCTTGGATAATAGAAGATGTTTAAGTCATTGAACGTATTGTTATATTCGGTCTTTTTGAAAATAAAGCTGGGTGAGTTTGTTTCTAGAGGAAATTTTTTTATAAAGATAAGCAGTGACATCGCCGACCAATAGGTATTTTTTACACTTTATGTATCCCTAATTGGAAATGTGAGTTGATTCATAGGTTATTTTTAATAGGTCTCCCAAGAATGGTCCAAAAACACGATGCCACATGGGTTATATTTGATTATATCACAAATTTATATCATCTAATCCCTATTTTTTAATCTCATATGTTAGATGACTTATCAAAAATCAATATACGAGATGTGTATAAGAGGCATGGGATACTTGCTTAAATAGTGTCAGACATAGATGAGTGGTTTATATCTTTTTTTAGGAAATATGTAGAGTATTCCCTAGGGACCCCATTGAAGATGTGTATGAAATATCATCCTAATATGATTTAGATATCTGAAATGATTATAAAATCATTGGAAAAAATTTTTGTACTAGTATAATAGATTTCAATATATCATGGAAGGATCAAAGACCATTTGAGGAGTTCTCATATGAGAACACATTTCAGATAGTGACACACATGGATCCTATTGAAGCATTACATGGTATGAACTAATGTTCCCAACATTGTTGTCTATAATCAAGTCAGACTACATAGGTTGGGATTAGCCTTGTCCATGAAGATATAGAGTAGATTTTGTTGATCAGAGAATATATGGAGAAATATTATATTCATCAAATAATATTTTTGGACTATCCTGAAGGACCTTTTATTTTTGACCTGAATTATCATTAGATCCAAAGTATCTATAAAAGGCTTGGAATATTTTTTTTGGGAATCAGACCATATTATCAACTTGATATATATTCCCTTTTGAGATACCAGAATTTGTTAATGAGATTTTTTATCATTTTTCTTTTTCACCTTGAAAAAATGTGATGAAAATTGTGTTTCAGGTATCTCAGTTGAAAAAGAATCATCCTAACTAAGACCTTGGGATTTTATGGGATCACGTTGACTTAGTGTAGTATGTTTCATTGGATCACATGAAAGTGAATATTTTGTATAGGAAATATAATGTCTTTGTAGAAAAGCCTTGGTCTACTACAGGTATTATGAAAACATTATCCGATTTATAAATATTTTTCCGAATGGGATATGTAAATAAATTATCAATGTCTATAACATATTAATATAAGGAATTTTTTTATCCATGGATGGAATGGACAGTATTGGGGAGGATATAACACCCCCACATTAAAATAAAAAACCATTATTTTATTAATTTAAACTATATAAAGTGGTTGGGTTATGTGTGTGGGGGTTTGAAAACTAGGTGGATTGTTTTGTTGTCTTTTATAAATGTTCATAATCGATACACTATATGTTGAATATATGCCAATCCTATAGGAAACTATACACATTTAGATACAGAAAATTTTATTGGAGAACCGACAGCTGAACGATTAGTAAAAAACTTTCTGCAAACCTATGAGAAACCAAGATACATGGGACAATGATCATTTATATGCACAATAGAATTTTTGAAGACTACACAGTCCTACCATGAATGATTCCCTGGTTGTGATATGAACTGAAACATGGTTATTTTGGGGGTTTTTCTAATCGCGTGACATAATATACATAATTGAAGAACTAAATCCATCATAACTGGATCTCGGATTTGATTAAGATTAATATTTACTCCCAAACCACCTTAAATTAAAATTTAATGCTTCCAACAGTAACGTGGGAATCTACTATTAATTCAAAGCTGATCCAAAGGAATATCATGGTCTATTGAAGTATGATTCTCATGGAAATTCTTCGTCCATGGTAGGTTTTAATAGTATTACATAGATATACATATCTCTATCTATTGTTTTCTTATTTATATATTTAATTTCTTTTTATATAAGGTACATTATGTCAAATATGATTTTATTTGGATGTGTTGATTATACGGGAAAATATATAATATGGGTTTCTTGAATATTGACCCAGTTTTGAAGATGTGTTCATGATATTTTCCCTTTTCAATTATTTTTAATTTATGTTTCCTCACTCTTGATAATTATTCATTTAATATGATGTCTTAGTTTCAAATTTTTGAAATTTATTTAAATTGATTGTTGAATTTCTATGAGAATTTGGGTAGAAACCCTCCTTTGTGATGGTATGTGGAATTGTGGAATTTTTGGTATTATTTTGATAAATTCATTATAAATTTGTTTTAGAATGATGATATTAAAAATGGTTTCTTAGTTTGACTTTAGAATAAAGTTTTTACTGAATAATTATCCATAAAATAACTTTTTATAGAAATAGTTTCACCATGATAGTTATGGAATTTTATTGGTTTAATGGGTTAGTGTGTGTTCATTTATCATTTACGCATACTTGTTGAATAATGTACTTTTGATGGGCACTAATGGTGTAACAGAACTTGGAATTTAATTATGTCAGGACAAAAGGGTAAATCGAATATTGAGAACTCATGAGTATGAAACATTCACAATGAATCATGCTTGTGTGGTTTTTTGGATGTGTGGTTTGGGATGAGATTTTAGAAAATGACTGTTATGTGTTTAGGAAAAAATTATTGTTATATTTTCAGGGAATAGTTTTTTTCTTTGGAATAATATTTAGTTTTGGATTTTAGATATATTATTTTAAATGTTTTATATAAATAATCAATGAGTTTTTATCCATGTGGCTTTAGTAGGGAATACATTTGGGAAAAATATATAGCATTTCATTACTCACACTTAATTTGAAGCATTGGTGATTATGTAGATGTTTTTTAATTGAACATAGAAAATGTTAAATTATGACACATATTTAGTTGTGATTAGTGATATATTGGATATTTTTTATGTTTATTAAGGTGTAGGTTGGAGAATTTTAATTATGTTTGTCTTTGAGTTTTTTTGATTTTTTGTCATCTGATGTGTACTTAGTTGTGTTATAGTCCTACTCTATGGTCCTCATGAAGTGTTTTTTTTAATATAAAAGTTTTAATTAAATTTGTTTATTAACATTCCTTATGAATTATTTATTTGGTTATATATTATTTGTATGGATGTGTTAGTTCAAAAGAGAAAATCATACCCAAGTAGTTAATGAAGCCCTTGATAACTCAAGGTTTTCTCTAATGACCATGTTACACCCTTATGCATTATCAACCATATAAGAAGAACAAGAATTATATATTAATCATGAATTTTTTTAATTGCTATGTTTTTTAATATACTGGATTAATAATTTTGTGAAACAATCCTTGTTTCTACCAAGGGTTAGACCACAATGATAATGAGTTGAAAAACTGAAGACTAAATACTATGAAATTTTTAGTCACAAAATTTAAACTAAATAGTAGAATAAAATTTAATATTTAATCAATTATCGAGAACAATATTTTTATGAAAATTGGATTTAAAATAAAGAGGTGTAAATAAATAAACATAAAATTAATTTATCATATTATCATTTTTCATATAGAGTTGAGTTGATAAATGTTTATTTAAGAGAATATATAGACCTAGATGATAATGGTTATAAA
The DNA here is from genome assembly GCA_963277665.1 of Viscum album. Lineage (NCBI taxonomy): Eukaryota > Viridiplantae > Streptophyta > Magnoliopsida > Santalales > Viscaceae > Viscum > Viscum album. The sequence goes on from OY728148.1 coordinate 869,878,605, forward strand.
AAAACAATGGTGTACATTTAAGAGTCCAAATGAAAATTTTATTTTTATATATAGATAGAGATGTGGGTAAGAGAATATGATTTCAATTTTTATAAAGAGATGTATGAAAAATGATTATTATGTAATGAAATCATTATTTCAATTGGTAATGATGATTCTTATAATTTAAAATTTATAAATACCATAACAATATAACACTATATTTTGGAGTATTGGAGGTTTTTTCATCAGCGAAATCAAGGATTGGTGTTTACAAAAGAATACAATCTATATATAATAGTAAAAAATTATATCCAATTAATTTAAATAATGGGAAACAAAAAATGGGATTTATTGTCCAATGATACTAATATCATTGATAAGTTTATATTGATGAATTTTTTAACAAACAAGGAAATAATACAATATATCACATCCATGTTTATTAATATAGTTATATTTCTTGTAAAATTGTCTTCTAATTTTTAATAAAAATATATAGTTTTAATTGATCTCTTTGATTATGTGGTTTTATTGAAAAGATAAATACATATATGTAATAATTAAATATACAAAAAATAAATATATTTTTAAAATTTAAATTTAAATATTTTACCTTTTCAAAAATTTTGGTATTTATTAGAAAATATTTATTTTTCATAGAATATTGAAAAATGCATATTTTTTTGAAAAAACACCATTTCATTTCAATAAATACTGAAATTTAAAAATACCAATATACAGTAAAATTTTTCCCATGTTACAAAATTATGAGTTATTTTTGTTTAATAAACATATTTACTTCCAATTCATCGTAATATTGCATATTTGTTTATATTTCCTATTTTATTTTCAAACATCTGGTTCAAAGAAATATTTTAAATTGAACAATGATTCTCCATTGAATTAATTAAGATAAAACAATTAATAAATTTATAAAATAATATTTATTGACAATATATTAATATATTTTAATATATATTTCTAAAATAATTATTATTAACGATAGACTAAATCAAAAATTATCATTTTCTTAGAAAATTAAATTTATATAAAGTGTTATTTCATCGCATCTAATGGTTTTGATTTAAATTGGACATTTAAATTATTTGAAGTAAATTTTTTAAAAAAATTTCAATAATTTGTATAAGAATAATTCATATTTCGTAAAAATTAAAATAATATTTTACCTTAATAATAATGAGAAATCTAAAAATTATTTCCACCGTTGAACATACAAATATTGTTGTCATGGGTTAAATAAGAAAATTTTGGGATTTAATGACCTAAAAACATTATAAAACATATTTAATTGAAATATATGGACCATTTAATGTCTATTATTTAGATTCATAATTTTTTTATCAATTAATTATGTGAAAAAATGGTTACACAATTTTTGGGAAACAATTACAAGTATTCCTATTGAGTTAGTTTTAAAAGGTCACCCCAAACATCTCTTATTCACTATGTACAACATTTACTGATCAAAAAATAACTACCAAAATAACATAAAAATATAAAAGTACCCATCATATAAGTGCATATTTTCATAAATACATTATACGAACAATATATTTATAATCATTATGAGGTGGTTCAATAATAAATTAATTCCTAACTATACATTTTAGTTTTATTTCTCCATCCAAAACAATATAATATTTTTCATTAATTCATATATAATAAATCATTTATACCCCATATATTTTGGTTTTTCCTGTTAGTGGAATGGAATATAACCAACTCATCTTCCTATAAATTGGAAACGATAACATCTCTCATTTTTATGATGGACTGCATCCTCACAAACTGATATGACACATTATCCATGAAATGCATTCATAGTTGGTTGTGATGATGAATATAAAGAATACATATAAAAATTATAACATAATTATATATCCTGAGTAATTAATTCATATATACCTTATTTAAATTCTATTTAGTTGGGGACATGTAAACATCACACGTGTGTAATGCAGACTATCACCTCAAGAAGCGATGTTATTAATTTTATACTAATGTGTCACATGGATGGTAATTAGTATAAATATGATTAAAATTTGATATAAAAATGTTATAATTAGTATATTTATCATTATAAAAATATTATATAACATTTCCTTTCAAACATTTTCTGTTGCAAAAAGTGAAAATGACATTCCTGTAAATGTGGGTACCAACATCAAAAATCAATGTTAGTCTCTTAATCACCACACCACATGCATGATACAACTAATTTAATATAATGGTATTATATATATATATATATCATACTAATATCACTATGGAAATATAATATAATATGTACTTTATTTCTATAATGATTGCTTATAAATTAAAACATTACATCGGTGCACGTACAACCTACCATCAACATGATTTTAACATTCTTCCTTCACCAAAAAAATAATTCATGAATAATTTTAAAATTATAATTTAATATTTATTATTAAAAATATGGAATGTTAAATATTATTGAGATGTTCGTATAATTACCTTTATTAACATATCCAACATTGAAATGAGTTTTTTTACAAATGATCCCAATATCACCAAAAAATTTGAAAAAATTATTAATTATTGTACAATCATGTATAACATTGTAATAATCCAAATAAAATGAACAATAGACATTATAATAATTTTTTTGTAAGTCAATAAAAGTCATTGATTTATAATTATGGATTATAATGAATCTTTGTGATGAGTCAGACTAAATGTGTGGGACTACGTCATAATATTATTTCTTCGAGGAATATTCTATTATAATGAAATAATATTATTTTATGGGGTTTATATAAATACAAATTATTATTTTATTTCAAAATTTTATATATTCTCTCTATATATAATGTATGTATTATTTTTGTACTTTAAAGGGTCTTATTATTCAAATGTTTTAAAAGTGGTAAAGTATATTCCTCCCAACAAAACCAATTTTAATGTTTTCCTTAAAAATCATTCACATACAAGTTTTTGTTATTAAAATTATTTAATTAATGTTCACATATGGAATAAAATATTTATATATTTCATTTTATTTATAATTTTTACATTATTTCAAATGTTTTTTAATGGAATCTATGTAGAGTATTATAGCTAACAATTCGAGAAAAAAATTATAATGCCCTACTATTGACATATATAATAACGATATTTTTTTTGGAACCATGATTATAATTTTTTGATATATTTTTGTTAAATAATTATAGTTATGTTTTACTGAAAAAAACTATTTCTCTTTTTCAACTTTTTTGGGCATAGAAAATGGGGTTTAAAATGAAATTGTAAATTTTAAATCTACAAAGGCATATTATATGGTCAAAAATGTGTTTTTCAAAAGGGGTTGTATTGAATATTTAAATGATTAATAATTTTTATTCATGATATGGTAATCCAGAATTTTTCAACAGGGGTGTGCCTGAATAGACTCGAGTAAATCATTTTTATCATATAGAATGGGTTCAAATAGATAGATCTCATATATATTTGGTAATTATTATAATCCCAGTATAATTATATTAGTAGTTGTCGATATTGTAATTCAAATTTGTAACTATTATGTATCACATATTTAGGGGTACCATTTGATAATTTCCAAAGGAACCTACATGAATTTTAAATTCATGATAATGAGTTTCCATGGAAATAAATTTTGTTCATTTGGTATTATAATTTATATTTTCAATGGAATTATTATCCCACTAATAGATTAAATGTTATACGAAATGGTATGTCATTATTTTATTTTTATTTTACTAGAATAATGGTTATATGTTTTTCAATTACTAAGCTAATATTTATCATTAATATTTCTAAAAAATATTTTTATTTTCCAATTTATTGTGGAATTAAAATGTTATGATGAAATCCGACAATAATTTTCATAAAAAAACAGGTTTTCATTTAAATATTTTATATGTTTGGAATCTATATATGGATCAGAAGTGTACACTTTAATTATATTGATTTTTTATGCATGACTTATAACCTAATTCACTACAACTATAACCTAGTAAATAACCTCCATTGTATGAAAATGAAATAAGTATTTAATACTCATGATTTTGTAGTGATTAATGTGGATTCCTTATATATAGTATCAATGTTCAGTTTATTGAAATTTATTTTTTTCATAATGATAATAGGATATCCCTAAATTATTTAATTTTTTTTGTTTAGTTTAAATTATAAAAAATATAATTATTACTACGTTTCATAATCTACATTATGTCTACTCAAAATGGTTTTCCCTAGAGGATATAGGGAAGCAACTGTGGTAAGGCATAATGAGGAAAATATTATTCTAAATGATTATTTTGAGAATATTGGAATTAGAATAGAATAGTTTGTTTTAATTATTTATTGGTTGAAATAATATATAAATTTTGGAGTTCTCTATTGAGGATTGATAATTATTCCACTCTAAAAGAACATGTTTATAGTAGACCATTTCATGAGGAAAAAACCCCATCATTTAGTAGATTATATAACTATATGATTAATAAAGGATGAATCAATAAATTTTTAGAGGATATTTTATTTAATTTTATATTTATAAAATCAAAAGGTACCACAATATGTTTATCATTTTTATTATAGATGTGATTTATAGTGGATTCAGGTTAATAATTGATAAGTATATTCTCGAATCTATTGATTTGAAAAAAATGTAAGGATCATTTTGTTGGGAAATATATCTATAATATTATTTTAACCTTGAATGAAAAAATCATATATCTATTTCAAAAATATGATTATTCTATGGTCTCATGTGAATAAAATTTACAAGACTATCCCGATATGTACTAGTTTTCATCTGATCATTGATAGTAAAATTATTGCATTTTTCCTAATATTAAATATATGAATATCTTGAGAATATTATGCATGTGATCTTAAACTCAATGAAAATATATTTCATTATGTTATATATATAGAGATGTAGTTTATTAACGATTTGTTTCTTCATGATGGTGAATGAAATAAGTGTTTATGATGTAATATATTAGATAGAAATATAACAGTTACATGTTGGAGTATTAAAATGAAGTTAATATATTATAGTGCAATATAAAAAAGGAAACATGGAGAATGACTTATGAAATCATGGAAGTGCTTCTATTTTGATCTTTTTTGATATAGGTCAAATTATTAAAAGTAATATAATCCATACGAATCAATGAGTGGGTTTTTTTATAATTAACAAAAATTGATATGATTTAGTATAAGTGAGTTAGGTAATTAAGAAAAAATTTGAACAAAGCAATTAAATTGGGTCAGAAATCATCATGTCCAGATGAAAAAGGATAGGGGAAATCATTTTATTATTTTATGATCAATTTTGTGTGGATGTAAGAATTTGTAACATGGAGGATAATTATGTATCCAAATAATCCAATACCCTATTTCACTTTTTATATTCAAATTAAATAAATTCTAAAAAAATTTATTTAAATTTTGAATATTAACTTATGTATCTAAGATATAAAGTTTACTAATGACACCGTTTAGGTATATTAGTGAAGAAAATTTATATTGAAATTCTTTTTTATCATTGGGATATAATTTCTGGAATATATTTTTGACTTAACTATAATATAGATTGGAAAAATTTGGGATTTATTTCCATTTAGGTTTTCAAACAAATATTTATTTTATAGAAAATAATGAAGTAATCATTTATTTCATTTAATTGATAATGTACAAAGTAGGTATGAAATTGAATAGATATGATAGTGAATGTTACCTATCTACATTATAGAAATTAATGAAAAGATAAATTTATTGATGTTTCGGTACAAAATGAATAAATATACTTTCTATAATTATTTTTCAAAATTTCATCTTAAAAAAGTGTTAATTTAACTATTTACAATGTAAATGTTTCTAAGAAAAATTTCCAAACACCATTTTAAAGTGTCATAAGAATAACGTTTAAAATTTAAAATAAATTTTTTGATTTGGTAGAGAAATTGTTCATTATATTAATCAAAAACACTACGGGGTACTCCTGTATTTTTAAAGATAATATATTATTCAATGAGATAGAAATTTAATTATATGTATTTGAGTAACATATCTTTTACTAATAAGTATCATATTCCTCATATAGTTAATATGTTAGTTAGTCTCCAAGGATCATTGTATTTTTAAAGTTTGACATGACCTCCTGATACCCCTAGTTGAAGGTGTAGTAGGTATAAAATCCAAAGAGTGTGTGTTGGACTACATAGGGGAACCTTGATATTGTAGTTATACCGTTTTCCTTCTCAACATTATCTATTGTATTTATAGAACATATAAATTGATATTTTTATTGATTTCATAGTAATTTTCATGGTTCGATTTATTGATGATAATTATCGGTATTATAATTTTAAATTAGGTTATAAAAGACACCAAGGGGTTAAATTAAAAATAGTTAAAAAATTATACTATAAGGAAAAAAATTTATCATTGAGTATTGGTTGAAATAAATTCCTTACCTTGTACATATTGCTTTTAAATATAGAATAAATAATGACCCAGAAAAATAAAATATTTTTATTAAATTAAAATTCCCTAAAAATCACATAAATTCATAGTTTTCATGGATTAGAATGTTACTCTTGAATTTATGTCGAAAACATATCTCAATTATCTAGACTATTGATTATTATAAGTCAAATGTTAGTTAACATAATATAGACAAAAAAATTGGATGATTTCATTTCAAAAATAATGAAATATTATTGAATAATATTTCTTCACTACCTTTTAGAAATGTTGAATATATCAATCAGAATGATTATTTAGATCCATCATTTTTAATTAGTGTACTGTGAAATATATAATGATTTAAACTATTTGATGAACATATTATCTCGTAATGAATCGAACATGAAAATAAGATTATGGGTAAAATGACATAATTATTTTGATTTAAGGATTCATTTCCATCTTGTAAATTAATACAATGTTCCATGGATTTGGTCAACAAAATATTTTTTTCCAGGATTTGTTGGGATAATGAAAATTTTGTTTTATATATAATACCTATTTTACTAGAATTTATTTATTCTGTTACATCCTCTATTTCAGTTAAAAATTCATTATATTTAGAATTTTCAATAATAATAATGTAAGATTAAAAATTGGAAATAATTTTTGCTGGAAAATTTGGTATCAATTAAAAAAGTATATTAATATATTGTAATAATTATTTTAATGGAGTTCTATAATTTAGAAAAGAATTATTACTTCTTTATGGTTCAATTTAGACGAATGATTTGTTGAATTAGGTTAAAAATTATAAATGTTTGTTTCATATATATAGCACTAAGATGTATATAGAACATTATTTTTATTATATGTTTGATGTTACCAAAAGCGATATTGATAAATTTATAAGGAGTTTTTATAATTTTAAGCAGGTTAATATAGATTTATAATTAATTATGGGGTTTTATTAGCCATTTCATAGTTCAAAAGATAAATGAAAAATTATATACCTATTTTTTCAGGTGGATTCCCAAAAACTCAATGTATCAATAATATGATATTTGTTATTTTTAGCCGCTCATCAAAAAAATTCATATATAATTCACTTTTATGAAAAAAATATATTTAGATTAGTTTTCATGATGATATCTAAATTATATTTTTTTGATAGATGAAATTTATCTCTTCATTGTACGTGATAGTAGTCTGATGTTCACCTCAAAGTTTTGGAAATGACTTCAGAAATATTTGTTATTTAAGTTAAATTTCAGTGAAAATATTCATACAGAAACTGTTTTAATACCTAATAGATAAATTTACACCATGGAATATATGACTAATTCATGATTAATTTATTACAAGTTTGATTGAGATAAAAATATTTTTTTTTCATGGATTTTCTTATAATTATTGTTTCCATTATAGTATTCTAATGAAACCATGTGATGAATTGTCTAGAAATAAATGTTGGAAAAAAAGTTTTTGAATAAAGAAGGATAAAAGTTATTAATGAAACTCTATTTAGTAAATCAAATAGATGATATGGTAGATTTTAATTATAAACATATGAGGAAGGTGATGAGTATGATAGAAAATTATATAGACAAATGAAAAAATATATTCCTATTTTAGACATCATTTATTTCCCAATGATTATATAAGTAATATTATTATGTTTATTAGAATTAAATATATGTTACATATATGGTTCAATAATACATACTAAATCAAAAATAATTTTAGATCATTTTTATACTATGTATCCTTTCTTTTAATAGGATCCCTGGTATAAAAAATAGTTCATGGTACTATGTTAGTGATATATGTTTCAGATTAATCTAAAATTTTATGACCATAATTAGTTTTGTAAGAAGAAAATATTTCATTATACTAAAACACATTTGATATTATTTACTACAGAGATAAGGTTTTTATAGTAAATTTATTCAATATGTGAGGGTTTATTAAAAATCATATGTTTGATGAAGCAACATTAGAATATGAAAATACTATATAAGAAAGATAACTCATCTTCTTTAATATGGAAATAGAATTTATTGAATGAAAATTACAAAATTTTGTAAAGATGAAACACCCTATGTAAATATATATCAAATCGCTTTTTTTTCATATAGTAATATTGATTATAAAAATATCTATAGATTTTTTAATTAAATAAAAAATAATTAAAATAAATCAATTTTATTATAATTTTTAATTAAAAAATAAACTTCAAAATTTTATAATATGAGATAGAAAATATGAATATAATATTATCAATTATTTTTTCTAATTTTTGTTTTTTTTTGAATTTTGGATATTTTTCCTAAAATTCAACTTTTTTATTAAATTGTGAAAAAATACTGAGTTTAGTACAAAATTATTTTGTTTTCAAAAAATTTAGTAGTATATATATTAAAATATGGTTTAATTATGATTTATAAAAACATTATTATAATTATATATTTATTTATTTTACACTTATATACATAAGAATAAATATAATATTTAATATTAGTAAATGTCTCTTTAAACGCTATTATTTCTCAAAATGATATTAAATTCCTAAGTGACTATAAGATTGATTAATAAATTTAATATCTATTGCTATTTTATTAAAATTTAATGTATAATATATATATATATATCAATAAATGTTAATATAAATTCATACAATTATTATTACTAATTATATAGATAATATAAAAATTATTTACTTGAAAAAAAACTTCTGGAAAACATATATTATCATACCTTCTCTTGGTTTTATTTTAAATTAAGAAATATCCATTTTTATTTATAAAATATGGTAAATTTGATTCCATGTTTTTAAGTATAATAATTTTTATTATCTAATAGGGTCAATATAATTATATACCAAAATAACGATTGAAAATAATAATAATTAATTACCCTTTTAAGATAAGGATGTTTTTACTAGTGTTTAATCAAAAAAGATAATGTTTAAAATTAGAAAAAATAATTTATAAAATATTTTTTATCGATTTATTTATATAGTTTCTTGTTAATGGCTCAAGAATATTCTTATTACACCTTTTCCATTTCATAATTATAAAATCCAAACTCAACTCACATATAAAATGCCACCCCATCTCCTCACATATCTACACATTCATACACCACATTATTCCAATCATAGAAAAAATCACTTCTCAGATTCCATTCCTTATCCTAGAATACATTCTTTTGTGATAAATATATTACATTGATTCCTTAGGTATAATCCTAATGTGGTGGTCCAAAAGTGGTAAAATTCCAAACCAATTTTTTGTATTATTTATTTTTAAATTTCCTAAAATTATTAATCATATATTACGATATAATTATATGAGTAATAACTAATGATTTCTCAATGGCATTGAATCTTTTAGTTTTGTTTTAATTCCATGGTTTACCCTTATGAGAATTCCATGTGGGGTAACATAAGAATCAATTTTTCTAGGGAATTCACAGAGCCTTGTGCCCATGTTTTAGAGGTGTAATCTGAAAATTTATTAGAAATATTGCATCCTGGTAGGATCTTTTAGATCAATATATATGGGTTGCACAATTTGGTATTCTGGTCTATATATTTTTCTCTAACCTTACATCCTAGACTGCACACACATGTGTTTTCCGTATAATATTTAATATAGGAAAAATTAATGATCAACATTTGGTTTTTCTAACAATGTTATAGGACAATGCGATAAGGGGTTCCAATTTAAGAAACAATTAATGGTTTGTTCAAAATTTGGCTAACTATTTAATATATGTTGTGAATCCGCAAAAATAATCGTTAAATGACCCTTTTTTCCTTAAGGGATTTTTGTTTTGAAAACCCTCTACCATTTTAAAATTTCTTAAATAGATACCTATTATTTTACACAATGTGAGCGTCCTTCCAATAATTTTACCAGCCTTTTTATATTTCTCCTATATAGAAGTCTATCTTTCCTTCTTCAGTGTCATTTGATAGACATCATATAATTGTATAATCACTAGATTAATTTTTTCATTTGTTTTATAAAAATGATTTTAATTTTTTTGTTAGAAAATTTATCTTATTTACAGGGTGTTAATATATTATTATAATATTTTATAATACATTTTAATCTAAGGTGTAATATGTGATGATGAATCTTCTATAAAAAATGGGTATATTTTCTACAAATTTTCCGTCAAAAAATGACTATTTTTAAATTTATTTATACATGATTATTTCGTGGGGTGTTTCAATTGAAAATAAATTTTATAAATTTAATGTTTATAAGTTGTATTTTAATTCCCAATTAAAACATCCTGACATTTTTAGAGGCTATTTCCACATTGTTAACCACAAGTAAATTGGTTTTTTCTTTCATTGTCATTAGTGAACCATTCTATTTTTACCTTAGACACTATTATGTTATATTTACTTGAATTTAATAAGGTATGTACCATATCAAACATAAATGAAATAGTAAATGGATAAATTGAATGAATAAATAAATTTTTATATTTATATATATATCATGTAATTGGATAATGTAATTGAGTTGATATTGTAATAATTTCATTAATTCAACTTATCATATTTAATGAATGGTACCTGAATGAGCCTCTTAAATGACTATATAATTGTCATTTATTCCTTAGTGATGTGCAAATGAATCAAACATAATGTTTTATAGATATTATTATTCCATGGATATAATCCTTGGATTTATCTTCTTGTCTTCACACATGTGGTTCTATGGAATTTCATCATTGTGAAATGTTAGGTTTATCCCAAAATTTCTATGGATGATCTACATGGAATCAGTTATAATATTTTAAATTAAAATTATGTGGGTGTATCCCTAGGATTAACCTCATAAACCAACATTATAGACTATAAGAGTTATCAATCAGTGTTGGATTAACCTCTGAGTTAAATAATCTATTGGTTTCACCATATATCATTTATTATTTTAATTTCCTATTATAGTATAGCTAATAACATTTTTATATGATCTATATATTATAAACTAAAAGATAATTATTTAAATTACAACATATTCATAAATATTTCCAGATAAATATGAACCATATATGATATTTTTACATTATTACTAGGAACATTAACATATAACTACTCACATCATAATTTTTATTGGTAGTCAATATTGAAGTGATTTTATTGGTGGTGGCCTGATGAGATGTATCTCACAAACTATCTAGGAGACCATTGGAACATGAGAATGTTATACAATTATAGTTGTCGATAAACAGAAGCATCCATTTTTAGACACTTGATATTCTTTATTTAGGTTGAGAACATAGAAGTAGATGATCAGGAAAATGATTAGTGTTCATATAAAGAAATTTTACCTTTTTGATTCTTTTGTATAACATGTATTTAACCTTCTTCCTACTTCCTTGTATTTCAATTATCCTTTTATACAGGCATGAAATAATTAATTTTTTATGATATAGTTTACATCTTTGGAACATTATTTATGACATGGATCATTATGATTTCTTTTCTCCCTTATTCATGATTATACTTGTTCTTTTCACATTTTAGGTTATATCCCCACTGTTCACAATTATAATTAAAGGGAATAGTGTCGCTACTCTCACACACTAAACCCTTACTACATGTCATATGTATATTATATATGAGATGGCCCCCTTGAGGGCATGTGGCCAACATGGTCAAGTTACTCATTAGATAACTCTATTCGGTATGTCACAATGTTGTATTAGTGGGAGGTTATTAATTTTTCTTATTTATTGGAAAATTTAGATATGATATTAGTAACATGAAAAAAATTGAATATAATATTTTCCTAGGAGTACCAATACAATGATTTAGGTAATATTATCATTTCATATCAATGTGAAAATGGTCGTTTAAAATTTCTCCTCTTACAGTTGATATATTTTCAATTTTGGATGATGCACAAAAATTATTGAAATTTTTATCGTTTATTGATATTATACCATGTACCAGAATTGAAAATATAATTGGTTAGTTCAACATTATATGATCCTATAGATTCACATTTTATCAATATTCCATGCCATATAGGATCATTTTTGTAATATCATATCTTATGTTACATGTGAATTTGGGGTGAGCCATGGTTTTTATATATTCTTATTATACTAAAATATTAGACCCTTAAATAAAATTAGATGTTTAAAATAATATCATCATGTTAAATAGCTATTTTCTGGGGATATTGAATGTTGAATCTTAAATATCCAATTTAGACCCATATTGTTACACCCCAGGTAAATAAAGAGTATGAAATTTTCACATTTATCCGTATTTGTGAATAAAAATATTAATATAACTTTAAAGGGGACTCTATGCTCGATGGCATACCCAACACGCAACAACAAGTTCCTTTGGAATCTTACGTTGCACTCTAATAATAAAATAATATTATTTTAAATGGTAGTTAACACAAAGCCGTTGTATTGGCGAGAATGAATAGAAATAACTAAAATACGATTATATGTGTTTGTTAAATGTTTTTACTTTTATCCAATAAATTTTAGAGGCTTAAAATACAAATGAATGCAATCTTAATCGTTGAATACATTAGTATTTTTAAAAGATTGTTTTACTACCTTTTGATGGAAAACCATTTTTAAATCAAACTTTTGACAATTTTATAAGATATATTTTTACAAATAAACATATTATTTATTATTGGGACATTGAAATTTACCTTGGGTTAATTTTTGGTATTTTTCTGACAATGTTCATTTTTCAATGAATAGTGAACAATACTGCATTTTAAATCAAAACTGCTTTTTCATATAATTTAATTATATGGTTATATTATCTTTTTAATTTGTTTTAAAGTTTAATTATAATATATTTTTACCATGTAATAAAATTATAGTCATTGGGATTAATTTCACTTTGGAATTGTGCATAAACAAGTGCCAAACTTTTCATAAATATTGTTTCAAAAAACAGCCGCTATTTGTTTTGACAACAAGAATTTTTTTAAATTAATTATTGAAATTTATGTGCTTGGAATTTGGTAAAATGAATTACATATTTGGAATCATAAGGTCCAAATTATGTAATTAAGACAATTTTTTTGGACATTATGAATAGTAACGACGATAATTATCTTTAATTATCTGGATTAATGAGTAATCAGGTAGTTAAAGATAATACGATAATATCATAATAATAAAAAATTACCACCAAATGTGTCCTAAGGCTACTGTTTGTCTCATGGCCGACCATGGGATGCCTTGTGCCAAACTTGGGGGCCCCATGGAATCACATTTGTGAGAAAGTGACTTTTTATCTATTTATTTCTAAATAATGTTAAATGTAACAAAGAATATAACACCTAAGTAAAATATTTTTAATTTTATCTAAATAAATGATATTTTTGGACCATAAATAGTCATTGGAAAGATAAAACGATTTTCTACATTATAGTATTTTTTTATAATTTTTAGACATTAAAAAAATTAAATTATTTATGACATCATAATGATGCAGCGATGACCTCATTATTTAACGATTTAAAGAAAATGGAAAGATAATGTAAAACCTAAGACCTACAAATGTCCAAAACCTATTGGATGGGTGGATTTCGAAAAATTATCACCTTATCCTAGAAACACATCAATGTGGGACCATTAAAATCCGAATCTCATACTAAAATAAAGTAACATTTATTTACTTTCCAAGAGTGACCCTCCCCTCCTCTTATAAGAGGCCCCCACCACTACCTCCTTAGCCACACATCCAATGCCTTTGTCTCAGCCAACCCCTGCCCATTTGGTCTCTCCACATCCCTATCTAACTACTTGATGCCTCACTTTGGGAAAAAGTCTTCCCAAGGAAGCCTTTGAGCTCAAACTAAAGTGAGTTACCCGATTTTAAGGTAATGTCTTCACTTGTGTCCTTTTGTATTATTTTGCTTCTCCAACCCCATAACTCTTTTTATTAATTTCTTTTGTAACAACTCCAGAATATTAAATATACTAGGTCGTTTTTATAATAAGGATTCAAGCTAAACTTACACACACCTTCGTCTAATTGTTAAAAAACATATTGTTTCTATTGTTGGTGATTTTCTGCCTCACAAAACGATGATTATTCAATAATCTTTTAACACCTTTAAAGGTGGCCATTATGATGTAATTTTATTTTATATATGATATATATGGTATTTATGTTTACTATATTCTTCTTTATTTTATATTTAAACCATACCTTTATTCTTTTAATGTTGTGTAAATGCAATAATTTCATATGAGGAAGTGTGGACTACCGCCCCCTCAAGTGATGTGACTCGTACATGAAATACATGGAACGTATAAAGAATGAAATTAATGAACATATGTGACCTATATAACATATATATTATACTGGAATTATAATATATATATATATAATTTATTTTTAATCCCGTTAATATGACAAAGAAAAAATGAAAGTAGCGTTCATGCGTACGTACGGCCTACCATCTTCATGAACTGTTCTTTTAATTTTTTATCTTCAAATGCTATGTAATAGTATAAAATGAATATATACTGGATATATATGATATTTTAAAGATCAATACTATTCTTCATATGATGTATCTATAACTACAGGGAAAATTATTTTCCAACAAGTTTAATTTTTGACTCGCGTACCAAACATCGACAAAAACGTCTGATATGAACTCATATTATTAACCAATTATTATAACATTAAAATATGTGATATGAACATAATAATAATATTTATATGATGTCCTTAAGAAGTTATAATTTGACCAATGTTTATTATTCAGGAATATAATGAAATGAACGAGACAAGTTGGACTTGAGGTAAGGGATCCTACTCCTCTATTTCTTTTTAAGTACACTCTTTTATGTCATTCCATTTAAGCTCAAATTTTTTGTGATTGTGATGTTATTTTATATTACTCTTAATTTAATTTTTATGTAAATATTATGAGAGACCCTATTATCTCTCATCAATCCATTTTGGATGTTTTGAGTGGTGCCGTTAGGCTGCCGAATTTTCGTAAGAGATATAACCTCTCTCTTTCTTTTTAAGTACTTTCTTTTATGTCACTTATTTTATGCTCCTATTTGTTATGTTGGGGGATGTTCTTTTTTATTACTATTTCTTTAAACTGTAGTTTTATGTGATTAGAGACCCTATTTCCTCTCATAAATCCATTTTGGAAGTTTTAAGTGGCACCGTTAGTCTGCAGAGTTTTCGTAAGAGATGTTTCATCTCACTTTTATTCTCGTGATATTTATGCTACATTTGCCACAATTTCCATTGAGTGGTTTATTTACTTCCCATTATTACACGCCTTTTTTTAATATAATTCCATTTATGGGTATTTAAATATTGTTTAAATGACACTTCTTCAATGGGGTGTACTTTTCGAAAGTTACCAAGGTCGGTATGGGAACTATTCACCCTCCTATTTTTAAAAGACTTCGTTTGTTATGTCTTTTAATTCACATACTATTATGTTGGGATATGTTCTTATATATCCGGATTGATGTAAATTTTATGTACAAGTGATGATATTCCCTTTTTATCTCTCATAAACTCATTTTCTGAATTTTTGAAGTGACGCCGTTAGGCTGTCGAATTTTTCCAAGGGAACTTTTTAACCCAATTTCGATTTCTTTGGGTTCAACATGTAGTTATTGAATATGTCATCATTTGAATATGTTTAAATGACCTTTTTTTGTTTTACACTTAATATCCAATTATATTGGGTGTATTTATATTTTTCACACATAATTTTGAGATTGATTTATCCTTAATTTATGGATACCTTCTTCATAAGGGATTTCATCACATTTTACATCTCTATTGAGACATCATTGTTTTTATGCACCAATTCACTCTTATATGTTTTATATACTGTCCTGTGAAATATTATATGATGAATCCATTTATTCTCATGATATTATAAAGTTCTAATTAAATTTTATTCCTCAATTATTGTATTCAAGTGTCTCTAATTTTGGTAAAAACCCTTTAACCAAAATATCTCTTTAAATGATTTAATGATTTTTTCTTATTAATATCCATGTTTTCAAAATGGTTTTAAGGATTTAATTATATAGATATTAATGGTTTAAAATGTTAAAAGCATCAAGGTGGTATGGGACACTTTTATTCAAAAATATCATTATTAAATGTTTTAAATGGTTTTGAAAATGGTTTTTTAATGGATTCATTATTTCAATATCCTAAAATGTTATATTGTGATTAAAATGTGGAAATGTTATATTTCCTTTATGCATGTTTTATGTGATACATTTATGTTATGGTTCTTGTGCATTTTTATGAAAATGGGTGGTTCCATGATAAACTAAGGGCAGGTGAGCCCGATATAGCTCTCCAATGCATTGGTTAATTCGAAGGAGTGAAACGTTAAGGTTTATCCGAAGAGATTTAGGGAATATACTGTGGTGGGTATTCCAAACGTAACCAAGTGGGTTACTCCTTACATAATAATGTTATGAATGCCTCAAGTTACCTTTTATGTCTTATGATTTCTATGATTTATTCATGACTTAATGAGGTATGTTGAAGTGCCTATGTTTTATGGGTAATGTATGATTTCATTCTTATGTATATATGAACTCATGTTTCCGTTCCATACTTTTATAACCCTTACTGAGTTTTTTATGCTAATCCCAAGTTTTTGAAATGTTTTTCACAGGTCAAGGGAAGGGTACATGATATGATGATAGTGTCAAGGAAGTGTCAACAAAGGATCCATGTTTTATTTTAAATATGTTTCCGTTGATGGGAAAAATGAATACTATCTTTTATGTAACCACTTTGTTTAAATGTGGAATGTAATGCAAGTGTTATGATCTAATTATCTAAAACTCTAAACTTGAAAAGATCCTCAATGTGTAATCTTGTAATAACTCAAGCTTAAGTAAGGTTTAAGGATGGGGCCTTATAGTTGGTATCAGAGGTTGGTTTAGATAACATTAGTGGTTAGGGTATTATTTAAGCATAAGTTACATTACCTTAATGGTTAGGATTTCAGAAAGAGTCATAGTTTTTAGATAAAGTGAATGAGTAAGTATATATTAGTGTTTATATTCCTCATTAGTACATTATGGTTTTGTTGATATACTCACACTGACCTTTTTGGTTTTAGTAAATGGCTGGATCTAGCAGGAACCAAAGAAATAGTGGATGTGAAGGAAACTGTGACAATTTTTTGAGCAAGAAACTGAATGATATGGGAGCTGCAATGAGAACTCTTGTGATTATCCTCAACCAACTATATGGATTCATTATTTACCACCTAAACATTGGTGATTTCTCTAAGGCATCATATATGAAAGAAACAAATCCCTATGGAAGTACAGGTAATAATCATAAAGGTAAGTGTGTTTAAAAACCTATGTGTCAATGATGTGGAAAGAAAAACCTAGGAAAATGTTTCAAAGGGACAGAAATATTATATATATGTGGAAATGAAGTTCATAAAGCAAGAACCTTCCATGGAAAAAAGAAGCATCATGTTGACTCGAGGAAAGGGAAAGAGGTTCTTTCTGAGGATCAATTGAATGTTTTAAATGTAGTGTGCATGTTTATTATGCAAACACATGTCCTATGAAGAAGTTTCGTAAATGAGATCACCATGATCGTACAAATAATCATTTACCACTACCTAATGCCATTCTGATTGAGGATGAAGAAACTGACAATGACCAATCAAAGGTATGGATTATTTACTAACTTTTGTTTTCCTATTTTTGAATCTTAGGATATGATTCATGATTTTTTTGTAGGAAATAAGTATTCCAGAATAACTTGGAAAGGAATGATTAATGGATCATGAAGAATGTTGAGTGAGTAAGAAGTCGACATATAAGGGCTTCAAGAGTTATTGTGAAATTCTTAAGAGTATTAAGTCTCTTTTGAAGATGGGATTACATTAGAAGACTTTTTATAGTATGTGTAACCCTGATGTTTAATATATGAATGTTTTATTCAAGGAATATCTATCTGTTCTTTTGTGGACATAGTTATAAAGAACCATTTGGGTATATATGATCCTTACTTTTGAGGTAATTATGGGTTACTATAAGTTATGATGGAAGTGAAAGGCATGAGATAAAATTGAGTTTAAATTATGTTATGATTATTTTTGATGATTTTATCTCCTTTTGGGGAATGATTTGAGAATTATATAGTTTTGGAAAAAGGACAACACACAGACCGTGTGACAACCTATCGCGTCAGACAAAGCTACGGGAATCGAACCCACAACCAAAGTGCAACTGGTATTTATCGCCAACCACTGAACTACTTGAAGTCCCTGGTTAGTTTGACTGATTCTTTTTAGTTATATGATTTTATGAAATAAGAGTAATTTGTCTTTGGGTTATCTATGGAAATTTATTATACTATCATGGAGGATATGTGATTAGTTTAATTACTCTTCAATACGAGACTTTAAGTGAAACTGATGTTGTTTGGAGATAAAAGTTACGATTTAACTTGGAAGAATATGTGACTAAAACCTTCAAATTTTTGGGTTTTAATCTTATTTTGGTTTACTTTAAATGATTTGATGGACAAATTTTTTATCGAATGGTCCTCGTTGAACTTTGGGTTTTGTTGGACAAATTTTGGAGATTAAGAATAGATTTTATTTTTATAAAGGGTTATCCTTTCTTGGATTATCTGATCTTGTACTAACCTTTTTGTTTTGTCTTTGGTTAAGGTCTAAATATATGGGAAGTATATAGTTCTATTTTGTGGATTAGGTGATTCTCTAAAAGTTGATTATAGTACTCTTAATGTGAACAAGTCTTCCTAAATACTCATCTTCTGGGGAAAGTATGAGTTTGTGTAATAAATCTAATTAAAGTTGAAAGTCAACATGATAAGTAATTATGTTTCCTTATGAATAAATTCCTCAATAAAAAGTAACTTAAAACAAAAAATTTGTCTATTATGTTTTCCTACTGGGGAATCGAATAACGTTTAACCCATCACTAGTTTGTGATTTTCTTGTGGTTAACTTTCTCCAAAACATGTTTTCTATCACACTCCATCATAACATGGCCCTATGATTTCTCCTCCATCTCCATGTTTTCCTATATGGAATCCTAGTATGGGTTAACTTGGGTGACCTCTATACTTATCTTTATTTATTTTAATGTTATTGTTTTACTGACTCTTGTTCCGATTTGGGATTTTCAATTATGTTTCCAAGCCCAATTTTAAAATTGTGAGAACACAATTCCCAAAAGGGGGGAAGGATGTAACACCCCAGATAAATAAAGAGTATGAAATTTTCACATTTATCAATATTTTTGAATAAAATATTAATATAACATTAAAGGGTATGCTATGCTTGATGGCGTACCCAACACGCAAAAACATGTTCCTTGGGAATCATACGTTGCACTCTAATAGTAAAATAATATTATTTAAATGGTTGTTAACACAAAGTCGTTGTATTGGGGGGAATGAATAGAAATTACTAAAATACTATTATATATGTTTGTTAATTGTTTTTACTCATATCCAATAAGTTTTAGAGGCTTAAAATACAAATGAATCCAATCTTAAGAATTGAATACACTAGTATTTTTAAAAGATTGTTTTACTACCTTTAGATGGAAAACCATTTTTAAATTAGACTTTTGAAAATTTTATAAGCTCTATTTTTCCAAATAATCATATTATTTATCATTGGGACATTGAAATTTACCTTGTGTTAATTTTTGGTATTTTTTTGACAATGTTAATTTTTCAATGAATAGTGAAAATACTGCATTTTACATCAAAACTAATTTTTCATATAATTTAATTATATGGTTATATTATATTTTTAATTTGGTTTAAAGTGTAATTAGAATATATTTTTACCATGTAATACAATTATAGTCATTGGGATTAATTTCACTTTGGAATTGGGCATAAACAAGTGCCAAACTTTTCATTTATATTGTTTCAAAACAACCCGCTATTTGTTTTGACAACGAGAATTTTTTTTAAATTAATTATTGCAATTTATTTTCATGGAATTTGGTAAAATTGATTACATATTTGGAATCAGAAGGTCCAAATTATGTAATGAATACTCTTTTGTTTTTTAACATTATGAATAGTAACGACGGTAATTATCTTTAATTATATTGATTAATGAGTAATCAGGTAGTTAAAGATAAAAAGATAATATAATAATAATAAAAAATGACCACATAATGTGTCATAAGGCTAATGGTTGTCTCATGGAAAACCATTGGATTCCTTGTGCCAAACTTGGGGGCCCAATGGAATCACTTTTGGGAGAAAGTGACTTTTTATCTATTTATTTTTAAAGAATGTTAAATGTAACCAAGAATGTATCACCTAAGTAAAATATTTTTAATTTTGTCTAAATAAATTATATTTTGGACCATAAATATTCATTGGAAGTATAAAAATATTTTCCACATCACAGTATTTTTTTTATAATCATTAGACATTAAATAAATTAAATTATTTATGACATCATAATGATGTAGCGATGACCTCATTATTTAACGATTTAAATAAAATGGAAAGATAATTTAAAATCTAAGACCTACACATGTCCAAAACCTATTGGATGGGTGTATTTCGAGCCCTTATCACTTTATCCTCAAAACACATCGATGTGGGAAAATTAAAATCCGAAACTCATCCTAAAATAAAGTAAAATTTATTTACTTTCCAAGAGTGCCCCTTGTAACACCCAGAACATCCACGATACGCTTCTCATTCAATAATGCAATAGCTTGCATTGTACGCAACTTCGAGTTCTAAAACACCACGACTAATCAAATTCGCCATTAGGAATAGTAATAACCACTTTTTAAAATTATAGAAATTATATATTTCAAAATGGAATTCATTTTTGTATTCGTAATATCAAAATTATCCAAAGTTGATTTTTTTTAATTTTCTGAGAACTTCCAATTTTTTTATGAATAGTGAAAATTACTTAAATTTTTTTTTATCAGAATAATTTATTGTGATAAATTATAATATTTAGTGGTTTCAAATTATAACTAGAATATATTTTTACCATTTTATCCAATGGTGGTCATTAGAATTAATTTAAAATTCAAATTGGACATAAACAATTGCCAATCTTTTGATATAAATTGTTTCTTAAAAACACGCTATTTGTTGTGACAATGGAAATTAATTATAAAATTAATGAATGCAACTTATATTTTTGTAATTTTGTAAAATAGACATCATTTTTGAAATCGGAATATCAATTATAGCTTAGGGTGAAATTTTGGCATTGTTCTAAAAAACTTCAATTTTTGATGAATAGTGAAACCACTAAGTGGTAGTTAAATAACTGATTTTTCGTTTAAATGAAATATTACCACTTCTGTTTTTTTAATTTAAAAAATCCGACATACATGGTTGTCATTAGGATGTAAAATGTGGTTCAATGGGATAAAAATAATTTTTTGGTGAATAGTAACTTTTAAGTTTAATTAATCGCGATTAGATGTAATTAGTGTAGTTTAACGTAAAAATAATGTATTAATAATATGAGATGAGCTTGACACATTTCCTACCCTCATTTGATGTTCCATGGCCGACCAAGACAATCCATGGGTCAACTTGGGGACCCCATGGAGCCACTTTAGTTGGAAAATGACATAAATACCTTTTATTTAATGTTAAAGTAAAAATGACACAAACATGAAATGTTTTACTAAAAAAAATTTTACATGGGGTTATACAAGTCATATTTTTGACTATAAATAGTCATTGGAAAGATAAAAAGATTTCCTACATCATAGTATTTTTTTTAGACATTAAATAAATTAAATTATTTATGACATCATTATGATGCAGCGATGACCTCATTATTTAACGATTTTAATAAATTGAAAAGATAATGTACAATCCAAGGAATAAACTTGTCCAAAGACTATTGGATGGGTAGATTTCGAACCCTTATCACCATAGCCACGAATTATACAAAGTGTGGGACCTCTAAAATCCGAAACTCATTTTATAATAAAGTGTCTTTTCTTTACATTCCAAGAGTGCCCCTCCTCTCCACTTATAAAAGGCCCCCACCTCTCCCACCTCATTTACACTTTCAAGCCATTTGGCTCGGCCAACCTCTGCCCAAATACTCTTCCAACTTCCCCCTCTTACTCCTAGAAGCCTCACTTTGGGCAGAACTCTTCCCAAGGAAGCCTTTGGCTCAAATCAAAAAGAGTTACCCGATTTTGAGGTAATGTCTTCTCTAATGTTGTTTTGTTTTATTTTTCTTCTCCAAACCCCTAAACTCATTTTATTCATTTCTTTTGTAACGACAACAGTATCCTCAATATACTAGGATGTTTTTATAAGAAGTATTCGAGCTACACTTACACACACCTACATCTAATGGTTAAAGAACATACGGTTTCTGTGGATGGCGAATTTCTGCCTCACGAAAAGATGATTGTTCAAAACTCATATAACACCTTCAAAGGTGGCAATTAAGATGTCACTATATTTATATATGATATATAATATGTTTATTTTTTACTTATGCTTCTGTATTTATCATTTATTGCATACTTTATGATTTCCATTATGGGTAAAACGCGATAATTTTATTTTAGGAAGTGCGGACTACCGCCCCCTCAAAGTGATTTGAATCGTTAATGCCATATGTGGGATGTATAAAGGATGGATTAAATGGAATTATACACTATATTATACTATAATTATATTATAAATTTATATCATTATGATTTCATTCCATTAAATACGAAATACAAATGAAAGTAGGGTTCATGCGTACGTACGGCTTACCGTCTCCATGAACGGTGCATTTCATTTCTTACCTCTAAATGTTATGTGACATTATTAATGAATGTATATACTGGATATATATCATATATACGATATCTACATCATGAATATAATTCTGTATATAATGGATATTTCACCACATGAACAACTTGTAATTATAGAAAGTTTATTTTTGACTCAAGTACCAAAGATCGACAAAACGACCGTTATTAACTTAAATAATTACATAATGTTCATAACATGGTAATAAGGGATATAAAAGGAATAATGAACATGAAAAAGGTTCTTAAGTAAATAGGAATTAACTCTATTTTATTATTCAGGTGGTTAAAGAATGGTCAAGTCAGGACAGGACGCAAGGTAAGGGAATTTCTTAACCCAATTTCCATTCTTTGGGTTAATCTCTTTCAAATTATGTCATTATATTATTATGTCATATCTTGTATTTGTACTTTATTTATTTGTACTTATAGTGAATACACATAATATATCTATATTATTTTCAAAATGATCTTTGTATGGGACTTCGTCTCAATCTCTTTTCATTGAGGCATATTTGGTTTTATACACAACTTTCTTTTATACGGTGTATAAACCCCTTTGAATTTTAAGTTTATTCAAAAGGAATCTTTTTTATACGAAGCGTTTTACTAAACGACAAAAAGGGAATGTTTTTCTTTCCGTACATATGCGGTGACAACAACTTCTCCACCGCCGTGACCATTATTTGATTTTCAGCTTCCTCTACAAGCCATACCTTCTTTTTAAAACAAAAATAAATACCATGTTTTACTTTTCATTTATTTTGGTATTGAAAATGGTTTTGAAAGAGTTTTTATTATATCAATGTGTTGTATTGATATCTTGTGATTGAAATGTGGAAATTTTATGTTTCCTTTATGCATGTTTTATGTGATACGATTATGTTATGGTTTATGAGATGTTTAAACCCGTTCATATGAGGAATGTATTTGACTTAATAAGTGACGGGTGGATCCTGCTATAGCTCCTCGATGCATCGGTAGGTCTCATGAGACCACTAGACGTGGAATTTGCCGAGGCCCTTTCCCAATTTGATTTATGGTTTTGTCCAAGGCCTTAATCATTTTAGATGTCTTGGCCGAGTCCTTGACAAAATGTTTCAGAATGTCCGGCATTAAACATTCCCTCATTATGAAAGTGGTTATTGTTCTTTCATGTGATTATTCGTCTAGTAGAATATCCATGTGATGAAAGTGAATGACATTATCTCATTTTACATTTTCCATATTATGCTGATGTTCAAGTTTAATAAGGATTTTGTTTAGTTATACATTGCCTTAAATTTTTATGTTTATTTATGAAAGCTTCCGCAATATTGTTATCCTTACTGAGCATCTGAGCTCAACCCTTTCAATGTTTTTATATTTTCCAGGATGTGAAGAAGTATTTTATGAATGACCTGTAGGGATAGTCAGAAGAGGATATGAGTGTGGACTATGAAGACTTTGTTATTATTTTTTCACTTTATGATGTAATGTAACACTTATGAATGTATCTAGTGTTTCCAAGGCTACTAAACTAATTGGTCTTTCGAGACTTGATCTTTTGTGATCATGCCAATGTTACGAAGTAACGCACCAGCTCTGGGTAGCTGGGGTCGGGGCGCTACAGTTGGTATCAGAGGAAGTTTAGTACAAACCTTGTAAGCTAGATTTAGACAAACTCTGATTAGAGCACGTAGACCTAAGATGAACTTTGAGGATTAGTATAGAAGAACTTCCTAAAATTTTGGTATTGTAGAGATTTTGTGAGTTTTCCGAGCAATACATCCCTATCTGGATACGAGCAGGTAGAGGCGGCTCTGGCACAAATGTACCTAGGGGTAAAACCCAAAAACACCGCTTTGAGCTAGACTCGAACGGGAACTGGTGCATGACAACGGGCCTTGCTGCACTCTTGGTTACGACACTCCTAGGGGATATGCTTTGGATAATTCACATTTTCTTTATAAACCACTATGAAGGGTTATGAGTATATACTTCCTCAAAGAAAACATTTCTTTTTATGATTATGGATTATATCCATAAATAGTTCAATTTATGTAAAGTATTTTACAAGTATGGAATTATGTATTTTGATTCATAAACTAATCTAGTTTATGTCATTGTTTAGAAATGGCGCCTAGTGGAAGGAATGGAAACTGTATCAATGAACGAACTTCGTGTAGGGATTGCCCTTCTGCTCAAGATAATTATTGTGGATCTGGAGATACAACTGGTGCTGATCAACTTATTACCATACTGGGACAACTCACTCAGGTTATGAATAATAACCTTACTTGTATGGAGCACCCTGATCCACAACGTGGAGGATCAATGCTAGACCGTTTCATGAGGCAACAACCACCAACCTTCAATGGTATTACAAATCCTATAGTAGCTGAGCAATGGATAAATTCCTTAGAGAAAATATTCCATGCCTTGGGGAGTAGCGAAAGGGATAAGGTTGTCATGGTAGTTTACCACCTCACCGGAGATGCCGATCAGTGGTGGTCGCTGATTCAAAACACAAAGGAAGATGATGACGTATCAAATATGGAATGGAGGGAGTTCAAAGAGATTTTCTTAGAAAAATACTATCCTCGTGACCATCAAGCAGATATGGAAAGACAATTTTTGAGTCTGAGACAAAAGGATGATGAGAATGTCGCAAAGTATGAGGCCAACTTTACAAGGTTAGCGAGGCATGCTGCAGATTATATACGTAACCCAAGAAGTAAGATTGATCTTTTATTTGATGGGTTAAAACCATTTCTCCGTCAAGCATTAGTCTCACAAACCTTCTCGTCATACGAAGATATTGTCTGATGTGCTATTAAGACAGAAAAGGAATTCTCTATGTCTTATGACAACAAAGTAAAGTAAGAGAAGAAGAGAATGGTGTAACAAGAGACATATAAAGGGAAAAAGGGAAATAAGGATTTTCCATTATGTGATAATTGTGGGAAGAATCACCCTGGTACTTGCCTAAAAGGAATGGGAGTTTGTTATAAATGTGGGGAAAAAGGTCACCAGGCGCGTGATTGCAAGGGAAAGAAAGAGGCTTTCAATGTTTAATGCTACAATTGTAGGGAAATGGGGCATTATGCAAATGAATGTCCTAAGCGTCAGGGAAACATACCTCAGAAAAGGCCAAGGGATCAAGGACAATCTTATGTTGTTACTACAGTTGAAGCGAAATAATTAATGTATTGATGCTTTTGGACTCATGGATTATATTCTTGTTATTAGAATAATGTGATATATATATATATAAGGATTGTACTATAATATTTGTTGATTTCAGTAATGTTTTAATATGATTAGTATGTGATAATAAGAGAAACTTTACTTTGTTTGGGGAATCTGATATATTGATTTTGGAATTAAGAGACCTTTTAGAGAAAGTCTGGACAGATGTATTTTGGATAACTAAAAAGTTTGGAGTGGATTAAGTTGATCTTTGGATAGTATTGTTGAAGGTTAAAAAATATATGATGATTATTTTTGGAATATTATAATACTATAGTTTTAGGAAAAGGACAACCTTCAGGGTGGGGCCTAACCCGTCACGTCGGACAAAGCTGCAGGAATCGAACCCACAACCATAGTGCAACATGCCTTTATTTCTTACCACTAGCCTACAGGAAGTCTCTGGTTATTACAAAATAATTTTACTAATCTAAATGGTATATTTTAACATTTGGAACCTTATACAATTAGGATAAGTATAATATTTTTGAGTTCTATTATCTTTTTGAGTGAAAGATGAGTTGAAGGTTGAAACTCTAATTGTCAAGCATGAATATATATATACCTATCTCTTATTCAGTGAATAAATTAATTCTTAAACATTAGTAAAGGGATATTAAAACAAAAAAATGTGTTATCCTAATACCTTATGTCTTATTGAACTGATGATATTTTAAATAAACATAGATTGAAGGCTTTGAGGCCCTCAATTTGACAGTTGATTGTGATTGATGACCTCAATCACTCCCTACAAATATTTACGTTTTTCCTCCAATTATATGTCTCTAATTGCCACCAATGTTCTCCTAATCGAGATCATAATTGGGTGGTGACTTTTTCATTTCCCTTTCCCTCTTATTAAGGCAAAATTTAATTAATCTTATTTCCGATGTGGGTTTTCCACAAAGGTATTTTCTCTTTTCAACCTTTTATTTTCCAAGAAAAATTTCAAATTGCAAAGACGCAATTTATTGAAGGAGGGGAGAATGTAACACCCATAGCTTCCACGATATTCTTCTCATTCAATAATGAAATAGCTTGCATTGTACGCAACTTCGAGTTCATAAACACCACGACTAATCAAAGAAGCCGTTATGAATAGTAATAACCACTTTTTAAAATTATAGAAATTTTGTATTTCAATATGGACTTCATTTTTGTATTCGTAATATCAAAATTATCCATAGTTGAATTTTTTGTGATTTTCTGAGAACTTCCAATTTTTTTATGAATAGTGAAAATTACTTAAAAAAAACGTTTTTAATCAAAATAATTTATAGTGATAAATTATACTATTTAGTGGTTTTAAAGTATAATTAGAATATATTTTTACCATTTTATCCAATGGTGGTCATTATAATTAATTTAACATTGAAATTGGACATAAACAATTGCCAATCTTTTGATATAAATTATTTCTTAAAAACACGCTATTTGTTGTGACAGTGGGAATTAATTATAAAATTAATTAATGAAACTTATATGTTTTTAATTTTGTAAAATAGACATCATTTTTGAAATCGGAATATCAATTATAGCTCAGGGTGAAATTTTGGCATTGTTCTGAAAAACTACAATTTTTGATGAATAGTGAAACCACTAAGTTGTAGTTAAATAACTGATTTTTCGTTTAAATGAAATATTACCACTTCTGTGTTTTGAATTTCAAAAATCTGACATACATGGTTGTCATTAGGATGTAAAATGTGGTTCAATGGGATAAAAATAATTTTTTTGGTGAATAGTAACTTTTTAAGTTTAATTAATTGCGATTAGAGGTAATTAGTGTAGTTTAAGGTAAAAATAATGTTTTAATAATATGAGATGAGATTGACACATGTCCTACCCTTATTTTATGTT
The DNA here is from genome assembly GCA_963277665.1 of Viscum album. Classification (NCBI taxonomy): domain Eukaryota; kingdom Viridiplantae; phylum Streptophyta; class Magnoliopsida; order Santalales; family Viscaceae; genus Viscum; species Viscum album. The sequence goes on from OY728148.1 coordinate 869,907,018, forward strand.
CCATGGCCGACCACGACAATCCATGGGTCAACTTGGGGACCCCATGGAGCCACTTTAGTTGGAAAATGACATAAATACCTTTTATTTAATGTTAATGTAAAAATGACACAAACATGAAATGTTTTACTAAAACAATTTTTACATGGTGTTATACAAGTCATATTTTTGACTATAAATAGTAATTGGAAAGCTAAAAAGATTTCATACATCATAGTATTTTTTTATATTTTTAGACATTAAATAAATTAAATTATTTATGACATCATTATGATGCAGCGATGACCTCATTATTTAACGATTTTAATAAAATGAAAAGATAATGTACAATCCAAGGCATACACTTGTCCAAAGACTATTGGATGGGTAGATTTAGAACCCTTATCACCTTACCCACGAATTATATAAAGTGTGGGACCTCTAAAATCCGAAACTCATTTTATAATAAAGTGACTTTTCTTTACTTTCCAAGAGTGCCCCTCCTCTCCACTTATAAAAGGCCCCCACCTCTCCCACCTCATTTACACTTTCAAGCCATTTGGATAGGCCAACCTCTGCCCAAATACTCTCCAAACTTCCCCCTCTTACTCCTTGAAGCCTCACTTTGGTCAGAACTCTTCCCAAGGAAGCCTTTGGCTCAAATCAAAAAGAGTTACCCGATTTTGAGGTAATGTCTTCTCTAATGTTGTTTTGTTTTATTTTTCTTCTCCAACCCCCTAAACTTATTTTATTCATTTCTTTTGTAACAAAACCAGTATCCTCAATATACTATGATGTTGTTATAAGAAGTATTCGAGCTAAACTTACACACACCTACATCTAATGGTTAAAGAACATACGGTTTCTGTGCATGGCGAATTTCTGCCTCACGAAACGATGATTGTTCAACACTCATATAACACCTTCAAAGGTGGCCATTAAAATGTCACTATATTTATATATGATATATAATATGTTTATGTTTTACTTATGCTTCTGTATTTCTCATTTATGGTATACGTTATGATTTCCATTATGGGTAAAACGCGATAATTTCATTTTAGGAAGTGTGGACTACCGCCCCCTCAAAGTGATTTCAATCGTTAATGCCATATGTGGGATGTATAAAGGATGGATTAAATGGTATTATACACTATATTATACTGAAATTATATTATAAATTTATATCATTATGATTTCATTCCATTAAATACGAAATAGAAATGAAAGTAGCGTTCATGCGTACGTACGGCTTACCGTCTCCATGAACGGTGCATTTCATTTCTTACCTCTAAATGTTACGTGACATTATGAATGAATGTATATAATGGATATATATCATATATATGATATCTACATCATGAATATAATTCTGGATATAAAGGATATTTCACCACATGAACAACATGTAATTATAGGAAGTTTATTTTTGACTCAAGTACCAAAGATCGACAAAACGACCGTTGTTAACTTAAATAATTACATAATGTTCATAACATGGTAATGAGTGATATAAAAGGAATAATGATCATGAAAAAGGTTCTTAAGTAAATAGGAATTAACTCTATTTTATTATTCAATAGGTTAAAGAATGGTCGAGTCAGGACAGGACGCAAGGTAAGGGAATTTCATAACCCAATTTCCATTCTTTGGGTTAATCTCTTACTTTCAAATTATTTCATTATATTATTATGTCATATCTTGTATTTGTACTTTATTTATGTGTACTTATAGTGAATACACATAATATATCTATTTTATTTTAAAAATGATCTTTGTATGGGACTTCGTCTCAATCTCCTTTCATTGAGGCATATTTGGTTTTATACACAACTTTCTTTTATACGGTGTATAAACCCCTTTGACTTTTACGTTTATTCAAAAGGAATCTTTTTTATACGAAGAGTTTTACTAAATGAAAAAAAGGGAATGTTTTTCTTTCCGTACATATGCAGCGACAACGACTTCTCCGCCGCCGTGACCATTATTTTATTTTTGGCTTCCTCTACGAGCCATACCTTCTTTTTAAAAGAAAAATAAATACAATGTTTTACTTTTCTTTTATTTTGGTATTGAAAATGGTTTTGAAAGCGTTTTTATTATATCAATGTGTTGTATTGATATCTTGTGATTGAAATGTTGAAATGTATTGTTTCCTTTATGCATGTTTTATGTGATACGATTATGTTATGGTTTATGAGATGTTTAAACCTGTTCATATGAAGAATGTATTGGACTTAATAAGTGACGAGTGGAGCCCGCTATAGCTCCTCGATGCATCGGTAGGTCTCATGAGACAACTAGACGTGGAATTGGCTGAGGCCCTTTCCCAATTTGATTTATGGTTTTGGCCGAGGCCTTAATCATTTTAGACTTCATGGCCGAGGCCTTGCCAAAATGTTTCAGAATGTCATGCATTATACATTCCCTCATTATGAAAGTGGTTATTGATCTTTCATGTGATTATTCGTCTAGTAGAATATCCATGTGAATATGTAAGTGACATTATTTGATTTTACTTTTTCCATATTATGCTGAACTTCAAGTTTAATAACGCTTTTGTTTAGTTATACATTGCCTTAAATGTTTATGTTTATTTATGAAAGCTTCCGCAATATTGTTATCCTTACTGAGCATCTGAGCTCACCCCTTTCAATATTTTGATATTTTCCAGGATGTGAAGAATTATTTTATGAATGACCTGCAGGGATAGTCAGAAGAGGATATGAGTGTGGACTATGAAGACTTTGTTATTAGTTTTTCACTTTATGATGTAATGTAACACTTATGAATGTATCTAGTGTTTCCAAGGCTACTAAACTAATCGGTCTTTCGAGACTTGATCTTTTGTGATCATGCCAATGTTACGAAGTAACGCACCGGCTCTGGGTAGCTGGGGTCGGGGCACTACACCCCTCCCCTCCTCTTATAAAAGGCCCCCACCACTACCTCATTACCCACACTTCCAAAGCCTTTGGATCTACGAACCCCTAACCATTTTGTCTCTCCAAATCCCTATCTAACTCCTTGAATCCTCACTTTGGGCAGAAGACTTCCCAAGTAAGCCTTTGAGCTCAAACCAATGGTAGTTACCCGATTTTAAGGTAATGTCTTCACTTGTGTCCTTTTGTTTTATTTTGCTTCTCCAACCCCCTAAAATCATTCTATTCATTTCTTTTGTAAAAACTCCAATATCTTCAATATACTAGGATGTTGTTATAATAAGGATTCGAGCTACAGTTACACACACCTTCGTCTAATGGTTAAAGAACATACAATTTCTGTGGTTGGCGATTTTCTGCCTCAAAAAACGATGATTGTTCAATATTATTTTAACACATTTAAAAGTGGCCGTTATGATGTCACTGTATTTTATATATGATATATATGGTATTTATGTTTACTATATGCTTCTGTATTTTATATTTAAACCATACCTTTATTCTTTTCATGTTGTGTAAATGCGATAATTTCATATGAGGAAGTGTGGACTACCGCCCCCTCAAGTGATGGGACTCGTACATGCAATACATGGAACGTATAAAGAATGAAATTAATGAACATATGTGACCTATATAACATATATATTATACTGTAATTATAATATATATATATATATATAAAATTTATTTCTAATCCCGTTAATATGACAATGAAAAAATGAAAGTAGCGTTCATGTGTACGTACGGCCTACCGCCTCCATGAACGGTGCTTTTTGTTTTTTATCTCTAATTGATATGTAATAGTATAAAGTGAATATATACTGGATATATATGATATTTATAACATCAATAATATCCAATAAATTATTTACCTATAACTACATGTAAAATTATTTTCTAACAAGTTCAATTTTTGACTCACGTACCAAACATCGACAAAAACGTCTGATATGAACTCATATTATTAACCAATTGTTATAAAATAAAAATATGTGATATGAACTGAATAATAATCTTCATAGGAGTTCCTTAAGCAATTATAATTTGACCAAAGTTTATTATTCAGGAATATAAAGAAACGAACAAGACAAGTTGGACTTGAGGTAAGGGATCCTAGTCCTCTCTTTCTTTTTAAGTACACTCTTTTATGTCATTCCTTTTAAGCTCATATTTCTTGTGATTGGGATGTTCCTTTATATTGATCTTACTGTATGTTTTATGTACATATGATGAGAGACCATATTCTCTCTCATCAATCCATTTTGGAAGTTTTGAGTGGCGCCGTTAGGCTGCCGAATTTTCGTAAGAGATCTAACCTCTCTCTTTCTTTTTAAGTACTTTCCTTTATGTCACTTATTTTAAGCTCCTCTTTGTTATGTTGGGGGATGTTCTTTTTTTTAATTTTTCTGTAAACTTTATGTTTATGTGATGAGAGACCCTATTTCCTCTCATCAATCCATTTTGGATGTTTTAAGTGGCGCCGTTAGGCTGCTGAGTTTTTGTAAGAGATGTTTCATCTCACTTTACTTCCCGTGATATTTACACTACATTTGCCACAATTTCCTTTGAGTGGTTTATGTACTGCCCATTATTACACTCATTTTGTAATATAATTCCATTTATGGGTATTTACATATACATTGTACAACACTTCATCAATGGGGTGTACTTTTCAAAAGTTACGCAAGTCTGTAAGGGAACCTTTCACCCTCCTCTTTTTAAAAGTCTTCGTTTGTTATGTCTTTTAATTCACATACTATTATGGTGGGATATGTTATTATATATCCTGATTGATTTAAATTTTGTGTCCAAGTGATGAGATTCCCTTTTAATCTCTCATCAACTCATTTTCTGAATTTATGAAGTGACTCCGTTAGGCTGTCGAATTTTACCAAGGGAACTTTTTAACCCAATTTCGATTTATTTGGGTTCAACATGTAATTATTGAATATGTCATCATTTGAATATGTGTGAATGACCTTTTATTGTTTTACACTTAATATCCAATTATATTGGGTGTATTTATATTTGTTACACATAATTTTGAGATTGATTTATCTTTAATTTAAGGATACCTTCTTTATAAGGGATTTCCTCACATTTTACATCTCCGTGGAGAAATTATTGTTGTTATGCACCAATTCACTCTTATATGGTGTATATACTGTCCTTTGGAATATTATATCATGAATCCATTTATTCTCAGGATATTATAAAGTTCTTATTAAATGTTATTCCTCAATTATTATATTCAAGTGTCTCTAATTTTTGTAAAAACCCTTTAACCAAAATATCACTTTAAATGTTTTAATGACTTGTTCTTATTAATATAAATGTTTTCAAAATGGTTTTAAGGATTTATTTATTTGGATATTAATGGTTTAAAATGTTAAAAGCTTCACGGTGGTATGGGAAACTTTGATTCAAAAATCTCATTATTAAATGTTTTAAATGGTTTTGAAAAAGTTTTTTTAATGGATTCATTATTTCAATATCCTAAAATGTTATATTGTGATTGAAATGTGGAAATGTTATATTTCCTTTATTCATGTTTTATGTGATACATTTATGTTATGGTTCTTGGTCATTGTTATGAAAATGGGTGGTTCCATGATAAACTAAGGGCGGGTGAGCCCAATATAGCTCTCCAATGCATTGGGTAACGCGAAGGAGTGAAACGTTAAGGTTTCTCCGAAGAGATTTAGGGAATATACTGTGGTGGGTATTCCAAACGTAACCAAGAGGGTTACTCCCTACGTAATAATGTTATGAATGCCTCAAGTAACCTTATATGTCTTATGATTTCTATGATTTATTCATGACTTGATGAGGTATGTTAAAGTGCCTATGTTTTATGGGTAATGTATGATTTCATTCTTATGTATATATGAACTCATGTTTCCTTTCCATATTTTCATAACCCTTACTATGCTTTTTTTGCTCATCCCATTTTTTTGAAATGTTTTTCATAGGTCAAGGGATGGGTACATGATATGATGATAGTGTCAAGGAAGTGTCCAGAAAGGATCCATGTTTTATTTTAAATATGTTTCTCTTGATGGGAAAAATGAATACTATCTTTTATGTAACCAATTTGTTTAAATGTGGAATGTAATTAAAGTTTTATGATCTAATTCTCTAAAACACTAAACCTGGAAAGATCATGAATGTGTAATCTTGTAATTACTCAAGCTTAAGTAAGGTTTAAGGCTGGGGCCTTATACATATAATCTTTGTAACATATGTTACATGGGATGGACTTTGTAGGCGATTTTGTGAAAAAAATTAATTTATAAAGTGTAATGGATATTGAAACTATAATTTGTAATTTATTTAATTGATCCATAATATTTTACCCATTATAGTATGAGATCAAATGTAAGGGGAGATGGTTTAAATTACGATTTTGGTGAACATAGTTTATAACTTTTATCAGCCTTTATAATAGTTGGATTCTAATACGTTAATATAGAATTTAATTAATAATATAAGAATTTATATAAGTAATATATATATGTTTATAAATAAAATGATATGGTTAACTATATATAATAATTCCATGTTCAATAAAAATATTTTTTCCTCCATCAATTTAAAGAGTACATTTAATATATTGGAACACTTGTATATAAAAACAAAAATACTTAATAATCCCCTAGTAGTTAACCTAGGTAGTTGGGATAATATATGATGGGTAGTGAACTCTTTTATCTAATTATTCATCCCTTAGTGGTGATATTTATTTTTTAATAATGCTTAGTGTTGTGTTCTTGTAATTTACATATAAATTTCATCATGAAAATCTAAATTCATGGGCATGGATGGTGGAAATGATGATACATTAGAGGTGGTGGGCCTCGATCTAGTAGGGTTACCTATAGTATTTCCACCTATGACACCAAATTAAATTCATTAATTGGGCACTAACACAACAATTCATTAGATTTACCTATGCATGATGATGACAATTTAGTGTTCTTTATTACCTACACCTGTGATAAATGATATTACTCCTGAATTCCAATAGATGCATCCTCCCACATTATTATGGTGGTTGGCATCCTTTGGTTGTGAATTCATTTCAATAATCCATTTTATCTAATGTAGAGTAACTAAGGACACTTTTAGATATGTTTTTTAAGATCTTATCATATAAGATTTTGGATCCTACAATGTGTTGAATGTATGAGATTTCATATGATGTTCGTTATCTAGGTATGGTCTCAGGAGACTTCTACACAACCTATTATGATTACATTTTCCCTTCAGATTTAATTATCTGAGTAATATAGCGATTTAATGTCCATGTAGAATCTATATATGTTAATAATTGATTACTCAATATGTTATACTTTTCTTTAATGTTTTGAGCTATATCTTATATGTGATTATATATGACAAGAAATAGACTTTTAGGATAGTATAAAGTATTCCATATGACCCTTCGGGAATATCTTCCTTATATCTAAAATTAATAATATATTGAACCAAGATTTTATCATCGAGAAAAACATGAGGGAGTATGATTTTATATAGAATAATGGATTTTTGTAGATATTTAGTAATAGTTCACTTAGTTGTAGGGGGTATATCCTTGATGATTCTCATCCGAATAGTATCTATTGGAGTATAAAAACTAAAATCTTTGTAGCAAGCCATCATTATGGATGTATGTTCCATGTAATAATATTGTTTTACATATTCCAATTTTTTTTCATTATTGTTGTCATATGTTATGTATTTAATTTAATTTTCAAACTATTAATCCCATTTCTAGTAGAAGAGGGCATGAAAAATATCCACCATCATGATCACAATCAATGAATCTATATTGAGAAGGAATCTTGAGTAGTATTAACTGAATTGTTAAAAGCGGAGGTTGTGGATTCGATATCCATTATTTCAATTTTTCAATTTTATAAATGGATATTGGATTTGGGTAGTCCATTTTTATCTCAACACCATGGATAAGTCTAGTTGAACACATTTTAGATGATACACATATATCATTCTGTATTAACTTCTCCTGAATGAGATAATAATCTAGTATCTTATAAAATCAACTATTCTATATTATAAATTGATTGTTATAACTATTTTATCTCATAATGTATTTGTAATGACTTTTCGTGTAAATTATATACTTTTATAAGGGGATGATCCTAGACACACTATTGGATGCACGATAATTCAGTATATACCAATGTATGGATTGTACCCTAAATGAATGATGTTTTCATTCATGATAGTATCCATTCTTACTTGAGATGGTGGTATTTGATGTAATTATCATGATGGACTAGATAGGATCCTATTATAAATATATGGACTGCTTTCACCCGATGGTAAAATTTACATCACTAGAGGGATATAGATTTCATTAAATGGTTGATTGTAATATAAGGAAAAATATACCAGTAATAGAGAAATGTGGGATGGGAGACGAGACATCCCAAATATAACCCTTTTTCTTGCATTACATGACAATTATTCTAAAATATTTTCCTCTAAATGCTAGTGATTTTTGGGATTTATTACAAGAATAATTTTCTAGAATACCTCATGAGATAAAGGTAGATCATTCAATTGATATCATTTGAGGATAATATCAATTATCTATTTAACCATAGTATATGGAACATATAATGAAAATGAGCTCTATTCCGTAGAGGAAACATGGATGTTTAGGGATTTTATAGAGCCAAGAGCTTGAATTATTGGATGATAAAGTAAAAAATACATGTTTATAGAAACCATTCTATATAACCAATGTGGTTAGATAAAATTGTGAATGGTGGTTTAGTTTTCAACCTCGTGTCACACAGGTTTCCCGAACCATAGGACCTAAACTATATGTCATTATATTTGATGTATTCATTTTTAATATTGGTAATATTCCTCTTTAATCCTTTGTTTTTTTAAACATGGTCCCAGACCATGCAATATGGGGTACACACGTAGTGGTATTTCATTTTCAAAACATGCATTAGTCGACCATGGATCCATACCCTTTGATCTATTAGAAGATGGGTAAATAACACTTTTTCATGTATGTGAATAATGTGTTTAATCCACTCTCTCCTTTATTTATTACAGCAGTAGTAGCCACCTATTTATCAAACTAAGAGCTTCCAACAAAGACATTTACATAACATTGAATATATCTACCATCTATACTTTTTTATCCACTTTATGTCTTGTGGGAAAGTTATTGGCTAGTTATATAATTCATAGGCATCAATTTTTTATTTATATAAATGATGTAATTTTTATGTGACATCGTTCACTATACTTTCATTAAAATAATATATTATTCTATTCAATTCCATAATAGTACAACATAGGGGTCAATACTTGGTGTGGAATATACTATATAAATAAGGTAAGTTATCTATGACTTTTCTTCAACTTATCTCTATTATAGAACCATTTTTCATTGTGCTCAATCCATTTTAATGAATAATATTTACTTTTTAAGACATCTATATTGTTTTATATTTTATATGATGTAGTTTAATACCACACTGAATCCTTTTTTCAAAATTGGAGCTCTGGAATATAATTATAACCAAACTATGTATGTTTTTATTTTCATTTTCCTTATCAATAGTGATTAGGATTACATAAGTCTTTGTTCAGGTGTGTAGACTTGAATATTTGTATGTAATGTCTCCAATTTTAATTAACTAACACATTAACTGCTTAAGTGTAAATTATATATATTTTGATCACTTGGACATGGTTATTATGACTGGGTTGATATTTTATGCATTTATTAATTCACATTTTCTTATTATATATATGGTAATGTAATGAGAATATAAAATGAATATAAAAATGAGTGGATAATTTGCAGCAATGACCTTACACCACATTCTCCTATTTAATAATTGGTGAATAAAAAACTATTAAATGTTTATATGGATTTATTATTACATGGTTGGTGATGAAAGGTTTATATAAATTAAATGAGTTTAATGTTCCAATTACTTTTGTACTTATTTCATCTTTTTATAAATGGAAATTCTTAATACTTCCTTAGATTCGTGAGGGAATGCCTTAATCTCCCAATTGAAACCATTATTATTCAGTGAGTTAATTGTTTTGAGAAAACAACTACATATTCTAATCGTTTATTATTAAATAAAATTTTTTATATAACAAATGACTAACATGAAATCTTTTTTTGGGAATTTTAATTTTATGTAATGACCCCATAGATTGGTCTTAATGTCTTAAAAAACACAAAACAATGAATAAAATCAATTAGGCCAATAGAGGCATGGATGGTTCTTACTATGAATGAGTTCCATGGGATTAGATTGAATCATTTTTAATTTGAATTTTTTGGTTATACAACTTGTATTACAATTAGAACCATCATTTTCTAATGGCATGAGTTATTAATATGTGTGCTCCTTAACCTTAGGGTTAACGATGCATTACTGTCAACCTAGATCCTCTATTGTCATTATTTACTATTAAAATAAGTTTGATACCAATTATATATTATTTAATTATTATAAAATCAATAATAATTAATTAAATTATTATATGTTTACTGACATTTCCAGATTTCGATAGTGTAGGAATATACATTTTATAATACAACTTCTTCCTTTTATATATACCTACACACTGAAAATTATATATTCACATAATTGATTTTATAGAAATTATTAGAGGTGAAATATTTCTATTTATCTCACACACAATATAGACAATCATTGGCACCTAGTAAGAATATATGATTGTATGTGTAGACAATGGAAGGAGTCCCAATTTTGAAACCTGAGTTATTTAATTCATGATAGGAACGTGGTAGCATATGAAAACTACAGTGGTAGGGATCCTTGGATTGTTTTTCCACTTTTATTTTTTTATATCATACAACTTAATTTTTTTCAAAATTAAATTTATTACTTTTTTTCTATAGATTCATGGAATTTTTAGTTTGAATATGGTAATGTTTTCAACATGATTAGAATATTTTTAATTAGATGTTTATTCTTTTTTACAATTCCCAAATCATTATTATACTAATAAATGTTTTAATAAATTTTATATGAAAAATGTTAACAAAATTTAACTATGGGAACAGTATCCCCACTTTCACACAATTGGCCCACAATTATAGTCACCATCTTTTCGAGTATATGTTTATGTTATTTAGGCCACGCGGTAAAAAATGATCCATTAATCAGGTGCGGATCAGGCCCAAATAATCCAAATAATAGTATATAATATATAATTAGTTGTTTAAAAGTTAGTTTCAAGACCTATATCTGTATCCCCTTCCCTTTAATGGAAAACTATAATTTCACTAGTCTATATAGTGATCTACCTCCTCACAAACCGATGGGACATGTTTTCCATCGACACATCCCACAGTTCATTATGATGATGAATATTAAGTATATATTTTATATTCATAACTTTATTATACAAATTAATTCATTATAATATATTTCAATTTTTTATGTTTCATTCTTTATGGGATACGACAAGTTCCCTCATGTGTACAACGGAATACTGACTCCCAAAGCGATGTGACCTATTTTTCGCAAACACTATTTGTAAAAGTCTATAAAAATAATATAAATTAATATATGGGATATAATGTTCATACCTATAATATTAAATAAAAAAAATTCATTATTAGTAAATAATATATAAATTCCTTAAATACAAAATCTCACCCTAATTCATGATAATGTCATTCATGTACGTGTTGTATACCATATTCGTGAAGCATAGTCAATTTTAATTAACACATTACATGGATGATTTAAAAAATTATATATAAATAAATAATATGTAATATATTATATTATGATCATTATTTAATGATAAAATATTACTCATCACCATTAAATAATGTTCAATCAAAAATTGAATCATTACTCTTGCATATATATGGCCTACAATCTCTACGATCATAATTTTCTTAATTTATCAAATTCATATTTCCATATTTATTTTAAAAGTATAATTTATATATATTTATCATAATTATGACATTATTAATATAATTTATATATTTATAAAATTACATATTTTACCATAGTAATCCATTAGAAGTCATTTTTGAAACAAAATGAATATCATCGAAACAGAAGATTTGTAATTAATTAATTATGTAATCATATACAACATGGTAATTCGTGAAATATATGGAATAATAAACATGACATTTTTTGATAATATTATTAATTATTATCCAATGACTCATTTTTTAGGATGACAATTAACATATGTGATGGGTTATACTCATGGTAAGGGACTTCATTACAATGTCATATCATTGAGGTAACTTTTGATGTTATGCACCTATATTGATTAATGAGATCTGTATTCAGAACATTTTATATATAATATCAAGAATTTATGTGTTGAATTTATATCTAATATTATCTAAAATTATATTCTTTCATGTGGGAAAACCCATTTTTATTAAATATGGTTATAGATATTCATTTAAACAAATACTTTTTTAATGTTTTCCTCTATAATATAACTATTCTATGTCAATGATTTTATAATGGAATTATGAATGGTTTCAAATGGACATAAAATAGATATATTTTAATTTAAATTTATATTTTTTACATCATTTTAAAGTAATTTAAAAGGAATATTTTTATGTATATTATATATAATTTATTTGGAAACAACAAAAAGAATGTATATGTTTCAACATATACAGTGAAAATGAATTTTCCTAACATCATTAAAATTATTTAAATTCTTTTTTTCTTTTAAATATTTCATAAAATATTATATTATAAATGCATTATCCCATTTTATGAGTAAAATGATCTTGAATGTTGGGTTTGTAAATAAAATGATGATTGGAAGACCAAAATGAAATTTCATTTGTTTTATATTAAATTATCAATGGGTATTATGTTTAAAATATTAAACCATATAATATCTATTTCATGATATGGTCCTAAGAAATTGTTTATAATGGGTAACCCCAGATTGTGTTGGGTAAGATTTGTATAACTTATATGATGGATGTGAATTGATTGTGCATTAACGCAATGGGTATCATAGAAATAACATCTTTCTTTTTCTAGAGCAACCATAATGATTCTTATTTCAATGGATGGTTATTTCTTTGTGACCATCATTTCCACATATATAAAATATTCTCATTCATTTAAATCATTTTCCAAGGTGTTTTATTCCACAACATAAAAAAAATTTCATCAAATATGCATACAACTATTATTATCACATAAACATCAATATATAATCATTTCTCCAATATATGGTGCATTAGAAAACACACCAGGGTTCTAGTGGTTAAGAATTACTCTTAATTGTTTATTATGAAAAATCACCAGAGTCCTAAAACCAAAACACACATATTCTTTCACATGAATTTTTACGTTGGTACCTGGTGGATCTATCCATTTAATAAACCCAAAAATCAAAGAGTTAGTATATCAATAAAATTATCATATATTATCTCAGGAGGAATGTAAAAACTATTATATATTTATTAATGTTATCTAAAAATCAATCAATTTATATAATATAACAATGCAACTTTTTATTATTCTAACCATTGAGTTTATATAAAACGTGTTATGTATGATTAAATAAAACAATAATATCTAATATTATCTTACCTGACCTCAGATTCAAACTATATTGACCAACTATAATAATTATATAATCTATATTTTTATTAAAAAAATAAATACATTCACATGTAGGATATTTTCAAGTTTACAATTTTAGAGAATTAGACCATAACTCATACATAAAACTATAATATTACAAAGTATGCACTCATAATCCCTATCCATATTATCATAAGACACAAAACATCTAAAAAGGAACATGGTTTCACTTAATGTTTAAACATCATAAATTTTTCTAAATCAATTTATTGTAACTATTCATATATAAATAATTTGAAAAACATTTCAAAATTTGGGATGAAAATAAAAATAATTGTACGGGATAAACAAATAAAGAAAAATAGTTAATATTTTGATATCATGTAAACCCATGAATACAATATCATCTAGTAATAATTTTCACCTTCAAGATGTTAAAAATACTCTTAACTGAATATAAATTAATTTCATTCCTTTTTAGTAATCAATAGATTAATATAAAACACATATAAATAACATATAACATATAAAGGTAATGTTTTACATAGTCATACATAAATTGAATAACCATACTATTGACTTTCACACATATCACTCTTAAAAATGGAATAACCCCGTGATTGAATTCCAAAACCAATAAAATAGAAGTTGTAATGTAACCACCCATACATTGTATATAATTGAACCACCCATCATAGGATTATCAAGTAACCACTCATATTTATATTATCAAGTAACCACATATCATATTTCCATGTACCTTTATATAACAATAATACATAAAATATTTATATAATCAATATTTCAATTAAACATTTCATTTGCCATCAAAATAAATATGTTCAACATTTACAAAATAGTAAATCAGAATTCATAACCCTATTCAATAATAAAACACGCAAATAGATAATAATTTATTTCTTTTAATTTTAAAAATGTCATATTATATAGAGGAATCCAATTAAAAAATAATGGTTATAGTTATAGAGAAGTCATTATTTCGACACACAATAATTTTTTTTTCATTTTGTAAAAAAAGTAAAACACCTAGTATAAAATGATTCATTTTAAAAACCATTGTTTGAATAAAATAAAAAATGGGTTTATTTTACACCATATAAATACATTTTGTGCATAACATCTAAACATTCCTAAAATCAAATAGATTAAGACGAAGTCCGTTATCTTGAGTTCGATTTGTCATGTATGTTCCATGATGTTTTGAAATAATAGAATTATAATTATTTATAATATCTATAGACCCTTTTTCATATTTAATTTTAATTTTATATCACATATTACCACGAAAAAATAATTACATAATTTTTTATGTTCATGTTGGACATTTTTTTTGATATTTAGTACTTCAGTCTTAAATGACATTGGTATTGGGTCAATAGTTCATGTGGTAAAAAATCCATCATTGAAAAAATTATAATCCTGAAATAATAATACCATTTATATATAAATTATTATTTTAAATCCATTCATAATATAGATATATGAAATATTTAACAATGTTACAATAATGGGGATGGTAAGTTATAAATATGAAAGAGTAACATTTTCAACTTTATTTGATCATTATAGAAAAAATATATTTATTATTTAAAATTTCCATAATGAAAATATCATATTTAATATAATAATAATATTATATATACCTATATATATAATAAATGTGGTATAATAAAAAAAATCTAGTCTCATTACATCATTGAGGTGACAGTTCACACAGATGCCCGAACAATGTTATCGTTTATATGAAATGGAATGTAATATTGTGGTTGATATATTATTATCTTATAATGATTAATATATATTTTATATTAAATAGGAATGTTAATCCCATTATTATATCTATTCATGACAGTTGGTTATGGAAAACATATTAGATTAGTTCATAGAGGTTATAGTTCACACGTACGCACAAACGATTAATTCCATTAAAATTTAGTAGAAGATGGTATGGATTTAGGTGATGTTATTATCATCATAAAATATAAATATATTTATTATAATGTAATTAATATTGAAGCCTGGACGAAAAATATTTGATGGAAGTGAATGATGAAATAAAATATAAATACTTAAATGAAATGACACCTATTATTCAGTTTATGACTATTGAAAAAAAAATCTTAATTACTCTAAAAAAGGTGTTAATCATAATATAAGTACTCAATAATGTGTTGGTAGATTATAAGAATCAGTTTGGGTAAATATTGGATTAAACGGATGGTTTGGGAATTGTGGGTAATATAGGGAAATGGGTTCCATTTTATAGGAGAGGGGAGATGCACAATTAGAATTATTAAATGCAATAAATTAATTTAAAATATATTTCTATTTTAACTGACCCCAAAATAATTTTATTTATTATTGAAATTGATAATGGGGATAATAATTTCCATAAAATTAAAATTATCCATGTTTTTAATGTTTTTTAATCCTTCTCATTTGGTTTTAACTCTTATTTTACCTTTTTTAATCTTATCATGATATCATGGTGTACACTTTCGTAGTTATTTTAATTTCCATAAAAAGTAAAACGACCATAAAATATGTAATATATTAAATATAAGGATTTATAATAATCATTTTTTCAAATATTATATTTTATGTAATTTTATTACATTTGATAAAAAATATTATATTTTAAATTATGAATTATGTCATTTTCAACACTACTCATTACATGACTTTATCAAAACTAATAACAACATGATTCATAAAAAAACTATATTAAATCAATTCTATTATGACGTAGTCATACCAAAATTTTATTTTCGGATTAAAATGTGTAAAATTAGTTTTATTTTAATATTTATAACATTATTTATGTGATTATTTCATTAATTATGAAATTACTTCATTATCTTTTTATCACCATATAATTTAATTATTTTTTCAAAAACATTATAAATAAATTAAAATTATGTATATTATAATATTATACTCTTAATTGCTTTATATATTCTTAGATAAACTCTATAAATTAATATTAAAATACATTACGTTTTCAATAAATTGTTTTATGAAAAATGACTTTACATTGATTATGATATTATAAATGAATTGAAGTCATCCAACTAGATCCATGTTGTCCTAAAATATAAAAAAGAATTATCTTGGTCATAATAAACTCATCAAATTATATTTGGACATGTTTTAGGGTAGTTTTATATTATTAGAATTTTATTTTAACATTTAATTACTAAATTTCCATTTAACCATGGCAGTAATATTTATTAATAATGATACTCTTCATAATGTCCAAAAAAATAGATACTTATTTACATAATATGAAACATATTATTAGAAAATAGAATACATTTTTACAAATTCAAACAACAAAATTGACATAAATTAACTAAAAAATATAGTCATTGTTAGAATAAGAAAATATGATATTTAAGTAATATATTAAAGGGTTCCTAGAGTGATTCATTTTAATTTTAATTTGACTGTAATACAAAAAAATAAATTTTATTTATTGAACATAATCATCTAATTATACATTAAATCCACGAGAAAGGATATTAAATCAATATAAATAAATTAGATGAATATCAGTTTTGAATTAAAATGTAATATTATCACTGTATAATAAAATATGAAATATAACAAACATATACCCTAAAATGTTAAAAATAATATTTTGATTTCAATTTTCCAAATTAAGAGTTTATTTTTTCATATATATCATAAAAAATTGTCAAAAATAGATTGTAATGGGGTGTCCATATAATGGAAACAAAAAATGAATTTTTTTAAAAAAATAATTCTTTTAACTAAATTTCTTTTATATATTCTAATATCATGTTAGAAACATATAAAATGAATTTTTTAAATTTAATTGAATATATTTCATAATTGTTTTGGTGACCAAATAATCAATATATAAACATGTGAATGGAAAAAATTTACATTTTAATTAATCATTTTAATTACCAAAACTCAAATATCTTTATGATTACTATTATAGAAAATAATAATATCAAGTTGCCCATTTAAGATAAATTTGGTTTATCAGGTATACTATCAAAAATAGTGTTTTCATTAAAACACTATGGATGGTATAGGGATTACAAATTAATTATACGAATGTGGTAATGATTTTACATTTCAGTCTCTCTATTTATCAACATTTATTATTATGTCTGTAATGCTGAAATCCCATTGTTTGCATCCCAATAATTATCAAGAAATTAATTTTTATATGTTAATTCATAATATATTGATTAATTATATCTTCCACCCATTATTTCATACAAATTATACTTAAAGGGGAATTGTTTTTTCAAAATATTTCATTTTTTCTCTATTATGTCGGAAATCAATATTCCACAAAATCCATATATTCTAAATAATGTTTTTAAATTATTTCAAAATATTTTTATTATTTATTATAGATATTTTTACAAATTTTTTACCATTGGAAAAATTGTTTTATAAGGAATATTATTTTCATTTTATGAACAATTAAATTTTAAATTATACTGAAAATGTAAAAAGAATATATATTTATATATATATATGTTATGTACAGAATTATCCATAGTCTGCAACACAAAAATAAATTAATATTAAATTATACTATATAATTATTATCTTAAAATGGATTAATAACAAAACTAAATAAAGTGATATCATTTCCTCTCATTACAGTGGAATCATAAAATCCTTCAATTTTTCTTAGTGAACTCCCAATATTCACATGGTGTCACCTGATGAAGCATGGTTTTTTTCAATGCTATTAAATGACATCTATCATGTGATTTTGAAACATTTTTGAAATAATTTGGAATAGCACCATTGATTTCACAATGACATGGTTTAGAAATAGAAATCCATTTTACACAAGGAACACCATGTACAATAATTTGATGAGATCAACCCTACCAATTTATTGTAGTGGGACTCCATTATTTCCATTACAAGCCACGACCTGGAATATGAAATCAGAATCATTTTGAAAATCATTTATATTCACTAGTGGTAGCCCTAGGAATGTTCCTTCATAATAATATCTCTAATATTTTTCAATTACCATGGCTCAATGGAACACCAAATAGGTAACAAAAAGGATAAACACAAAACACCTGGGGAAAAATCGACACAACCCAAAACTAAACCACAAATAAAAATTCTAAATTACATGTACCACACTATCCATCATAGTGTATTAACACTAAAAATAATTAAAAAATACTTTATAACTTCTGTATACACTCTAAAATCTTGTTTGAAACCTTATATACGTGGTAAAAATCAATGTTTGGAGAATTATAAATTCGTGAACAAACATATGTAATGTTATTCAATAGTCAAAATGTTCATTAGATATAATTATCATGATAATTAAAAAATGTTCATATGAATGGAATCACATAAAACACGCATCTTCATTCGTACACATCACATTTTAGTTCTCATGCCAATAATTTCTTCTTGCAATAGCCAATATAGAAACTTGATATTATAGAGAAAATATTAAATGTATAATTGTTACACTATATATGAAAAATATATAAATAAATATTTAATGAAACAAAAAACCATATAATGAAATTTATATTTTGAATAATTATAGTATCTCAATCACATTGAATATTTAATCCCATGATTATCACACATTATCATGAATTTATGTATTTTAATATACATTTTTCTGTGTTTATGGTCAGTATTGTTGTTGTTAATTATAAATTATGATCATTCTAATCTATCCTTATTAAGGATACCATTCAATACTTTAATTTATCAAATAATGTTAATATATATATAATTAATAAATAAATTTACAATAATAAAATATATGATAATTTTTCCAAAATAAATCATTTAATAAATGTATAACATTTGGTTTAGAAAACCTCCCAATAAATTCAGAATATCCATTTAATGTCTAATTTCTAGGTAAATATTTTTTGAAATACTACAATGTTTTTTAGTGATATGAAACATCTATGAAACCTAAAAAAATGAAAATATTTTATGATGATCGGTAAAATTACATTCACCTAGTTATTTATCATAGTATAAGATCAATAATTTAATTATAAATAATGAATTAAAAATATGAATTTAAAAAATAATTTCAACATAGCTTTATTAATATGTATGATTGATTCATCTATATTTATAAAATTCATATCTAAATTATTAATGATGTGTAAGAGATTTTCTTTTAATGAATAATTTAATTGAATGAGTATTATTCAAATAATATGGTGATATATATACAACAAATAATTTCCAAAAAAATAGTGTGTTATTCTAAATATTTATTATAAAAGTGTCAATATTTAGAGAACATTACAATACATAATGGTATCCTATAAAAATGGATGAAACATTAATATAACAAAATCAATATATAATAACAAATTATTAACATTTAAAGGCCCATTAATATATAAATGTTAAAAAATTTGAACACATAAAATTATTTTCATCCTCTACAAGGTAAACTTTGTTCTAAATAATTTAAACTTCTAGAGTATTATATTTAAAAAACAATGTTCATAAACATTATATATAAGGGTCATATTATTCATACATATTTTTACGTTATATATAATAATTATTCTATAAAAATGTGAGAAAATAATAATGAATAATTCATTTTAATAATTGTTAAAAAATAATAACCTGATTAGTATAAATTAGTAATAAATGAAAACACTATACGATTTATATAGTTCAATTATACTAAATGTACTAAATTCCCCAAGCAATGACTATGGAATTATATATTCATTTTAAATTGATATATGAGAATATGATAATATTAAATAATAAAACAATTTCAGATGTTATTTTGAAAAAATATAATATTGTCAAAAATAAGAAATGTGTTATGATTCCACAAAAAATAGAAAATATAAAACATTTTACATTTTTCATCAAACATATGTTTTAAACTAAAAATCATTTCGAAAAAATTATTAATGTCGTTTGTTAATATACTTTGATTTTTTATGGACATGATGATTCCTAGGATTTTGATATATTTTTTATAGCCATGTTTTAATTTTAGAAGTTTTTTATATATACATATATATGAAAATATAACTTCCATAGACCACAAGGGATATATAAAACCCAAAATAATTTTTTTATTTATTATAAAATAAATTTCCTGGAGTTTTTATGATATAAAGATCTAATAATTAGCCAAATATAGTAGTCATTATAATGATTTATATGTCACAAACCAGTTAAATAATGAATATAATATTTTCATTCTTATTAATATTTTTGAATTAAACATTAATTTTACTTTAATGTTGATGTTATGTATGATGTCTTACCCGATATGCAATAATGGGTTTCTTTGAAATCTTACGTTGCGCAATAACAATATAATATTTTTATTTTAAATGGTTGTTAATGCCTATCAATTGTATTTTCTATAATGAATATAACAATCAACAATATTATGATACATGTTTGTTAAATGTTTTCACATTTATTCAATAAAATTTAGAGTATTAAAATATGAAAAAATTGATTTTCAGCATAAATACACAAATATTCACTAAAAGCATGATTTAACACCTTTTAATGGAGATACCTCATTAATTATAGTTTTGGTCCCTTTTATACATTCTATTTGACCAAATAAAATTATACTTTAGTATCGAGACCCCAAAATTTACATATGGTAATTTTTTGGTTTTTTCTGATAAAATTCATTTTTTAATGAATAGTGAAAATTAATGTATTTTATTTCAAATATTCTGTTTGAAATAATTTATTTATATCGGAATAATATATTTTTAATTAGTTTTAATATGTAATTATAATATATTTTTACCTTTTAATCTAATGGTGTTATTTTTAATTAAATTCACTTTGAAATAGGACATAAACAATTGTCAATCAATTGATAGATATTGTTTCTTAAACACACGCTATTTGTTTTGAAAATGAGAAAAAATTTATATTTAATTATTTCTACTTATATGTTTTTTATTTTTTAAAATAGACATCATTTTTGATTTCTTAAAATCAAATATATCATAGGCTGACTTTTTGGTATTTTTCTAAAAAACATTAATTTTTTATTAATAGTGAAACCACTAAGTAGTAGTTAAAAACTAATTTTTTCATATAAAAGAAAATTTACCACATTAGTGTATTGAATTTAGAAAATATTACATACATGGTTGTTATTATTATGTAAAACGGGGTTCATTGAGATTAAATTTTATGGGGGAATAGTAACATTTTACTTTTATTTACTGCGGTTAAAGGTAAATAGGTTAGTTCAAGGTAAAAAGAATATTGTAATAATAAAAAATTAACTTAAAACTTGTTCTACCATTATTGGATGAGTAATGGACAACCATGATCATCCTTGGGTCGATTTAGGGACCCCATGGAGCCACATGGAAGTTATAATGACACATTAGATTAATTAATTTAAAGAAATGGAAAAAATAACACAAACAAGAATATCTTAGTAACGTAATTTTTTTACATGGGTTTATTTATGTTATCATTTCACCTAAAAATATTAATTGGAAATATAGAAATATTTACTATATCCTGGTATTTTTTTTATAATTTTTAGACATCAAATAAATAAAAAACTAATTATGACACAAAACGATGCAGTATTTGTCTCATTGATAAATGATTTAAATAAAGAAGATTATATGTATTAAAATAACTTACAAAACCTATAAAATTCTTATTTAATGAATTTATTTAGACCATGAGTCATCTTATCTTCTACTTTAATTAGTTTTGGACATTTATATCTCTATAATCCTTATATAATAAAATAATATTTTCAAACATTCTTAAAGAGACCATTCTCCCCCTTATAAAATGAAAGCACTTATAACCCATTCGTCAAACCTCTCATGCCCCTTGGCACGTCCAACCCCTAAAAAAATAATCTATTAGGATCCCTATATTCCACCTAGAAGCCATACTTACTCATAAGTAACTTGAAGAAATCATTTTTGTTCAATCCAAAGGGAGTTATAGGATTTTAATGTAATAGTTTCTCTTAAATTATTTTCTTTTATTTTACTTCACCATCCCCTAAACTCTTCTTATTATATTTTTTTATAAATGTACCAGTATAATAAATATACAAGGATGTTGTTATGAGATGTATTTGAACTACATTTACACACACCTCCTCTTAATGGGTAAATAACATACTATTTCTGTGGATGGAAAACTAACGCCTCATGAAACGATGATGATTAAATTTTCTTCTATCGCCTATCATGGTGGCCATTAAGATGGAACTATTTTTGTATATGATATATATTATGTTTATGTTTTCTTTATGATTATTTATTTTTCATTTAGATCATTATTTTATGGTTTCCATTAAGGGTAACCTCGATAATTTCATTTGAGAAAGTGCAGACTACCATTCTCTTAATGTGATTTGACTCGTTCAGGCCATACATGGGATGTAAAAAAGATTAATTTAATGAAATTAAAGATGATAAAATATTATAATTATAATATATCTATTTATAATTATGTTTTCATTCCATTTAAATACAACATAGAAATGAAAGTAGAGTTTATGCGTACGTACGGCTTACCGTCTCCATGAACGGTGCATTTCATTTCTTATCTCCAATTGTTATGTACTATTATAAATACATTTATATACAAGATATATATTAAATATATGATATCTAAATCATTAATTTCATTCTTGTGATAATTTAATTTTTACCACATGGACAAATTTTAATTATAACAAGTTTATTTTTGACTCATTTTTCTAACATCGACATAATGACCAATACGAACTCAAATAATTAACTAATTGATATTTCATGGTAATAAGTGAAATAAAAGGAATAATATAATTGAAAAATATTCTCAATAAAGTAGAAATTAACTTATGTTTATTATTTAATAGGAACAAGTAACAAACAAGTCATGTTGGACACTAGGTAAGGGGTTTCTTATCTGACGTTTAATTCCATGATATTTCCATTGTTTTCAACTAATTTATTGCATGTAGTGTATTTCGTAATGAAATTTGATATATATTATAATTATTCTTTTTATATTAATTTTATTATATTAATTATTTTTTGGTTAATATTTTTTGGTCATACGACACTATTGATTATATTATGGTAAGATATTTCTATCTCGAATTTCATTCCTATGAGGTTCAAGCTATATTTGCCACTATTTCCTTTTGTGTGGTTTATATACTACCCATGATTATATTAATTGTGTAATATAATTCAAATTAAGTGAATTAAAATATTCATTTTATGATCCTTCTTTCATGGGTTGTATGTTTTTTAATTTACCAAATCAGTAGGGGACATTTTAACTGAATTTCCATTCCTTGTGTTAAACATCTTATTCTTAATTATGTCATTATATGATTATGTGTAGAATCACTATATATTTATTTATTTTTAAATTTACACTCCCCATTTTTTGGATATAATTTTTGTACACATAATCACTCCATTGATAAATTCTCAAGTTATAGACATGAACATGATAAGAGTAATTTTAACTCAATTTCCATTCATTGAGTTAAACATCCAAGTAAATTATTTTGACTTAAAAACATCATGCGTGAATTAAATATGATTGATTTACACAATATATCTAATTATAATGAGTGTATTTATATTTATCACACATTATTATTTAATTTATTTATCCTTAATCAAAAGATATATTTTTATAATGGATTTCAACTCAATATACATTTCATTGAGACTTCATTATTGTAATGCCCCAATTCACAATTATACAGTGTATATAATGTCATTTGTTATATTATATCATTAATCATTTTATCCACATGATATTATAATGATTTTATTGAATATAATAACACAAATATTTATATTTAAGCATCCCTCATTTTGTTAAAAACTCATTAACTAAATTATCAATTTAAATGTTTTTAAGAATTATTCTTCCATATATTTTACATTAATATCCTTGTTTTCAAAAAGGATTTTAGGATTTTTTTTAATATGGATATTTATTTTTTAAAATTATAATTTATTAAAAAGATTCAAGGATGTATAAGACACTTTGATTCAAAAATCTCATTATTAAATGTTTTAATTGTTTTTGAAAATGGTTTGATAAAGCATTGTTTATTTCAATATCCCAATTTGATGTATTGTTTTTGGAATGTGGAAATATTAATCATTCATATATACATTTGTTATGCATTATGATTATGATATGTTTATTGGGAATTATTTACGTATACGAGTGGTTCCGTGATAATCGTAGGGAGGGTGAGCCTGAGATTTCTCACTAATTCATTGGGAAACATGACAGAGGTAAACTTGAATTTTTGTACTAAGAGATATAGGGAATATACATTGATTGGTATTCCAAATGTGACTCCATATGTAGATGTTATATCTACAATGTATTTAAGTTTTGAATTCCATAACTTACCTAGAAGCTTTTTAATTTCTATGTGTTATTCATAAATCATATGATTTCGTAAGGTTGTTTTGATTCAAATGTAATGGTATCATTTATTTGTATTTATTGATTGGATAATGGTTTCCTTCATTAGTTTATAACCCTTACCGAGCAATTTAAGCTCATCCCATGTTGTTGAAATGTTTTCCTAAGGACTTAATTATGAATAGGGTGATTGATGGGCACTAGGAAAAGTCATGATGTCTATAACAAGGAACTAGACATGTTTCTTTTTAAGTGTTTTTTTATAAAAACAGGATACTGAGTAGTAATGTATACATGTAATATTCAAGTTGTTATGTAACAGTTATGTTCTAATTCATTAAAAATCTATACCTGAAAAGATCTTCAGTGTGAATTCCTGACATAATTCTAGTATCAGTGGTCGGTTTAGATATCACTAGAGTTTATAGTGTTATTTAATCATAATTGACCAAACTATAATGGTCAGAATTTTGGAAATTTTCATATTCTTTAGATAATGATAATGAGTTTAAGATAACATGAATAAGTCTATATTAGTATTTACCCTCATCATAAGATAATATAAGATGATTTTACTAGTTTACTCACACTGACCTTTTTGGTTTTAGTTAATGGATAGATATTGGAGGCAACAAAGTAATAATGGATGTGAAGAAAACTATGATGGTTTTCTCAATGAGAAACTAAATAAAATGGGATCTATAATGAAAACTATTGTGGTTATTCTCAACCAACTATCTGGAGTCATGATTGACCACTTGAACCATGGTGACTTTTATAATGAATCATATCTGTATGAAACAAATCCCTACAAAATTTTAGATAATAATTATAATGGTAAGTATGTTCAAGAACCTATATGTCATGGATGTGGAATGAAACACCAAGGAAAATTCTTCAAAGGGATGGGATGATTTTATAGTATTTAGAATAAAATCCATAAAGCCGGAACCTACCATGGAAAAAAGAAACATCCAGTTGACTCTAGGAAAAGGAAATAAGTTATTTCTGAGGGATCAATTAAAATTTTTAAATGTAGTGTGCATGGCCATTATACAAACTGATTTACTACGAACAAGTTTTGGGAATGGGATCACCAGGATTTTACAAAATTTTTAATCAATACCTAATGTCATTCCTATTGAATATAAAGAAACTAAAAATGAATAATAAAATGCGTGGATTATTTCCAAACATATGTTTTGATATTATTGTGTCATAGGATATGATTCAGTATTTTGTTTATAGGAAATATGTAATTCAAATTAAGTTGATAAATAATGGTTAATGGATCGTTAAAAATTTTGAATGATTAAGAAGTAAAAAAGTAAGGAATTGAAGAGTTATGGTATATTTTAAGATGATGAAATGATTAAAATTATTAAGGCTATTTTGATGGTGGGATTACATTGGAATATTTTTTAAAGTATGTATAACCCTGATGTTTGATATATGAAAATGTTATTAAAGGAGTAATTATCTTTTCTTCTGATGAGTAATGGGTGAATTTTATTTTTGAAGAATCCATGTTTTTATTATAAAAATATGGTGATTTGGGTTATTTATGTAAATTATTAACCTATCATAGAGAATACGTGATTAGTTTAATTACACATCAGAATAGGACATTATGATTAGTTTATGTTTTTGGCGATAAATATTAATATTTATTGTGGAAGACCATGTGATTAAATCCTTCTGATTTTTGGGTTTAAATCTTATTTTTTATTATCTTGAATAATTTTAAGGACAATTTTATATTTAATGATCTTTTTTGAACATTGGGTATTTTTTGTTGAATTTTAGAGATTAAGAGTAGTATTTATTATTTTTAATGTATAATACATATGGGGATTATCTGATCATGTACAAACCAATTTTGGTTTAGGTTAATGTATAAGGATGGGGAAAATATATAGTTTATCTTTTTTGGATCATGTTATTTTTTATATGTTGATTATAGTGCTTTCAATTTTAAAAAGTCATATTGAATACTTACCATTTGGAGAAAAGATAAGTGTGTGGTAGAATTTTATTAAATGATGAAACTCTACATGACAAGTGAGAATATTTACAAATGATCTTAGTCTAGTTATTAATAATATTCTTCAACTCTATTAAAAGGATATTGATGAAAAAATGTTATAAGATCTATTTTATCATCAGACATTTACCCAACTAGAAATTAATGGTATTGTGGTGCATAAATTTCTGTGATCATGTTCTTTATCACACTCTATTAATCTATGAGAGTAAGTTTATCTTCTATATCCATGTTATCATGGAATCCTAATATCTATTTTCTCAGGTAACCGTTGTACATCTCTAACTTTATTTTAACGTGATTGTTTTATTGACTCTTTTTCTGATGTGGGACATTAAATTATGCTTCTCATCACAATTTTATGATTGTGATGGCTCAATTCCCAAAAGGGGGGATTGGTGTACCATCCTATTTAAATAAAGAATATAATATTTTCATTTTTATTAATTTTTGTGAATTAAATATTAATTTTACATTAAACGGGATGCTATGTTCGATGTCGTACCACATACGTAAAAACATATGTTTTTGAAATCATACGTTGCACACTAATAATATAATATTATTATTTTAAATGATAGTTAACACCTATCTTTTATATTGGCATGAATGAATAGAACTAAATAAAATATGATAATACATATTTGTTAAATGTTTTTACATTTATCCAATAAAATATTGAGGCCTAAAATAAGAAAAGAATAAGATTTTATGCATAAATACTCTATTATTCACTAAATGGCTGACTTACCACCTTTTGATGGAAAACACATTTTAAATCTATTTTTGGTCACTTTTATACATTTTACATGACCATGAAATGTTCTTTTTTAGAATCAGGATGCCAAATTTTACATTCAGTAATTTTATTAGTATTTTTCTGATAAAACTCATTTTTCAATTAATAGTTAAAATTATTGTATATTAATTGAAATATTCAATTTAGCATAATTTATTTATAATTCCAAATTATGTTATTAGTTTTTTTTAAGGCTAATTAAATTATATTTTTACCATTTAATATAATGTTGGGCATCATAATTAATTTCACTTTTATATTGGTCAAAAACAAGTGGCAATCTTTTGATAGATATTGTTCCTTAAAAACACGATATTTGTTTTGAAAAAGGGAAATAATTTTAAATTAGTTAATGAAAATTCTATGATTTAAATTTTGTAAAATAGCCATCAGTTATTTTTTAGGAATATCAAATATATCTTAGGCTGAATTTTTTGTATTATTATGAAAAACGTAATGTTTTATGAATACTAGAACTACTTCGTAGTAGATTAAAATTGATTTTTTAATTTAAATGAGATTTTACCACTTCATTAAATTGAATTTAGAAAATTTTACATACATGGTTGTTATTTGTAAGTAATATTTGGTTCAATAAAAAACAATTTTGTGAATAATATCATTTGACTTTTATTTACTTAAATAAATGGTAAATAAGGTAATTCAAGGTAAAAATAATATTACAATAATAAAAAATTACCAAAACACTTGTCCTAACCATATTGTACTTGTTATTTCTTTCCATGTGAATTCTTGGGTCGATTTTGGGACCCCATAGAGCCACTTGGGAGTGATAATGATACATTAGTTTAATTAATTTATAGAAAATACAAAAATGACACAAACAAGTATCTTTAAGTAATGTAATTTTTACATGGGGTTATATAAGATCCATTTTCATATATAAATATAATTTAGAAATATAGAATGATTTCATACATCATGGAAATTTTTTTAAAATTTTTATAAATCAAATAAATTATGATTAAAATGACACAAAAATGATGCTATATTTACCTCATTAATAAATGATTTAAATGAATAAGATTATAAGTATTAAAATTATATCCAAAAACCGATCCAATTTTTAATGGATAAATTTATTTTGATCATGGTTCATCTTATCATCTACTATAATTTGTTTTTGGACCTTTATAAACCTAAATAAATTATATAATAAAATAATATTTTCCAATATTCCTAAAGAGCCCCTCCTCTCCCCTATAAAACGACACGACTTCTAGCCTATTCTTCACACCTATAAAGACCCTTGTATTTTCTAACCCCTAAAAAATAATCTATCAAGGACCCTCTATTTCACATAGATTCGTTATCTTAGGAATAATATAATTTATGAAATCATTTTGTTTCAAACCAAATGGTGTTACCTGATTTTAAGGTAACCATTTCTCTTAAATTCATTTCTTATATTTTACATCTCCAACCCCTAAAATATTTTTAATATTTTCATTTATATCAAAAACAGTATCCTAAATATAATAAAATGATTTTATGTGATGTATTAGAACTACACATAAATGACCATCCAAATAATGGGTAGTGAACCTACTATTTTTGTGGATGGAAAACAAACGCCTCACTAAACGATGATTAATTAATTTTCTCCATATGCCTCTCATAGTGGCCATTAAGTTGGAACTATATTTATATATGGAATATATGATGTTTATTTTTTCTTTATTATTCTGAATTTTTTATTTATATCATTCATTTACGGTTTTAATTATCGGAAAATCCGATAATCTCATTTGAGAAAGTGCGGACTATCGCCCCCTCAACGTGATATGACTCGTTCATTCCATATGTGGGAAATATAAATGGAAGTTTAATTGAAATTATATATGATAATATACTTGAATTATAATATTCTTAAGTATAATTATGTTTTCATTCCATTAATATACAACATATAAATGAAAGTTGTGTTCATGCATACGTTCAGCTTACCGTCTCCATGAAAGGTGCATTTAATTTCTTATCTCCAAATATAATGTACTATTATAAATACATATATATACTATATTAATTTTATATATATGATATTTAAATCAAGAATATAATTTTGGAGATAATGTAATATTTACAACATGGACAAATTTTAAATTTAACATGTTCATTTTTTACTCATGTTCTGCACATCGAAAAAATGTACAATACGAACTTAAATAATTAACTAACTATTAATTAAAAGTAATAAGTTATATAAATTCAATAATAAACATTAAAAATGTTTTTAATCAAGTATTAATAAACTCATGTCTATAATTCAAGAAGAAAAATTAACAAACAAGTCATGTTGGACACAAGGTAAGGTGTTTCTTATCTCACTTTTAATTCAATGAGATTTCATTTGTTTGCCCTAAATTTATTTCATTTGGGGTATAGTGTACTGAAATTTGATATATATTATCATTATCCACATTATATTCATGTTATCATGTGAATAATATGGGGGATTTTATGTTCTTGTCATAGGACTTGTATGAATACAACTTGGTAAGGGATTTTTATCTCACTTATTATTTCCATTAGGTTAAGGCTATATTTTCCACTATTTCCTTTTGTGTGGTGTGTGTACTTCCCAATATTTTGTTCATTGTGTAATATACATCAATTTATGGGTATTTAAATCTTCATTTTATGATCCTTATTTCATGGGGTTTAGGTTTCAAAAGTTACCAAATCGGTAAGTGAACATTTTAACCCAATTTCTATTCCTTGGGTTAATCGTTTAATTCTTAATTATTTCATACTACAATTATGTGTGGAATCACTAATTATTTATTTATATTATAATTTCCACACGATTTTTTGGATATACTTTCGATACACATAATCACTCCATTGATAAATTATCATGTCCTAGATATAAACTTGATAAGAGTAATTTTATCTCAATTTACAATCATCGAGATAAACATCCATGTCATTGGTTTTGTCATAAAAAGAACATGTGTGAATTTCCTATGATTTAATTACAATAAATTTCCAATTATATTTATTGTATTATATTTTTCACACTTTATATTGTAATTAATTTATCCACAATCCAAAGATATAGTTCTTATAATGGATTTCGTCTGAATTTACATTTAATTGACAATTCATTGCTGTTATGAACTAATTAACTTTTATACAGTGTATATATTATTTTTAGTCATATTATAACATTATTCCCTTCATTATCATGATATTATAATGCTTTTATTTCATTTTAATCCTCAAATATTTTTATTCAAGCATCTCTCATTGTAATAAAATCTAATAGACTATATTATCATTTTAAATGTTTTAAAGATTTATTCTTATAAATATTTCACATTAATGTCCATGTTTTTAAAATGGTTTTTATGATTAATTTATTTGGACATTAATTTTTTCAAATTATAAATAATTTAAAATCTTCATGGTGTAATGGGATATTTTTATTCAAAAATTTCTTTATTAAATGTTTTATGAAGTTTTGGAAATGGTTTGAAAATACATTGTTTATTTCAATATACTGATTTTATATACTATGATTGGAATGTGGTAATTTTATCTATCTTATATGGTTTTGTTATGTGTTATGATTATGTTATGGTTATTGAGCATTGTTTATGAAAATTTTTGGTTCCATGATAAACCTTGGGCGAGTGAGCCAGAGATAGCTCTCCAATGCATTGGGTAACATGACAGAGGTAAATGTGAATGTTTCTAATAAGAGATTTAGGGAATATACGGTGATGGGTAATTCAAATGTCACTCCATATGTAGCTGTGATATATAAAATTTTTAGTATATTATAAATTCCATATGTTACCATTATGATATTTAATTTCTATGTGTTATTCTTAAATATTATAATTTTGTAAGGTACATTATGATTGAAACGTATTGGTTTCATTGATTTGTATATATTGATGGGAAAATGTTTTCCATCATTATTTTATAACCATTACAGAGCGTTTTAAGCTCATCCCATTTTGTAGAAATGTTTTCCACATGACATAAAGATTAATAGTGTCACATATGGGATCAAGAATAAGTCTTGTTGTCTAAAACAAGGAATTAGGCTTGTTTTTTAGAGTTTTTATTTTATGAAAAATGGATATTGAGTAGTAGTGTCTACATGTAATATTGTAGTTGTTATATAATAGTTATGGCCCAATTATCTAAAAATATAAACCTGAAATGATCCTCAATGTGAATTATTGACATAATTCAAGATTATGTAATGTTTAAGGATGGTTCCTTATATTCTAAGATACCAATTCACATAGTTTTATGTTTTTATTTATATTATAATCTGAATGGTGACCCAATAAATATACAAAATATTAATTTCAAATAACTACCAAGCTTGGGATGAAAAATAGACCATTAAATATTATGATTTACTATGATATCATGATGTATTTGTGAATTTATATGAATCATGGAAATTATAATTTCATACTACCATTCAATACACATGTGAGATTTCAGTATTTCATTTTTAGTTGAATTTTTTTAGTCATGAAAATAGTTTTATTGTATTTCATTATTAAATATGTCGTGCTCCTATTAATTAACATGTAATGTTACTTTTTTGATGTTTTATATAATACTAAAATATAATATCATAGAGATGAATATTTATTATAAATTTAGTTAGTGGCCCAAAAAGAAATTCCATCATTGTACTTTTTTATTTTAGAACCAAAATTTTAAGTAATGTTCAAAAATTGAAG
Organism: Viscum album; assembly: GCA_963277665.1. NCBI lineage: Eukaryota > Viridiplantae > Streptophyta > Magnoliopsida > Santalales > Viscaceae > Viscum > Viscum album. Next base: position 869,939,603 of record OY728148.1, read on the forward strand.
AGAATAAGTATAGATATTCATGAACATAAAACATTATAATTTATAACATGTATGAATATAATTTGAATTACAATTAAATTCCAGTTGGATTATAAAAGATATCAAAATCAAATAATATATGATTAATATATAATGTTTTAATGGATTATTCGATCCTTAATGAATGTTAAATAATTATTATATAAATTATAGAATATACTAATATAGGAGGATACTAAACATTTGAGGAAGTGTAACTAAAACATATATAATTTCATGTCAATGATTTTGCTCCTAGGTCACTATCAATTGTTTATGGGATTATCATTTTTCAATAAATGTGTGACAATTATGTATAAATTTATTTTATTAGAAGGATTCCATTTATTATATTTTATTATTGTTTTTTTTAATTAATATTGAATTAGTTGTTTATAATTTTATAAGAAAATATCTCCCCATTCCCAATGAGAAAAATTTCATTATTCTAATGAATATGTGAGTGAAACAAAAATGGGTATAAATATTATGACATTAAAATATCATCATTTTAACATTAAAATTAAGATATTCATGGGTACACAGAAGATGTTTTCTTCTTTGAGAATTCATTTAAGTTATAATGTATGTTATAGAAAACATGGGATTTTGTTTGACATAATGAGAACATATAATAATTATTAATATAAAAATTTTAGTTATTAGACCATGTAAAATTTATAATATATATCTCTGTGTGTGTGTTTTTTTGTCAGTTTGTGCTCGTTGTAAAATGGGGTATTTTTTATTTTTAATATGTTTATATTATATAATATATTTGAATGTACTATATATATTTTTGAATGTGTATGACAAAGTGGTTTAGTATGTGATTGAGTTATTTTTTTTAACAGTAACATACTTATGTTTGTACTTCAATGTTAATTCATTAAAATATAATTTCTTATTCAGTTGTTGGATTTGGAATATAATTTAAATGATATGTTAAATCAATATCCAAGATGGAATTTGATGATCATAATATAATTATTTGTATGGATAATAAAAATTCACCATAATTGATTTTGTTACAAAACACTATTGGTAATCTTTTGTATCATTAAAGTTTGGTAAAAATTGTATAAATTTTCAAAATCAATTAATTTTGGACAAATTTTATAATATTTTTTTCCATGAAAATTATAATGGGAATTAAAAGTATTATGATCTAGATTCTAAAACATAAGATCACTATTATAATGTATTTTTTTGGTTTTAATATTTACATATTGTGTTTCTAAGAGTTTATTATATTCTAGATAAATAATTACAAATTTAAATTTAGATATTGAATTATTATAGGGTTTATAATATTTTCAAGGTATTTTAAATATGACTTTCATATATGCTATATTTTATTGAGTGTCTCATTAATTAAAATGTGATTACCAGTATAAATAATATATTTATTAATTGATTTGAAACACTAATTTCATTGTTTTTTTGGATTCCATGACTACACAAAATATAATATGTACCTAATTATATATATTTCAGTCAGGTGATTTGGGATACAATTTATTTACTTATTTATAAATTGTTTATTTATTAATGTCTATTATATCTTAAATATGGTTATTTAAATGAAAATAATTTTGCTTATTGTAAATAATTGGTTGTTAATATGATATTGTATTTCATAAATAAGTTTTTTTGCTATTAAATTCCATTTTTTTGATTAATAGATGTAGAAGTAACTATTTGGAATTGTATTATATTTAGAATATAATGTAAGTATTTCAATTTATTTATATATTGAAATGAAGCGTCATATATTTGACTATTTTGTAATGCGATGAAGGAAAAAATTATATTTTGAGATGATTTATAATGGGGACATATAAAATATTGATATATAATTGAAATATATATATGGAAAACTTATAAGTGTATTTTAATGATGAAATGTTAAATAATACAATTTTTATTGACATATGGGTTTTTATTGGTTGATTGTGATCGATATGATGACAAAATAATAGTATCTAAAATGACAATATTTATAATAATAATGATTCTTTAAATATAGGATGATGAATTTATAATAGTGTAATGAATTTTTAATATTGTATTTTTAATGGTGGGTTTCATAAATCATAGGATCTATTCTTTATAATATACTTCTTTTTGATGATTTTATTAAAGGCACCACGTGTGTTACAAAAAGGGATTGTTAAAAATATTGAGATGGTAAAATGAGAATAATTATATAAAATTTTATTATTTAAATGTTAAATTTTATAATATAAATTTAATTTTTATCAATTATTGGAATTCTAATATTTTTTTAAAAAAAATATCACATGAAAATTTGAAATTGATATGTATATTGATTATTATACCATTTGATATGGTTTTACATAAAACAACTATTGAGGTGTTGTAACAACACAATATTTTGATATGGATTTCTCTATTAATTAAATTTTAGTTTTGATTGCTTTCGAAATACGATAACTCAAACCAAAAAGAATCATGATAATTTTAATTAAATAAAACCATATTTTGATATGAATTTTTCCATTATAAAAATTTTATTTTTGATAACTTCTGAAAATTGAAAAATCAAACAAAAATGTATCATGATAATTTTAATTTACTAAAATAATATTTTGAATGATAAAAATTAGTATATTTCTTTAGGTTGATTAATATTGAAATAAAGAAAAATCAAACCAAAATGATATCTTTATATCTATATAAATATTTATGAATATTTATCATGATTCATTATTTCAATATTTATATAAATATTATTCATTATGGATTTAGATAAATAAAAATTCAAACCAAATGAATCATGGTAATTTTAATTAAATAAAATAATATTTTAATGATAAAGAACGATACATTAAATTATTACAATATCAATCAAGCTAAATAAATATACATGTAAATTCACAAATACAAAAAAATACCACATACCTAAATTCAATAACGTTATGGTTGAAAATAAATATTATGACCCAAACTTTGAAAATGGAAATAATTAAATGAATTTGGAAAATGATAAAAAAATGAGAGTGAAATAAATGAATAAATTTTAATGATACATGTATGGATATATTTATATATTTGAATATTGAAAATTAGTTATATAACAATTCATTAGACACATAAATATTGTTCATATATATATAGATATATTAATTATATATATATATATATCAATAATGTAAATATAAATTTAATGGTGTTCAAATGAATATAAATTAATTTTAGGTAGGTTAGATATTTTGAATAAAAAAAATCATATCTGTGAAATGTATTTGTATCATAATAGATTAAATTAATTAATATTTATAATTTTTAATAATTATTTATGATGACTTTATATTCAATTTATTGAACTCAAATTAATGTTATTATGGATATTATGAATGAAATGATAATAATTTCAATTTTTGTTAAAAAATATAATTTTAAAAAATGGGATTTAATTAAATATTTTCAGAAATATTTGATATAATACCTAGCTTATTTATAATAATAATTTTACAAATGGTATATCATATTGGAAAATATCCTAATAAATAATTAAATGTTAAATTTTGTGATTTTCTAGGAAAATATGATTCATTATTAAATATCTAAAATTATGATTTTATAGAAAATGTCTTCTTGTATTGAAGACTTTACATTTTCCCATTTTTATGTTTTTTTAAAATTTATTGTATCTTTATTATTAAATATAATAATTTATATTTCAGTAGATGTGATATTTTTCTTTATTTTATTTAATTATTTTTTTTCAATAAATAATATTAGTTAAAAATTTATTTCCCTTTAAGGCATGTTTAGTGTATAAGTAAATTCATGAACTAATATAAATAGTATTCGATAAAAAATATTCAAAATTTGGAATCAAAATTTTTAAATATTGTGAATAGGTTTACATTTTTTCTTTAAAATGAATAGTTACATTAGACCAAATATAGTCATATTGTAACTATAACACATTTAAAAAAGGATGAAATTTTTGATACATAGATTTGAAATCATCAAAAAACATTTATATATTTCAATATGTTAGTGTAATTTGATCAACACCACCATATATTATAATATAATGAATTTTTATTCCACATTTCCTTGATAAGGTACTTAATATAATTTAAATTATATAATATTTCAAAAAAGTAAATTTATTGATATAAATATCTAAAATATATATTTTAAAAAGGATAAAAAAGAAATTTTATGGTTTTAAAATATTATAAGCAATATGAATAATTTTTTAGACATAATATTTTTTTTTATTTTTTCGATGTAATAATTACATTCTCTTCTTATAAATAACTAAAATAGTTATTTTTCATATGTTTGAAATGTTATTTAAATATTTTTTAAAACATAAATATTAATACAATTTTTAGGAATTATTTTTACAGTAGAATATTTTATGTAGACATAACATAATAGTGCTATTTTGAATGTTTATATTTAAATTTTATTTATTAATTGATCTAAAAAATATCATATTATGTGTTTAGTATATAAAATAATTGAAATGGTATATAATTCTATTGTTAATGAATTTAAAATTTAAAAATGTCTTATAAATTTCCATGATATTGGGATATCATTTATAATATTTTCTAACATCCAAATATAGGTCCATTGTAATTCATTCAATAATTTTTTACACTTATAGTGAAAAATTATTGGAATCTGGGTAATCATTAAAATGGACTACATGGGGGTATATATAATGTTTAAGGGTGAATCAAATCATATAAACATATCATAATTGTTAGTGATATGTGTATTTTTGGAATATTCTCATACTCTACTTGAAATATTTCATCTTTTTGATATTATTCCTTGAAAAAAAATTATATCAATTTATTAATTTATTTAATTCTAAGGGTTCCCCTACACTCACTTAAGAAATAGATCTTCCACCCCTTATTCATCCCACATGTATGGACTCTAGTTATTCCAATCCATAACTAAATATATATCCAATATCTACCTATAATTTCTAGTGCTGATTTTCTAAAAAAACATCAAATCCTACGATGATTAAGGTGTAATGAAAAATTTGTTATCCAATGATATGTTGTAGGTATTATTTGACATAATTTTGGATTATTCTATATTTGAAATCCATAAAACATTCTTTAATAAATTTGAAATAATATATAAATATATTCCACGTAATAAATTTATATTGTGATTATGTTATAACCCTTTTATATCTCCTTTTCTGTCCTATAGAGATACAAATAAGACACCATGTCTAAATGTGGATTACCAAATACAGGAATTTATATGTTTAATTTCTCCTCATCACCACACATATATGGTTATAATTTTTTATATAAAAAATATTTATTATATTCATGAAATAATTATGAAAATAAAAATATAAAATACTTACTACCTTTATAAATTTGAACGAGTTAAATAATGATAACATCATATCTGTGTACGTGTGGAATATGAAATCATTGAAGAAATGTGGTACATTTTTTCATTCATACTTACATGTATGATTATACAGCAAAATTTTATGAATCAAAATGAAAAAAATATTATTATTTTGGAGAATTTGGATGAGTTTCCACTTTGAGAAAGTTCATCCAATAATGTTCAGTTTTCAATTATGTATTGAAAATCCTCAGAAATGATTATATGAACAAAATGTTAATAAAATTTAATATTCCACCGATTTTAATGTAAAAAATGGGTTTTTGATAACTTAATAAACAACTAAATTTTTCATAAACAATTAATTACCTAATAAAATTTAAATTCAATGGAGTTAAATGATATACATCACTTGTTTAGACTCTAAGAAAGTGGATTCATAATAAACTATCATTCAATTGGGATATAATCATATAACCTTTACTATGTTATGAAAATACTATTAAAAAATGTCATATTATTTTTTTAAATTTTATTAAACTTTATTAGTATAGTATTATTTCATATAGTGGCTTCATTGATTTATTTTAAATAAATGATCCATTATTTTGTAAACATTCTTCATCAAAATATATATTATTTGAGACATGTATTCTATCACAAATTATATCATTTTATAAGGATTAAATTATAACAATTTGGATTTTGTATAATTAATTATTACTTTCTATTTTCTTTTCACATTCAATTCATGTAAATCATTCAAGAGATATTAATTGAAATGTTTAAAAGTTTCAACAGTTTTCATGGTCACAATATCACTTCATTGAGACTTATTTTAAATAATGCATAATTATTTTTTCTATAAGAATTACTTTCTAACACATGAATGTTTTATATGAAATAATATTATTAAATGTAATGTTTATCAAAATCATGTTATGTTTATTCGTTAGATTTCTTTGTTATTTAATCATTTTAAATGTTGAAATGAAATTTCATCTAAATACCATTATTTGATTATAGTTTTGATTGATCTGAATATATTATTTAATATTTTCTCAAAATATAATAATAAAATATAATATTATAAATCATTATATAATCATTATATATAATGATCGTTCAAATGATCATAATTTTGCTATTTTTTTCATAAGGAGACAAAGGGATTGTTATAAAAAATTTATGTTTTAATGTTATCAACTATTTTTTACCAAACTATTTCATGATGTTAACTATCTAATTTCAATAATGTAATATTCTATTCATAAATGATTTCCTAAATTTTCCCATGACCATTTACCTTCCATAAAATTTTTAAATATAAGATATCATTACATTTTTTTGGGTCTCTTTTGACTCTAATAAATTATGTTTTAGAAAAATGTTTCTTGTCATGATTTATGAGAGAAAATGTTTTTAACATATTAATAAATGTTTTAATGATTAATTATTTATACTTTTCCATATCTATTTTTAAATATAGTAAATTTCACAAGATTTATGGAAAATTTAGCTTTTAAATATTAAAAATGAATATCATATTGTCCCAAATAATTAATTAAATATTTTTATAGTTTATTAGAATATTATCTAAAAAATCATAATTTTTTTAATGAATTCAAAGGATCACTTGTAATACAGTATTATTATTTTATACATAATATTTATTCAAGTGGAATTTGTTTGTTGCATTAAATAAATTGTCATGAATATCAGTTTTTTTCTATAGTTAAATAAAAAAATGAAACAATATATTCTATTTTTATAGTATAATGATGAAAATGTAATAAGAAATTTTTTATTTTAATATATATTTCATGTATTTTATTAATAATTATTGGTGATCTTGATATATAATATAATGACGGATGGGCCTAATATACCGTATATGGTGCTGAGTATAATATGGTTCTCCAATAATCCAATTTTTTTACTTTTCAACAGAGGAAAAAAGTATTCTGATATCTAGGGTTGTTTTTCATATGTATTCAAATGGCCACTGGTTTTAAAAAACATATTTTAAAAATGTAATGATTGTAATTTACTATAATTCAAATCATTTTCTAAATGATTGTTATAATTTTTAAATACTACATTAAATCGCGATTAACCCAAAATGACTCCTGATTGTTGATTTTTATGATTATTTCTATTGTAATATATTTTTCCATTTTATAAGATTAATGATCCTTGTTTTAATTGGTATGAATAAATTTATATAATGGCCATGTACCTATAGCTTGTTATTTTATCCCCGAATAGAAAAATGAAATTCAATTTTTTCAATTGTGGATTCCAATGTTAGTCATTATGGAACATCCATTATCAACCGTAGTATAATTATTTTCCCCAAATATAATAAAAATAATTACGTATGACCTGAAATAATATTTTCATATTATAGATGATAAAGACAAAATATGTAATGTAAATTGTGGAGAATTGTGTAAAACCTATAACTTAAATACATTAGTATTTTGATAGGATAACTTGTAAAAATTATCTACAAATAAAAACATTTATGTTTATTATTTATTTATTTGTTCCATTTTTTCTATTTCATTTGTTATGATTATTATGGATAACATTTGGTCACATTATTTTCTATAAATCTGCAAAGTCAATGAATTTCATATTCTCAATATTTGAAAATACAAGTTCATGGATGTTATATATTATCTTATATCATATTATAGATAACATTGGAGAATATATTTAATTATTAGGTTGTTAAAATAATAGTTATGTGTATCCTCCAGGATTAATACATTTATGGTGGCTCAAAATGTCGAAAAAGTATATAAAGTAAAAGTATATTTTCAATAGTTTTAAATACAATTATTAAATAGAAGGTGATAATTGTACTATAGGAATTATATATTGTTAATTATATTTTAGAGTAATCAATTATATAGTGGTGGAAACATATTTAAAAATTAATCTAGAGGAAAAATTATAATTAGAAAATTGATAAAAACTCATTATGTATTTTTTCTAATGTTTTATGTATTAGATGTAAAAGGATCCCACACCATAAGAATAATGATAATGAAAATTAAAATGTTAATTTCTAATGAATAATATATAATTATTTTATGGTGTTTATAAAAAAATTAATGAATTTAGGTTTTTCTTTCCCTTAATAATATTCAGATCAACATTTCTGTTCATATATATCATTATTCAGACATTACCCTTTACTTCATCTCTATAATTATATATTCCACTAATGATATTGAATTTGGAAACTTATTTGATTAAAATTTATATTTGGAAGAATGTACAACCCTTATATATTGATATGTATTTATCATTTATTTAAATATTTTGTGAGAAATATTATGATACATGGAAAATAAACCTAATAGAAACCATGATAAATGTTTTCAAATAATATATTATAATCAATGATAAAAAATAATACATTTTTAGGTTTTATTTTAAATTAACATGATGAAATGTACATATAGAGTAAAAGAAAATATAAATAGATATACATATAAATACCAAAAAATTAAAATAGATAACCAAATGGGTTCCAATAAATATTCATTTCCTAATTAATCTATTGAAATAATTTAACGAATTTTAAATAAAATATGATTGTTTAGATATAGGAAAATTATAAAAAAAATTAATTCATTTTCATTTCATTATAAATTTGATTTAAATATGAATTATATATATTGTTTTTATATCTATATGAGTTATATATATAAATTATGTATTTCTGTGTGTCATATTTATATATTGATGAGGTATACTTAAATTCAATTGGTATTAAATAGTTATAGAATTATTTGATCATAAAAAATATTATCCAAAAAAATATATTTGCGATAATTATATTATACTAGTAGAAAATATTAATCACAATTGATAATTTTTTTAATTATAGATGTAGATTATATTTTTAATGGAACGATTTATTAGTAAAATAATTATTTTTAGGCTGAATTAGATAATAATAATGATAATTGTGCTTTATATATACACTTTAGTCAATATTTTTTACATTATCAAAAAAAATATTAGAATTAATCTATAAAAGATTAATGAATTTAATTTTGTATAATTCATATTATTATTGAGAATTTAATATCATGTAAATATAGTGTTAAAATTTGTTGGATTTTTCTAAAATGATAAAATTTTGTTGGAATATTGAGAAATACTGATTTAATAGGAAAATTTATTTTATTTTTATTTATTTACAAGGTATGATTGATTTGTTAAATTTGTTTTACAATATCATTATTTACAATTTTTATCATTATATCATTAATTTTATTGTAGTAGACATTATGAAAATTTTTGATATTATAAAATTCATATAATTAATTAAGAATTTTTGTGGAAAAACATGTTTCAATTAACCTTGTAGAATTATATTAAATTTAATTTTATGTTCTTATTGGAATTTAATTTTAATTTTTTTTTTCAATATTTTAATCCATTTTTCAAAAAATATAAAAAAAACTCTTCATTATTGTATAACATAATGCATAATAACCACTGTAAATTTGTTGTCACGACATTATGGGTAAAATAGTTACACAATTGTTTAAAAAGTGAAATAAAAATTAAAAATCATTTATAAGATTTCATGTATCTAATTGAATGATTTTGTAAAAAAATAACTTAATATATATTATAATATATGATTTTTTTACAATTTTTCATTCATAGAGTCCTTTATATTATTTTATGTAAATAATAATCCCAAAATGATATATTCATTATTTTAATATATATAATATGTCTTAACAAGAAATATGTTTTTATTTTTTTTATAAATGGTTATTTAAAATATTATCTATTTTTTATCATTGTACTTTAATTATAATCTTTAATAATGTTAAAAAACGATAATTTCTTATGCACCACTGAAATTATGCGTGATCAAGTAATAAGAAACCCAACTAAATAAATATTCAAATAATTAATTATATAAACAATTTGACAGATTATTATGTTCCATGATTTTTTAGATAAATATAAAATATTTCAAATGTAATTTATTTATATAAATTAATTCCATAAATATATTTATTTAATTTATTTGAATATATGTGAGTATCACCAAAAATGAATTTAATATCATATTATGACCTAATATAACATCATACACCTACACAAGTTAGAAATGATATTGTCTCCCATGTGTACGTGTCGAATACATATACACAATGAAGTGGGATTTTTTTTCCATGTAAACAAACCATGAATGATTATATAATTGTATTTAATTAGTAAAAAATGAAATATACCACATTATTATGACTCATGTGATAATGAAAAAATGATCTATCTAAACATGGTCACCCGACAAAAATCAATTTTCAATTAATGACCGAACAACATCCTCACAATCAACATGAAATATACAAATTATTTACTGAAAATTTTCAAAATAAAAAATTAAATAAATCATAAAAAATTAAATAAATACTCATAAGTAATATTAATTTTTAACCAATTAATATTTTTTCATTATATAGATGTTAATTGAAATTCATAAGAAGTATGGAATTGAGGTAACTGGTTTCATAATGAAATTTAGATTCATTATATTATACTAATATTCATTGAAAGTGATATGATATTATTACATGTGAAATTACATCATATGTTATTATGTCATTTCTGTTTTTTTTATTTTATCATTTTTATAGATAATAAATTCATTGATTTATTTTAGTTAAAATCATATGATAAATGTTATAATAATTCATATTAACATTGATTCATTGAGAAAATTCTTCAATTATTATCTTACTAAATTTTATAAAGTATTTATATATCATATTGAGATTTTATACCATGAATGGATTATTTATCATTATATTTAATTTTCATTTGATGTTCTATATTTCCTGATATATTAATGAGAGGTTATAAATTTTTTCAAAGTTTTCATGGCCTCAATTTCAATACATATAGACCTTATTTATGTTTCAAAAAATGATTTATATGATTTATGAAATTTAACAAAAATATTTGTTTATTAACATATTCATTCATAAAAATTATTATTTAAAAAAAATTAGGATAATTTTCTTTATTCTATTGATTTTCGATAAGTTCATTCACCATAATGTAAAGACTTATTTTCTAAAATTCGCTTCTTTGAGTCATATTTTGATTTTTACACATATATTTAGATATATTGTGTTTACATTTCATTATAAAATATAATGTGATGAATAGTTTTTATTCATGGAATAATCTGTTCATTCTTATTTATTTTATTTATTTTTTTAGGTTTCAATATATCATAAACTGTTTTTCATTAAATAAAATTCATTACCTTTTATGAATTTTCAAAAAACTATTCACAGTGTTTTTCATATTATTTAAATAACAATATTATATATAAAGAAATTTCCAAATGTTATTTTAATTGAGATTTGACCATATTTTTATTTGATTTTAATGTAAATGTCATTACATTTTCTTCCTTGTTCAATATTGACTTTATATAGAAAATATTAAACTAAATGATTACTTTAATAACATGTGAAATAAATGGATATAGAAATACCATAACTAATATATATTTTAAATTATACATTAAATGTTTAAATTATAATTTTAAATGAAAATTATTTTCAATATTATATTTTGAATGATTAGTTTGGAGTGATATGTTAATAAAAGGGTTGTATCTGCTATTTTTTATGAAATGGTTTTAATATTATCTCAATTTTATTTTCATTTATCTTATAATTCATTAATAATTAATATTATTTATTTAATATATGATGGTATTTTAACAACTTATTAGTTTATCTAAAAGGATTATGGTGTTTTTAAAAAAATTTATCATGAATATCATTTGATTCCCATAGTTTAATCAGTATATCCTGTAGTTAAATGTATTATTGAAATTATGATTACAAAAATGAAGTTTTATAATTATTATATTTTTATATATAACTTTGAAAATATTGTTGAGGATGTGTGATATCAATATAGCTCATAATTATGGGGATCTAGATAAATAATATAGACATGTTAGAATGATATATATTTCTAATGCATTGATTATGTTTCCTTTCCATTAATTAAATTGAGGGAGTTAATCGGTATGGGTTCTAATGAGGATTTAAAAAGTAGTTTTTTCTGATGCATGTAAACAAGGGTGTTTCAGAAGAAGTTTTAAGCCACAAATATATATTCTACAGTATTTCTAGATCATTGAATGGCTCCTGAAATCTATATTGATATCCCATGGTTCATGACTATTAATTTTTTTGACTCATTCCTCTGATAATTATTTCTTCCGCATCACATGTTTAATTATCAATGAATTGACAGAAATGAAATATCTTATGTAGTAATATTTATTAATGAATATGTTCTCATACAGTTGTAAACATACTGTTATCATCATGGATAATCAATTAATAATTCCTATTTATACCCTTACTTAATATTTCATCTCATTAATCTTATGTTAATTTTTAATGTAGTTTTTCCCCTAGGTTTCTTATATTACTATTTTATAACATGTATTATTAGAATATTACAAAACCTACCAATATTTTATTTGAATCTTATTTTGACTATATTAAGGTATTTATTATTTTATCTTGATATATGTTAAATATATTTTTATAAAAAACTATTTCATTGGATACATAATAACTATATATCAATGTTTTATTACACTATGTAAATGTATAATTCAATATATACAATGTTGAATTTTTTCCGAACATACTACATGTGTGTTGTTTAAATAATATTTTATATTTGAAAGTATGTTATTGATTCAGTAATTATTCTATTATATCATGATTTATATAGACCATATTATCATAAAACAAGGTTCATTAGATAAAAATATATTTATTTATATTAAATTAAACCAAATGAGTTCCAAATTTTTATTTTATTTATCTAAATACATCCATATGTTAATAAAATATTACTTGAATTCTAAAATTATGATAAATAAAAAATAGAAGTAAAATTATATTTTGATAGATATATGTAATAATCATATGATTTTTATTGAGTTTAATAATACAATATTTTACTAAATTAAATTAAACTATATGAATGAATGAAATTATGGTTAAATTCATTTAAAATATTAAATGTTCAAAATATTCCATTTCATTTTTCTACACAATTTGTTTTATGTTTTTAAAATATTTTTTACAAAATATAAGGATGTAGATTTTAGATCAATGATTATTTTGATCAATTTAATATATTTTGATATTACATAATTCTTTTTCAACTCGAATAATATTTAAATTCTTATCTAGAGGCCCAAAAAAAATATAATTTTTTTATATTTCTAAGATTTTTCATTGAATGTTGTAATAATCATATTATCCTCCCTCCCACAAGATTATTTCTAGAACCAATTCCAAATCCCTATCCATGTATCTTTGAATAATCTAGCCCCACCACACATCATGATCATTTTCATCTCCAAGAAAACATTATTCCTTAATTGTAGAACCACAACCACCTAAAAAATGATCCTCTCTTACCATTATGTTTTTTTCACTCCCCAGTGAACAAACAATAGAATATCACTCCATACATCATCATGGAACCTAGTGATCGTATAACATCATCTGTGGAAACATTTATGTAGTACGAGACTTCATACCTTCATGTCAAAATCCTTGTCCTCTTCTATTTTTAAAAATATTACTAATGCTCTACCCTCAACAGTAGCATTATATTCCACAAAAATATGATGTTATATCTATGATGGTGTCCAACAGAATCAATATGATATTATAAACACATAAACTCTATAATGGTAATTCTATAGTGAAAAATATTAAATATTATTATTGTAGTACATCCAACATCACTAATGGTAGATTCTCAACGATATATTCCCTCAAATTGAATCATAAAAAATTCATAATAGTAGAACTTATTTGAAACTACATCGTATAAATAACACTCTATATCAATGTATGTAATTTTATAATTTCATGAGTTGATATTAATTATATCACCATCAGTTACAATAATATACAACAGCTAGATATTTTTTTCCCTAGAACCATTATGATATTTTATTTATTATCTATTTTTGAAATATTTAAATATATATTGAATAATTCGTGTTTATAATACTATTTGTATTATTCTTTTGTGTTAATTATATTTTTCAGAAATTAATTTCTACTATGAAATAACATTAATATTTATTTAAAATAAATAATCAATTAACATACAAAACATTAATTTGGTATATTCATACCATGTAGAACGTTTATATTCTCCATATCCTGACAAATCATTTTGTATTAGAGATTAATCCATTAAATTTTTAACAAATCCTTTTATAGAGTTAGTTTTTTATATTTTATTATGATATCATATTACTATATGACATGGTATATATACATTATATTTATGATTGTAGTAATGATTAAAAATTAATCATTTATTACTAAGATTCCAAATCAATTTTATAGAAGTGATTATGGATATATAAGATACAGAATGGAAATTTACAGAAAAAATTTAGGATAAAAATTTTAATAAAGGAAAATTCATAAAACCCTTGAATATGTGACCTGAAAGTAAAAACAAAAATAAATACTAGAAGAAACCATGTAATGATCAAAATAATGATAGAAAGGGAAATAATGGTTCCACATATAGTCTAGATGTGTCTTATTATATATCTATAATGAATGGTCACATCCAACATGCCTATCCTAAACTGAATCAAGAAGAAAGAGATAAAAACTAAAAATAATAATTGGAATGTTCTAATCATGATGGATGTAGTTTCAGAAATGTAACTTAACAAACTGATGAATAAAAAGTCAGAAAATGTATTCTTAACTTATTTTTTATTTATATAAATAAAAAAAATGTAATTTTTTGTTCATATTTAAGCTATTATACTCAAAAAGATGGTTACATATTTTATTAATTATATAATTAAAATGAAGAAAAATCTAAAGGGCGTTTTATGTGTCAAATTTTAATATAATTAGTTACAAGAATAAAATAAGAGGCTTATCATGGATATAAATAAAATCAGTATGGGGAATTATGATATTAAATATTAAATAACAAATTAAACCTTTTGTTATAACAGTATTATCACTAAATATTTTTAATAGGATTCTAAGGGATGTAAAAATCATATAAATGATTTTATATTAATAAAAGTAATATTTTCTAATTATGTTTTATTAATGTAAAAATAATAAAAAATATTATATATGATGAATGAAAATAATAATAAAACATGTTTTGGTTGTAATCTAGATATTCCTAAATTAATGAAGTCTAATTGATTGAAATATTATAGTATAAAGTGTTATTATATTATGCATTTTTAATGATTTATTCTCGGATAATATTTTAGTAAAAGTTCTCTTAGATATCCTCACTTATTTTTTATACCATGTTTTTTATTAAATTAAATTTATAAATTATATTACATTATAAAAAATATTTCCAGTCTTCTTGGGGACATATGAATGCAATAATTATCCTAGTTGGACCAAAAATTGTATGGGTAATGAAATTTCAAGTAAATTATTTTTAATGAAAATTTTATTTGGATGCCTCAATAATATCACATCCTATATAGACAATAGTGATTCTTAGTACATTAGGATTTATTGATAGTATATTCTCAATTACATAAAATTAAATAGATGGTATTTCATTTTAATATATAATGTTATAGAAAATGTTATGGTATTTAGTGAAGAATGTATTTCAATTATTTATAAAATTTATAATGTTTTATTCATTGAATGAAGGAAAAAAACAAAATTATGATTTTAAATTTTTATCGTTATTGTATGGATGATTAATTTTATGATAATTAAATTTTATTGTTTAAATATAAATGAATATTGGTTTATGATGATAAGAATTATAATATTTATACATTAATTTAAGTGACCTAATTAAAAAAATTAATGTTTTTAATTCAATAATAATATATTATGTTCTCTAAAAATTTGGGATGATTCTTTCTCATATTTCAATTATTATCATTTTATATAGTCTTGGCCACATTAGATTTTTATACATGTTTGTGATAAAATATAATTTTTTAAGTTCATTTTTTAATTTTTAAGTGGGATAATCATAATTTCACATGAATTAGTCCATTTTCTAGTTCAATAAATCTTCAATTATTATAGCATTATTTGTTCGATTATATGTAATCTTCAAGTTTAATTGGACTATAATATTTTTGTGTTATTTATTATTGAATATTTTAATGGGTTTATTTTAATTCTTTTCACCATGAATAATTTTCGAGATTTAATTCATTTTTTTAGAAGGTAATATTTTAAATTAGATGTTAGATTGTTTCTTTTAGATGTGACTATGGTTTTGAGTTTTTAAATTTTGTCTTTAATATTTTTATGTGAAAAATGGTTACGGCCAAAAATTTTCTTATCTTAGAACTCCTAACATGTTGTTTTGTAGAGAGGATTAAATGATGTATTAACTATATGGATTGAACACTACTTGGTGAATAAATTTTACAAAATTTTATTTTATTATAAACATATTAATACTTATTGGTATGTTTTTAATGATGTTTATGTTATACCATTATGAAATAAAACCCCTATTGAAATTTTTAATTGTATAAGAACAATGGAAATTTATTTTATATTTTTTTGGTTTATCTTTTATATCATACATAAAAAGATAAATTATATACATTTGATGATAAAAATATTAATGTTATTTTCCTTGGTTACACACACAAAAATTAATATATATTTTATAATAATAATATAATGTTTATTGAAGAATCAATATGTATAATGCTTGTTGAATCAAGTGATATATTGAAATATGGCTTAAAAACATTGAAATTGATTTAATGTAATTAAATTTAGGTGAAGAAATAACTCTAGATAATGTATTTGTTGAAGGGAGAAAAAAATTTCGAATTAAATTCCAATATATTTATGGAATCATATAGGTATTCCCATTAACAATATTATTGGTAATGATTGATATAATTTGAAAACCAGAAGTTCAAATTTTCTCTTTTTTTCTAAATCTAATATTTCTTAATGATGAGGTTCCTAATAATGACACCGATCCATTTACTGATTCGTATTGTATTTTTTGTGTTAATTATATTCTTAATTTTTTTTGATAAATAACTTTTATTATATAATATAATTTTAAATGGGAAATCCATAAATTAGTAGAATAATGATATTTTTAAAAAAATTTGATGAATGTTGACATATTTTTAAAACTAAATCTATAAATATATCCCATGTATACTCTCATAATCAGTTCATAGACATTTATTATTCATTTTCATGTTATAACAATATTTAGGATGTTAGACTCACATTATATATTTCTCAATTTCATATATTTATGTTATTTAAAAGTAGTTTATAAGTGTTATCATAAACGGTTTTATAACATGTGCATTTTATTTTCTTTAACCATTGGTTTTGAAGAAAAAACATCCATATTAATTTAATTAATTTATCTACTAATTTTTATATTCTTAGAATAGATCCTCATGTTTTTTTAAGAGGATTGTTTTTACATCTACTAAATAATTATTTATAAAAATTAATTTTTGATCCAATAATATATATGATATAAAATTACAAGGATAATTTAATTTTAATTTTTTTTATTATTTACATAATATTTGTTTATTATTTTGAATATAATTTTAAATACTTTTATAATTTTTTTCGTTATCAATTTTTATAATCACCATACTAATAATGTTAAATTTCTATATTTGACATCATGTTTTTTAATGGAATGATGTGATCTTTCCTTGTAAATCAGATCACACAAAAGCATTCAATAATAGAAATTGGCTTGATAGTTCTATGTTAGTTAAAATTCCAATTAATATTATTTATCAATTTTATGTTAATGATTCTAATAAATATAGTAATTTTAAAATTTATATATGCCTTATAGGTATGTTCCATAATTTTATTTCATCTTTATCAGTTATCATGTTTCTAATTTTTCTTTATGAAATACATCATAGTGATCCTAAATGGTGTCATATTAAAGAGTAAAATATTGTAGTTAAATATATTAATGGAACTATTAACCCAAATGTATTATATTATAGTAATTAATATTAAAATTTATATCTAATCAGGAATATGATTTTGGTGGATGTATAATTATAATAAAAAGAACATAAAGAATCTAAAATTTTCAAAGAAAATGATTAATTTATTGGTTTTATATGTTAAATTTACATGATAACATTTATAAAAGGGAAGTTTGTTATATCTAGATAATTATTTGTTCAATTTATAGATTATGTATTAAGAAAACATTATGTCATTTTAGTATTAGTCCTAATAATTTCCAATTTATTGCGATAACAACCATTCAATATCTATTCAAAAATAAATTTTACAACATTTTTTAAAATAAAAAATCAATAATAAATTTTATTTTATTTTAGTTCATGTGAATTAGAGATTTATTGATTCTGAGTGCAGCCACACTATGGATAATGATGATAAAAATGTTACTTAATCATTATGTTCATATTAGTTTGGAAAAAATAATTTATCATGGGATGCTGGAAGGAATTTTTTTATTTATTCATATTTATAAGATGAGTATATATGTTATCATTTTTTTTATATAGAAAAAAATTATACAAAATAAATTTTTATTGGTTATAAATAATAAGTCTTGTAAGCAATCAAAATTGGATCTATTTTTTGTGTGTTTCCCTATAGGGAGTTTATTTTTTCATTGATTGAAAATTATTTTTTAATATTTTCTTTTTGAATAATAAAAAACATCTAATTATTTTATGGGAAATTTGGTTTTACTAGATTACAATATTTTAATTTTTTCTTGTAATATAGTGATTGGATTTTATAGTTCTAAATTCATTTCAATGATAATAATTATATAATCATTTTATTAAACTATAAAAATTATATATAAATATCAATTATATTTTAATTTTTTCCTAGCATATAATATTATTTTGATTTCAATAATATTTTATTGTTTTAAATATATTAATTATTTTCTATTATTTATATTATAATTTTTTTTATATCTATCTTATACCCATGAAAATTATCAATAATATAACAAATATTTTTTTTCATTTCATTAAAATAAATCGATTTCAGAAATTATTATACTAATGCACTAAATATATCGATAAGATTATTCAATTATTTCTAAGTTATATTTTTTCAAATCTGTTTTATATTATTGTTATATATATTAATATATATTTTAAGGTAATGTTGTTTTTCAATTTTATTCATTTGAATATTTTTTAAATATCATTAAATAAAATATATGACTTTAATGTAGTTTAGATGCCTAAAATGTGGAAGAATATTGATTATATTAATGTAACATTTCCGTATATTATATTGAAATGTTTTCACTATTTCTAGATTTTTTATCATTTTATATGTGAAATAATAGTTATTTTTTATTCTTATTGAAATATAAATATTTTCACTACTAGAATTATACTCTTTACCAAAGTTCAGAACCATTGGTAACGACCTAGAAACTGTTGGTATATTATATATCGACGGTTTCCTAAACCATGGCTATGTAATCCGTGGGTAAATTCTTATACCAATGTTCCTGTGTAAAACTTTGGCATAGGAGTAAATGTAGGAGATATACCAATTGTTTCACAAACTATTGGTATATGTCAACTCTATACAAATGGTTCTAAACCCTTGGTATATAGTTCACAATATTCATCCGAATCATATACCAATGATTTTTATAAATGTTTGTATATGTTTAAACCAACGGTTAAAACAAAACCATTTATATAATATACATCCAAATGTTATACTAATTTTTTTTACAATCGTTGGTATACATATGCTACAACACCATAGCAGCCACCAGCCCAGCATCTCCACAACATATAAGAGACCCTCCACTCTCCATTACCTGCATGAACACAGACACATTCAAAATCCAAAATCCTACATGGGATGTTTAAAATTCATCCAGAATTCAGAAATTTATAAATTGGAAATTCATTCCTCACTCAAACCAAAACACAAGAGAAAAATATATATTCCAATACATCCACAATCCAATACATCTAGAAATGAAATTAAATAACACCCATATCACCAGTACAAAATTAAAATCCAAATCATCTAGAATCAAATACACATTACATTATTAAAAATTTACAATTCAATACTAATACAACCAGAATCCAATATATCCAGAATTCAGAAATATTGAATTGAAAAGAAATAACACCAATAACAGTATTCAAAATTTAAGATTCACTTCTCACGCAAAACACAACACCAGTACACACAATAGAAAAACCTTATATGTTATAGGAAGAACATGGGATGTTTACTCATGGTCTTGGGTTGAATATCTTAAAACCAATAAAAAACATGGGTAGAGTGGAAAAGGATCATGATACCAATAAGATATACAATGGTAGTGGTCATTTGATCAGAGCTATGATGATTTATTAGAAGCACATGGGATGTTTATATTCCTCTAATCACAATATATCCATATTTAAATAGTTCCTGATGTGTTAGTGGGAAACATTGTCCAATATCGACATATGAGATGGGTTACCAGAATATCTGATATGTTGTTCATTGACTTTGCAATTGGAACAATGTGGTATGTGGGTAATTTTAATTTGTTCTCCTAGGTGTTATTTTATTTTAATCCCCATTTTCATTAGTGGGTTTGAATATTAAATTATGTATTTGATATTGGGTTCTCAAAGTGACTTTAGTTTGGTCTTAAAACCCACTGTTTGTGGATGGGATTGGCATATTAAATGTCATGTGTTATAGAATAGGGGTAGGGGTTCCTCACATGAGAATTTGATTGTGTGAGGTTGGACCATGGATCCTTGTCCTAAAGTAGCAACTGAATTTGAATGTGTTTGGTCGGTTTTCTTTATTCCAGTTTTTTTCACATAAAATGTTGTCTATTTTCAAAAAAAACAGACTCTTTGAGTTATACCGGCAACACTGTGCCATGTATTTAGGGGAGTTTTACTAGTACACATCACATATGACCCACATATAGTTGTCTTAATGTATCAAGTCAATGTGAACGCATTTGGTTGGTTTTCCGTATGCCGGTTGTTGTTTTCACCTGAAATTTTGACCATTTCAAATAAAAGTGAGACACTCTTAGAGGTACCAGCCCCAACAACCCACATATTGTGGCGGTGTTGACTCTTACACATCATAGATGACAAATGGATCATTTTTCAAATGTATCAACTCAATCTGGATGCGATTGGTCAGTTTTCCATATGCCAGTTGTTGTTTTCAATTAAAATGTTGTCCATTTCAAATAAAAGTGAGACACATTGAGTGGTACTAGCCACATCGTGCCTCAGATTGAGGAATCATTGACTCATACAAGTCACAAATGACCCATGGATCGTTGTGATAATGTATCAACACAATCCTGATACTTTTGGTTTGTTTTCAATATGCTAATTCTTTTTACTTAAAAGAGTATACATTTTAAACAAAGGAATGACACATTGAGTGGTATCAGCCACATTGTGCCTCAGATTGAGGTGGTTTTGACTCATACATGTCAAAAATTATCAAAGGATACTTTTTCTAAAGTATAAATATTAACTAAATGCGTTTGTTCAGTTTTCCAAATTCCAGTTGTGGTTTTCACTTAAATTGGTGTACATTTTAAATAAAAGTGAGACACTTTGAGTGGGACCATCCATACCATTCCTCATATTAAGTCGAGGTTGACTCATACACGTCACAAATTATCCATGTATCATTGTTCTAAATTATAAACACAATCCGAATCTGTTTGGTTTGTTTCCCCTATGGTAGTTGTTGTTTTCACATAATATGTTGTCCATTTCAAATAACAGTGATACACTATGAGAGGTACCAGCCTCACTGTGACTCAGATTGAGGCATGGTTGACTCATACACATCCCAAATGACCAATGGATAGTTTTCCTAATGTATCAATACAATCCGAATGCGTTTTGTTGGTTTTTCATAGGTCAGTTGTTGTTTTCACTTAAAATTTTTTCTATTTCAAATAAAAGTGAGACACTTTGGGTGGTACCAACAACACCATGCCTCGGATTGGGGCGTGGTTGACTCGTACACATCAAAAATTAAAAATTGATCAATTTTCTAATGTATCAATGCAATATGAATTCATTTGGTAGGTTTAATGTATTCTATTTGTTGTTTTCACAAAATATGTTTTCTATATCAAATAAATGTGAAACACTTTAAGTGATACCGACCACATCCTACCTCAGATTAAGGTGGGGATGACTCTTACTCATCACTAATGTCCCATGTATCATTATTTTACAGTATCTACACAATCAAAATACGTTTGGTCGGTTTTCCATTTTCCAATTATTTTTACTTTAAAGAGTATCAATTTTAAACAAACGAAAGACACTTTCAGTGGTACCGACAACACTATGCCTCAGATAGATGTAGGGTTGACTCGTACACATCATAAATAAACCATGATTCTTTTTCTTAATGTATCAATAGAATCCTAATGTGTTTGTTCTATTTTCAGTATTCCAGTTTTTGTTTTCATTTAAATTTTCTCCATTTAAAATATAAGTGATAAACATTGAGTGGTACCTGCCACAACATGACTCAAATTTAGGTGGGGTTGAATCGTACATTTCATAAATGACCTATTGATCATTGTGATAATGTATCAACACAATCAGAATTTTTTTGGTCATTTTTCCATTGGGTAATTGTTGTTTTCACTTATAATGTTGTCGATTTCAAATAAAAGTGATACACATAGAGTGGTACCCGCCACAATGTGCCTATGATTGTGGTAGGGTTGACTCGTACACGTCACAAATGACCAATGGATCGTTTTACTAATGTATTAATAGAATTTGAATGCATTTGGTCAATATTTAGTATACCGGTTTTTGTTTTCACTTAATAGTTTTTTCATTTCAAATAAAAGTGAGACACATTGAATGGTACCGGCCACACCATTACTTGGATTGATGTGGGGTTGACTCATACAAGTCACATATGACCTAGGGATTGGTGTCCTAAAGTATCAACACAATTTGAATTTTTTGGTTGGTTTTCTGTATGGGAGCTGTTTTTTTCACTTAATTTGGTGTCCATTTATAAAAAAAGTGAGACACTTTGAGTTATACCAGCCACACCGTACCTTGGTTTGAGGTGAGGTTGACTCTTACACGTCACAAATAACCCATGTTTATTGTGCTAATGTATCAAGAAAATCCAAATACATTTTGTCAGTTTTCATGTATGACAATTGTTTTTACATAAAAGGATATCCATTTCAAATAAATGTGATACACTTTGAGTGGTACCAGCCACACTGTGCCTCAGATTGAGCCGAGGATGACTCATACATGTTACAAATGGCCAATGGATCATTTTACTATAGTTCAAACAGAATCCGAATGAATTTCTTTGGTTTTGGACTCTTCTCTCATCTTCATCTGAACCTCTAAAACCCTCATTTCCATTTGGATTTTGGGTGAATCTTGAAGAGAGCATAGATTGGGATCTGAGAATCAAAATTAATACTGTGATTATCTCTATAATAATTTTAGCTGGTCAGAGCTTCGAAATGAAGTAATAGTAATAGAATGATAATTAGATTGGGAATTAGGGAGAATCTTGAAGAGAGATTAGATTGGTCTCAATGACCTTATAATGTAGTGATTAGTGTGATGATATCGGTGACACAAAGTAGTGTGAGTTACCCAGTGGAGGATGGGGATATATGTGGTGGGGGTTATGCCTGGTAGGATGGTGGGGAAAGGGGCCATCTAGGGTTTAGGGAAGACGGGGGGTATCCAGGGGATGTCTGGGGATCTGTCTGTTGGGCTGTCTGGGGTCTAGACCGGAGGGTGGGGGGTTGTCCGGGGGGCTGTTCGGGGGGCTATCTGGAGAGTTATCAGGGGGGATGAATGGGGTCCAAGGAGGAGGCTGGGGGGGTTGTCCGGGGGGCTATCTATGGGGCTGTCTGGGGGGCCCTCTCGGGTTCATGGGATTATAATTACATATTTTCTAAGAAAATTCATTCATGGTTAAAAAATAAATATATTATATCAACACCTAATCAACCCACAAATTTTCTAAATTCCACTACAAATTTACAATTTCATTAAAATTGGGGGATGTCATAGAAAATCATCAAATCATGTTTTATTATTTATAGATAAAAATATAAAGATTTTGTGATCAATATATTAACACATATATTGAGGCACAAAAAATCAATAAACATCAATGGTCGTTAATATCATTCAAAAATGTAATGGATCAATCTATCCCACATCACCATAACTATCATCACCATCATCTTCACCCTCACTTTCATCCTCGTCGTCGTCCCCATCATCATCCCCGCCCTCCTCATCCTTATACCCAGCCTCGACCTCCTCATCACCCTCCTCCTCCTCCATGGCATCCTCCTTGCCCGCCTCCTCAGCCTCAGCCGCCTCCTCGCCCTTTTCCTCCTCCACCTCTGCCTCCTCAATGCCATCATCTCGTAAACCACTAGAATTTCCACTTGGAAAACCATATTCAAGACACAATGGTGTCATATATTCCTCACAAGCTGTGTTGGGCTCTGGTGGAAGTGTTGGACGTAAAGATTCCATCAGTTTCATAAATGTGGTGTTTTCTATATAGTAGATTTTGTTGCGGTCTCTATGGCCCTGTTTTCATTCTATTCTACATATGCCATAACCTACTGCAACTTGGTGTCACTACAACTCATACCAAAGTAGGGACAATAACTTGTTAGAACTGTAATCTTCCTAGGCTGGCATCGTACTCTAATAGGGTGCTCACCTCCCAACACCTAATGTAAGTATCATTTGGCCCAAAATTGTCAGGTTCCTAGGCATCAAAGGCCTCTAAAGTGGACTGTTACAAATATATATTGATTATTACGTTTAAAATTAAAGATTAATATTTTAAATCTACAAATTAAACTTACAATCTGCTATTGAGTTGGTTCATTAACTGTACATCCATCTTTATTTATTCTTCTCAAGAAAAATAGATTTTCATGAGACAAACTTCCTTCTATATTCAATTTATGCCTCTAAAAAGAAATTGAATGTGAGAAACCATAATTAAAAATAGGATACCAAAAAACATTAATCCCATAAAATAAATTATATAAAAACTTTAGCAATCAAATAAATTACGGAGGAAGCAATAGAATGTGCAAGTCAGAATGAATGATTATAAACTATCATACCAGCTATCTCTCATGATATGGAATCATAGTAATTCCCAATGTGTGTATGTATTTCATAACATCAATGTTTTTTATTTCATCCAAATGCATATTAAATAAAATTCAATAATTAGTATAAATGAAAAACTTGAAAATTTTCATTTAAATTCTTTTAAATTGATTAATATCACAAATTATCTATTCACCCAATGAGTAATAATCTGTCAGTACTGTTCTAATGGAAAATCATCCACGACAGGGACCACCTCCAAATCTGTTCCCACTATATCATTCCAGCCAATGTACAACTCATTTTTATAATCACTTCAAATCTCAACTACATTCTTTAGACGTGATGGTTGTGCACCCTCAGTATCGGGGAAATTAAACCGCATCTCAAACAAAAATATTAATTCATATAAATACAAAAATTAAAATATTGCATTAAATACATTTTTTTTCCTATATCACTGCCCATGATTTGTCCTAGACTTAATTTTCTAGTTGTCTCCCTGAGAGCATTATAAGAAGAATAATGTTAGAGTATTTGGCAAGGATCGCTAAAAAACTCTGACACTGTTGCCCTGGTTTTTCCATCATCTGACTATCTACATTGTATTCCACCATCAAAATCGTGCGGTGGTTCCACAATTAACTCAAGAGTGTATTCCCTCACCCCCACACTATATCAGTAGATGTATCTGTTATGAATGAAAAACATATATTTTATCAATACATGTTATAATGAAAATAAATAATGGTGTAACAATTTTTTAGGGTTGTATAAGTATACCTGTGGTAGTCTGATCAGTGGGCGCAACTGGATCCACAGAAACTAAAGGAAAACCCAATATAGATGAAGTGGGTCCCAATGTATGATTTTTAGGGACAAACGCTGGCAGAGCTATAGTTGAAGAAGATGGAATATAAAATCCAGGAGATATCAAATCAGTAGTGAAAGAAGATGACAAGGATTGCTAGCCAAATTCTAGATGGGGAGAGGGAATCATCATCATATATGATATAGATGGGTGATGAGGGTTATATTTAAATGATGGTGAAAACATGGGAGGAATAAATATCCCCTATGTCCCTAATGACACACCGTGATCAGATTGTTGGATAGATAATATGTTAGTGGAAGGGGAAGGGTCTAATTAGGTAGGCCAACCACATCGTCAATCTCTTGTACCACCCCCCCTGTACAGACATCCCCAATACTGGGACCTCTACTCAGTTCCTCCTCAAATAACTGTCTCTTAATAGATGTATCCAGAAAAAATGATGATAAAAATTAATCACATAACATTTTATATAATTTAAATAAGTATATTAGAAATAAAATACTCACTGTAGGAACAAGCTGTGGAATGCCCATCTCATTCATGCGATGATTGTTGTACATATTCTGTTTTAATCGCCTCTCTTTAATTGGTTTCATATCTTTCCTTTGATAATTATTTAACTAACCAATGTTTTTGGTGAGCTTGAACACATATAAAATGAATTCAATAAAACATACAGGATGTAATAAAAAATTTAATTTCTAAAAGGATGACTATATAATAAGTGTCCTAAGTCTTTTAAAATCATGGTACATTGACTCTACCAGATTCATTAGTGGAAAAGAAATTATAAAAATTAAGGAAAATTTTAATTTCTATAGCTCAGGGAGAAGATACAGGTTTCAATATAAAATCAATTTTAATAGAACTAATCCTAACAACCCAACTCGAGGTAAACAAAAATAATTGAGAACATGAATGGATGATTTTATATTTTTACCACAACCACATCAGGTTCACAGTCAATTATTATAGTTGAGCTATTAGATTCATCAATACAAATAAATGAATTGGTTACAATGGTAGTAGGGATGATGTCAATCCCATCATCACCATGTTTAAAAATATGTCTTTGAATTAATTCAAATATGACACCAAATTCTGGTCGAAGTTGGTGTTTGTCATAAAAAACATGTTGAACCATTGATGAAAATACATATGTTTCTTCGGTAGCAAGAGTGTGAGTAATATTAATTACTACAAAATCGACAATCATCAATAAATGTTCCTTGTATTGTCATCGAATCAAACCAATGGAATTTCATCATCGTGACTCATCCATGAGAGTAATAATCCAACATTATTATTATTCCTATGACTCCATAATAACCCACATTTTCAAAAAGTATTGTACTATTTGATGCACATTCACAACAATATAATGTGGCAGTAACCATAACATCATTATTTTGTGTTCTCGTTTTCTTTTCTCATTTATTGACAATCAATTTTTACCAATTGATAAAATTTGATTTACTGTCACGAACCCCAATATTTGGACAAAAATCCAATGGTCTTATCTCCTCAAAGATAGATCCATCTGGAAAACTCAATACCTGTAATATAAATGAATATTAAACTTAATTGAATATTGATTTAAATATTTTAAACAATAATATTTTTACATTAAATTTAAACCAAGAAAAAACTCTTTGTTATGCAATGTTTCTCTACTTATCGAAGATAAAGAATTTTTATTTCTATTTATCATTGTTTTATGTTCCATGTAGATAAAAAATATGAATATTTTAGTATATATATATGTAATACATAAGTATAAAATTTAGTTACCTTATGTTGGCATCGAATAAATCACAGTTGAATAGAACTGTGTGATGCTCTTGAGTCTTCAATGATTTTAGCTTCAACTCTCTTCTGTTGACACATTTAGATATGTATCTTGAATATCCATCAGGATCTCTAATAGTCTCTAATAGTTATGGAAATATTTTTTTTTCTATAGCTGTCATCGCATAAAATCTCATATAACATGCCATTTATTTTCATTGATACACACAGGATGCAATTCTGTTCTGATGCCCCAATCCATAAAGTAACTTCGGGACTGTAAAACATCTTTATCTTTCCCTTAACATTAGACGTTTCAAATGCATCATGTAACATATATTCTTTTAAATATTCATTACATCTAAGCAATGACGTAACAAATTGGGTGACAAATAAGTAAAATCAAAATAGATACCCCTCTTTTCCAATTGTAAGAGGTTTCTCTGGAAGTATTCATTTTCTTTCTAGATTTCATTTTACCCTTTCGAATGAAAACTAAAATCTATTAATTGTTTAAGAACATTAGTAACATAAATAAGATGAGGTGGATCATCGGTATCTGTGGTATTATCAAATCTTAGACGATTATTTCTATATGGATGGTCCGTTGGAAATATTCGTCGATGACACGTAAAACTAAAACTATGGTGATGTTTTAGACATCCGGATCGTGTATTCTTCATACAAATAGGACATGACAACTTTCCCTTTTCCTCCATCATGTCAACATTTCATAAGAAATTAAATCATTATTTTTCCACATATGTTAAGAAAATATATAAAATATGTCTTTTGAATATGCTTCTTATGTGCACACACCCGCATCCCAACGATGTTTCAACTCTTTTATTAAAGGCTGCATGTATACGTCAATATCAATTTCATGATCAGAAGGGCCAAATATGAGTATAATCATGAATTTGAAAGGTTATTTCATAACAAACCATGGGGGAAGATTATAAATGAGTATAAAAACTGCCCATGTGTTGTGCGATGTAAGATTCTTCCCAATTAGATTAAAATCGTCTCATTAAAAGAAACAGCCTCACATTATGCACGTCAGATGTAAAATCAGGATATCAAGCATCAAATAACTTCAATGAAAATTCATCTATAGGGTGAACTAACTCATCATTAGTCTTCTTTCTCTCAGTATCATGCAATCTCATATTTATTGATATTTCATAAAACATAAAATGATTCTAGAGTCTGGGGATTAATTGAAAGTGACAAAATACTTTCTATGTCACACGGGATGGTGTTCTATTAGAATTTGACTTCCTGCATGATGTTCCACATTTTATACAATCATTGTGTTCAGTGGTTTCGTCATAGAATAAACATCAATATTTCGGGCAAGAAATAATTTAGTTTATTGAAAATCTATGTTCCTCAACTAACTTCCATGAAATATAGTGGTTTGAAGGAATATCTACATCATATGGATGTAAATAATTCAAGAAGGAAAGAATGTAGTATTAGAAATACCATACATAGTTTTCCCATAAAACAATCTGGTTTAAAATTTTAGCTTCTTTTGTTTATTTCACTGTCAATATACTGCAGTCGTGGAAGCTTCATTCAATTTTTTCACCCTTACAACAATAGCATTTTAATTAGACACATCATGTGTGCTCATATAGAAGTCTTCTTGGGTCAGAATCCTTTCTTTTTCATGATGATGAATAAACTGAAAATAGTCATATATCAAAATCTCCACTACCATCATCTCATTTGAATCATTGGAAATTTGATATTTCATTTTCTCCCCATTGTGATACCACACATAGTAATTTTCTTAAAACCCATATTTGGTTATGTGGTAGCATACATACTCATGGATCAACCAAGGACTTCCAATACAATTGGAACATGGGCAGTGTATATGACCACTATTTTAATCATTGTGAATTGAAAAATATATAAAACTCTCCAAATTGTTTTGAAAATAACTTGTCATCTGATAAGTTCCCTACATTCATCTTCTATCAATTTTGTAAAAAAATAATTTTTATATGTAATTTTGTCAAAATAAACTCAATAAGATTGAAGTTTCATCGAAAATATATTTATATAAATGTGAATTGGATCACAATATATGAAACCATAAGTGACACACTACTCTATATGAGAATAATAATATAAAAGGGAAAAAAACTATATTTATAACAAAATATCTTTGAATAACTATACATGAGTGTAAAAGATCACGTACAATTGTGGAGGATAATTATTCAGGAGTTGACCATATTTTTGATTGATGAAATTTTATATATTAGTAGATAATTTGAGCGATCACATACATTGCCCAAGGGGGAGAGAGTATCCAAGGGGTGCGGGGTGAACATGGGCATGACAGGGCTGTCAAGGGTGTCAGAGGTGTCCAGATGGTGGGGTTCTATCTAGGGGGTCAGGGTGTCCATGTGGGTGGGTTTTCAATGGGGTTGGTCAGGATGTACAAGGGGGTATGGTGTGTCGAGGGGGTCGGGGGTGTCCAGGGGGTGGGCGGGCTAACCAAGTTGTGAGAAGTGTGTACAAAGGGAGGCTGGGTCTTCACAGGGGGTACGAGGTGTCGAGGGAAGTGGGAGGGCTGTTCATGGGGGTGGAAGGGCTGTTTAGGGGTGTACGAGGTGTCCAGGGGGTGGTTGGGTTGTCTAGGGTTGTGGGAGGGTTGTCCACTGGGGGTGGTCGAGCTCTCCATTAGGGTGGTAGGGCTGTTTAGCGGTGTTGAGAATGTCATGGTGGTGGAGGATGGGGGAGGATTCATCCATGTCGAGGGGCATCCAGGGGTGATGGGCGGTTTATGAGTTGTGGTGGGATGATGTTTGGGTGGTGGGTGGGATGTCCATGAGGGTGGGGGAGGGTGTTGTCCAAGGGGTATGGGCCGTCTAGGGAGGTGGTAGGGATGTCTATGGGGTTGGAAGGGCTGTCCAGGGGGTTGGGGTTGTCCATGGGGTTGGGGAGATTTTCAGGGTGGGTGGGGGGGGGTGTTCAGGGGGTGGGTGGGATGTCCAAAGGGGTAGCGGGTGTGGCAGGTTGTCTAAGAGGGGACGCGGTGTCCAAGGTGGTGGGTGGGCTGTCCACGGGGGTTGTGAGGCTGTCCAGGGGGGGTCGGTGTGTCTAGTGGTAGGGTGGGGATTTCCAAGGGGGGTGTGTGGGGGGGGGGGTTACACTGGGTAAGAGGTGTCGAATTGGTGGTCAGACGGTCTATGGGATGGCGGGGCCGTCCACGGGGGGGGGGGGGGGGGGCTTTCCACGATGGTAGGTGGTGACTTGGGGCTGGACATGGTTGTCCAAGGGGGTACGGACTGGGTGGTCGGTCTATCCATGGGGTATTGGGGCTTTCTAGGGGGTAATAGGTGTCCATAGGGTGGGGGTTTTCAATAGGGGTGGGTGTTGTCTTGGGGGTACGAGGTTTCCAGGGGGTGGGCGGGCTATCCATGAGGTTGGTAGGGCTTGCCATGGGGTCTAGTGGGTGGGGTGCCTTCTAGGTAGGGGTATGCCCATGGGGTATGAGGTGTCTAGGAAAACCCACCCCCACACCCCTTAGATAGCCGACCCCCACAAGACAGCCCCCCCCCCTCCTTAGACAACCCATACCCACCTCCCCCACCCAGATATCACCGCTAGGATATCCCACATCTTCCTTGGACATCCCAAAACCGCCACCCCTGCACCCCCACCTGGAAATCCAACCCTCACCCCCCACTTGGACATCCCCCACCTGGACAGCCACCACCCCCGACCTAGACATCCCCCACCTTGACATACACCCCCAACTAGATAGCCCAAACCCTCCCATGACACCCCACACCCCTCCCCCAAATTGAGACCCCAACCTGAAAGCCTAGACAGACCACACCCCTTGTTGGGGTAGCCCATACCCCCTACCCCACACCCCTATAGCCCCCCTAGATCCTCATACCACCGGAAAAACCACCCCCTAAACAATTCCCCACAATTGGATAACACCACACACCATGACAGTCCCCTACCCCTTATACACCTCTATTTGGGTATTTTTATTTAAAATCATTTTATTCATTAATAGATCCAATCTATCACGCATTATCCATTTCACTATAGAGAAAATATAAAACCCCACTAAACATAATAAATATAACCCCACTAAACAAAAATAAAAAAAAACAAAACATAAAACAAACATAAAACATACATAAAACAAACCCTTTACCCCACCAATCATAATCCTAAAATAGACCCTTTAACCCAACACTATAGAAACCCCAGTAAAGATACCATTTAGGATGTAAGATGTGTATAACAAAAAAACATAAAACAAATAAAGGGTTCCACATACCTCATTAAAATTTACCCGAAATCAAAACATAAAACGTAAAATAAAAACAAGAATAACAGTAAAAAATACTTACTAATTTGTGTTGTAAAAATAAAAAATTTGTTTATTGAGGACTGATCATTAGATAGATGGTGTTTCAAGTCTAAGAAGACTTCCGAAGGAGGTTAAGATTAGGTCTGCAGTCGGGGGTATTAAGAGATTGGGTGCTGGGTATTTAGGGGAAAACATTCCCAGCAGTTTTTAAAAATCATTGAGAATGCCTCTCTTTACCAACAGTTTATTAATATCATTTTTATATGTAAGATGACTGAATAATTCCCAATGGTTCTTTCAATCCATTGGGAAATATTAACTATTATATCACATTTTCCATTGGTTTGAGAAAACCATTGGCAAATGTGGATTTTTTACATTACACAAATGGTTTCATAAAACCATTTATATATATCTTTGGGGAAAACCACCATTTCCAGTAGTGTTATATATATTTTGGTTAACTTGAGAAATATATGAATATTGTGAATATAATGTCTTAAAATTCACTGACGTAAATTTTTTCAATATTATAAATAAAATTTTATATTATTAATCTTATTATACATCCCACATGATTACTTGATGTTCGTTTGTCTCCTAACAATTTATTTATAATGAAACACATAGTACATGGATCTATAATAATCACCTCTATATCCTAGAATGGAGGATTCCTCAATACTAGCACCATCATTACCTAGAAACCCTAGAATCATCAATCTTCATGTTTATTTCCATATATTGAGAAAAACCAAATCCATATCCCTCTATTTAAAAGTGTTTCTATAAAATGATCACCTAATAACAATCATTGACGAATCATCACAGAATCGTTATGACTTCCATCACAGAGCATTGATGTAACTCCTCTATTGGTTTCATGCTTTCCAACACTCCACCCTCTAGGGTAGCATCATCATTTCCCCCAATGTGATATTATAACAATTATATTGATTCAGATTCATCATTGAAAGATAAAATATCTCAACACTATGATATATTTGTTATATAGAGAAAGGTTGTGCATGCTATAATGGTTGATATGTCATCTTCACTAACAGTAGATGCTCAGTTATAGATTTAGGATTTTAGACTCATTACATGTCCATAATAATAGAATAAGATTGAAATTCCATGGAATATATAACTTACTACCAGAATATAAATAAAATTGAAATACACACCTTTAAAATTATTTATAATATATTCAATGATAAAAATTTTTGACAGCCAATTAATATTTTTTCCCTAATAATAATTGAAAATATTATTCATGCTTAAGATTCATATTTATTCTATACTATAGATATTTAAAATATATTATAAATAATATTTTTAATATTAATTAGGATCATTATCTTATCTCCCTTCAAATTAACTAAAATAATTATCAATTAAAATTAATTTATGCCATTAATCAACTGATTTAGGATATATTATTTTTTTCAATTCACAAACTGATGTCTATATATAATAATCTATATGGACATAAACAATTTTCCATTGTTTATAAATAATATTTTCTTATTAATATAATATTTATAAGTGTTTCATATTGGTGATGATGAGTACTTCGTGTGAATTAATAAAAAATTGGAATAATAGGAAAATATCAACTTAATGCCAAGGGTATTGTAATGTATTTTTTTTAATATTTCAATAATAAAATAAGACTTTATAGACACTAAGAATATACGTGATAATATATTTATATTTAATGAATTTTTTTATATTTATAAAATGTTCCCATGTTTAAGGGTATTAATACAACAAATAAAATGATTATGTTTTTTCATATTATAGAGTCATTGATGAAACATGGTGGGTTAATTACATTAAAATTAAAATTCATTTATTTAACTGTAAATGGTTTATCGGTTAAAAAAGGGTTATGCATGATGAATTTGGAATGAATGTTGTTAATCTGAATAGATTTGAAGAAACATCATATTATTTTATAATGGAAAAAAATACAAAACATATTTTCTATATAGATGATCAATCAGATATGTGTTGGTATGTTGTTTTATAAGGGAAAACAATATGTTCGTGAGGATAAATTTGATGAACATACTAATATATATGAGATCCCTACTTTAATGGTAATATGAGAATAACATAATGATGAGAATGTTGAAGACATGGTTTGTGGAATAAAGAACAATCATTATGATGTAAATTGGGAAAACAATCCATTTATACATTCCTAATATTACATGTAACATATGTTTATTTCTTGTAAACATTTTAAATATTCATAAAATGTTAGATATTGTGATTCTTCAATTATTAAAATGCCTATTAATATAAATATGTAGACGTTTTTTAATTCTAATTTTTTTAGTTTATCATGTTTACCATTGCATAAATTATATATCAATTTTTTTTGTTGAATGGCAGTTAATTTACCATGTTTACCATGTTTACCATTTTTACCTTGTTTAACATTTCTACCATGTTTACCATGTTAACAAATAGTTTATCATAATTTACCTTTATGTAACATATATATTTATTGATATTTTTGAATGACAATTACACTACCATGTTTTCCATGTTTACCACTATTAAACATTATGACCATATTAACCTTGTTTACTATTATGTAACTTTGTTCAATTTTTCATTTTCAATTTATATTAGTAATGTAGTATTTGAATTTGAATATTTTTGAACTAATGTTTTTTTATTTTAAGGATAATGATAGATCAATCTGTTGATCAACCACTTGATCATGGAGATGAACATAATGATCATACATCTGGGAAAAAGATTCACAATCACCCCTTGATGTTCCCCAATCATTATCTTGTGATCCCATAATGACAAAAAAGATTTCAAGAGTTAGTAAACATGGGTTCACAAATTTACCAAAATTATTACTTGCCTGTACAAAATACTAGAGGATAGACATTGAGTTTGATGAGAATAATATTCCTAGAGGTCCAAATGCAAAAGATTTTAAAATTTTTGTATCAACTCTGGGTAAGAGAAAAATAAAAATTTTGTATGATGATTGTAGAAGTGTAGACAAAGAGATAATATCTTAGTTCTGGGTGACGATTTTGGAAAAGATATTTAACCATTTTTTGCCAATTCATTAAATGTTTATAATATAATATGATTTACCACATCATTATTAGATAAAATTTGATATTCCTAACACTATAGGAGTTAAGAGGAAATGATTATCAATTTCTCCTAGGATATTGATTTATTTCAAATAAACCCTCACATGTGATTTAATTTTTGGTCATAGGAGTCATGAAAATCCATTTCATATTTATACTTTCATTGATGATGAGATATGAACACAGTTTGTTGAATGTAGATGAAAAGATTCATTTTTGGTAAGGGCAATGTAAAATTTAATATGCTTTATTATACGAATGATCTTATTATTGTTTTGTTAATTATTTCTTATTATTAATTTATAGAAAACGTGGACATCTCATTAAGTGATATTATCAAAATAATGTATACCCTAGTAGTTTATCTTTCGGAGGGTGTACAATATTAGAAGAAAAAAATGAAGGTAGAAAATTTACAAAAACCTATAGATGAGTCTTTAAGCTCTAGAGAGGATTTGCCACCACCATTGGTATCTAGACATGAGAATGGAAGAGAGCTCAGATTGGAAAAAAAGAGGCAATACCGTTGAGAAGATTTGAGAATCATAGCTGAGAGGATAATAAGATATTTATATTATTTATTTATGTTAACAATATTCATTATATAATGTGAATCTTTAAAGAATGATCAATTAATTAATACAGAAATATCTTGAATGGTAGTGCTCACACGGGGCCTTTAAAGCTTTTGGGAGGCAAGATATTTTCTCTATAGAATTTGGAAAGCCCAAACATATTGGTCATGTATAAGGATATATGATGGGAGTATCTTTATGAAATGTTTTTCCACATTCTCCAACTTCTTCCGTTGAGGGTGTTTATGAAAAAATTGAATCCTTGGGGGCTGATGTTCATAATATTAATGTAATGATGGAGGAAAAGATTAGACCATCGGTATAGTCTATGATTATAGAAAAGAAAATAAAATTTCAGAAGGAATCTCCCACTCCTCTACCTCCACCTACAGACCCCATTATTTATCCTCCACCTCCGCCAGTAGTTCCCACTACCCCATCTCAGCCTGCGAACCCCATTTTTATCCTACACCTCCACCGTAGCTTCCTACTTATTACGAGTTGTATGTTGATAATACTCAACATAATATAGTTACATATGGGTTGTTATATTGTATAATTGATATAGTTCATCATCAACAATTATAGGTAGCGTATCATTGGGTCACTATACAGGATATTATAGATACATCATCTTGAGTACCATTTCCTACAGATGTAGTGACGATAGTTGGATATTGTATCATTCATTTTTTTATTTGCCCATCGAGACTTCTACAACTCATTTACATAGATGTATCCATTTTATATATTTTATTTTATATTTTTATTAATGTTGTTTTAACATTTGAAAACTAATATATTTTTGTTGTTATTTTTATAGGAATACTTCAATGGTAAAGAAATGTTGTATAGACAATAACAAAGACAAATTTCTATGAAATCAGAGTCAAATTCATGTAGTTTGGACACATTTTCAATATAATCAATTTTTTTGGATCATTATGTTTTCCCAATAGAAGGTCATGTTTTTTGACATGCAAGAAATGTGGGGATTTTGAAAAATTATTTCAGTTATTGGAAATAATTTGGGGATAATTGTGGGGAATTTTTTTTCAATTTATGTCTTAACACCATTTCTAGGCATTATATTTATTAAAAATGTATACATATGTATATTTTTCCTTATTTATCTTTAAAACATTTGTGAGAATAATGAGTGGGCAGGTTTATATAGATTCATGGACCCACATTTTATTTCCCCTGATGCACATGCAATGGATGGGGAATAAAAAATGCTTTATATTACTAAAAGACTTGAATAGTATATAATAATATAATGTTCGATGATTCTTATTTCTGAGAGGTAGGAAACCTATCTATAGAAAAAAGTTCATTATTTTTTATCATAAAAACCTAAAATCCTTAAATTTTCTTATATCAGTGATAATTGGATGTTAGG